>OX344753.2:1283345-1925017 GCA_947034885.2 Thuidium tamariscinum | reverse complement strand
TGAAAGAATTTTTGTTCACTTCTATTCCTTTATATCCTCCTATGTCAGTGGGCCCATTGCTATGCTCAAATGACTCCTAATTAGCAATAACTAAAGTATCATTTTTATAAAAGACAATGACAAAATTGAATTTGCTTGAAAGTCTTAACTTTCAAACATTGAATATAAAAGAAAAAGAGAATATTGGATCATCCACTACCTTGCATTGCTCCATGAGCCATTAAGTTTTTGTGATAGGATGGAGAAAAGAAGTTCTCCGTACATAGATGAGGTGTTAAGAGGTAGAAAAACCCATGTAGGATATATAGTTTAAAAGTTGTATGAGCTCAACTGCTCATAGTTAAGTTTGAAATAGAAATTGTGTTAAAATTAAAATTTCAAACCTCATTTAGGCATAGTAGAATATCTTCTTACAAAAAACTTTGGACAAAAAAAAGTGGTAAATCAAACCAAGTTTCATCTCCAAAAATCTATTTGACATTTTGATCCTCCAACCAAAAGTTCTTAACAATTTTCAAAGAAGAAGTTTTAAATTGTCAAAAAACTTCCTCCCCTTCACTATACATTGTCATTACTTCAACAAGTAGAATTTGTGATTTGAAGAAGCATTCATTACTAAGGCATGCATTGACATAATTTCTAAGCAAGATCACTATAGATTTTTGGGGTTGTTGCTTGTGTCCAAGGGAAGGAATTCTAGGACCTCCATTTCAAGATTATTACCTTGTCAACTATCCAAGGGATTTGGATTGTCACCAATGCATTGTCTTTTGTAGCCCAAATTTTGCATTTCACCCTCCCCATCTAGGGCTAAGATTATGAACACGGAGTCTTCAATATCATTCAAGGATTCTATTGTGATGGACATCCTACAACACTCTTCCACATTCTAGTATAGAAATTGGAAATTTAGTACTTGCTTTTGTCAGCTAGAGATTCTCCAATCTCACCTTTCATTGTACTAATGCATTTCAAAGATGCAACTTCATCTACAAGTGTATAAACCTTTACTTTCATCATTTTGGAACATTTGTTTTCTCCTAAACCTTAAGGCTATCAAGACATAGAAATTACAATTGAATGTTGTTAGAATCACACTGATTTACAATCCTAAAACCTATGAGCCCCTTCATGTAAAAATCCTAATCCATAGAGCCTCCAATACCACGTTCTCCAAACGAAAAGTCCATAGTAGTACAACAAATCCCTAGCAAAAGAACAAACAACGACGGAATAACCCTAAACCCTAAACGAAATTAATTTGAGCACTTAGAGATGATGCCCATGATTCATCCTAACCCTTCTATAATTATTTTCTAAAACTCTCAAAAGTACAAATCTAGCAAAATCGCAGTAGGAATCAATTTTGCAACAACTCTTGTTTCTTACACCAATTCCAATAAGAATCAATTGTACAAAACTTCTAAAGGCCATCTTTGAAACATGTATAGGAAAACACTAGAGGACCATTTGCATAAGAAAACCCTAATGCCATTGGAATGCTAGCTAGTGTACATTTTGCCACTTGCCAAAAAACAACTTTAACCCCTAAAAGCCCATTGTCCCCTCAGGGGACAATTTGGAGTTCGGGTAGGTTCCCTAGACCTCAATTTTTTATGAATCTTCTTGAAGCTTTCTCATAAGATAGGAAAACTGATTAGCTTTGTGGGATTATAATTTTTATTGCAATTGGTGACTGGGAGCAAAAGTTATACCACAAAAAGTGTGGATTTTAACTTAGCAGAGAGAAAAATAAATCTACAAAAATTTGAAATGAAAATTTTAGGTTTTTTTATCTTATAGATTATATTTTTGTCTATGTGTGAGGCTTTGATTCATTCCATTTGGATTAGTTATGTGAAAGTTATGAACAATCTTGCTTTTGGGCAATTTTTGCAAAAATAACTTATAGGATTCATTTTTGAATGCAATTTTCACATTTTTTCCAAAAAAATTCTTGACAAGGTTAAATTTGATTTCTAAAACAATCTCACAATTGGGATTATTGTGTTTCAATTCCATCTTAGAGCTATTAATGATTTAATTTTTCTTTCAATCTTGGACATACCTCTACTTAATAATTTTTTAAGGAATGAAAATCAAGCATTTTTAAAAAAAAAAATTCCTAGACTTTCAACTCAATTCTTAAACACAAATTTTTTTTAATTCAAAGTCCATAGTGTAAAAAAATTCAACAAATGGCAATCAAAGGACTTCATCTGAAATTGCAGGACAGTGTTTAGAAAAATTATGTTTTCCAACTTTGAATGCTCATATCTTCCAATCTATATGGTCAAACTTCATGAAATTTTTACCACATGATTTGAGACAAACAAAGTAGAAGATCCTGTGGTTAAATTCTATAAAAACACTTTTTTTTGTTCTTTTGGATGAACGTAACAAAAATGGCAATTTTGAGTGGTTTTTGACAAAAAAATGGCCTTGGGCCTTTAGGGGTTAAAATTCCCTTTTGTGTTCAAACTAGACAAAAAATATATATTGTTGGTAAGTGCACCTAGTCACACTTTACTCATCCAAACTGAACCTACTACAAAGGTTTGAGGGAAATCAGGGAATCCTAAGTTTACTACCCTATTTTTTTTCTACTACATTAAAAAATGGAAGAATTATCGTACATCCTATTTTATATGTAATTGTGCACGCCATTTATTACCAATGCTATGGTAGATGTATGAAAAGTATAAATTTTTTATCTCATGTAGTTTTCTAAAATTTTAATGGTCATCTCCTTGAGAGCCCAAGTAGGAGGCTCAAACTTTGATTGGGTACTAAAAGAAAACATAACTTAGAGGTACATTTTCCTTTCTTCAATGTACCAACTTTGCACATTTTAGGAGGTGGTTGATTTTCATGACCTCTAATGTTCACTTCTTTTCAACTTCAGAAATTTATAACTAATTCCAAAAATGTCCAAAAAATATGAAACAACTTGGGTTTGATTCCAATTTCATTTTTCTTTCTATAAAAATTTATTGAAAATTGTTTCAAAAATCTCAGCTTCCCCCAAATGACAACAAACTCTTAAATGGCCACTTTTCAAGCCTCTTGTCTTGATACCAGTAGTCTCATTTACATCAATCTTTTGTCTCTATTTGGATGGGTGAGCTAAAGATTGTATTTGTCAATTGTAGGTGGCCTATCTCTATCTTGGTTTGTGTTGTTCAAGGTTTGTTTGCCCCATGATGATTAGGCTATTCAATTTAGACGTGCAAAAATTGATCAGTATAATCTAAATTGGAGTATAAGCTTAAATGAGGGCCACTTTGCATTTGAGGCCATAGCAATGTAGTACTTAAGAACATCCCCAATATGAATACTTTTACAAGCATAGTATCTTTAAATTTGAAGTAAAAGTAGACAAATGTCAATATGTTCCAACCTCACGAGGGCACTATGTAAAATATATAATAGGATAGGTGCATACAATGAGTATTTTTTAAGGGGTATTATATTTTTCAAAGTTTTTAAGCATGCTATCATCATTTAATTTTCTACTTTGGGGCATTGAATAGGGGGCTTGTGTTACTTATAGTTTTTAAATGCCATGAATAAATCATATGCTATAGTAGTTCATATATTTTTTCCAATACATTCTTTGCTACATTCTTTTCTTAAATTGAATTTTTTTGAACTACCTTCTATTTTTATTCCACATATTCTTTTCAATACATTCCTAAAACAGCAAATCACTAATCTGACAACCATTGGCAACCAACAAATGTCTTGGAATTTATTATTGTACACTAATTTATTGAGCAATTGGAATATGCCACTCACAAGGCATTTCTAATTGGGACTTTTGGTGAAAAAAAAGAATATAAAGGGGGGTATCCTAGGCCTAATTTTTTTGCTATTGGGACCTATTTTTCTATACCCTATAGTACTTTGAAGATAAATAAAAGGCATTTCTATACCCTATAGTATAAAAAATAAATTATAATTCTTTTTTTCTTTGGGGCACCCTATCATTTAATTGCATGTCAGTGACTACTCCTACGACTTACTGTCCCCCGAGGTTCCAACAACTTTTGGAGAAAAAATTGCCTTAGTGCAAGGATGACAATTCAAACTTCAAATGAACCTAAACTGCATTGTAAAAAGAAGGAGAAGAATAGATTCTAAACTTGTCATGCAAAAAGGGATATTTCAATTTATTAATACACATAATAAGGCTGAAAAGGTATGACAATGATGACTTTTGCTATAGTGAGCCACCTCGTGAGTTATTTTCTTAAACAAATGAATTGGGTTTTCATTGTAAAAAGGCATAATACCGACCAACGAACAAGTGGCCAAAAAGGAAGAACAAGACACATACTAGACCATAAACAAACAACAAGAAGGAAACCCTGGTGGGCTCTTTATATTGTGCCATAATGCTAAGCTAGGGATAAAAAAGAATGGTGGGGCCAAGAATAAAAAATGACCAATACCAATTGCATTGAGGCCTATTTTTTAGTGGCCCTGTCATCATGCAGGTGGTCTATATGTTTCTGTACTATGAGAGCAGGTGAATGACTATTGATAAACTTCCCATACAATCATTGGTTGCTCCGAGGACTGTGAAGGGATGAGGAGGCAATAAGTTGTGGGTGACCTTCCACAAACTTTCATCCAGAGAGCTGCCTTGCACAGTGCACACAAACCCTCCCCTGCGAAGCTCTTCTTTCCCTGTTTTGCAGGGAAGCTCCTGAGGCAGCAAGCGGCATGCCTTGAAATCTACAAATTTTGCATCCATTGCATAAACGTGGAGAGACACAATTGAGATATAGTATGAAGGGTTCACCGGCAGGAAAGAAGTAGCATTGGGCAATGGGAATGCAGCTGCTTTCCTCGCTTTTTCGGCTTCCACTTCCACGAATGTGAGGCCGGAGGAGGATCAAATTGGCGTCTCTTGTAGAGTAAGCGACTCCCCAAGGAACTGATCGGCCAGCTTCCCATCACTTTTGAGGCTTTTCGCAAAGGGTCGAGCCTCGGGGGTGACTGAAGAAGCGAATCTGAGTGAATGCTACGCTTTCTTGGACTCGCCATAACCTTCCACAATTTGTATGAAATCACTGCGATTGAGTGAAACCAGGTCCAGGTTCACTGATCATAACCCAAAGATTTTTCAGGAATCTGCAATCCTTGTTGGAACCCACGAATTGGCGAGAAGAAATTCCAGGCCATGAATCCTGGAGCCACTCAGCTCTGTTGCAGCATTTCTGGTACCCTATGATCGGTTGTGCAGTCCTGATTGGAAAATGGGTGTCTCGCCGTTAGTCAATAGAATCACTGTTTGAGTGTTTGACATTCTTTAGGTCTACGCCTGCGGTAGTGCGGTTTTGAACGGATCGGAGGAATTGGATGGCGCCTTTTCAGAATATATTTGTCACTTTTTAGCCGAAGCTTTACAGTAGAGACAGTTGTTTTCTGGTTCGGGGAATCAGGCCTAGTGACACTGCAATTTGCAATGGGTGCACTGTACTTGACCAAGTGAAAGACTGCATTTTGTCATGGGTGCATTGCACTTGGCCAAGGACGACTGCATTTTGTCATGGGTGCTTCTTAATCGTTCGGCTCGGAATTATAACGATTTGCGATCGGTGGGGCCCAAGTGCTTTGCTCAGTGCCGTCGAGAATCAAGGATGGTGGATCAAGAGATTCCTTCACCGTACTGCTTTAAATCTATCTTTCGGAGCACGTGCCTGCGGCAGCGAGTGTCTCTCATTGTTTTCGAGGGCCGGGCAAGGTGTGGCGCACGTAAAGCTCAACGTCACCTTCGTAGTCTGTGAAGACTGCACGCTGCAGACAAATTTTACATACTCAGGATTTCAAAAGCAGGCAAGACGGATTTGAGACTGTTGATTTCTGGCTATCTTGCCCAGTGTTTGCAGGTGCTGCCTGGCTATGGCGTCGAAAACCATGGCTATGGCGACTAGCGCCAGGGTGTGCATGTACATGTGGTCAACTGAAGTCTGGGGCCGAAAGTACCTGTTCAACTGCTAAAGTCTCGCTCGTAGTCCAGTTGTTACAACCAACACAATTGCAAGCAGCTTACGTTAACATAATTAAATTGGGAATGTGGTGTTCTCAGCCCGTCTTTCTGGAGGTGCCTCTTGACACCGGCAACTCCTGGCGAGTCAAGTGAAAGCTCTTGTCGTACCTATTTTCTTGTCAATAATTGAGTTTCTCATGCATGATCGCTGTTGATCACAAAAAAACTGCAACAGTGTGCAGGACCTTCCGGAGGCTTAACTTAAATCGAAGTCGTTTCAATTGACAATGGGGCGCTATCCTGTAGGTCCTAAAGCCTGCTTGGAAGATCCAACATGCCACGTCAAGATCACCAGCTTGCGTAATGCAGGACCGATTGTTGTCTTTGCCTTCTGGGCTGTCGTAATTAGCAGCTGCGGCGTTTTCTCGCTGTGGAAACGAAGTCGTAAGCATCGGTTTCCCACCAAATCAATTCTCATCCAAGAGAAGTTGTCGAACGGAGAATTTGAAGAAGTTACAAGGTAAACTCTGATTTCTCTCCGTTGATTCCGCTGCTGAACGGAGGTGCATTGATTGCTATTGAGGCTCATTTTGGCATTTGCGTTGCGAAGAAAGGAAGGAAGTTGATGTGAGGGCAAATTGCTGGGTCGCTACTGACTTGGACGATATGGATGACTCTGCAGCGGTGTAAAGCCCAAATCTAAAGCGGAAGAGGTTCATGTGCAGTTGGAAGGGGACAGGCAGTTTCTGATCACTGGGTATACATGGACATACTTCGGAGAGTTTTTCTATCTTCTATGTTGCCTTGTATCATTTCACTGGATTGCACTTTATATATTGATTTTGGTAGACACCTACAACAAGTGTGAAGTCGGTAGCATTGATAACCTCTGTTTCTATGGCAACAACGTCATCTTTGGCACCTACCTATTCAATGGCAAGGTTTGATCCTCTTTGCCCGTTCTACAGTTTCCTTTTCTGTTTCTGTTTTAGTACCTTTGGAATTTAGTTGTGCTTTTCTCTAACATGTTGACCGTTCACCAATTGTGGTATACAACTAGAGTGGGACTCTACTGAGGACATTTTGAGACATCTCGAGACTCGAGATGGAACTTTGAGAGTTGGGTATACACAGAAGGACATCAGGCACTAATTGCGTGCTAATCGTTTAGATTTATCCTCCTAAGAACTCTTACAATAAGAGCAAGAATTAGGAAGTAGATTTAATATAAATTTTAGGATATCAATTTGCCACTACTTGCATTTAATTAATGCTCAAAGATATGTTGCGATATGCATCTGATTAGAGTGAACAACTACTGGGTTGGCTTGTTATTTTTACAGATTTTCTTCGTTCTATGGTGGCTGTCTACTTTCTGGTTTACAGGCTGGGTTCTCAATAAAGGAAGGGTTCACAACTGGTTTCGCATGCCATGTGACCTTTCTCGGGCGACCGTGGTGAATGTGTGGACACAAGATCAACGAGAAATTCTTTCTTTCAATGTTTTCTTCCTTGTCCGTGTTTTAGAGCGAGTCAAGGTATGCCTTGTACCTTTTCGTATTACATCACATGAATTGAGTATGATGCATGAAATATGGCTTTGATAGGTTACATTGAACTCTCTCCAAATTCATCCTTATTCACCTTGTTTGGTCATATATATTTTTTTCATTCTGCAGAATACGTTAATACCTCCCAAGAATCGGGGTCACTTTGAAACTATAAATATTTCAACAACTAGTCTTGGGCAACGATACTTTGTCTTGAGAGGTCAGCGTTACTTGGTGGATGGCGGGGAACTCCATCGTGCAATTCTGAAAGTCGGAACGCGCTATTCAGACTTCTACCAGGTGTTGTCTTGTCTCGAAGCATTGTATTGAGTGAATCAAAAGCCGTCGTTTCTATATTTAATTTGGACATTTGAAGAGAATGATGTTAAATTGCCACTCGTGGTTCGAAGAAGACATATGGTGATGTGGTACAGGGTGTCTTCCATGCCCAAGCTGTCAAATCCCTCCTAATTTTTTCACTCATTTTTACCCTCATTTTTACTGCATCCCCACTATTAGTTCTTCAAATTTCTCATTCATCAAGATGTTTTTTGTATTCTGTTGTGTTGGTAAGTGGGCTTGTTGAGACCGAATTTTCTATTTACTAGCTCCTTTTGCATTCTATTGAAGCCCGTTTTGCATTCTCTATTGAAGCTCATAGGCCGTTGACCACGCCTTTTGTTCAAGTATGCAGGTACAAAGTGGACTCACCACCAAGGAAGCAGAGTCTCGCCTGGAGAGGATTGGATTCAATGAAATACCATTCAAGCCTGATACGTTGATGTTTACGATTGTCGACGAGCTCTTTTCTCTCTTTCATGTCTACCAGCTTGTGATGTATATGCTTCAGTTCTGGAACAGCTACCTTTTTGTGGCATCACTTATGACCTGCATAGTGCTGCTGAGTGCTTCTATCGCCATTTATTCACGAAGAACAAGCCAACTTGCAATTGCAAAGGTCTTGAATGGAGCTTGATAACTTCCTCTACCTTTTCGGCCATGACTCTTGATGCAAAAAATTCTTAAGGGTCGTTGATTCTTTTTGTTTGGAAGAAGTAGAGTATTCCTGTCCTCAAATTATCACATACGTAACATGTAGCTTCGCACTGGTGTAGGTAACAGAGTATGTCACGGAAACATCTGTATTTCGTGACGGAAAATGGGTGACTCTTTCGTCAAGCAAACTTGTCCCAGGAGACCTGGTCAAGATTAGAAGTGATTGGCTGTTACCTTGCGACCTTTTGATTGTAAAAGGTGTGAGTATTCTCTTGCACTGCCGAAACTACTCCCAGTTTGCGATAAACTGTTAAATATTGGATAACTTGATAATTTGCTGGTATTAAGTTAAGAAAGTTATGTTCTGTAGGTTGAGTCTTGCACACTTGAGGCTGTGCTATCATTTTCAAGCCAAATTGTATCAAATCTAGCAACTCTCTTTTCCTTAGAGGGATAGAACGTTTTAATACTCCACCAACCGTCTCGTCAATAGAACTCACCGACATTGTTCATGATATAGCTGGATGTCTTGATATATTTATCCTTGAGATCGTTTCCAGGTTTTTGTGTATGCAACGAAAGTTCTCTAACTGGAGAAGCTACACCAGTACAAAAATATTTGGCTCCCAACAACACAGAGAATTACAAACCTGATGGCCACGGGGCTCGTCACACGCTCTTCGCGGGGACCACTGTACTTCAGGCGGGTAGTCAAAACGAAGACAATGTTCTTGCAATAGTGACATCTACAGGTAAGTCACTTCCAAGTTCTGTGCAGCTCACGTTTTACTTTGAGTCTCATGAGAGATCTTCTAGTGTTGATGTAAGTTAGTATTTCGCAAAGCGTCATAGTAGGTGTTCGAGGTAGCACGACCTATTTGCTCCCTCTGACCAATTCTAAGAGGTTCTCCACAGTGTTAAATCAGAGTCAACCGCAAGTTCGCATTTCTATCTGCGACAAGGATAGACTAACAAGACTGAGTAATGCATGTCATGTTTTGAGATTACATGAGCTTTACGAGTGGCAAGTGTTGGACTCCACGAGCCTACTCTTGTCACCTTTGAAATGGGGTTGACAGAAACAAAATCGTGATACATCATTTATTGAGTACGTTCTGTGGTTTTACTTCCCCCCTCAGGTATGGCTACTTCGAAAGGAGAGTTACTGGCTAGCATCCTGTATCCAGAAAAGATGCTATTTAAGTACGACGAGGAGCTGCCGATTGTCGTCTTGCTGCTCTTAACATATGCAATTGTCTGCTTCGCCATTGCCATCGCATTTCAGGTGCGTGTACGCAGTTCGTGAAGTTCAAAGTTTGCAACTTCAACTAGATTATGGCTATGTTACCGTGAAACACAGAAGCCACGTTGAACAGTGATTCTTGAACTTCTGGTACATACGAGTAATTTTACATAGGTGTCTCTCGGAATAGGCCAAACATAATGATACAAATGATGGATGGATAATTTTCGGAGTTCCAAAAGAATGAAATTTCTGCTTTGTTTCTATCACTCGGACTGAGTGCAGTGCTCTTGCAGAATCACACTGGGGCGATAAGCATTTGGGTGACCAAGTGGATATATTGCATGGCTATTATCAACCAAATCATGTCTCCTCTTCTCCCAGTGGCTCTTGAAGTTGGCCAACTGCATGCCGTGGAGCGGCTTAAGGTAAATTTTGGTAAATTCTCGGGAAAAATGTCATGTTAGCGTACTGTAGAGTGCATTTTAATTTTCCCTTCATCTATCTCTCGTATCATGCAAGGCCGTTGGATAACTGGGAATAATCTCAAGATCAAAAAAATTTGTTTTCAGGGCCGCGGCATCTATTGTTTGAATCCGAAGCGGATCGCAATTGCTGGGAAGGTACGAGTATTCCTTTTCGACAAGACTGGAACCCTCACTCATGAAGGTCTAGATTTTATTGGCGCTCGGAGTGTCGTCAGGTCAGGTAGTGATGGACCTACTTTTGGGCCCTTGAAGTTGCCAACCAATGGAGACGGTATGGATCCTTCTACGCTGCATGGGTTAGCAACCTGCCATGCTGTGACCAAGTTTGGTGACCAGTTTGTTGGAAATCAAGTGGAGGTAAGTCTTCAGAATCTCTTAAAGTAGGCTGAATCTTCGTTTGGGTCATCTCTTCTCCAGAATGCTATGTATTTCTCCCGGTGTTTCTTTAACATGAAAATTTTTCTGCTGCATGTTGCGCCTCTTTACAAATCGGCTCGCTCGTGCATGATTGAGCTACAGAACATGGAATTGATGCTTGGGTTTTGCACTGTAGGTGAAGATGTTTTCTTCTGTGGGTTGGGAACTTAAGGAGAACGCCAATGAGGCACCACGTGTCCGCTCCCCTTCTGGGGAAGAACTTAGAATAGTGAAACGCAATGAGTTTGACCATGCACGAACTACCATGAGTGTTATTGTTCAAGATCAAGAGGGTCGATTTCATGTATACTGCAAGGTAAGTTTTTGGCGAATGTTAAATGATCGAGTTTGTTCATTATTTTCTAATGTCATCTTCATTGCCGCATTACTTACCCACCTTGTCATCCCTCAGGATACTTCAAAAGAAAAATAGGTCATCTCAGTGATGGGTTTCCGATCCCTCCTAGTGACGGCACATTTCACATAGAGCTTCACATAGTGCAGTTTCTTGTAATAGTATTAGTTGTCACCCTCCAAGGCTTTCATTGTATACTAAAATTGAAGCTACTGGATCAGGGATCCTTCGAGAAAATAGGAGAATTGAGCACTTCGAATAGTCTCCCTAAGAACTACGTGCAAACTGCTCGCCAGCACGCCCTTGACGGCTGTTACGTACTTGGTCTTGGCTACAGGTACGATAAGCTGTTTTTTTTCCTTCCATTTCGTACATCATGACGTTCATTGGCTTAGGCTATCCACATGCATGCATGCAGGACGCACTTTCAGATGATTCTTAGCTCACTTAAGTGGCAATGCTGTTGCTAAGACTGTGATTCCGTTCAATGTAGATCACGTCTCGTCGTATATTCCAATTAGAAAGCGAGTGTCATAAGCCGCTCCGAGGAGTAAGTTTGTAGACCTCATCTCAAAATTGGTAGATGACGAGCTTCAAATTGATCTGCTCTTTGTTTTGTAGAGACTTGGGTACTGATTACAACCTGGAGAGCGTAGAACAAACGTCACGTGACGATTTGGAGAGAAATCTGGAGTTTCTGGCACTCATTTTGTTCCGAAATGAACTGAAGCCTGAAAGTCGAAGCGCTATCGAAGCTTTAAAAGAGGGAGAGGTAAATCCATAAGAGAAAGATAATCACCATCTATCAATTGTGAGTAGCATGTGATGTTTGGGGAGATAGTCTGCTGTGAATATTCATGGAAGCCGCCCTTTGGTTCATTTACATTCATCATGATGAGCTTCTGCCTCGAGACCGTAGATTTTCTTTGTCAGTGACGTAGGCTATTGCAATGCAGGTTCGCCCGGTCATGGTGACGGGAGATAACGCCCAGTGTGGCCACTATATTGCCAAGCAGTGTAGGATGGTTGCCCCAGGTGTGGAGGTTTTACTGGGGGATATCGACGCGTCGGATGGCAGGTAGGGTTCACACTTCACAGCTCTTTTGTGTTGAGGACTAAATTGGTTTTTTAAAATTACATCGTTTGGTTATTTGAACCAGATTCAGGTATGATGACTGGATTTCCAAACATTCTTTTCTTTCTTGTTTTACATATTTAAATTTTTTTACAGTTTGCGCTGGCGGCCCATGCATGTGGAGCAAGAGGGCAGCACCCGATCTCTGAGTACGGAGGAATTACTTAGAGACCATACCAAGGGTCTCGAAGCAGGTTCGCAGGAATTGGCAGTGACAGGGCGAGCGTTCACTGTCTTGAGAAAAACCGAAGCCATGGATAGGTTATTGTTTTTTACACGAATTTATGCCCGTTTTACTCCTTCTGATAAGGTACTGTGATTTTCACTGGGCATTATTCACAAAAGAGCTTCAGGCAATATTTTGATTGATATTTACAATAATTATTCAGTTTTTATTTATGGTGCGGAGTACTTTAATAGAGGATGAGATGGCTGCCTGGTTTAAAATGATGTCTATAGTGACAAATTGAAATATATCTCCACTCAAATAATTATGCACGATGTGCAGTAACAGTTTGGTTTCTTGAACTTTTTAAAACTGTTCCTGAAGCAGAATCCAAGTTACCGCAGTGGTTATATATCCTGCATGTATTCAAGTCGAATGTCGTGTGTCATCGAGCGTAGGCTTGAGATTGGATTGTGGATCTTCCCAGGTGCTAGTGGCGGATATGCATCGAGATTCTGGGTTGATAGTGGGCATGTGTGGAGATGGAGGCAACGATTGTGGCGCTCTCCGGACTGCTCATGTAGGAATAGCGTTGAGTGAAGCAGAGGCATCAGTGGTTTCCCCGTTTACGTCCAAAGATAAATCGGTAAGGAAGTCAAATCCATTTTATACCTCTGCTGAATTTAGAGGTCTTCTATTTTTTCCGTTTTCTCGTCCTTGGCCACTACATCAATTTGGTTTGGAGTATCGGGTGATGAGAGTACAACCAATGTATGCGATGCACGCACGCTCTGTTCAACCTGAAATGCTTGCAATTTCATGACACCGTCCCGGTCGTTTTAGCTCAAGTCTCAAGAAATATTTTATCCGACCCTTCTCCAGTCTGACTCACTTGAGCAGAGTCCATCGCAGTTCAGTAGCTGAGTCAATATTAGAGTCTTGATGAATTGCGTGTTCCTCATTGAATCTTTTCTGGCTCTGTAACAGGTTGCCTCAGTTGTGGAATTGTTAAGGGAAGGACGTGGAGCTTTGCACACATCCTTTGCTTGTTACAAGTTTTTGATTACGTATGGTCTTATGTTTTCCATTCTCAAACTCTGTGCTTACTGGTGAGATTCCTTGACCTTCTATCCTTTTCTCCTCGTTTCTATTTCCTCTAATTGAGAATTACAAATGGCTTATTTCCTGGCGATTGTCTTCATGCTCATTGCGGGGTTTTTTCCAGGTTTGGTATCATATTATGTCAGATGGATTACATTTTCATTGATGGAGTGGCTGTCTTGAGCTTGGGTTATGCCATGACCCTAAGCTATCCTGCGGACAAGCTTTCGAAGGTATTACTTGAAGTCTTGTGCTTTCTCTTGTTTTGGTGTAATCTATCTACATTCC
Source organism: Thuidium tamariscinum (assembly GCA_947034885.2). NCBI lineage: Eukaryota > Viridiplantae > Streptophyta > Bryopsida > Hypnales > Thuidiaceae > Thuidium > Thuidium tamariscinum. The sequence goes on along the minus strand of OX344753.2, from coordinate 1,911,280 downwards.
ACTGACGTTGTCGCGAACGCTTACATTTCTTCCGAGGTCGTGAATTTTTGTTGGTTTCCTGGCAGGATCGCCCCACGTCGAGTCTTCTTGGTCCTTTGAATGTGGCATCAGTCGTTGGAGTATGGGTGATCAACCTTTTGTATTTGGTCGGCGCCCTTCGTTTTATGGCTAACCAGGCTGGCTACATCAAGTGGCCTGCAGTGTAAGTGTCTCAGGGTCATCCATTGCAGTCATTATCAAATTCCCTCGCTACTTTGAATTCACAATCTTTTGGGTGCCGTGTTGGATGTCGCTGGGACACCTTGCTTACGAATCCGCTAGAATAAAATGCAAGCTGTCCTCTGTTCTTTAACTCCAGCCATTTCACAGTAGAATTTAATTTACAACAATTCTGTGTGGTGCGCAGCTATTCGCATGGTGCAAGTTGGTGGACGCTGGGTGATAACTGGGAGTCAACTGTTATTTTCTATGTGACGTATTTCCAATTCATCACATCGGCCTTTGTATTTACCTTTGGATCCGTATTTCGCAAAACTGTGTTCAAGAACTGGCTTCTGATGGTGAGTTCAAATTCTTGTGCTTTTGATATCACAATCTTGGGCTGTGGTGAAACTCTAATTTTTGTTGGAATTTTAAACCACAAGTCCTCGCATCAATAGTCTGTGTAAGTTCTTGTCCGATGCATTGCAATGCCTTTATGCGTTTGATGGTCTTTCATTTGCAGGTATGTTATGGAGGACTTCTAGTGTTTATTTCTTTTCTTTTGCTTCTTCCCCACAGTGGGTTTACCGGCCTTTGGCACGTTGCAAGTGAACAGTTCAACAGACCGAACAGTTCCTCTCCTGTTTGGGTTGCATACCAGGTGAAAATTCTGGACTGTCTAGATATTTAAAGGACTTTCAAGTCTTTCATCAGATTTCGGTTACTAAAATGATGAATTCAGAGTATATTACTGTCGCAAAATCCACTGTTCTAATTGCTGATGAAGTTGACCAAGTGTGCGTAAAATGATTTGCAGAAAGCTGGAGGCAGTCCCTCACCTGCTATGCCTTTTAAGTTTCGGTTCCAGTTGTGGTGGTTAATTCTGACGAACTTGGTCATCATCATAGTGTGGCAGAAGGTACTGATCAAGCAGCCAGGCATTTAACATCTCCTCAAGCATTCATATGAGAAGCATGGATAGAAAAATCAATAGAGGTTACAAACTTACAATCTCAAGGAAGCTTGGCTACCTTCTCTCATCTTTGAGCCCCTCTTCCATATGGTTGTCTAACTGTTTGTTGTGTGCAGGTAATTGCCGAGGGACCAGTTGCCAAAGCATTCGCCAAGAGGTTCCCCTCACGACGTCCACTGTTCTCTTTATAAATTACTCTAATTTTAAGTTGTCTTTACCTATGAAAATAGTTGAAGAGTATTGTATGGAGTACCATAGAAGTGCCTCAGTTAAGACACATGGTTGCACAGGAATGCACAGGAATTAGTTCTCATTTGCATTTAAAGAAACAGCAGTAAAGTGTATTCATATGTATACACTACCTTAAATGAGGCTATTTTTTTTCGGTTTTGGTTTGTTTGTTAGGACCAGATCTCCTGGACTATTGTATGTGTCTCCAGTCACGTTCTTCAGAAGTTCTTTGCAAGGAGGGGTGCATAGATTTTATTTTGTGGCATGTGGATGAACAGGGTGGAAGTTATGGAAATTTGGAGTTATTATGAAGTAAAAAATTAGAGAACCATTATTATTCTTTTATTTTGGGTATAGAAACAGTATAGGGGTTTGAAGAACAATTTCCAATTGGAATAAAACCAAAAATTACAAAATCAAAATAGATTTCAATGATGTCTTCAAAAAAACTTGATTAAATAACAATATTTATTCAAAAAGCTTCAGGTATATATTAGCTTAAAATGGATTAAAAGCAAACTATTTGTTGAAATAGTTACATATATAACACTAATTATACACAAATGAAAATACATATTTTTTTATTTAAATAAAAAATGATTAATATAAAAATAATATGAATAATAGCATCAATAAATTTTGAATGACTGTAGATAGAATGTAGCTTGAAATCTATACTTCTCCAAAACTGCCAAGAAAATAAAAAAGAAAGCCAATAGGAGCAAGTTCACTTCATCCTCATCTAACGCTATAGCTACCAATGTGCACCAACAAACTTCAAAAAACCGCTTGAAAAACAAGTGAACTTGCCAAGTATTTAGTCAAGTGAGAGAGACTCAAAAATCCTCTAATGTGGTGTGAACACAATTAATTTTGCATATTTTCAAGATTTTTAGTGAGATTTTTTAAAGATTTTTTAGATATTATATGTGAAAAGGATGATGATTAATTGTGACAAGTGTATGGTTTAGTGATGAGATGAAAAAGTTCTTGTGTATAATTAGAAAAAATTTAGATCTTTAAACTTTGCCATTAATGTTTTATAACACATGTAACCCTTACTTGCTTAGCCCACAATAAGAAAGCAAAAGAAGAACTTGAGTTACTAAGCCCTAGAACTAAGTCACTTGACTCTTGAATGCTACATGAGCAATTTTCAAAAGTCACTCTTGAAGGTGGCATTGATCCCTTTCCACAAAGTTTATTTTCCCACTCCCCCCTCTCGCCACCTAGATGACAATGAAACCCATCTAGGGCTGCCGCAATTGTTGGGTGCCGCATGTGCAAAGGGCGAGAAATAGTCCACTATAAGAAACTTGTGTTTCAGATGACGGATTTTAGGTGACATCCAATGTAACAATGTATATGTTTTTATGTCTAAACTAATGTCCGCCATAACATCTTGATTTCGGATGTGTCAACGTCCTGTGCGGTGCCCGAGGCGATGGAGTCCTTGCCTATCACCTGCATGTTATATTGGGAGTAAGGGTGCATGAAGGCTTCAAGAATCATCCTCGTATGTACGGTATTGACAAATTCAAAGAGAAAACAATTATATGTTCAATACTTGTAGGGTGTCAAAGATACCTTCTAAACCATGTGTAGGCCGTTTTCTTTTCCCACTCTGTGTTTGTAGGGCATCCTTGTTGTCGGGTAGTAAATCTTTCGCCATTTCTTCCATGAGGAATTTGGTGGTCACCTTCACGTCCTCGTGTACCTTGTTCACAATATCTTAACACGACAGATCAATCAACGCAGATTGCCTCCGGCTCGCCCCATCTTTGCCAAGTTTTTGCCTTAAAATGAGTCCATACTGTTGATTCTTCTCGGCATGCAAAACATTATAGAGGTCTTCACTTAAATTTGCAGTCATCACCGAGTCACACCTCTGAAACTTCGATCACACAATTTCTTCTGACCACATAGGATCATCCACGTAAATAGTAAAAGAATTTGGTGTCTAAACTCTGAAAATGTCTTCCTTGGACCAATTGCCATCCACATGTTGAATAGTAGAAGAATTCGGTGTCTAAACGCTGACAATGTCTTCCTCAACCAATTGCCATCCACGTCAACCACCACCTTTTCCTCCAAATTCGACATCGCTTCCAATGCTTCTTCCTCTGATGAACTTGGCACCGCTTTCTCCTCTAACAACGTCAAAACCACATCCTCTTCCTCCGACTTCGGGGACGATAACAACATGGCTATGATTCTGAAATAGTAGGCAACGGCAATTAACTTACAAGAAGGACGACACACTACAAGAGAATGGGGTCTTTTAAGTAGTGTCCTAAACATCATGTCTTTTAAGTAATGTCTTTTAATGCGTCTTTTAAATAAAATTTTATTGAAAAGACAGTCTTTTTAGTAAAATTTTACTTAAAAGACACATTAAAAGACATTACTTAAAAGACATGATGTCTAGGACACTACTTAAAAGACCCTATTCTCTTGTAGTGACAAATCTAAAAATGATTCAACAAACTTAACAGACAAGCAGTGGCAATTCATTAAAAGAAAATCATGTCCGCCGCAACCGACTGATACGCAACTATGTGTCCTACGCGACTTCCTTGCAACTACAACCCTCTATATTTGTACCAAATTTAATGTTTACACTACTATAGTTGCAAAGTAGTCGCAAAGTAGTTGTAGATTGAAGTTTCGAGTTGCATGTAGTTGCAAAGTAGTTGCAAGTTGAAGTTTGGATTACAAAAATCTAACAAAAGAATTTTTGTGATGTATTCTACATCCAAAATTCATCACACTTGTCGACATGGACCACTTTCGGTTTTGTAAAGTCGAGTGTATCAAACTACAGTTGGGAATAATTTAAGTTTGACTACAATTTAATTGGAATGCAACTACTTTGCAACTAGAATACAATTTGAAAATAATTAAATCAAGTTCTATATCAATTGTCCCATCTCAATTGTCAAGAGTACCATTAGATTGGATGGATAAAAGCTGTAAGTTATACTATCTTTAAGTAATAAAGTTTAATATTACAATTGTAATATTTCTACACTTTGTAGATTTTTACAACTTGCAAATTTTTACAATTTGTAGATTTGTACAACTTATAAAAATCTACAATATTTAAAGTATAAGAAATTTTAAAACTTTTGAAATTTAAAGTTTTGTAAACTTGCGAAATCTATTTAATATTAATATTTGAATTTGATAATCTAAAAAAAGCTAGATCTAAAATTCTAAAATCTACATATCATTGAGATTCAATTTCTGAAATCTACAATCATTAAGATTAAAAAAATCTATAAAGCTATAAATCTACAAGTTACAAACTAGTTGTAAACTAGTTGCAAAGCAGTTGCATACAAGTTGCAAGCAAGTTGTACAAAAGCAAGTTCCACGTCAGAAGACTTCATCGATGAAGTTCTACATAGGCTATTTAATGAAAAACAATCTTTTTTTATTTTGCAACTACATTGCAACTAGTGCAACTTGTCTACTGCAACTGTGGGTTCCAAATTATCACTCAGTTGCAAACATGTTATTCAACTATAAAACTAGTTACTAACTACAATTGCAAAAGCCCCGATTTTCTTCTAGTGATTATGAAAACCCAACACAAAGATCTCAACATGAACTCAATCCTCGGCATTATGTCTAGAAAAGAACATATTACACATTGACATACATCCACCATTTCATCCATAATGACCGTTGGCACCAATTTTTGAATTGTTCTTATTCACGAGACACTTACGTTCCCCAGACGGAGAACTTCAGTGTTCCTCCGGAGCTCAAATTGCCTTCTAGCTTAAAGCAGGGTTACCATAATCATGCAATTATACAGCCATGCACTAGTAGAAACCCTTGTTTAATGTGACAAGGCCTAATTTTTCTTGACGGATTTTGCTAGGCACCAAAAGTAACAACCCGTGTTTTTATGTCAACATTGATGTTGTGTTGAACATTTTTGTTGACATAAAAACACGAGTTGTTACTTTTGGTGCCTAGCAAAATCTGTCAAGAAAAATTAGGCCTTGTCACATTAAACAAGGGTTTCTATTAGTGATGTGGACACAATCAAGTCCTCATTCATGAGGTCTCGGATGGACTCTAGTATTGCCTTGAAATTGTATTCGTTAGGCCTTAGCAGTTAGCACGGCCTTCTCCACATCAAAAGGTGGAATGTCTCGTAAACATTATGGTCCATGTCACCACTTGCAGTAGCATTCATATCTAATTGATACCACAAATTGTCTAGACTTACAACAGGCAGTCCGTGCTTTGCCAACAGGGAGCTTCCAGTCCTCACGTTTAATCCTCCTGGTAAATTCGTTCATAAGTGTGCCTTCCTCATCATGCAATTCAAATATCTCACATCTGCACACATTTTGTAGCCCAAACTGTTTAGGGATACTTGACTTAGCAACTTCTTTCCCCAGAATAGTTGGAGTAACTTCTACAATGAGAAAGAACAAGACATCATGCTCCTTCAAAGCATCCCATTATAATCGGTTATCTCCCCTCAATCCCTTCGTGGTAAAGCCTACCTCTGCAATTAATGACTGCAGCGGGTTTGTTCTCTCCAATTTTGATAGCCTTCACTTCCGTGATCTTGAAATCTTTGACTGGCATTGCCATTTTGGCCCATCCGGAAAAGACTGTATCCCCATCATCCCTGTACCGTGTACCCATTTGCTTCAAGACGTGATGTTCGTCTTCTCATAGGCCAGTGAGAAACTTTGCAAATTGTTTACAAATACAGCTGTGAATCAGGATTCACTGTAAGAATACCCTCTTCATAAACCTCCATGTCATGATCACCTTTCACTTCAGATTGTGCAGAAGACTATAGTATGCCCAAAAGCTCTCCCAACAAGGTTGGTAAAAATCGAACCGCTAGCTTCTCATTCACATTCAAAATCCCTGATTCCTTCGCCTCTCATACTTCTTTCTTCAGCAACCTCCTCTAGTTCACCAATAGTTGAGAGTGTTGAATAAACTCCATCTAAAGTCGACCAGAAAAGAGGCTATGTCAAAGCGGCAATGAAACAAGTTTCAGAATTGGAACACACACCTCATTTTTCAAGCTCTACACACTATAAGAAAACTGAGTTTTTGGTGTTGTTCGCAAAAAAACATGTCATGTTTTTTAAGATGTCACGTGTCAAATAGTGAACATGTGAAAAAGTGAAAATTTGATGTGATGTCTCAAAAAACATATATAGCTAAATTGAAGAACAAGTAGATGTTACCATCAACAAACATGTTTATAATGATGTTTTAAAAAACTTGTTCATGCTTTTAGGTGACATCCAAAAAAACATAGACTGCCACATCAACAAAAAGTCCATTTTGATTATAGAATTTTTTTTTTAAATTATTGCGGTCACTAGTAAAATATTGCCGATAAGTGAAAAAATTTGGAAAAAAATAGCCACATGGCATGTTTTGTCAAAAAAAAGGGAATTGATGGATGACTTGAATGTATAAGATGGATGAAAACAGTTGGTCTTTATACTAGTATAGTGTTAGTAAGAGAAACAACCTATATGGGATATAGAAGTCAAGAATTGTATTTAATGTGAAATGTCAAAAACAACGTCAAGATGTCTGAAACAACATATACATGTTTGAAATGAAGTCAACATGTTCAATCACTTCAATGATCAAAGTACCATATTTTAGAATCCCATATCTTTTGTCTCACCTTGGGCTAAGAAAGGATATAAATACAAGCACTCTCCCCTTCATTCTCATTAACTTAAAATGAAGTAATTCCTTCATTTTGCCATTAAAAATTTTCATAATGGTAGATGGTAAGTTTTCTTCAATTCTTGTTGAATTTAATAAATTTCTTTGTTCATTTTTTTTAATTAATTTTTTTTTTTGTCAATTTTGCCTTATGGATGGGGTATGTGACAATTGATGTTTCAAAAAACATTTAATTTGATGTCTCAAAAAACATGATTTCAAATTTCAAAATTTCAAAAATATGCTGACAAAGCATGCTATGTTAGCATAATTGAGGTCCATGTCAGCATAATTAAGGAGTCCATGTCAACATAATTTGGAGGATCCACAAGGAGTCCATGTCAACATAATTTGGAGGATCCACATCAGCTTAATTTAGGATTTACGTCACTTTTTTCCAAATCCACATTACAACCTTGGTCAAAATGGTGTTGAATGGAAAATTGTCCCATATGGCATTGCCCATCCCCAAAAGAGCTTGTGTGGCACTTAAGACCCCTCTACATGTAGCCTTTTGCAAAGCTTGCAAGACCTCGTTTTATTTGATGTCAAAAAAAACAAGCCAAATTCAAACGCGTCATCTCAAATTTTGGCACGTTTTTTGCTTGTCTTTCATAACGGAAGTATTATTGAATTAGTTATGAATTTCAAACACAATCTAGTATAGGGCCCTATTTATAATCAGTAGGCCTTGCAAACCCATACATGTGCACTTTGAAAAAAAAATTGGTTTGGTTCAAAAACTAACACTACAATATGTAAAAGGCAATAGAATTTGTTTTTAATGTGTCCCTTTCTAAAACTAAAATGAATCTTTGACTAAATCATTATTTTAGATTTTTTTAACACTTGAAAGAAGTTAGTTCAACAACCAATTCTTATTTTGAATATAATTAGTAGACCCCTATCCACTTAGCTAAGAATGAACCCATTGGGACTCTGAAACCATCCATTTTATTAGTAAAAAACAAATCTTGGCATGCTTTAATGTAATCCACAATTCATTTTCTCAAAATCAACTATCCATTTTAGAGCCTCCTAGTGGACAGATGTAAAACCTTGAGCAATTTATAAACCCTCTCCTATATCACAAATATATTTCGAGTAGCCTTTTTTTCTAGCACCCCGTAGCCAGAAAGCACCAAGTAAAAAGAGTGGATCAAAAGCATTAAAGGTTTAAAAAAAATAAAAAATAAAAAATAAAAGGAAGCCAGATTAAAGCCTAGGGTTTTTTGGGAATCTCAGAAGTTGGGTGGATTTTGGCAAATTTAGGTGGATTGCGGAGACGTTGTATGATTGTTTGCATTAAGCGGTGGAAGGAAAAAAGAATTAGCTAAAGGAGTTGTCATGAGATTAGTAAGGACAAAATTTGGTAAAAAGGTTATACCACAAGGTTGGCACAACATCAAAATCACTGCATGCACATACAATGGATGTGGCGAACCTTGTCTTGCTTCTGACAAGGTAGACGGAGCTAATGAAGCAGAAAATAGTGAATGAAACCAATGGCTGAATTATATTGTGGCTAGATAGCCTTATACATAGCCTTCTCGAAGTATGAGTTTTTCTCAAGAAATAAAAGTGTTGTAGTTTCAATTTATGAATTAGGCTGCTAAATTGAACATAGGTAAATGCCAAATAGGATCGAGATTCTTAGAAGGAACCTTGTAGGACATAGTACAACAAGTAAGTAGGTGTGTAATATGTGCATGTACACTTTCTTTATAAAAAGCACACCCTACTAACTTCACATTGGTATTGTAGCTTGTAGCGAAGAGGGTTTTTCAAACTCGGAAACAAAGGTATGTTGCACTGTACAGAAAATTAAAAAATGAAATAAAAAAGTGTTTTTAAAAAAAAATTAACTACTATGCTTCCAAGTGGATTTCTAAGAAGCACACAAGGGCTTTGGGAGGCAATATTGATGACATTGAGCATCATAGTATTGGTTGCAAAGAGGATTGACTAACACATTTCAAGGTTCCAAAATTTGCCACCTGCCAACTACTCAAAAGAATGAAAAAGTTCAAAGGTAATTACACTACAGTAACTTAAAAATTATAAAAAATTACAGTGTCCTCAATATAGGAATGTCCAACAAGTGATATTATAAATCAGCACTCATCCTACTAAAAGAACAAGGGCATTCATTTCAGATGGTATTTTAATGGTAATCCTAGACACGTGATTTCCAGCATTATTTTATTGAAAGAACATGACCTTCAAATATGTAATTTCTGCCTTAATATTTCACTTAAAATCACCCCCATTCCCTTGTAGTATTCATCATTCTACCCAACTCTATCATTTGCTATGCCAAGGATAAAGCAGGCAACTGCCGGTTGGATTGCACAAACTTGATGGCATTCCAGTAGCTTTTAGAGTTGTACTTTGGTGTCACACCACTAGTGTCCTTGGCTCCCTTACATCTAAATCTAGTTTAGTAATGGATTGTCCTTTATTTACTTCAGTCATGAGATCTTCATGGCTCTTTTTGAAAGCTTCAACAATTGCATGCAGTTGTGTAGGAGCATTGATGACATGTTTGTGCACATCCCATTTGCACTTCATAATCCCCACCAATTGGGCATTTGGCACATTTTTTCTTGCTATTGACAACCTCAGCCTTTGCTTCTAGCACCATCTACTTTGGTCTTCTAGACTTCAGCGACTCAATACAAGCAACTACTTCTACATCTACATGATTGTGTAATTCATTGTCTCTACAAAAGGTAGAAACCTACATAAACAAAGCCCTTGGCCCACTTTGAGGACTCAAGGGCAAAAAGAAGTCGGGTCTTATAGTAAAGCCTATATGCATTCTTTATTGACTTCTATATAGAAGCAAGATCATTGTTACCAAAAATGACTTCCCTTAGCCAATCCATCCCCAAGTCTTGCATTGACTAGGACATTTGATTAAAAATAATTTCCCCTCTCATAGTAGCAACATCCAAATCCGCCATCACCTTCTCTCGATCTACAAGGACATTAGACTCTAACAATGCAAGTCCAATCCCCTTGGACAAGAAAGGTGTAAATCTAGATCATATGATTCTTCCCAAGTTATGAATGAATACAAGGATCTTGAAACGACCCACACGCGTTGCTCATCCTACTTTGTGAACAAAGAGTTTGGACTTCAGGAAAAGTTGTAATTGATTGCATTGTCTAAGAGATGAATATCAATATTGCAAGTAGAAGCATTGGTGATCAAAAGCTACTTAGTCTTCCTACCGCAAAACATACAACCTAAACCCAAAACCCTAAAACCACACTAACATACATTGGGATACTAGACTGACTCCTCAATGAAAGAATTTTCCTTAGAAAAGGGTTTCATGATAACAATTAATGACACATTTGCACCCAACATGAAGGTGGTGAAGAGAAAACAAAGAGCTTTGTGTTTGCCAAGTACCAATATTATGTTTGATTTAGGGTTTTAATTTAAATGCTAAACACATTTCAACAAGAAAAATGCAATTTTTATTGTCAACTTCTTTTTTGTATAAATTGTATAAATAAATGAATGTGATTTTCCATTTGATAAATTTTGATATTACAAAACCACCTAACCCTTAACTCCTAAGGTAAACCAACATATGACAGATAAATTGACAAGTTTGCCTTGTCGGCATATTTCAAACATTTTAATTTTTTTTTCCTATATAAAGGCAAACATGAGATATTGGAAGAGCAACTAAAATTTTTATTTTTTTGACAAAGTAAGAATTTGTTACAAATTTTTGAAGTGAATTTGACAAATGGCTCAAAACAATCCGTAAACTACTCCAATGCTATCAAAAACTATACCCATGGTGGTCATCAAACCACCTAATGCAATTACAAAATTTCCTAAAATGGTTAAAATATTTTCTAACATGGACATGACATAAAGAAATAAAATTAAAAAAAGGTAGTTCATGAAATGGATTAATGGATTACACTAGAAAGGTGTAGGTTCCTAAAACAATCTCTAATATTTCCATCACCTTCACTCAAAACATTATTTTCAGCCATTAACCTACCTAATGAAGCCTTGTTTACATTAACCCCTAAATGTTTTTGACTGTGTTTGACAAATGAAATCCTAGAATCTTATATTTCACTTGTTTGCAAAGATGTAGAAAAAATTTCAGAATTTTTCACCATATACATTGCAAGATATTAGTACCTAAACTAACAAAAATCATTTTTTTGGCCCCTCTAAAAAACCAAGGAGCTCCAACTCTCAAGGTCACATTTGTATGGGAAAAAGTTCAAATTGGTGGTTGTTCTTTAGATTCACTCTTAAAGGCAGTTGGATACATACTTAAAAAATTTCAAATCATTTGGAATTATAAAACATATAGGTAAAAAATAGTAAGTAGAAAGAACTAGAAAATGCTTCAAAATACTAAATTGTGAACAATTTATTTATGGAAATGAAAAATGCCAATCCCGATGGTTAAAATCAATAGGAGGGATTTGAGGGCTCCACAGGGCCGTTTCGGGACTGTTCCCAAAACTGGTATGGAGAACGGCTGGCCGCTATCAGGCCAATAATTTTTTTTTAAATTTGAATTTAAAAAAAAAATTGGGGTCCTGAAATATGAAAAAAGTCCAAAAAAAAAGGTTAATGACGTGGCAGTCACTCGACCATGTAGGATTCCCTGCTGAACTGCGTTCCCATGGCAGATTACATGATTTCAGGCTGTGGGAACTCGCGGGCTCCTAGAGCCCTCAAATCTCTCCTAGTGGTTATGATAAACAATCTACACCTTAATTTTTTAGCTTTTTCAAAAATATTAAAAATTGAATTAAATAAAGGATTTCAAACTTTTTTTTGTAGTGTAGAGATTCTATAACTAGCCGCAAACTACCGCAAACTACCCCAAACTAAAACTCTTTATAACTTTTGATTCATTGATCAAAATGGAATGATTCAAATCTTTCCACTTAGATTAAAATCTTACAAACCAATTTCAAATTTTTATTTTAAAAGAAAATTTCAAGAAGCTTTTTTTGTTGCCCGAACATCCTGTTGAGTAATGAAAATGACATATCTTAATATAACCTTTGAACTATGTAGTCAAAAGCCATGAAAATTGTTGGGCCTTGAAGTTACTCCTCGAGCACATGTGTGAAAATTTCAAAGAAAAAAAAATCCATTTGTAGAGAGTTGCCCAAGTTTGCAATTTTGCTAGAAAATAAAAACAATTTAGGCATTTAGGGATTAATTAGAAAAAACTTAGCATGGATTGATGGAAAGTTGTAATGGTTTATTTGATAGATGTCTATATTAGATTGTTGACCTATCATGGGCTAGTTTACTTTAAGTGTCCGAAATTATCTCAGGAATTAATGATTTTAGAAGAAAAAAAAACATCATAAATTACCATTTGGAAGAAAATTTTGGAATTGAGATGTAAAAAAAGTTTTAGGGTTTGAATTGAAGATTCTATCCATATTGTTAAATTCACCACTGCTATCATCAATATTTTTCTATGAATTTTGAAAGGGAATACTTAACATTCCTTCTAAATTCAATTACAAGCAAAATATTTTGTTGGAATAGATTTGAAAATGAGATTCTTTTGACATAATGATTTTTTTGAATTTTTGTGTTTTTTTGTTCTATTAACCTCATTATTGCAATTCTGGATTTTAAGAAGAATAAATGCAAATTTGGCTTGGTCAACTACTTGACATACTTCCACATTTGTTATTTTTAAAAATATATACTCCAATAAAACCAAATCCAACCCTTGAATAGGACAACTTCATAAAATATCTCAAAAATTAAAATGACTTTCATCCAAGTTGTAATGAGAGAGAAATCTAATTTTGAATTTGTACATTGTCCAAAATTTAGATAATGGAACACTTCTGTCATGGTTATGTATGAAAAGTCTTCTCTAGAATTGACGATTTAGAAATTATCATCATAAAGTACTATTTTTAAAAAAAATTGGAAGTGAAAATATAAATAAGTTTTTAGACTTTGAGTTTTATTCTATATGGTTAAATTCACCAATGCTATCACCAATATTTTCTATAAATTTTGAAAGGAAAATTTCAAAACTCCTCCTAAATTCAATTACAAGTAAGGTAAGGTGGGTACACCCAAAAGCGCCCTATCCCTTAAAGCGCCATCTACAGTGCAAATACATTTCCGAAATCAGTCATGTTCACAGACTGTAGATGGCGCTTTCAGAAACAGACTTTGACTGTTAATAACTTTTGCATACGGTATCCAAATCCTACGTTCTTTGGTGCGTTGGAACATGCTTTCACTTGCCAACAAGACTACATAAAAATTTGAACTAATTAATAGCAGGAACTAGGCTCAATATGAATAAGTGGCACTTTTGGGTGTACCTACCTTATTGTCTTTTTTTTAATCAATTTTGTTGCAATGGATATGAAATGAGGTTCTCTTCATATGGCGATTTTTCGAAATTCTCTGTTTTTCAATTCTATAACCTCATTTTTGCAAATCTACTTTTAAACTAGAGTCAATGCAATTTTGACTTGGTCAACCACTTAATATACTACAACATTTATTATTTTAGAAAGTTAAGTGTTCTAGTTACCCCAAATCTAACCATCATATAGGGCAACAACTTAGTAAAGTATCTCCACAAATTACATTGACTTTCATTTAAGTAGAAATGAGTAAGAAAACTGATTAGCAATTTGTTCATTGTCAAATTGTTCATTAACAAATTGAACACCAAAACACTTCAAATTTAAATGGTACACTAGAAATTGTAGTTAATATTTCCTTCAATAAATGATGTCTTTTGACCTTATATTTTTAGATGACTTCAATTTTAGATTTGACATATGAAAAGAAGATTGGAATAACCCAAAGCACATTTACAATTTTAATAACCTTATGATCAAATATTGTCATCTTTTCAATTTGTATGTAAAATTGTTGTATATCTTTTTTCTGTGGAATCTTTAGCATGTCTAATTTGAATTTGAATAATTTCACCAGAGTGAGGGCTGTCTTTTGAGTGGATAGTGAGGGACAGCTCCCTCACCATCCACTCAAAAGACCCCCAGCTGAAATTTTTTTAATTTTAAATTTTTATTAATACACCCCGCTCAAAAAAAAATTAATTTTTAATTTTTAAAAAAACTCCCCCCCGTGTCAACAAAAATAAATAATTCACAAGTACAATTTGAATTAATTCAGTCATTTAATTTTGAATTAAATTAATTTTGGTACCCCCCCTCCAACCATACTTATATTTCTTAGACCAACTTGGAAAGGCAAACGATATGGGTTATATATTTCGTATCCATATACTATATATTGTATCCGGTATCTTATATAACGTATCTCATATATAATATACCATATTAGTATTAGTATCCATATCCATATCAATATCCATATCAATATGCCATAGGATCCAATGGCCAAGATCATTTCCAATCAACAGTGGATGTTTTTTGAAGATCAATGGCATCTGAGAAGGGAGAAAAAAATTCAAAGAGATCAACGGCTCTTGGTTTTTCGGAAGGTGTGTGTGTGCACTAATCCTACATTCCTATAATCACAAGAGATAGTTACATTCAAAACTTTTATAATAAAAAAAATCAAAATCTTGATTTTTGGTCCAATATCAATTAGATTTGAAGTATAAGCTCAAAAAAGGCTTCAGGGTTTAAATGGGGTTGTTTGTTGAGATAGTTTAGTTTGTTTACTATCTTTGTAATGGTGAAATCTCTAGAATTGTGCATCCACAAGTTGCATCCTTGGTCCTATTGGAAAGGTCCTTGCAAGAATGGATGCACAAGTTTTGTTATGTAGCATTTCAATTTACAATATAGAAATTATTCAATTTATGAAGTTCTATTAATTAAAAAAAGTAGAAAATTACTTTTACTTTAGTTATCTTTTGTGGTAATGTTATGAGGTACATTAGTCTATGTCTAAAACTAAGTTGTTTGTTTTTTATTTTTTATTTTTGCTGTGGTGAGATCTCATGAACTATACATCTCTTAATTGTATTCTTTGTATAATTGGAAAGCTCTTTGCAAGAAAGTCTACATGGGATTTGTTTTGTGGCATTGGGATGTCAAATGTGAAATTTACTAAATTTTAAAGTTTTTATTAATTGAAAAATAAAAAATTGCTTTACTATTATTTTGATTGTGGCATTGGCACAAGGGTCCAAAGCACAATTTTTAATTGGAATGAATCCAACAATCACAAAAATCCAAATAGACCTCAATAACTTCTCCAAAAGAATTTGACTAAATAATAATATTGACTAAGAAGTCTCATTTAAGATACTAACATGAATGGAACCAAAAGCAAATCATTATAAAAGAAATAGCATTACTTCGTATACACATAACAAAATTTATAAATGAAAATTTTATGTTGTTTTCTAAAGAAAATAATAAAATTCAGATAAAATGTATATCTATAATAACTTCAATAAAGTTTTTCAAATAATTGTAAATATAATGCAACTCAAAATATACACCTCTCTAAAGATATCCCAAAATACTTTTACCTATTAATAATGTAATATAAAATTTTACTTTTATCTTTTTTTTCTTGTAAAATCTTTTTTAAATTTGATATTTAATATTTAATACATCAATATTGTATAAATGAATATAATATTTTAAATATTAAACATGACTATATATATTATCTCTCACATTGCCTTGTTTTGAAAAGAAAGATGGTGAAAATATATTTATGTAGAAGAATCCAATTGTATAATTTTATTTAAAACTAAGAAGATATTTTCTTAGAAAGAAGATTCCAAAAGATGTTTATTATTTCACTCTCTCAATAGAGTGTAGGGTGCTTCTTATTGAAGATTTAAATCACTTAAACAATTATTAAAATCAATACTAACAAATCCTTATAAATCAATTTGGATTGAATGCATTAGATGTGTTTTGAAGCCTCATGAAGACTATTTCAAGGTTGTTCCTCTTTGGAAGCTAGCACATTATTGTGAGAACATTAAAGAGTTTTAAAATTACAAAGTTCCTAGAATGTTTTACTATTCCAAAACTCTTGGTCTTATTTAAGCCTAAAAAATCATCTAATGACAAAGTAAAATAATTTTTAAGACAAGAAATTACTCATTTTGATATGACGGGAAATATAATTTGAGAAAGACCTAAAGAGACAAGTTTAGGCCAAGCCAATGGAGAGAATTGTCTAATGACAAAGAAATGAAAGTTTTGGCTTGACTTTTGTTGTTGTAAATTTTTCAAACACCCTTAATTTGTAAGGATTGGAAGTATGGATTTCATATTAGAAATTTCTAAACATTTAGTAGGACAACCATTTCAAACACTATTATCCAATCATCATAGCTAAACCATTAAATGTCATGCTCAAATTCAACTTTTAAAGAAGTTTTAGTTATATAGATTTTATAAATGAAGATGAAAGACTAATTTTTAAAAAGGCTCTTGGATATAATAAAAAATAAGGTCAATGGAAAAGTTTCCATCCCTACAAGATTTGCTAGACTAGATGTATAAACTCGTAGATGTTGCAGAAGGAATTTCATGTTTAAAAGGGGTTTAAATAGATTGTCTACAATCTTTGGATCCAAATATGAATGCAATTGCTACCAATTACAAACCTTGTAACTATACAAGACATTCAATAACCGTTTTAGTAAATTGCAACACCAATTTTTACAAAGTTCCTATCACTAGATGGATATATAAATGTATCAATGATATAAATTAATGCAAAGGTGTTGCTATTTTCAAATCAACAAGGACTTGGAGGACTTCTAATCTATCACATCCATCTCAAGTGGATAAGTTAGGTTTGAAAATGAAATTTGGGAAGGAAATTGTTTGAAAAAAATTAACTCAAAACAAAGGTTTGAAGAGAAGAGAGGTTTGACTTATATAGTTTTAATCATGAAAATTTACAACTATACAAAATCCATAGTCATAAGTAGTAGGTGGCCCTAGGTTTCAAGTAATAGGTAAGTCAACACCAACTTATTAGTCCGACACATGTTAACAACATTGAATTAACTCAAAACAAACAACTTATCACCAACCCTTTTTTTTTACTTTTTGGAAAAGTGCCAAGATGGCGATCACTTCAAATTTGGTGAAGCATTATATTTTTACATTCATCCATCTTTTGGAATTGAAAACACTTTTATGTCATATTCATACACTTTTTCATCCAAATTTAGCAACTTCATCCATATTTTGAAGAGTACTAAAAAAATTCTAGCGAAAAAAGATTACTTTTATATGGCGAAAAAAAGACATTTTTTTGAAATAGTGCAATTAGGCCACACGGTGCCAGAAAAAAAAGGGTTGCTTGTCAACCAAAACACATTAACAAAATTGAATTGGCTCAAAACAAATGAACAATACTTCTTCTCATCATAAATAATAGGTTGGATGTATTGCCAATAGATTGTCGCACTTAGTATTGTGATTGTGATCTTTATACAAGAGCTCAATCAATTTTTCTTATATCAATTGGAAGATAATGGTAAGATACATTGTGTACATAAGGTAGGAATACCATAGATAGTTAAGCATTTCATTTTCTAAGATACAAAAAATTCCAAGAAAAACTGAGCTCAATACATGCAAAAATAAAGATGACCAAAAAATCCTCAAGAATGAACATTTTGAGCAATATAACTATAAATTCTTCATGTGGACCCCATTCTTATCCCATAGGAAATGGATACCTTTGGAACCTATTCCTAATCAAGTGGGAAACAAACAATGAACAAATGGAATCTTTTTTTGAACCAGCGATTGTTGATTTCACATCCAACTCTATCTGTAGAGAAGGGTAACCATTATTGGTATTTCCAACTTACAACATGTGCATACTTAAAAAAAGTTACATGCCTTGAATTCAGAGCGCAGCAGTGGTGTGTTCAAAATGTGGTAAAAATTGTAACCCTTTCCTAAATTTTACTTTTAATGATTTTATGTAGGTGCATATCTCTACATTGCTTCGAATAGATCATTAGAGAGATCATATTTTCGAACACCCACTCGCCCAGCACCTAATGTTGGTGTAAATAAGAACGGAGGATCAGACACATCAGTTTCAAACTAGCTAGACAAACGATTCTGAAATTTGATGGCTGGAGCAGAAATTCTACCAAGAAAAGCCGTGACAGACACTCCGTTGACCAGAAAATTTACATGGTCTGAGGGACACTTATTACAAAAGTAACCAACCAGTGAAGAATTGATAATATACAAAAGAAATGTGACAAAATTAGAAGTCTTTAACTAATCTCGCCCAGGAGGACTATGAAGAGCATTCGAAATCTCAAGATGTCCTGCATATGTCCATGGTTTTGCACCATCCAGAGCCAATTTGTGAGACCTGTCCGCTTCACCCTCCGGCAAATTTCTACATGTGTAGTCAACTAGAGCGTTGCCAAGAGAAGGTACCAGAATTGGTTCTGCGTGTGGGGAGTTCGGAGTTTTCCGAAGAGCTGGAGGACTGACGGCAGGGGAAAAAATTGGGGAGATGGAGGGAGTCGCATACGTGGTGCAAATAGCAGCGTTCCGCATGGACCCAGTTGACCTCGCTCTTCGGCTTGAAAATCCTATTCGCCGCGACATTGAACCGTCTTGTGCCAGAGAATTAGGTGTAACCGACCTCTTCACGAGATCGTCAGCATAAAGGACATCATCGATGCGTGCAATGATGGTAAATGCAAGGCTTTCCAGCACCCGAGAGTAGCTTTCAAGAATCGACTGTCCCACGTCCTGCATTGCGACAGCAAAGGCGTTAGAAACAGTCCAAACATCGGTTGAATATGTCAATGGAAGTCCCTCTTATCAACCGATGGCAAAACAAAGGAAATATTGCTCCCAAGTGAAGTAAACCAACGTCAAAACTGCGTCCAGGCACGAGAGAAACTGCCCAATGCATTTCATCCTCGATAACTGAAAACAAGTCCTCGTGATAGTTCATGCTTCAATACACCAACTATATGGCGCAGGAAGTAGAAAATGTAGGTTACGAACGTACCCTGTTAAACTGTATCTTATGCGCGTCCAAAGCAGTTTGCGCCATGCCTGGGACTCGTTGTTTCAGACTTACTAGAACACTCTCCGCCCTTTCAGCAAGCAGTGCCCTCCTCTCTGCGTCCCCACCAAAGTGTTTCATTTTACTCCAAGAAGTCTTGCGATTAAGCTTGGGATCGTACGGTGATATCTCCGCCATTGTCTTCGTCTTTCTTCGCCGCCATCCGACAACTGCAGCTTCCAACCGATTTGCCATCTCCAATATGCTGTGTTCATCATTAACGTCCAAGTTTGACACAAGCCGCTCCGGAGAAAAGCGGTCAGAGGCAATAGCTCGGTATAGTTCATCACCGAGACAGGCTTTTCCATTCTGTAAGACAAAACAGCAACTTATCAAACTCTCTGCCTGCGTGATTGGCCTAATCGCAATCACTTGATCTATCTTTACATACACTACAATCAAGGCGGAATTAGAGCATTCAGCCAGTTCTACTACTGTAGAGACGATGCGTTGTGAAATAATTATAATTACCTTAGGAAGAGAGTCGAAGTAACATTCCGGTGCCTCCATTTCAAGCAAAACTTGCGCATTGATAGCCATGGCAGCTTTAAGAATTTGATTTGATGCATCTCGTTGATGATGGAGAATCTTTTTGCAGGATTCTGAAAGCCCATTAGCCGGCACGTTCAGTGTAGGCAGCCACCACTTTTCTTCTTGCCGTTGCATAGAATGTCGCGCACTGTTATTGTCCTCAGAAACTGAAATCCCGTGATCCACATACCAGAACTCGGTCTCTTGATAACTCTCTAGCGAATCCTGAGGAATCCACAGAAAATGCGGGCGTACATTAAATATGTAATGAAAAATGATTACTCCGGAAGACTCCTCTAGCCATAAATTACAAGCAATTACGAAGTTGTCACGAAGTTCATCATGCACAGCTACAAAACTTGCGAGGTTGTGGAATCCACGAACGTATTAAGTTGAGTAAGCTAAAAGGATGATCACTGAAATGAGACATTTTGTTCAATGATGCTCTCGTCAATCAACTATATCGAACACTTCGTCCAATTCGAATTGTGGTATTCGACAGATTCTGCCTGGGAAGAGAAGAATAAAGAATAGATAGCCATACCACAGATAACAGCATACAGAGCATGAGGAACAAAGGAAAAGAAGCTTACGAGCAACATGTTGTCCAGTTTTCGAAGTGCTGGTAAGTTGATACTAAGATCCGATCGTGGTCGGCTTACCATTACCTGCAATTCAAAAAGACGGCAATTTAGAGGACTATGCTACAGATTATCAATTGAATAATACTTATATTGTATTGTGTTCAAGGTCAATACGAAGTGTGCAATGACAGTCACAAGTCGCATAATATGAAGAGCCTGGCAAATTTTCGAAGTGCCATTGAGAGTGATGCGTGGAGAGGGAACAGATGATGTGGCCCACACGATTCCCGTACCTCCATGGTGCTTCCATCGGGGTATCGTTGCCAAGAGGGGACCAGCTCAACAATATGATCACTAACTGAAAGCATCCATTCCATCTCTCGCCTCCACATAGTCCGCCGCTTCATGGAGAGGGGTTCTAACCTCCACAACTCACCGAAAACTGATGCTGTAATAAAAAAAAGGAGCATTACATACTGAAACGCAAATATTCTTAAAGTCAACCCTGCAGTACCATAACGCGAAAGGTGGATGAGAGTTTCAATGAAAATTCAGTCTATTGGTAAGGGCATCGATTAGCACCTGACAAATTCGTAATTGCATTCGAAATAGCCAAGGCCGTGCAGACGCCTTTTCCACCTCCTGACATGTCTTCTCCAAGAAGTAGCTTTGCAAACTTCTCCTTCATCATCTCCACCTCTGTAGGACCAAATACGTTTTCAGACCACGCAATACTTGCTCCCATCCGTACAAACGTGGAGACCGCCGGCCAATGCTTCGTAAAAAAGGGATTGATCGTATTGTTACGTCACGGAATTGTGGAATTAATTGTAGTTTAAAAGAAGATCCCGCTTAATGTAAGAGGCTCTCAAGGAGAAATATGATGCTCTATCTTCGTGGTGCTCAATCGAAAGGGCCAAGAAAATGAATATTTACTAACCTGACAGCATTGCCGTCTTTTTCTCCCTCTTTTCTTCCCAGACGAAATTTTTCCTTCCACTGGTCATATTCGACGATGAAGGTGAAGGAATTGCACATTGTCTGTCCATTCTAGCCAACGGCCATCCCAAAGGTGAAGAATCCGTCGAGCTGCTGGCAACATCGTCACCGTGATTCAGACTGAAACTCAAATCTCCATCCCCCATAAGGTCCAGGCTAAGGCGTTCCATACTAAGGGTTGAACTTGTCCCATCAATACTGCGAACCTCAAACTGATCTTCAGATGTAGCATCCAACTGTATCCTTCCTGATTCGTTCAACAACGAACCCCGTAATCCTTTCATCTTGGGCCCAAAATCTGAGTTCCAAAAGCCAACGGTGATGGATAATTTAGGAGACGTTCCAAAACTTTTACTGCAAGGCCCCTTCATCCATTTGCCAAGTGCACTACAGAAACTCTGAAAGAAGAAAGTGATCGCCACCAAATTGCTAATTCCAGCAACGAGGATTGCTAATTGAGATAAAATTTGTACAGAAACTCGAAAAAAAATACTGTGCTCTAAGATCAGCAAATAAGATCATAAAGCATTGAATTGATTCATAAAATATGCTGATGCTTAAGGTGAAGACGCTAAAAACTCATTAAATCTGTACTTCAGACATGGTAGTCATAGCGAACAACGACGAAGAGAATTTCAGGCGAAGAAATTCTTAAAATTCAATTCTAGTCAAAATTGAGACATTCTGTGCGATTAAAAATGTCAGAAAGATCAGAGAAAACTGGTGTAGATAGCAAGGGTGATTAATCATTTAGCCATATCAAGCAGAGGAAGTAAGGGACCTACAAAAAGCGGCGCAGCAACTGACTGACTTGATGTGGTCGGAATAGCAAAGAGAAGTGGCAGGACACTGCTGCGAGTGAGTTGGAGGTGTTAGACGACGTGGTATCCGCAATCCTCTAGACCAAGATAGGTTCCTCAAGAGCCGCAAAAGAGCTAAACCGAGAAAATGAGAGCCCCGCTCTTGGCCACTTGCTAACCTTCTAGTGTTGGTGCCAACGGATTCGGTTTGTTTACCTTCGATTTGGCCTTCTTGTTCCATCCCTATCTGTTTCCGCTACCTTCCTCTGACCCTTCCATCTTTCTACACTCTCCGCATCGATTTACGTCCAAAACAAATTTCACCACCCCGCCATACACCCTCTTCGCGCTTGTTGTCTTCGACAGCCAAGAACGCAGAAAGAAACGTCTCACGATCCCCAAAATTTCTTCATAAGAGCGTACGACAGACTACTAGTACAAAGTCCTGTATCTACAACCGGAGACACAACCGGAAAACTAGCCGCCATCACTAAGCTTTGATCCTCGAGCTCGCAGCATTTTCTTTTCTAGCGCATCACCAGGATACATCAAGTCAGAATCATCGAGACACATTGTGTGTCAGAGACCTTTTCCATTCGACCCTGGCCATTTCAAAATACTCACCAGGCGGTCTTCAATCTTCAAATGATGGCCATCCTGCACTCGAGGAGCACTCACGGGAAGCGCTTTGAAGGCGCACAGGTAGTGCCGGCGCTCGTCATCATCCCATAACGGACCACACGTGTGATAAGCTCTACGGCACCTATGAAGCTCCTCGAGGTGCCAGGTACCAAAGACTTTTCTCAAAATCAATGAAGCACTCCAAGACGTCGTTCCGCCACTGCCATTACGCAGTGCAGTATTCAATTCAATCTCTCGTATCTCAACAGCTTACCAACTCTCCACACACAAGAAAATCGTAACATCGCCTCAGCAGCAACACCACTAGATCACTTCCTCAACGGTCCACTACAACTCCACACTCAATTCCAATCCACCCTCTGCTCCCTCTCTCCCGCCTAACCAACACAAACATTCCCTCCACGCTCCTGCAAATCGTAGCTCCACACCTTTTCTCTCCGTTCTCCTTCCGTCAACCACACGTCTCCCCTCTCCCAGAACGTTGACACCGTCCCATTCACCTCTTCACCACCACTTCCCAAACACGACCTCCACAATAATAACACCCCTTCCTACTTCTCGGTCGACGCTATTTCTTCTCCACCAAAGCGCCGAAATTCTCTCTTTCTCCCTCTCGTCATACACAATCCACCTTCCCCCAACACTTCTACAAGTACACAGATGGTTATTCAGTTGCAACCCCTGAATAAGCTCGCACTCCGGCCCTCCTTTAACAAACATCCGTTCGGCACGGAATCTTCGGCGAGTTTGCCCGGATTTCAAAAAAGAATCTCTCAACCACTATACAGAACAACCAGTCGAGCTTCCGTATTAATCTGCCGCCTCCAAATTACCACTGCACCATCTTCAAGTTCTCGGCAAAGTTGCAGGAACACGCCCCCTCACCCCTCGCCCCTTTCGCAGACGACGACGGAAACATACTGCTTCCGCTTTCGACTTTCCCTCCCTGCACAGAATTTTCCGTAGATTTCTCAAACGTGAATCTACCACATGAGATCTACGAGTTCACTGCGGTCCGACAGCTGGGCAGAAGGGTTGCCGGAAATAGGTTAGAAATTAGTAGATACGGATGGATCTACGGAATGGTGGTTGTGAAAGTTCATTGGCGTGAAGACAAGTGGCTTTGGTGGGCGATTTCAGGCACTGAGAAAGCGGACGCTTTCGATAATTTGGGGAGGCTTAATTAAGTTAGAATCAGACCCTAATTATTTCCTCAACTTTTTCCTTTTTGTGGACGTTGGGTTTAGGGTTTTGGATTCATACTCACTTGAGTTTTATATTCACTTAACTTAGCTGCCACCAGACATTCAAACTTCCTTTGTTTAAAGTTTTTTGATTCAGTCTTTCTTTTCATCATCTGTTTAGGTTACAAACTCTGGCACCCGCCAACCACTGGCAGGTTGGAGAAATTTTGAAATCTTGGTGGTGCTTTTTCCATTTTGCAGCAGTGGGGGCTTAGGCTCTGATGAGTTCTTGGGAATCTGAAATTATATGACATGTAAGGTGGGTACCCCCTCTAACCGCCACTTTTCGTTTCTGTGCCCTAGCTAGTATTGTGTTAGCCAGACTGGGCAAATTTCATTTATTTTCGTGTTGGCAAGTGAAAGAAAGTTCTAAGGCACCAAAGAACATGGCATTTGGACATCGTATGCAAAACTTATGAAGGATCAAAGTTTGGTTTTAAAAAACAATTTCTTCCACATAGGTACACTATTGAATTTGGAGATGTACACAAAGTGAAGATGGTTGTTTAGAGTTAGTGGTGAATTAGGGGAACTTACCTTAATGAGACCCTAAGAAGTACATGTGAATTTGGAGTATGTGGGTAGATTTGGATTTTGGGGGGGGGGGGGGGGGGGGGGGGCAAAAGGAATCATAACTTGAGAAGAATTTTGAGAGAAGATCCTCAAGATTGCAAATTTCTCTTTTTTACCCCATCACTATTTGAACAAATTTAGAGTCTTGTACAAAAATCATGAAGCTTTCTGGGACTATGCTAGTCAAATCAACAAAGTCTAGACAACACATGGGAAATTCCATTGTTACCCTTTAGACTTATCAAATAAATTAATGGAAAATTGAATGCAAATTATGTAATAGTATACATGGATATTAGTCAAATTGTCAATTAAGGCAAAAAAAATTATATGAAAGTTGGTATAAATAAAGCATACAACTTCCTATTGTAGACTAAAGGAGGAACTTCATTTGGATGCTCTTTTGGCTCTTTTAATCCCATATACCATTGCAATCTAAATCCAAATTTGTCATTCAAGATTGAAAGAATGCAATTGATTCCTTTGCATATGCATAGATTATATATCTATATCAATGAAATCCATTAAAAAAAACTTTGATGCCCAATTCCAACCTTTTCAAATATTATTTTAACTCAATGTAAAATTGCATGCAATTTTGATTACATTGTTACATTGTGACATTGTGATCAAATCAAGAGCCAAATTGGATTCCACTACATTAATTGCAATTGAATTGGTGTTGATTTGGGACATTGTACAATAGCATTCAAGTCTCCTAATTCCATTTTATTCTCTTACATGTGAAAAATATTCTATTTCTATCCTTGAATTCTTGGAAGCAAATCAATTTAATTGAATAATATTCTACAACACATTATTGTTTTTATACAACTCAAGTGTATCAATCTTTTGAATGGGATATTTTATGTACACAATATCACTCATCAAAAGATAGGCAACTCAAATGATGTGTGAAATCTAATCATGTAAAATAAAATACCTAAGTGTCACCTTGGTAATAAGTCTCATTTTGTTGGACAAGAAAATAATGTTCCTTCAATTTCCATAAGCTGCACAAGAATTATTAAAAAAATTGAAGTAATTTTAAATATTTTCTTATCATAGATTGTATTTTTTTTTCTAATTTTACATCTTTGAATTGATTCATTCCATTGGATTAGCAATGTGAAAGTTATGAGTTTCTTACTTTTTAGGCAATCTTAGATTTTGAACTCAATTTAAATAATTTGATTTTTTTTTAAAGGTTTCTACAATGTTAAGTATGTTTGCTATAACAATCTCACCATTGGAATAAGTTTATTTCAATTCCATCTTAGTTAGAGCTATTGACAATTTAGATTTTTCCTTCTATCTTTGTACCACTTCTCTTGAATAATTTTTGAACAAATGAAAATCAACTATTTTTTTAAGTTTACCCCCTTCTAGACTTCCAACTCAAATCTTCAATATAAAAAAAAAAATTAGTCACAAGGTTTAACCCCTTCAGACCACAAGAGTGCTCACAATCCAGAAGTCCAATTTGAAGTGTTGCAACTTCTACATTGAGTGTCCAAACTCAATAAAGCTTGTTGAAAAATCTATATTATATCTTGTAGTTTGGTAAAATTTTCAAATTGATCAATGAACTTAAAGGGCTTGTTTCTTCTTCATATTGTGTGTCTATTTTTGAATTTTTTAAAAAAAAAAGTTGCATACGATAGTCTAATATGTGTGGCCATTATTTCATATAAATTCAAAAAGTTATAAATGATTGAGAAGCATTTTAGTAGAAGGTGGTTGAGTCCTAGAGGTGTCTCTTGCAACTATTTTTTGACTTTTCAAGGCTATCTTGCAAACACAGTGAGTTAATTGAATGATGTTTTCTTTCTCCAATGTGTTTGTATATGTTGTTTCTGAATCACTTTGTAGTTCAAAGTTTTTCATTCGAATAGGTTTAGAAATCAAATTTCACCTCTAAACCTGTTTTTAGGAAAATTTCAACATCCTTTTTCAACACTAAAACAATATAATCTTTCCATCCATGTGACCAAATGACTCTAAATTTGATGCATGTCATCTACAAGATGTACACTATATTATTGTACAATTGAGATTTGCATACCTTAATGACATTTACACCTATAACACTTCAAAAGCAATGGTGTTTTAACCCTCAAAAGGCCTCAAGGATTTAGGGGTTAATGCAAGTACATTAAGTTGAGAAGATTTAGAGTCAAGTAATCTACTCATTGAAGTTTTGAAAAAGCATCTTGTACTTCTATGTTCTATTTTCCTTTCAATGAAGATTGTCCATGTATTTAAAATTATATGAACATAGGGTTGAAATATCCATTTTTTTCACTTTAAGCACAATTGTCTTGCAATCTATAATAAAGGTACCTATTATTGATACACACACCATCAACAATAAATAGAATATCCTATTCCAACCAAAATTGGACTAGATTTCCATTTTCTCCTTGGAATACATGTCTTTGTACTTTTTCAAGGTTTCAACCAATAAATTAATAACACATAAGTGAGCATGAAAGTGGGAAAGAATTAGCAGGAAAGTATTTTTGAATGATCAAAATTGGATGACTCAAGATGTTGGTTATGGGTCAAGCATAACTTTTGCCTTTCAAAATTCGTAGTAATTTCAATTCAAGAGATAAAATTACCAAATTTTTTGCAATCCCCATTATTTCTGTCAATGCACCTTTGAAATTTTTTGCTTTGCCTCTCACTACCCTAAATCATGTCCAAATGTTCTTATTTTATTGGTTATGGGTACCTCTACTATACTTGACGAAAAATTTCTGAAATTTCTATTACTTCTTCTTTCTCTAGTCTAGTGCAAAATGTTAAAGTTAAACATGCAAAAAGTAAAAGCAATCCACCAAAGATTGTTCAATTAACCTATTTTCTCTTGTTTTGAGCCCAAACATCCCTCTTCTTTTCCTTTTGAACTGAGGTGGTCGGTAACGTGGGAACTGACTAACTGTAGTCCACATAATCCATCTGAGTTACAAAATTCAAAAGCCTTTTCCCAGGCAGTTGCAACAATTTTGTCCTTGTGTTTAAAAAATAAATAAATAAATTTAATTTTTAAAATTTTAAAATCCCCCATTTGGTATTCAAAGCCTTTGGAATGTTCCAGGTCCACGAGAATTATAATAATATTATGCCAGTTCTTTGTCGTGCAAATGGAGCAACCCCCCTTCAGGGTAGATTGGGTCAAACCCACTCCATTCCTCAAGGATTTTAAAATCTCAAAACTTTAGTCATGACAACTGTCACACTTGCAAATAAAATGTCTGCAACATCCATCTTTAAAAAAAATTTAAAAATCATAAACTAAAAAAAAATTGATGAGCCTTTGAGCAAAGCTATAACTTAAGGTAGAAGCACCCAATGGCGTTAGTGTACCTAATGCTGTCACTATGTAGGCAAGACAGTGATTTCAGAGTTGAAATGTCGGCACAGTGTAGAGAGCTTATTATTTTGGTCAACGTCAGTAAGTTATCTACTGTCTACATTCATTTTAGTTCTGAAATCACTGTCATACGTAGAGAATGGCGGCATTAGGTACACTGACGCTATTAGATGCTCCTACCTTATATCATACTTTTTTCGTCATCAAATCTTGGCTAGGGATGGTGCCCAAATACCCAATGATGGCCACGAAATCAGACGGTTAAGTTTCATAGGCCTAAGGGAGAAACACCCATTTCTGTCCCTATACCTTTTCTGGACCCTAGAGTATCACTAAATCTGTCCATAAACATTCATTAACCCCTAAACCCCTAAACAACGTTTTTTGAGATTATAGATTTTTTGGGCAGCTCACTACGGATGGAGTTTTTATTTTTTTTCTTTCAAATTTTGATACAATGTGTGTCCGAGGAGTAGCTTTAAGGCTCAACAATTTTCATAACTTTTGACTTTGTGGATAAAAAGTTATGGCATGATATGTCACTTTGTTTGCTCGGCGGGCAGACCGGGCAGCTGAAAAAACTTTTTCAAAAAAACTTTTTTTTGAAAAGTGAAATTTCAAATTGGTTCTTTAGGTTTATACAGACATGTGAAGCTTTGAATCAATCCATTCCGATCAATGAGTCAAAAGTTATGAAGATTTTGAGTTTGGGGTAGTTTGCGGCCAGTTACAGAATCTCCACAGCACAAAAAAAGTTTGAAATTCTTCATTTAATTCAATTTTTCATATTTTTGGAAAAAAATTAAAACAAAAGGTGTAGATTGTTTATTTCAACATTTTAACCATTGGGATTGAAAATTTTCAATTCCATGAATAAAATGTTCACAATTTAGTATTTTGGCTCATTTTTTACTTCTTTCTACTTACTTATTTTTTTCTATATGTTGTACAATTCCAAATGGTTTGAATTTTTTTGAGAATGTAGCCAACTTGCATTGAAGTATGAATTCAAAGAGTAACCACCATTTTGAATTTTTTTTCACACAAATGTGACCTTGTGAAGTGCAGCTGCCCGGATTTTTGCAGGGATAAAAAAACAGTTTTTGTCAATTCAAATGCTTATATCTTGCAATCTACATGGTGGAAATTTCTGAAACTTTTTCCACATGTTTACAAACCACCTTACTACAAGATCCTACGGTTACATGAGTCAAAAATGTGTTTTTAAAAAAAAATTGCTCTTGTATTAGAAATGGCAGTTTTGGAGCAGTTTTTTTTGGTGAAAACGCTGTTAGGGGTTTAGGGGTTAAGGTGGGTACACCCAAAAGTACCGTGTTCCTAAAAGCGCCATCTACAGCGCACATACATTTTCAAAATCAGTCATGTTTACAGACTGTAGATGGCGCTTTCAGAAACAGACTTTGATTGTTAATAACTTTTGCATACGATATCCAAATCCTACGTTCTTTGGTGCGTTGGAACATGCTTTCACTTGCCAACAAGACTACATAAAAATTTGAACTAATTAATAGGAGGAACTAGGCTCAGTATGAATAAGTGGCGCTTTTGGGTATACCTACCTTAAAGCTTCTTACAAATGTTTAGTTCTAATTTGCTCACGCAGTTGTAAGACACATGTATAGTTTTCATTCACTAACAGTAGATTTCAGCAGCTGTTCAATTATAGGTACACCTATAGGATGGTTCCGGTGGTCTAGGGAACCAACACTTTGGAAATTTATAGAAATTACATACTAATTCAAAAAAAAATTAATATTCATGATTTTCACTCTCTAATACTAAAAAAATATACCTCCAACTATGCTGAATTCCTTATTTGGACGGTTTTGGGTGTTTCCACCGTACTCTAGATGGAATTCTTCAATTGATAGACTCACTCAGTTGATTTATAAGATGAGCTGTCAATGCCATCAGACTAATAAATCACTGATTGGTTGGTGATGGCCACGTCACGACCTCATTTATTTAATTTTTTTAGTTTTTAATGTAGTTTTCGTTTTTGCTTCCGGAATGGGCGAGAATCCAATGCAGTGAAGTTATTTTGGGATTTGGGGCCGTCAGGTAGAATCACTCAAAAGCAGAGCTTGTTCCCCAAAGCCAAAAAGCATGTTCCCCAAAGCATGTTCCACAAAGCATGTTCTGAAAAATTCTCGCCAAGGGCTGTGCCCGTGTGCCGGCCAGGGTGAATTGCCCCCCTTATTGCCACCCGGGGCAAACCCTGGAATTTTTTATTTTTTGCAAATTTTATTTTTTGCAAATTCTGAATTCATATATGGAATCAGAGGCCCTCAATAAGTTAGGAGTTGTGAAGAAAATATGAAATATATGACACGAAATAGGGGGCAATTTAGTCAACCTATTGTTGACTGGGACAGTAAGGGGGTCAGTTCTCCCTGCTAGGGCTGTGCCTTCTAATAAGGGGTACCTTCCATGTGAACCGGGTTGGTAGAACTTGCCAGGGAGAGCTACAATGAGAAGTAGGTGATGACACTTCTATGTGGACCCAGTGGGTGGAGAGATGTCGAGTAAGAAAAGCACACGTAACGATTCCCTTGAAGTTTGATCAAGCTTCACCAATGGGCTTGTTCACCGATATCGGTGAAACTTCAAACCCTCCTTCTCTGCTCACCGAGTCGGGCAACACATTGGGTGGGAGCTTCTTGTCTACTAGCTCCTTTGCTACCGGCCCGGCTTACATGGAAGCTGGGCCTAAGTTAGTTCAATGTATTGTTTTCCTTTTTAACCCCTAAAGGACCAAGGCCTTTTTTCTGTCAAAAACCTCTCAAAACTGCCATTTCTGTTGCATTCATCCAAGACAACAATTTTTTTTAAGAATCTAACCGTAGGATCTTGTACTTAACTTGATTGAGATCAAGTGCTAAAAATTTCATGAAGTTTGACCGTACAAATTGGAAGATATGAGCATTCAAAGTTGGAAATACAAGTTTTTTTGAACTGTGATTTGCAATTTCAGATGACTTTGACTGGAATTTGTATTAAAAAATTGCACTGTAGACTTTGAATTTATAATTTTTTGTGTTAATAAATTGAGTTGAGAGTCTAGGAAAAAAATTTCACACAAAAAACACTTGATTTTCATTCTTTAAAAAATTGTTAAGTAGATGTAGGTCCAGGATTGAAAGAAAAACTAAATGGTTAATAACTCTAAGATGGGATTGAAATACAATAATCCCAACGGTGAGATTGTTCTAGAAAGTAAACATAACCTTGTCCAACAATCTTTTTTGAAAAATTGTGAAAATTGCATTCAAAAATGAATCCTATAAGTTATTTTTTCAAGAAATTGTTTAGATTGCCCGAAAAACAAGATTGTCCATAACTTTCTCATTATAAGTCCAAATAGAGTGAATCAAAGCTTCACATGTAGGCAAAAATATTTTGTTTTAGAAAAATTAAATTAAATTAAATTTTGACATTTTGCAAAAAAAAAATTCTGCCCGCCGAATGAAAATTTGGGCTTTTTGTAGTATAACTTTTGCTCCCAGTCGCCAATTGAAATAAAAATTACATTCTCATGAAGCTAATCAGTTTTCCTATCTTATGAGAAAGTTTCAAAAAGATTCATTAAAAATTGAGGTCTACGGAACCTGCCCAAACTCCACATTGTCCCCCGAGGGGACAATGGTCCTTTAGGGGTTAAAGGAAATTGTCCATGTTAACCCCTAAAGGTTTTTGACTATGTTTTCACCAAAAATGCTCCAAAAATGCCATTTTTAATACAAGTGCCATTTTTTTTAACTCATTTTTTACTCATGTAACCGTAGGATCTTGTAGTAACGTGGTTTGTGAACATGTGGAAAAAATTTCAGAAATTTCCACCGTGCATATTGCAAGATATAAGCATTTGAATTGGCAAAAATCGTTTTTTTATCCCTGCAAAAATCCGGGCAGCTGCACTTCACAAGGTCACATTTGTGTGAAAAAAAATTCAAAATGGTGGTTACTCTTTGAATTCATACTTCAATGCAAGTTGGCTACATTCTCAAAAAATTTCAAACCATTTGGAATTGTACAACATATAGGAAAAAATAAGTAAGTAGAAAGAAGTAAAAAATGAGCCAAAATATTAAATTGTGAACATTTTATTCATGGAATTGAAAATTTCCAATCCCAATGGTTAAAATGTTGTAATAAACAATCTACATCTTTTGTTTTTATTTTTTTCCAAAAATATGAAAAATTGAATTAAATGAAGAATTTCAAACTTTTTTTGTATTGTAGAGATTTTGTAACTGGCCGCAAACTACCCCAAACTCAAAATCTTCATAACTTTTGACTCATTGATCGGAATGGATTGATTCAAAGCTTCCCATGTCTGCATAAACCTAAAGAACCAATTTGAAATTTCACTTTTTAAGAAAAAGTTTTTTCAGCTGCCCGGGCTGCCCGCTGAGTAAAGAAAAGAACATATCTTGCCATAACTTTTTAACCGTGAAATCAAAAGTTATGAAAATTGTGAGGCCTTAAAGCTACTCCTTGGACACACATTGTATCAAAATTTCAAAGAAAAAAATAAAAGCTCCATCAGTAGTGAGCTACCCAAAAAATTTATAATCTCAAAAAACGTTGTTCAGGGCTTTTGGGGTTAAAAAACAAAAACAAAAAAACATGTTCTTAAAAGCATGTTGTCCAAATCATGTTTCAATAAACCTAGAATAGATTTCCATTGTACACAATGGTCACTAGAATGATCTTGTTCTATTGAAATGGAAATGAAGACCTAATCAAATAGTAAAACTAATAAGTTGTCCATCACTAGTTTCTTGACATTTAACATTTTATAAATATTTATTTATAGTACAGTAATTTCAATCAATGATAATCAAACACTAATATTAAGAGTAAACTCAAAGAATCACATGCATGCATTTCTATATGAATAAGTCATGAAGCATGAAGTAACTTTTCTTAGGAAAGGAACCTAATCCACTATTTAGTGTGGGAGATGAGCTTTAGACCCTTTTATAATTTTTGCACCAAATAAATGTTTACATTTTCTAATGCATTTTCACTAAAAATAGTGAAATTAGTTTATAAGCAAGCCTTACTAACTTCTTGACATTTGGTACTATATAAATGTTTATTGTTGTTGTGTAAAAGTGCACTACTTTTGAATAAGGTGTTGCTGTAAGTGGGACTCATAAACCTCCATGTGCATAAATGAAAATATCTTGAGTAGAGATATTTATTGACTTTCATGACTTATAGAGTAACTTTTTTGGAGAGTAAGAGCATCTACAATCCTTCATGTAAAAGGGACGGTAACGTTACTCTACCGTCTGCAAAGCAATTTAGAATTAAAGGCATGCTCTAATGCGACCGGTATGGGGGGGTTGTAGTTCCACGGTCTCTATAAAGGACAGCACGGTATCAGCAAATGCTGTCTTTTTGCCTGCCCCTTAATACGTCTCGGCAAGTTGATTCCTATGGTCATCATGATGGCAACTTTGTCTTCTCTGCCCTGAAATTTCAGCAACCACGCCACCTCGCCACCTTTTTTTATTGACTTCGAGAAAAATTGCAGATACAATTTCTCAAAGCGGCCGCGCATTGGGACTTCTCTGACGAAAATGGGCTCTGCACAATGCAGGCCTCGTTTTCAGCCCCGACATTTGCCATTACATGGCCTATTTACAGGGGATGCATTGCAGAGCCCTAAGACAACCTAATTATTTGAGCAACCTAATTCCACACATTAGTATAATTATTCTTTGGAATTAATTAGTATAATTAGTCCCTTGGAATTTGAACAACCTAATTTCACCAATGTTTTTTTAGGGTTTTAAATTTTTTCACATTTTAATCAAATGGAAATTCAGTTGCAACCCAAACCCAAATTGTGAGGCCTAGCCCTTTATTTTTAGCATCATGGGGCCAGATTATACCAATTCAAAATAAATGGTTTTTTTTGCCAAATAAAAGTAATCTTTTTTCGCTAGAATCTTCCAATTTCTCTTTGAATATGGATGAAGTTGCCCAATTTGGATGAAAAAGTGTATGAATGTGATGAAAAAGTGTTTTTAAGTCCAAAAGGCGGATGAATGTAGAAGTACAAAGGGCTGGTGAGGCCCAAGGCATTAGAGGATTAAGATTGGGAACACAATTTCTGTCACGTGAACAAAAATCCTACGTGGTCGAGAGAGTGCCATGTCATTAAAAAAAATTGAATTTTTTTGGGGGAAGGACTTTTTTTCATATTTCAAGACCCTAATTTTATTTTATTTTAATTTTTTTTGATAAATGCTGGCCTGACAGTTATGGGCCAACAGTTACGGGAACAGTTTCAAGGAACAGCCCCGAAACTGCGTTTGGAGGCCCCAAAATCCCCTCTAATGCCGGTCAAAGGAAACACAGAAAATCCTTGCCTAGTGTTTCAACGCTCATAATGGGAAGGGAACAAGGCCAGCCAGAGCCGTGAAAGCCACCTCTCCCTTCAATCTGTCATACATGCCATGAGAAAACCTTGTGCTTGACAGGTTTCCCCTTCAATGGCTGGTCCAAGTTGTACAATACACATTAAAACATAGATTTTTCAATGTACAATACATGATAAAATATAGATTTTTAGTGTACAATACAGTATAGATTACAATGTACAATACAATGTACATACTCAAAGCTCCTTACAGTCAGTACAAGTTGGATTTCCAGTACATGTACAGTACTGTGTACAATGGATTCCAGCTACATTCCATAGACTCGTTTGGAGTACTTGTTTGCCATATCTGTTGCAATTCCTATGTTTCTGTAATGTGGTACTCTTTTGTTGGGGATTGGAATTTGGCAGTACATCATATGAATGATCATGGTCCTCTTCTTTCAACTGAATTTCACTTTGTGCGAAAGGAATTTTTTTGAATTTGCAATACAATAATCACCATTTGGGTGTACATTAACGGCTTGGTTTTGAATGTGACCCAAAACCAAGAAACATTGAGAAACTTAATTTTTTATTCCTCCTCCCCGACATGATTTATCAAGATTTATGTACCAATTGATGCCACAACAAAAAAAAGTTTTAGTATGAGGAGTAAGATAGGAGGTTCCAAAAGCAAGCACTCTTTAATGGGAACACCTCTTTAAACATATACTATTAGTACGTATTTCTTTTCCATAGCCTTCATCATTGTACAAAACGTGCACGTTTTAGGAGGTATTATAGTTTAGAATCCCATGTGACTTCAACTTCAAGATTTTGTAATTAATTTCACAAAGCTCCAAAACAATATGGAATGATTTGGATTAGATGACAATTCCAATTGTCTTTTAAGAAAATTTTATTGAAGAATATTTTAAGATGTATCACCTCCCAAAATTTAGTTTCAGCCTTTCGATTCTCCTTTAATAGACCTCCTACCTTACCTACACTTTGTGGAGAATCACTTATCTTTTCTTCCTTAGTTTGGATTGAGTTGTTGGATTGGAAGTATTTTTTTGTATAGCTATGTGAACATAAATACATCTAAGACAACTCAACTATAGTAGAACCTCTCTAAGTTGGCTCTTTGTTAGCCAATAAACCTTTGCAAGCCAATATGCTAAACTGGTCCTAGATTGAGCCACATTACAAAGGTTATGACTACATCTAACCTTCTTTAAGCTACTAAACATTTGTAAGCAAATGTATTAGACTCATCTCCAATCTACTAGGTTATAGAGGTTCTATTGTATTAGCCTATATTTTATCTGGAATTTCCAAATGTGTAGCTCTTACAAATATTGTACTTCAATATGCAAAAACCACACTTTCACAAAATTCTTGACCTTTGAAGACAATGTAAAAAATCTTACCCTCAAAATCTACATTTAAACTACTCCAAAGACCAAAGTTTATGCAAGATACTATAATATATTTGAGTATCCACACCTTTCTATGAGATTAATGACTCATACATATAACTAGTTTTAAGGGGCCCCAACAAGATTCAAATTTCAAGGACCAATTTTGATACTCCACTCCTACATGCTATGTAGGCCCAAGATTGGACATGAGTCTCCCCCACATCTCCCTTGCGAGGGCTTGTTTAAAAGTTTGGACCCTACTTGGTATCTAATTGGACTTTCGTAATTGGGATGGAGAATTAACCAACTTGATTTTGGTTGTATAGATCAAGTCCCTCCATTTTATCTAAAATGGTCTGTACTTGTCTTACTATCTCACCTCATTTGTGACTTGCTTCCTTGTTTCAATAACCTAATTCATTGGTTGCCATATGCCACTCAACCCCAAAGATTAGTAGTAAAATTGATAATTCACTTAGAAAGCTAGTGCACATCTAGAAGCATGGTGTGACATGGATTGTACCTTACAATATGGTGCCTTATTTACAATCCAATCCAAACATGTAAATAGCATTTAGAGAGCAAATGCCCTCCAACCAAGTGGGAGAGAGAACATTGATTTATAAGTCAATTATCTTTCTTTGACAAACATATTCTCCTAAATTTTTGTAATGTCATAGGTGGGGTGCCTTCATCCATTATGACCCCCAAACAAATGTTCAAACTTGAAGTTTAGAAGGTAGATGTGGATGCTTTTAGAACATTTCTTGTAGCCCTTCAAATGTCTCCTACCCTCTAATTTTTGGATGATAAGTAATCAATTATAGTGTATGTTAGGTTCAACCTTCCCTCCCCCCCCCTAAAAAAAAATAATCCATATTTGAAGAGGTCACTAATCCCTCTATACACTATATATTTTTTTGAGATTAGCAAGTCATTATAATAAATGAATGAAAGGGTACTTATTGCTTTTGCAAGTTCTTTGACTTGTGATTGGTTGAAAATATATTTTTGCAAATTGTACTATTGGAGATACAAGTAACCATCTCCACTTTATTAGACTAGGTTTTCTTTTTTGCAATTTGGTACAAAATTGCTCCAAATTTTTCGGCCGGGTATCAAGCCTATAGGAAAAAAATAGTAAAATTTTGGATGAAATTGCCAATAAACTTCAATTTTTTTAAAATAGTGCATGAAATCGCCAAATAATGGATGAAAATAGAATGATAGATATGTATTATGTGCTAATATGATATTCTCAATCCAATATATGGATGAATGTTGAAATTTGGAGCTCCACAATAAAATGACATATCACCACTTTGGCACTTCACAAGAAATGGAAAAACAAACAAAAAAGTAAACAAGTTTCAAGTGTAGAGGTTGGAATAATTTGAGGGGTACAAAAGATGTTCTAAATAGTTATTAAAGCATCCCTACCAAAACACTCTCAAGCAGCATGGTGGAGCAAATCAATAGAAGGCATTTTTCTAATATAGAAGATCAATAGTACAACACTTTTAGAGGGCAATTCTGATATGTTGAAGTGGGCTTGCTTATAGAGCATCTCTTGTACCACTCCAATTATTACAACCCTTTCAGTTGAGATCTATCTAATTTAGATAGAATGGCCACTTGAATCCTCAACAATACAACTTATTAAAATATACTTTTAACCAATCACAAATCAAAGAACTTTCAAAAGCAATAAGTACCTTATCATTTATTATGATGACTTGCTAATTCAAGAGAATATATAATGTGTATAGGGGTTAGTGACCTCTTCAAATATGGCTTATGGAGGGGGGAGTGAAGGATGAAAGTGACATACACTCTAAGTGATTGCTTATCATCCAAAAATTAGAGGAAAGGAGATTTTCCTTTTGACAAGGGAAATCAACGGTGCAAAATGTTTACAATGTTGTTTCATAGTGTAGTTGTGAGGTTGCATTTATAGGAGAAGGTTCATAAATTGTATAGGATTTTGCACGTGCCCACTAGGAGGTTGTGAAATGGATAGTTGATTGTGAAAAAATGAATTGTGGATTACATTGAAGCGTGCTAAGATTTGTTTTTTACTAATTGAATGGATGGTTTCAGAATCCTATTGGGTTCATTCCTAACTAAGTGGATAGGTGTCTACTGATTATATTCAAAATAAGAATTGGTTGTTGAACTACCTTCTTTCAAGTGTTAAAAAAACTTGAAATAATAATTTATTCAAGTATTCATTTCAGGTTTAGAAAGGGACACATTTAGAAACAAATTCTATTACTTTTTACATGTTGCAATGCTAGTTTTTGAACCAAGCCAGATTGTTTTTCAAACTGTGCATGTATGGGTTTGCAAGGCCTACAAATCACAAATAGGGCCCTATGCCGGACTGTATTTGAAATTCATAACTAATTCAATAATGCTTCAAAAAATATGAAACAACTTGTGTTAGATTCTTTGTTTATTTCTCTTTCACTAAAAAATGAGTGAAAAATATTACCATCCAAACAAATACATGAAAAAGGCTGACCAGATCTTCCTATCGGGGACTTGCTCCCTTGGTCTCACTTGTACTGTTTCCTCTATCAAATGGCAATTGTCCATTTGGTTCCAAAAAAATGGGGCTAACCATGAGCAGTTTTTGAGCCTCTTACCTTACATCATTCTCAACATGAGAGTGATCAATTTTTTTAATTTTTAATTTTTAAAAGTAAGGTAGAAGGCTCTTAAATGGAGCGGTTTCTAAAATGGTACCCTATCTCAAATGTATAGTACTTGTACATGTTGCTTTTTCATAGCCTTCAGTAGTGTACTGACAATGTACATTTTAGCTAGGGCACCGTTTTAGAGCCCTATGTCCTTTCAACTTCAAAATTTGATAACTAATTCAAAAAAGCTCAAGAAAATATGAAACGACTTGGGTTAGATGTCAATTCAAAAATTTACTGAAAAATATTTCTAGAAGTTTTACCTCCCTAAAATTCTGTTTCAGCCCTCAGATGATCCATTAGAGGACCTCTTACAGAGCAATCAATTTGTCTGTTCCATTGTCCATTGCCAAATTGCAAAGGTCCAGATTGCGCAACCCACTCACTTCCCCTCTCAGTCCAGTCCTCTGCCCCACCCTCTGAACCATGTTCCCTTAAAAAATATTTGCCTACACATCGCTGACATGAATAGCTTGGGCTGTTTCAATTCTATGCTATTCCTTGGGAGTTGCGCAACCCAACCCACCCACTATTGAATGTTGAATGTGTGCCGCAGGTGTTTTCTGTTTGTTGTGATGTCTGGAGTATTTTATTGCGAAACCAATTGCAAAACTCGACAAACGCATAAAACCCGGGACCTGGTTTGTGGTGTGTCCTTTTTTTCTTCCAGTTTTCCAGTCAACGTTGTCATGCTGTGCGGAGTGTGGACTTAAAATTTTTTTGACGTAACAATGGAAACTGTCCAAGTTTAAAAATAAATAATAAAAATTTATTTATTGACTAAAACCCCCTTTTTTCCCCACACTATTCAGCATAAAGCCCATTTTGGGTGCGTGTTTTAGGATTCCCAGACTGGAACTTTTTTAACACAGAGTGACTGGCAGCTTGGAATTTCGGAATACTGGATAACTTACTTAAGGGAGAAACACCCATTCCCGTCCCTGTACCTTGCAGTGGAGTGTAGAGTCACTCAAATATGTCCCTAGAGTGTAGATAATGTGTTTGACACATGTGTGAAAATAATTTGTTGACACAGGTGAAGGACACTTAAGAAAATCTGGTTGGCTCAGGGCTGATTTTCGCAGGGTTCAGTTTTGGGTGCACCTACTGGACACTTTCAGTGGTCTAGGCACCCATCACTTCAAAAAAACATAGAAATTACATACAATGCCCAAAAAATTGATTTCTTTTTTTGAATATTCATAATTTTCACTCGCTAATACTAGAAAAATATCAATTTTAGGAAAATCTCCCTCCAACTATGCTGAATTCCTTAAATGGACGGTTTTGGGTGTTTCCACTGTACCACATTTGTGAGACAAGAGGAATAAATTCACAAAAAACCGTGAGAGCTCCGATTCTCCCCACACTAATGCCTTAAATGAGGCGCAATATAAATCATACGTAACTTATATGCTTGCATTATTATCTTGTTCCTTGTTTTCTAAGTTTACTGCAGCTGATCAGGGCATTTTTTTTTTTTTTTTTTCATTTTTTCATTTTTTATGAAGTGCCAAAGTGATAATATAATGGACTATATCACATTAGCCATTAACACATACCGCATGATTACAATTGTGTTTTCATCCACAATCTGGTGATTTCATCCAATTGTTTTTCGAATTGGAAGTTTTTTGGTAGAAAACTTCATAATTCATTTTTTTCACCCAAAAGCCCAAAGCAAAGCCTTGCAGCTGTTGGCAATGTTTGCATTGGTGATGACCCCATCTTGTACCTTGCCTAGCCTGGCCGGAGGTCTCAATAACTCGTCAACCGATTTCTATTGGCTGTTGAGATAAAATGTTTTGTTGCTTCGTTGCGCCATGTCATCTTTTACGTTATTGCGTGCATGATGTGACATATCTTACCACGTGGTCAACATAAGTGTCCTTGTTAAATGTTTCGTGCAAGTTTGTCTTTTTGCAGCCGAAGATTCGGCTTCGTTTGCGTGGAAAATACTCCAAAGAAACTTTGCTTGACATGTATATTTGTAGCAATTGTAAATTGATGTTAGGTGATTGGACAAAATGTTTGGAATTTCTTTTATTGGAGACAAAGTTATTTCAACCCATTTATAAACTATAAGTAGAGATTGGTGTACTCTTGTCATCTTAAAACTTTGAGTTTTAGAGCCCTTTTTAAAAGAAAACCTGGAGTTTATTCCAAAAGTGAACCAAGAACAAAACAATAAAGAGTTGAGGGCAAAGCCACGAAGGAGAACATATAAAAAAATGGATGCAACACTAGGACTTTCTAGGGGGCACCGATCTTAGTACTATTCTAGTTAAAAGGTGCTTGTCTTCAAAGTTTGGATGGGACCTGGTGTACAAGAAGTCTTGTTATGATGGCATCATAAAAGAGCTTCGGAGTCCTTTTTCAAAGTGTGGTCTTAAGTTTATTGCAATAAAATGAAGGAAAACTACAAGATCATTTTGGAATGGAGGAGAGAGTATTTTACAACTTAGGATATATGGAATTGTAAAATGAGTTCATTTTTACATCATATACATATACTTTTCAAAGAAAAAAAAGAAAAAATGGATTATTTGTATTTGTAAATATGCTCTAGCCTTGGTGGTTAAGGCTACCAAATAATAATTTTAAAAAAATAGATGACAAAGTTTTGGAAAAATTATTTTTTTCGTAACTATTCACTAGTAAGGTAGCCAAAGTGGATGCCTATTTGTCTTAAAGAGTAGCATATTACACTAAATTCCATAAACTAGTTCTTGGATAAGTGATATTCAAGTATTTCATTTTTTGGTTTTTGATTTGTGAAGTGAGTCACTGAGCAAATTAGGTCTTTTATTTATTTTGATTTTAGATTTGTGGGGTGAGTCACTTGGCAAATTAGGTGTTTTTCTTTATTTTGTTTTTTGATTTGCGGGGGATCTTAGTGAATTAGGTGTTTTACTTGTTTTGATTTTCAATCAAGGTGTGGTTAATCCTGAAGGGCCCTAAATTTGGCCTCTTCAAATTGAAAGATTGCCCTAATTGACTATTAAAACCTTTTCATCAATATAGTCAAGTCATATGTCCTTTCACTCGTAGCTACAACCCTATTTCTACTACCAATCGGTATCGTCAAATTTTGAGGTTGAGGCACCAATTGTCGACTACACCTGGTAGCCAATCTATAGGGGTGCCTATTTCCAATCAAGGCCAGAACATATTTCCAACCAGACCTTGAATTGAATGTTTTTAGTCTTTTTGAGGCCAAGACTAATAAAGTAATGACACGTGTCCAAATCATTGAGCAAAGGAAGTGAATGGAAAGCGGTTATGGCATTATCGTAATTAGGAGACTTTTAACATTGGCTATTTTGGTCTAGAGTACTTTTTTGTTTTCCAAAATTCACTATAAATTCAATTTTGGGAATACAATTCTGAAAATTTGGCTATCCCCATATCTCTTATCCTTCCTACATGGGAAAAATTCCCACCACCTCATACTTGGTGCAAAATCTGCTCTGAAATTGCTTGAATGATCGGCTACGAGTGCCTCAACCTTAATTTTTGAAAGGATAAGATCTATATATGCCCTTGGCTTTTCAAAAAAAAAAGAGTCCCATGAGAAACAACAATAGGATAGTGAGCGCTCCGTCAAGGCCCGCAGTGATCCCCAAACTGACT
Source organism: Thuidium tamariscinum (assembly GCA_947034885.2). NCBI lineage: Eukaryota > Viridiplantae > Streptophyta > Bryopsida > Hypnales > Thuidiaceae > Thuidium > Thuidium tamariscinum. The sequence continues at coordinate 1,869,158 of OX344753.2, read as the reverse complement.
AAATTTCGCTCATTTTCTACTTAATTTTTTCATGCCCTTTGAATAAAGTTTGAAAAATCTTCCCAAAATGAACATTTGGCTAAACCTCCTGAATCTGTTCCGAGATCGCTGGTCAGGGTTTTTTTCCTTTTCCTTTTCCTTGGAATTAATGCCAAAGACGGCTTGGCAATCATAAGACTTGGCTCAGCCAGGGAGTTGATCTGTTTGTTGAGCGGCCCCCAAAAGGCTTCAGAAGCTTTTGAAACTGGGTCCTGGACTCCTGGTCCTCTAACTTCCAACTGATTCAAATTTCAAATTCCCCACACAGCCACACTCACTGGCTTCTGAGGGGCGGGCGGCCTCCAGTCTGCTTGAAGGATACGCTTGGTGCCGATATCTGTGCACCAAGATCCGACCTGAGTGGGAGGAGCCACTGTCGGCTCTTAAAAATGGGGCTTGCAACCCAAACGCAGGGTTTGAGTTTAGGGTTTAGTTTAACCCTAAACCAAAACTTAGGGTTAACCCTGAAACGTCTCAATCCTTTTCTGAATTTTTGCACATTTTCGCTTATAGTTTTGTACAGATATATCATTTACCAGAATTTAATGAATTTGGTCATTAAGGAAGGTTGTCTTCTCTAGATTCAAGTGTTACATTTGATAAATGAGAAGTTAATTGGATGAAACAGTGTGTTGAAGGCCTCTGTTCATCGTCTAGAATATGGACGTCGGAGCGCTTCAGGGTTAAGGTGGGTACACCCAAAAGGGACACATTCCTAAAAGGGAAATCTATAGTTTGCGCATACATTTTCGAAATTAGTCATGTTCATAGGCTGTAGATGGCACTCTTAGAAGTAGACTTTGGTCATTAATAGCTTTTGTATACAGTATCCAAATCCTACGTAAAAAAGAAGAAGAAGAAAAATGTTTTGCCGGGACCACTGCCTTTGGCTTTTTGTGTTTTTTTCCCCTTGCAATGGAAATTGTTCATGTGTTTCAAAAAAAATAAGACTCTGAGGTAGTGATCCCCAAATTAGCTCAATTTTGTTTGGTTGCTACTTAAATTTTTCATGCCCTCAGTGCAAATTTTTGAAAATCTTCCAAAATTGAACATTTGGCTAAAAAACATGAATCCATTTGGAGGTCATTGTTCGAAGGGGATTTGCACTTGAAGGAGGAATTATAATAAGTAAGTTAGTTCCCAAAATGTTTTGTCACACTTGTACCTAATTACAATTAGATTGGTTCATTTGTATTTTGTTGTTGAGAAGAGAAACAAAGCTTTAATGCACCAAAGGACTTGACATTTGGATATTGTATGCAAAAGTTATGAAGGAACAAAGTTTGGTTCTAGAACATAGTTTCTTTTTGATAATTGACTTTGGAGATGTAAGGGGGCTATACCTAAAAGTGCAAGAATAAGCTCTGTGGCATATTTGATGCCTTGTAGAAAATGAACAATGATTTTTTGCATATTGATGAAGGACTGTGAATCCAAATGCAAGTGGTTCTATAATTTTTGGACATGTTGTGAATTAGTTATAAATTCTAAAAGATCCAAGTTGTAGGGTGCCAAAAAAGTCATGTAGGTGATGCCACAATCCATTTGATGTGCATCAAGATATCACACTAGAAGTATCAAGATTCTTTAGTTAGTAGAGAGAAAATTATTTTTGGAATTTTCAGTAAGAATTCCATGAATTTTAAAATTTTATTGAGTGAAATGTCAATGACTAAAATATGATTTAAAATATTTATGATTTTAGAATTTATTACAGAAGTCATCAAAAAATTAAAATAGAATATTTGTGGGGTAAGTGTACCTTGATTAATTTTCAAGATGTTTCATACTCTTACAAATTTTTGCCACAACTAATTGAGAGAAATTACAAATTTTTCTCAACAAATTATTCAACAAATTTTGGACATATTGAGGTACAAGTAACACACTTATATAAAATTATGTGTAAATTATATTAAATTTTGTGTTAAATTTTTTTTTGTCGATTTTTGAAATTGTATAGGCTAAGATGTAATCCAAAATATTTATGTTCTATACTAAACTAAAATTTAATTGCATAAGTAAAGATACATTGGTTCAATAGGGCATTTCTTTTTGCTCTATTCGAACCTTAATTAGTCTTACGGACTGAAGTTATTCTTCTCCTATAGAAGTATAGAACCATATGTGATATTCCCATCATACATCTCCTCTCTCCTAGGAAATAGCTCAAGGTCCAATAGATGCTTTGTAATATACTAAAAAAATTTCCAAAATATTCTTAAAAACTTCAAAAATGTATTGAATGTTTACATATTATTTTTTCCTCAATGTGCTTGGAGATTTCAAGCAAAATATAAAATTCTAAATATTGGGATCATATTTATTCAATAAAATTTTACAATAAAATTTCCAAAAAAATTCTCATACTTATTGAAGAATCTAAAAAGTTTTTGTACATGTGTTCAAAGTTATTTTTTAACAATAAATTTGACTTAAATTTAAAATAGATATAAGTTTAATTGATTTTTTTTTTGAAAAATCATTATGTTCAAGTGTGTTTTGGGTACTTCAACAAGTCTAAAACCTATTTTTTTAAACTAATTTTTCAATTTTTTAAAACAATTTTTGGATTATATAAAAACTCTTGAGACTTCAAACCCTACACTTCAATTTAGAATGAAGACAATCTAATGTGATTAATTATATTGAATGACACTATACCTCGTTGTCATCCCCCCCCTCCAAATACAACTTGTTTAATAATTTGAATGCAGTACCAAGTTAGAAGTAAATAATGGACTGAAGAGAGGGCAAGTACTTAATCCCTAGAAGACAAAGGGGGGGGGGGGGAGAGTATGGCTTTTTTTTTATTAGCTTGTGTAACAAACATAATTTATCAATTGTGTGGAATAATTTTGATAATTGTTAGTATTAATATGAAAGAAGTCTCATTTTGCTTTCTTATGGAAAAAATATCAATGGATTCACCCAATTTTTGAAGAAATTTCACCATTGATGTTCAATTACATTGGTAGTATTTTGTACACATGTTGAAATTGGAACACTCAAAAGTGCTCCAAAAACTTTGATTTTTTTCCATAAGTGTACATACATAGTTATAATTTTGATGTGGATTTTTTTTCCTAAATCATTTTGAGGTGTGGAAAAAAAGATATGAGAACTATAGTCATGGCCCTTATAAGCCTTATTCACAACAACTTCACCTAAAATCGCACAATCAATCATCTCTTAATTGAATTGTACCAATAGATTCTATGGAGAAATTTCCCAAATGTTCTTTATTGTTTGCATACTAAAGTAAACTATTCCATTATCAACCAAATGGGAATAAGCCCATTGTGGAAAAAAATGTAATGGTGGTGTACATTTCAATTCTTGAATGTATACCACCATTACAACTTTATTAATAATAGGCTTGCTCCTATTTGGTACATAAGAGGGTAGTTTATTTGAATAGTGAGGTTGACATTTGAATTTCTTACAAATGTAATTGGAAAAGCTCCCAGTGGCTTTGTGGTCCCTTAAGGAATAAAATCTTTTGAATAATTACATGTACATTATATCCATAGAGTTTCAAATCAAAACATTTAGTATGAAGAATATACTTTCAAATTTTGAATTTCTTTAAATTATACATCAATACTAAATTTGTTCTAAAACTTGTGTCATCTAAGCATATTGAATTATGAATGACTTTTGATTCATGAAAGCTTCTTGTTGTACAACTAACTCTAATCTCATACTTAAACCCTAAACCCCTTAAAGGTCACACCAAACCTTTAAGTTCAATTTTCAATGTATTTTGAGAACTAGCGTTGTTTAAGAAATAAATAAAAACAAACAAGAGATCTTTATACAATTTTTGTGATTGTGTTGAAATTTAAATTGGTCAATAGTGAATATACCAATGATTTTATGTGATACTTGAGCTACTCCTAAAACTACAATAATGTTCAAATGCTTTCCCTATGAAAAAAAATAGATAGACCTATAATGAAGATATAAGGTAAATAATTGAATGGTCTTGACTAAGTTATTAAAAGTGAAAACAAGTCAAAATCTCTTGAAATTCCTAATTCGCATTGCTTACAAATGTCAACCTACAAAATAAAGTAGGACCTTAAGTAATCCCCTTTTAACCCTTGAATGCCCAAGGCCTTCTTTGAGCTTCTAGAAATTTGTTCTAGAGTGAACAAAAAATCAACTTTATGATGAGTTTTATTAATTTTTTTTGAAATGTAACCATACAAATTCAAACTAGACATTTTAGAGAGTACTTAAGAAAAAAACCCATGACAATGATACTTATGGATTGAAAAATTATAATGTTTGATTATGAGGGTGTTAAAATTGCAAAAGTGATGTGAAGTCTTTCAATCCTCTTTCTGAGAAGTCAAATCTAAAAAGTTGGTGACTAAAAAAATATGAGGTGAAAGGGCCTAACATGCATAACTCCAACCAATTTATGGCTTCTCAAAATCTACTCTAAAATTTTCTTAAATGAATTTCTATTGTGATATTTTCTCCAAGATCTAGTATATTTGTGTCTCATTTCCAAGAGCCCTCAACACTAGAGAAAGTCAAAATTGCAATAGATACCCTTGAACAAAATCTTGAATAGAAAAATCATAGTCAATCATTTTCAAGATCAAATTCTTGAAGCTTAGAGTAGACTTCAAAGAGAATTTTCAAAAAGTAAAAACTACTAAAAAGAGCAACTTGATTAGGTTTTATTTAACTTCAAAATATTGCGAACACCAGAATCTAGTGTGTTGGGCATTAAGGGTTAACAAATTTGAGATTTTCATGCATACTGTTAGTAAGGGCATAGTTGTAAGGCCACGTGCAAAAATAAGAATTTAGTGTTTTTGCGATGTCCCAAACATATCAGTGAAGAGAATCTAGAACTCTTTTAAGAGAATCTAAAATACTCTTTCAACTTGACTTGTCCACAACATTCATCCAAAAATAAGACAATTTAGTACCAGGAACCAAGCTCAAATGCTTATTTGGACAAATTTATCAGTCTCATAAGCAGTCACTGGAATTTTCAAGATCTATCCAATTCTCTGAAAAATGCCTGGGCGTACCAGCACTGCTGAAATACGAATCGAAATATTTTAGTACAGAATGACACTAGGGCAGAACTTTACAGTTCCAGTCTTCCAGATGCATGCTTCTAGACAAAACACTGGAGTGTGTCATACAGGAGTGAGTTCCAAGAATCGCTTACTGCACAGTTTTGAATAAACATCATACCGTATAAATACACAGAAGCAATGTACGACTCAGAACTCAGAAGATATTGATCTAATTGGTGTTCGGTGGAAAAACCTGCAAAGGTAAGGTACATAGCATGAAGCCGTTGTGCAAGGACGCTGCGTGACGTACCTGATCACCCAATCTCATCAGGGGTAGGTACCCAGTGACCCACTGACACACGTCAACCTTGGTCTCTCTATAATAACTATATGTACTTCCATTTCAAACTGACAAAATTCTGCAGAGAGCTGCTGTCACAGAAGACCTGCAATATTCTCTTGATCCACTGGGGTTAGAACTAACATCCAGGTTCACAATAAGCAAGGGTTCATCTACACTCGGTGTCAAATGACATTGGAAGTTGGACGTTAGAATTGGAACTTCAGACAATTCGAGACCCGTGTCTATCCTTGTGTCGGAAGATGCGCTTCTAGCCATGAAAACATGTCGCCAAACACTTGCTCAACTCCTTCTGCAGGTTCACCCACAAGTTGGTGCCACATGCCTGGGTATATATGCAACGTTTTGTCTCCGCTACTTGCCTTCTCATGAAGCCTCTTGCTACCGTCAGGATCACATACTACATCCTCCGCTCCGTGACAGATGAACAATGGGACTGCTACCTCCGCTGCTCGATCCTCAATCAACTTGACAACCCGTAACATTTCCAAGGCAGTGCCAGCTCGGGGTCTGCCAGAGTACCTGCAATTCACACACCGGTAGTGAAATGATTAAACCAAGGACCTTCACAAGCCAGAGGGCTTTTACCAGATCATTGAAGGATAGAAGGCAGAGGATACCAAACCATTAAAGATCTGATCTCGTCCCCTACTGACTCACACCAATTACAACACTGACTCATCTTTTTCATACACTTGATTGGCGTTTGATTAGCAAGTTGGGTGCAAGCATGACTTGGCTAAATGTCTAAAGCCACTGATCTTTGAATGGAATAGAGTCTCTACTGCTATAAGAGGTCTACAACCACCCACGTTGAAATTACACGAGAAATTCATACGTTATGATCAAAGGTTAAATCTCAGCAGATTTGGTTCTCGTAACCAAAATAGACCTCCGTAGTGAGCTCTATACTGATGTTTCAATGTAAGCACATTCTCCTACATATTGGTAAAAATACATAAAGTGACAAAATAATGAGAAAGAACTCTGATCTGGCACAACCTTTGGATCAATGTACCTAGGTTTGAAACTTGAAAGGCTACTTTGGAAGAAAGATGCAGAATGCTACCAACCTGGAGAAGAGAGCCAAAAAAAAGGAAAAAAATAGATACATACCTATTTGGATTGATGCGTGCAAGATCACGTTTCCATGGCTCCTTGAAGGATACGAGAGGGATATCCTTAGTAGGAACAATCGGCCACGTCGGAATAAAACCTGACACCAAATTGAAAAGTGCGAACAAAGCGTCAGCTCTCTTGCATATCGTTTACCTTCAATCCAAAAACAAGAAAAGCGTGAAAGAATCCTCAGACCTCTTTAAAATCACCAAAATGCACATGATGTTCTGGAGATTTTAAACACGGAGAGAAACAATAATGTTGCATGTAAAATTGACAATGAAGGAGTATGTGGAGGGGCAAGAAGCAAAGACAGTAATCTGGAATCCTTCTCACAGTAGTTGAACTCATATCCCAATCGCTATCATTATCAAAATTGTAAGCAACTTCTTTGACATAACAGAGTGTGATGCACATATGTTGAACTGCCCACTATCACATTTGGAAGCTACTTCTTGTGACACTCCAAAGTGAGATACACGTATGCATTCCAAAATTTCACATTCGTATGCAATTTCGTGTGACAAAGTAGATTACGTTACACAAGTTTGTACTGCTTGACACGAAATCACATGCAGCTTCTTCTGACATAACATAGTGTAACGGTGACAATCCAGAGTGAGTGACATAACGGAGCCTCCTAGGGTTTATTGAGACAACACACATCATGTCAAAAAACGTAATATCAGACAGGTCTCTCACTAACTCCAATTTCAGGACACATATAAAAGAGACATACCAGCAACAAGCGCAAGAAGATGCTCGGCAGGCCATGGCGGCTTGTATTTCCCGATCCCACACATGGGACCATTCAAAAGCGCACCACTCCAAGCCTCCTTCTGCCGCAAATATATAAGCACCGCGATCGCTCCCCCCAAGGATTCCCCATACAAGAATCCCGGCGCCTCCTTGTGCCCCTCCCTCTTCGCATCAAAGAACGCAATGCAATCCCCCGCCACGGCGTCCAAGTCCGGAACGTGTCCCTTCAGCCCCTCGGACTTCCCATGCCCCTGGTGATCAATGGCGTAAACCGCATACCCCTGCTTCGCAATGTGGATGCACGTGAGCTGCACTAACCACCCGGCGTCCGCGCCGTACCCATGACAAACGCACACCACGCCTCGGATGGGGCGATCAGAGGGCAACCAGCTGCGCCACCACTGCTTCAGTCCCCGGGAGTTTACCAGTGTGTCTTCGTGGAACGTCACGCGGTGCTTGTTGTAAAAGTCTGATGGAGAGTACTCGCCAAAGATGTTGCTCGCCGTTGCACCAATCACGGGGTGCGGCTCTCGCTCCATGGTGTTGGAATGCTGTTGTCCTTCACGTAATCCTTGATGGAATTGCAGTCTCCGTCTAATGGAATTGAAAATCTACAATGGAAAAAGCTCAAACCTATCTTGTAAAATTCGCTGAAAATGGGTGAGGATTGGGAGAGGATTGACGGTGAAGTGGAGTTAGGGTTTGATGCGAAATGGAGTATGGCGACTTACTGCGAGATCGATAGCAAGCTGAATTTGATGACTGGTAGGTGTAGAGTAGCAGTGCGGCATGCGTGCAGGTCTGTGCTCGGACCTCTTTATTATCACCTTCGTACGCATCACGCTTTCGAGCACGGCTGCGACGGCCACCATAAACTCGGAACTGTGCTCATACCTCTTTATTATCACCTTCTGTAATATCACGTCCTCTGTTCTCTCGTCATACAGCTCCTCCGTATTATCGTAGCCCTGAATTTCCCGCCGGGCGACAACGGTGTTTTGGCGTGCGGATGACTTCTGGGCATGGAATGCATTTTTCATCCATTCCTTCATTGCGTCAATGAAAAATGCTTGAATGAAGGTGTTGGAAATTGGCTCCTTTGATGACTTTATGATTTTTTATTTATTTATATAAGGACATGCTATACGGTAGAAACACTCAAAATTGTCAATATAAGCAATTTCAACATAGTTGGAGGCACTTTCTTCTAGAATTTTTTTTGTAGTATTAGTAGTTGAAAATTTTGAGTTTTTAGGAAAAGAAATTAGAATATTTAGAGGTGGTATGTAATATCTCTAAATTGTCAAAGTGCCAGCTCTCTAAACCATTGAAAGCGTCATACACCTAGAGATGAAACCAAAATTTGACAAAATCACTAGTGAATCAATTACAATTTAGAAAGGAAGAGTTTAATGACATTTTTGAAGGATAGTTTTAATTAATAGAAATCTAGGGACATAATTAGTAGAAATTTAGGGTATATGAATGGATATACAAATGGTTATTGTGTTTTTACCTAAATTTAAAGAAAACCAAACCTATAAACCAAGGTACTTTGTCAAAAATGATTTGATTTATGGACCAATAGGTGTATTATTTATTTTTACACTAATCTTGGAAGTCATCTATCAACCATTTTTTGGCCTTGGTAACATTTTTAGGGGTAAAAATGGATTGCAAAAAAATTGTTTTTAAAGTGTATTTAGAGAACTTGTAGCTCTTTGGTCTTAATTTAAATTTAATCCATATAAAAAGTATTTTCTAAATTTGATTCTAACTAAAGAAATGAAAGTCATTATTCATCTTGAAAGTCGGACGTCCAACCATCATACTATGACAAGGTATTGTAGTCATCAACTAACAAGGCTCGGTTTAAAATTGTTTGGCTCGATTACAGAGGTGTCAAACAATTAGTAAGTTGAAGCGATGTGGGAGGTGAGGGTTGGAAAATAATGAGATGTTAAGGGCAGTATCCAATGCTTGCATCACTAGACATAGGTACAACGTCAGTAGTTCTAAATATAGGTGCCTACCATTGACACCAATCCAAACAACACCAATCCACAACTCTCACTTGGCACCATCCTATTAGCCCTCCAACTTGTACACCAAAAAATTGGATGTCACATTGCTACTAGGATTGCTCTACGTCACTATAATTTTTTTGGAAATTGCACCACTAAGTAAGTTTGTGCCCTAGAATTCGGAGAGGCACCCAAAAATCATATGGAAGCATTCCACCACTGCAATTATTTGGGCCAAATTGTTGACAAGGCAAAGTCTTTCTAGTCATTGGTTGAGAGCCTTTGAATGGGACATCATTGCTATTAGTGATCAATCTTAGCGGTTCATGTTCGTCACTTGTTGCTACAACATTATTGAATGAAGTTTGAAGATTGACTACCCTCCAAGGCTCTTCCAATGACTATGTAGGATTGCTTGTCATTGATAACATGCCTCCTATGATTGTACCAACAATGCCACTAGTCCCTGCCAATTGTGGTCCTATTTAAAATTGCAGTATGACACAACACACGATCAGGGATGGAGTCATCAACGAAAATTTTTGAAGTCGCTCCATACTGGCCGGTCTCCCCATAGGTCGCTTTTTGAGCAATGGAGGGCTTTGTATGTTAGCTTGAATAGGAGATGGTACCTACCTAGTAGGTTGTTGTGGAGGGTGAATGCAAGAAACACTTGTACTATTTGTTGCGTTTTACTACAATACTCATGATTTTTTTTGGAGTACTTTAAAATTAGAAAACTAATTTGAAAAATATTTGAAAAAATATGAATAATGTATAGACCTCTAAAATGAAGGTTTTCACCAAAGGAAATTGGTAGAAAAATTCTCTAAGTAGGAGAATTTAAAAAGCGCCAAACCTCAAGAAAATACACATTTTCATGTTTTAATTCGGGAAAAATAGTAAAAATTAGTAAATACAAAAAATAAAAAGTGTCCATTTGCAAAAATTCTATGGAGATGGTCATTTACCAAAAAAAACACCAAAATAATATTTTATATGTTTCAAAATTCAAACAGAAAGAAGCTCACTTTGTAAACTTCTACACCACATAAAAATAACTTTTTCAAAATCCCTCACATGGAGAGATGTAAATCTACTAGAAGACCATCTCATCCAAATTTCATCTCAAAATAATTTAAAAAAAAGGTACTCCTTAGTACTAAAACCCTCCAAATTCTCATTTGTGACATTTAATCACTAGTACTATTTTAGTGTTAAACTATTTTTGAAAATTATGAAAAAATTATGTAAAGTGTATGATAGACATGAGTACCTTCTCTAGAAATCTTGAGTCATTTCGAGCAAAAATGCAAAAGTTATGGCCAAAAAATAGATCAACACTTAGTTTGTGACGGAAAATAGTACGAGTATTTCTTGCATTCGCCCTGGAGTTCTCAAACTTGCAAGTGGAGCCCTTCTTCTTATACTACGACTTTGACCACCACGTCCTTGAGCAATTGTGCTTCAAAAAATTCTTGTGGGCCCATGCAATTAACAGCCTTGATTCACATGAATAAATTTTCTCCCCTTCTTCTATATGAAATTCCTCCATAAGGCTAGGTTGTGTTGGGAATGGATATTTGTTCATTGGATTGTTGTAGATGTGGCCCTCTTCAAGATTGGCAATGGTAGATTGGAGTTGCTCCAAACACCAGAAGAAAATCACGTCCACCACAATTGATTGATATACAATTATGTGTCCTACGTGACTTCCCTACAACTACAACCCACTGTATTTGCACCAAATTTAATGTTTACACTACTATAATCACAAAGTAGTTGCAAAGTAGTTGTAGATTGAAGTTTCGAGTTGCATGTAGTTGCAAAGTAGTTGCAAATTGAAGTTTGGATTATAGGAATCTAACAAAAGAATTTCTGTGATGTATTCTACATACAAAATTCATCACACTTGTCGACATGGACCACTTTAGGTTTTGTAAAGTCGAGTGTATCAAACTACAATTGGGAATAATCTAAGTTTGACTACAATTCAACTAGCATGCAACTACTTTGCAACTAGAATACAATTGGAAAATAATTAAATCAAGTTTTATATCAATTGTCCCATCTCAATTGTCAAGAGTACCATTAGATTGGATGGATGAGAGCTGTAAGTTATACCATCTTTAAGTAATAAAGTTTAATATTACAATTGTAATATTTCTACACTTTGTAGATTTTTACAACTTGCAAATTTTTACAATTTGTAGATTTTTACAATTTACAGAAATCTACAAATATTTAAAATATAAAAAATTTTAAGACTTTTGAAATTTAAAGTTTTGTAAACTTGTAAAATCTATTTAATATCAATATTTGAATTTGATAATCTAAAAAAAGCTAGATTTAAAATTCTAAAATCTACAAATAATTGAAATTCAATTTCTAAAATCTAAAATCATTAAGATAAATAAATCTATAAATCTATAAATCTACAAGTTACAAAGTAGTTGTAAACTAGTTGCAAAGTAGTCGTAAACTAGTTGAAAGTAGTTGCACACAAGTTGCAAGCAAGTTGCACAAAAGCAAGTTCCACGTCAAAAGACTTCATCGATGAAGTTCCATGTATGCTATCTAACGAAAAACAATCTTTTCGATTTTGCAACTACATTGCAACTAGTGCGACTTGTCCACTGCAATTGTGGGCTCCAAATTATCACCTAGTTGCAAATGTGTTATGCAACTACAAAACTAGTTGCTAACTGCAATCGCAAAAGCCCCGATTTTCTTCTAGTGAAATTCCGTTCATCTCTAGCCACACATTCTTGATTCATCAATGTGAGTGTTGGGGTTATGGACCTCAAAATTCTTGTGGGTTTGGTTTGCAACTTCTCTTGCAAGCACTTTCTCACTATATGGCGAGCTTGAGACTTCATTTCCACTATTAGGCTAGAGTTTTCTGGAATGAATGCAAGAATTGTAGGAGGGAATTTGTGTAGATCACCTTCCTCCATCCATCTCCTCCACCCCAATAGCTTAGCAATTCGTCGATAGTAACTTCCACGTTCTGTTAGTAGCACTAATTTCAAATCGTTTTCTAGAGTGAAAATCTTCCGTTTTGAGCAAGTACCATTTGTGGAGGCAATTGACAGTGTTTTGGGCAACAAAGCTATTGATATTTTCCCCCTTTGCCCATAGAAAGAGGAAACCTTGGAAGTTTTGCAATTCCTCTACAGATGCCCTCCTAGTTTACAGAGTAGTGGCCATTTTACAAGCAAGGAACGAGAAGTTGTATTATGCATTCAATAGCGTTGCTAAACGAACAAAGTGTTCATCTACGAGTGCAAAAGATAAAAACTTCGAAGTTGTGCTTTCCAATAGTAGCATTGATGCATCTTGAAATCAGAATGAGTAGTTGCGAGAATGATAATTTCTATGTGTGGTGCTAGTACTAGGATTGATAAACATTGAAGGAGGACAATGTCAAACACCCATCTCTCTCCTAAGCATGCAAAGTAACTACCTCTGGAGCTTGGTACATTTTTGTAAGGACAACAAGTCTTCACAAGACAAGAATTCTCAACAATTACCACAGGTCAATCCACTTTGATCTACCACAATGTCTTGTTGAAAGGGATCCAAGGCAAGTATGAGACCAATGGTCTCCTACCAACATCTTTTAGTCACATCCATGTCAATAGCTCAAGGTTTGGCCAACCTAGAGGCCCTACAATTTTGTCTCGCACGATCAAAGATTCGACTTTGAGATCATGTGTCAGCAAAACTACTATTCCAGCTCCAAACTAGCGAATTGGCATGATCCGCAAAATCTCTAGTTCGTTTTTTGATTTTCAAAGGACGCAGTCCTTCTACCCTGGCAATGAAGGGTTAAAATAGATGCTAAATATTGATGGATAGATATTTGACCCATAGGTATGAAATTTATCGTGTTATTTGACTTCAATTCCTTTGATATAAGTTCCCATAGTTTTTAATTTCCAAAAATAATCAACTTCATTTTTTTAAATTACATTTCACTAAACTTCACAAGTAACCATTGCACTTCAATTTGAAATTTTGAAATTTTTGAAATATTGAACATTTAATCACCATTTGAACTTGAGATCTACAACCATGATCTATTGACCTACCTTCTAATTATTAAATGACACATTAATTTGATTAACTCCATAAAGTAAATCTATTGTGAAAATTTTATATTTTTAAATTTTATTTTGTATTTAATATGAATCTTTTTTTCATTTCTTCTTGAATAATTACAATAATTTCAAAATTTTGCAAAAGAATTGGAAATTTTAATGGCTTGTAAAAGATATGTAACTTCGTATTTAAATAATAAAAACAAGAAACTCTATTCATATATAGTAGCAAAATGAGAGCATATTTATTGAAAGGGTTTTTAATTGCCAAGACAATTGCTTTGTCTTAGACATAGAATTTTAGGGCTATGAATGGATGTGCCCAATTTCACATAGGATAAAGTAGCCTAAAATAGGTAAAAAAATCCATCATTTATTCCTAGGGATTGTAGGGAATGATCCATTAAAGTCATGCATCAAACCATGCTAGATTTTTTTTAGTAGATGGAATTTGGATTACATTTTGAATTAGTAGTGACAATCAATATGTTGGATAGTAGAGATGGAGTGATTAGTAATTACAATAGGAACTTTTACCTTTTGAATGTAAATGCATCATATAAATGACTTTTTAAGGCCTATTTGTAGCTATATTAGAAACTATTGTTATTGCTTTAGGTGAGTAATAAGGTCTTTATAGATTTTTCTTTTAGTAGGTTTTGGAATAGTCTAAAGACTCTTTGGAGCCAATTAGAAGATACACTTCAAGAATTTGCAATATATTTATGCTTTGTTAAAATAAATAAAACTTCAAGTATTCACTTCACTATCTCTGACATTTGTCTTCATGTGGAAAAGTTTAAAATTTTCAACGATATCAATAAGGTAAACCAATCATTCTACATGTTATAAGTTAATTTATCTTAATCACTTTGAACTCTTTAATTTTTTCTAATGTTTTGCTACATGGAAGTTTACGTTTGAAGTGCTCAAAGTAAAGATAATAATATTACAATTGAAAATCTACATTATATAATTAAAACTCCTCCAATATAGTGAACATACCTATATCATCAATTCAAATAGAGCCTTTGCTTCTTTCCATTTATGAATTCCATGACTTTTCTAGAGGCTTCCTTACAATTAATAAATGAACATTATGATGGAGTGAAGTACACTTCTTACAATATTCATTGTATGTTGGGGTGATTGCAAGAAACACCTGTCCTATTTGTTGCGTTTGGCTGATTTTTTCGGGAGTACTTTAAAATTAGAAAATTAATTTTTAAAAAATTTGAAAAATATAAATAGTGTATATACCTCTAAGATGAAGGTTTTGACCCAAGGAAATGGATAGAAAAATTCTCTAAGTAGGAGAACTTGAAAAGTGCCAAACCTCCAGAAAATACATATCTTCATGTTTTAATTAGGGAAAAATAGCAAAAATAGATATTTTCAAAAAATAAAAAGTGGCCATTTGCGACAACTTTATAGAGATGGTCATTCACCAAAAAAACCACCAAAATAATATTTTATATGTTTCAAAATACAAGCAGAAGGGAGCTCACTTTGTAGACCTCCATACCTCACAAAATTAACTTTTTTTTTAAATCCTTCCCTAGAAAGCTAGAAGTCTTTTAGAAGACCATCTCATCCAAATTTCATGTTAAAATCATTAAAAAAAGGTATAGCTCAGGTATAGAAAACCCCTAAACTGCAAAGTGTGACATCCAATTGGGGTCTATTTATGGATACTAAACTATTTTTGAAAATTATGAAAAAATTATGGAAGGTTTATGATAGTTATGAGCACCTTCCCTCCAAATCTTGAGTCAATCAAAGCTAAAATACAAAAGTTATGGCCAAAAAACAAATCAGAATGCGACATGTGACACAAAATAGGACAGGTGTTTCTTGCAATCACCCGTTGACTACTTATAATTCGACAACATGAAAAGTCAATGAAAGTCAATGAAAATCAATGAAAGTCAATGAAACTTCCCATATAAACTTTGTTTCAAAAAAAACTTAAAAAAAACTTAGGAAAACCTTTTTTATATCATAGTGTTGTATTTGCTACGCAATTGCTTATAATTGTGATTACAATCTCTAAGTTAAGATTTGTGTCATAACTTCTTTAAAAAAAAATTTCAAAAAATTTCAACAAGCTATTACACAAAACATGTAGAACTTCAATAATTTAATGTGCAAAAAATTGCAAATTCGTAGTATATCTAGGGTCATTATTTGGTTAACAAATGGGCCTTTAATCCCCAATGTCCTAATTCAAAGAAGTTTATCTATTGATCATTCAATGCAACAAAAAAAGCCTTAGATGTTTTTTGGAGCCTTTAGAATATTACGCGGGTTTCTAGATTGTGAGAATGCTTTGGGAATGCTTCAAAAATGTTGGAAACGTTGTCATATAAGCAAAATGACGTGGTTAAGAGACTTTCACATTAGACAATATTAATATATTAATTTTATTTATTTAGAATTGAAAAAAATTAGTTTCTAAAATCATTTTTTGATTTTTTATACTTTCTACAATATTTGAAATTTTAATTTTCTTAAAATCCAAATATTCAAATTAGCAATGGTTAGTTTATAGTATAGAAAACAATTTTGGGGAACAACCCTAAAATAGTCAAAATTTTAGAGGGTTGAAAAAACATCTAATGACAACTAGTGTTTCATATATAATTTTCATTGTTTTTGAACAAAATACATTTTAATAAAGTGACGCTATTCTAGCATTGAAAATTGTGTTATATGACTTCAAACTTGTTTTATTTCAGGCACCAAACTATGACATGTCTAGATTTATGTTTGAAGTTGCTTGTCTTGAAACTTGCGAAAGTATTGGAGTATTGCCAATTTATTAAAATTGATGTTAGAATCAATAATCAATATAGTAATTTCTTCCAATAAGTACATAATTGAAATCTTATTAGTGAATATGTCAATATACAACAACTTAAAAATAAAAATCTATGCACAATTTTATTGAGAACCTAATAATGTAGTATCCAAAAATTTATCCTTCAGTAAATTGAAATTTTCTCTAACAATAAAATGAGATTCACAACAAATATTCTATATCAATAGTGTAAGAATGTAGAACATTGTAGGCTAGAGTGGTCCAATGGATGATAGAATTTTTTTTAATGTAAGATAGAAGGGCATATGTTCATCCTTGGAATATTGTGTAAAAAGGGGAGATCTTGCACAACAATTTGACCTCCAATGAATACTCTTGGTTTTTTCTCAAGCTCGGATTTTTATAGCATTCTAAAATATAATTTTTCATAGTGACCAACTTGCCATTATTCCCTAAATGCCTAAGGTATCAAAATCTAATGTTTGCAATATTTTGAAGCTGAACACAACCTAACCAAGTTGCTATTTTTAATAGGTTATATTTTTGAAAACTTTTTTTGAAGTCTAGTTTTAGCAACAAAAATATGATCTCTAACATGTCTAGTTTGAATTAGTATGGTCACATTATAAAAATATTGATAAAGCTTATGAAAATGTTGTTTTTTTGTTCAATTTCAAGCAAATTCCTAGAAGTTCAAAAAAAGCCTTAGACATTTAGATTAAAATGGTTAACCGCGGATGGATGCGGGCTACCTGGACGAAGGTCACTAGAAAGAAAATAAGGGTTCCTACAAGTCCAATTAGCAATTGGTTTTGTAGTTACATTAGACGTTTGCAATTGGGTGAGAATTTGGAGCCTATAGTTGTAGTGGACAAGTTGCAATAGTTGCAATGTAGTTGCAAAAGTCGACAAGATTGTTTTTCATCGAGCAACTTATATAAAACATCATTGATGAACTCTTTTGATGTGGAACTTGCTTTTGTACAACTTGTGCATGACTAGTATGCAATTGATTTGTGACTAGATTGCGACTTATTTGCAACTTGCTTACAACTAGTTTGCAACTTGTAGATTTATAGATTTTCAAATTTCAATCTTAACGATTTGTAGATTTTAGAATTTTCAAATCTAGATTTTTTCAGATTATCAAATCCAAATATTGATATTAAATAGACTTCACTAGTTTACGAAATTTTGAATTCACAAGTTCTAAAATTTCTTATACTTCAAATATTTGTAGATTTTTATAGACTATAAATATCTACAAAGCATAGAAATCTACAAAGTGCAGAAATATTAAAATTGTATTATCAAATTTCATTGACATAAAGATCATGTTGTAACTTACAATTCTTATGTATCCTATCTAATGGTACTCTTGACAATTGATACAAAGCTTGATTCTAGTTGTATCAGTCATAGAAGTCTTCTAGTTGCATGCTATTAGTTCTCTAATTAAAGTCTAGTGATTTTTTTGTTGAACTGTGGTTTCTTTCTAGTTGAATTTTAGACGTTTCTAATTGCATTCTAATTGAATTATAGTCAAATTTAGATTACATGCAATTGCAGTTTGACACACTAGACTCTATAGAACATAAAGTTGTCCATGTCAACAATTGTGATGAATATTGGATGTAAATAACTCACAATAATTCTTTTGTTACATTCTTGTAACCCAAAATTTCAATCTACAACTACATGCAACCGAAAACTTCAATTTACAACTACTTTGCAACTACAATAGTATATACATCAAATTTGATGCAAATATAGAGAATTGCAGTTGTTGGACAATTGCATAAGACACATAGTTACATTTCAGTCGGTTGTGGCGGACACAATTTTCTTGTAGTGGGTAGTCACCAAAAGGCTTTAACCCTTAAACGGCTTGAAGGCCCTCTGTGGGCGTATGCGTTGCATTTTCATGTATTCGGGGAAGTTTAGGTCACATTTAGGGTTCGGTGAACAAAAGGAAAAGAACAATGTCGTGATTGCACATCGAATGCTATGTTTTGCGACTGAGAATTCAGAGAGAGCAAGCTGATTTCGGAGAGAATACATGAAGGTATATACAGACGTGGGATACAGTGTATCCGAGGTGTGCAATTACTTCGGAAGCAATTGTTGGCGCAATATTGCCGATTCAAAGTTGATTATTTTCTTCTGCGCTAAATGCATCATTGCAAAGGCACCCACCGAAGCGATCTTGCACAAGTTCACGTTCTGATTTTATAGGAAAAGAACCTTGTTCACTGAAGACACTGCGGCGGCCCTGACGAGACATTCTCGCAAAATTCTCCACACCTCAACCCTCTTCTGCCTCGTAAGAATTTTGCCGACCCCCTCAGCTGTCCTACAATCAATCCGAGCGGTTGCATTTCCAAAATCCTTCGAATTCTTGCTTCACGTTGATTCATCTCAGACCGTATACCCAAGCTATAGTGGCGTACAGGAAAAGCCCGAGGGCCGTTTAAGGGTTAATTATTGAAGTAATAGAAGAATTTCTTGTTTCTATAGTTTAACTAAGTGAAGTCATCCATCTACTATAGGTCCCTTGCATCCTTCCAACATCATTTACTAGTAAATACAATAACATTAGAATGCAAAATTACATTCATTTGACAAAGATTCATCAATTCCTATGACCGTGGACGTGTATCGAGTCATGCACGGACGTAGAATCCTTTCAACCCTTCCTCTTCATAATGTACAAGCTTGCAACAACAATTTTTTTGTGAAGCTCATTATGCTTGAAGCAATAGGTATTTGCAAACAATGTGTGAAGGTCAATTGGTATTTTCAAGTTTTTTTAACTTATTTTCGGTATAAAAATCCAATATTAATTGCATTTAATAAGCATAAAAGGATGTTGTATGTAACATGGTTGCTACCTAGCTATTGTGCTTGCATTCAACCAGTTGCAAGAATTTAATTGTGTTTGGAACTCAATTTGCAAAGTTACATCACATTGCCGTTTCTTTTTTTTGAGCTTAATTCATAGATTTGTATCAATTTCAAGTAGCTAGATGTATAAAATTAGAATTTATACTATGGTTGACAACTAAGGATAAGGTTGATTGTTGCATGTGTAGTTGAATTGTTGTTTGATTCTTCGTTCATTTCGTTGAGAATATTGAGATTGAGTTGACGTAATCTTTGTGTCATACAAACTTGACATGTTGTAATACCAAATTGAAGGTACTTCTTTTGGTTTTGTTTAATGCCCCATTTCTTTAGGTTTCAAAATTTGGATCTTGAATCTTAGCTATATACTTCTAAGGATGGGAGAGATTTAATGCAACAGGGTTTCTTCATAAGTGTGACGGACTATTACATGAATGGATTTTCTCTTGGATTCAAGGTGTCTAGTATAAAGATATCACTTACACTATAAGAAATCCATGTTTTAAGTGATAGATTTTAGATGATATCTAATGTAGCAATACGTGTTTTTATGTCAACAATGATGTCCATGATATTATGGGTTTAGGATGCCATATTATGGTGGACATCATTGTTGACATAAAAATACATGTTGCTACATTAGATTTCATCTAAAATCTATCACCTAAAACATAGATTTCTTATAATATTAAGATCATGGAGCTGGCAATTCAACGAAGGCAAACTTTAAGGTCAACCTTGTACTTTTGTACATATCTTGGCTTAGAACTTGGAAAGTCTTGGATGCCTTAGTAATTAACATGCATTAATGTGCCTTTCTTTACTTCTAAGAATTTTAACCCCTAAAGGACCAAGCCCTGTTTTCTACCCAAAAACACCAAAAACAGCCAATTCTATAGTAAAGAGTAAAAAAAAATTTAATTAATTTTTTTTCACATCTAACTGTAGGATCTTATACCTCACTAGTCTAAGACAACATGGAAAAAAATTCAGAATTTTTGACCACACAAATTGCAAGATACTTGCATTTAAAGTGGGAAAAACAAGTTTTTCAGCACATTGCGGGACTGGATTTTTTGACTTTGAACATTTTTAACTTAAAAATTTTGCACTAAAGAGTTTGAGCTTTAATTATTTATAGTGAAAAATTGAGTTGAAAATCTAGGAAAAAAAAAGGAATTCAAAAAAGCTTAATTTTCATTCTTAAAAAAATTGTTAAGTAGAAGTAGGTACAAGATAAAAGGAAAATCTAAAATATTAATATCTTTTAGATGGAATTAAAATGCACTAATCCTAATGGTGATCTAGTAAGTAGACTGAACGATGAAAAATTTGTTTTTTTGGAAAATTGCAAAAATTGCATCTAGAAATGAATCCTACAAATTATTTTTTTCAAGAAAATGCTCTAATTGCCTGAAAAACAAGAATGTCCATAATTTTCTCATAAAAAATCCAAATAAAATGAATCAAAGCTTCCTAGATAGACAAAAATGTAATTTATAAGTAAAAAAATTCAAAAAAAAAATTCAAAAATTTTCTTTGCTGCCTGAACTGCTTGCCACCCATTGTTTTGAGCTTATTTGGGCATATCTTTTGTTCCCGGGCACCAATTGAAAAAAAAATTTATCCATACAAAGATATTCAATTTTTCTATCTCCAAAAAAAGTTTCAAAAAATTAGGAAAAAAATTCAGCCCGTAGGTACCTGCCCAAAATTGCATTTGTCCCCCGAAAGAACAATGGTCCTTTAGTGGTTAAGGCTTACTTCCGGGTTTTTTATCAAGTATATCAAAGACATCTTACATAAGTTGTGACACACATGCCCATTTAGTTGTATGTTCATATCTATTTTAGCTTGTTCAATTTCAAAAACCCATAGTTGTGACGATCAAGTGTCTAGATCTAGAGCCTTTAAGCTTAGGAATGGAATAAATGGATGAATATAAGATTTCAGACTCCAAATTAATTTCTTGAAATTTTATAATATTAACGAAACAAACTATTCGTCTAAGGTTGAGGCACCAATTGTGGACTGCGTCTAATAGCCAACCAATAGGGGTGCCTATTTCGAGTCGAGGCTAGAACATATTTCCAACCAAACCTTGAATTGCATGTTTTTGGTCCTTTTAAGGCCAAGACTAATAAAGTAATGACACGTTTCCAAATTAGTGAGCAGAAGTAGTGAAGGGAAAGCAAGATATGGCATTATCAAAATTAGGAGACTTTAGACATTGGCTATTGGT
Organism: Thuidium tamariscinum; assembly: GCA_947034885.2. Classification (NCBI taxonomy): domain Eukaryota; kingdom Viridiplantae; phylum Streptophyta; class Bryopsida; order Hypnales; family Thuidiaceae; genus Thuidium; species Thuidium tamariscinum. The sequence goes on along the minus strand of OX344753.2, from coordinate 1,847,741 downwards.
CTGAAATTTTTTTTGCTTCCCAAAATTCATTGTAAAGTCAATTTTGGGAATAAAATTCTGAAAATTTTGCTATCCCCATAATTCTTATCTTCCTACATGGGAAAAATTCCCACCGCCTCATATTATGCAAAATCTGCTCTGAAATCGCTTAAGGTAGGTACACCCAAAAGCGCCAATTTTTCATACTATGCCTAGATTCTGTTATTATGTTGTTCAGATTTTTTACAGTCTTGTTGGTGAGTGAAAGCATGTTCCAACGCACCAAAGAACAGTGGATTTGGATACCGTATGCAAAAGTTATTAACAATCAAAGTGTGTTTCTGAAAGCGCCATCTATAGTCTGGGTACATGACTGATTTTGAAAATGTATGCACGTTGTACAGGGCGCTTTAAGGTCAGGTGCCATTTTGGGTGTACCTACCTTAAATGGTTGGCCATCGATGCCTCAACCTTAGCGACTTGAGATGACTCTAAGGTGGGTACACCTAAAATTGCACCTCACCTAAAAGTGCCATCTATAGTTGCTGTACATTTCTGAATTCCATTATGTACCTATTTGGTTGGAGCGCTTTTAGAAACAGACTTTGAACCTTAATAACTTTTGCATACTGTATCCAAATGCTATGTTTTTTGGTGCATTGGAACGTGCTTTCACTTGCCAAGAAGACTACATGAAAATTTGATCAGACCAGTAATAGTTACTAGGCACAATACCAAAAAGTGGCACTTTTAGGTGTACCCACCTTATTTGATGGTTGTCTGGATTATGATGCAGGACATCTGCAATAGCTTCAGCCGCAGTACCAGGTGGTCTCATAGGGGGAGTTATCATATCCTAGGGGCAAACTATTCAGTTCAAGTACTCCCGGGTGCTTAATCATTCCCACTTCCAAATGTTCGTCTTTTACGCGTTGATCAATTATAAATGTACTAGAGAGCGGCCAGTCGCTTGCATTGCGCATTCAAGCAACTGCCCGCCCTCAAGCATTAAATGCAGGAGTGGATTATTATTCTGAAACCCGCAGTCCTATGGCGCGGCAGAATCTGCAGCCCGAAGCCCGAATCACCACCTCACCTCCCGTGGCCGATTCTGCACCCTTATGAGAAAGGCAGAAGAAGCCTGTCCTGCATGCTTTTAACGTCATTACAACTCCGATCCAACAGCGTACGTCTCTGGAAGTACACGGCAATGCTAAAACTGAGTGTAGACTGCATTAATGTCTCTACTCATTTTCATGCTAACTATCTCTGGAACTGTGTTCTGCATTGAGCTAAAGCAGCGGTGGACGATCGACATTGGAACGGCAATGATCGCGGGAGGGTTCATGGGCCGGAGCGATGAGTGAAATTCCTGTGCACAAAGCTGGTGCGACCTTGATCGACTGCATGAGTTTTCTGGCAGCAGGTGGGTTAACTGCATGAGTTTTCAAATTCAAACAGTACAGCACTCACTGCCAAATCATCACAGTTTGGACTTTAGAGTAATCTATCCACTTAGTTGAATGCACCTGAATTTAACAAAACAAGAACTTGTTACTTGAGTGTTAGCATTTCTTCTTCTCTCCACTTTACTCATCTGCTTGAGCTGGTTGCTATGATTACCTTGATCTGCGCGCTTTACCGAAGTTCAAACTCATCTGCAGCAACAGGGTTCATTCGACCTGCTATTTTGAGAAATGGAATTGATGGATACTCTCAAATTCTGCACTCAGCACTAGTCAACATTGAACCGACAAATCTATTTCAGATGAGAAAGAAGACATAATGCTGTGCTAGGACTCTTCTCAGTATATATGAGGAAATAATAAGCTGTTGTGTGATGTAGATCTCAGGGAATGCATATGATGAGACGTCGACCATTGTTTCTAACAAAAGCAATTGGTAATCTTGATCGAATCCGTCCGTCTCTGAGACTTATGGACTTCTTGAATTGCATGGATTGCAACCTTCAATATTCCTTCGAGAAATTTGACCAGACGATCTCCCTCTGATAGTATGTATCTACTACTGTAGGTTTGTATCGGTAGTTAGTCCACGAAGTATTTCGAATATATGAAGAAACGGATTGGGGTTTAGGGTTTTGAGGGTTTAAGGGTTAGGGTTCATTTGCATTTTCATCTCTCTGGTTCAGCAAGACATTCTGTGTAAGGTAGGAGGTCCTAAAATGGACCACTTAACAACTGATTTGCATTTTGGGGAAGCTAAAACTCCTTGAAGTATTTTTCAATAAATTTTCATCAAAAGAAAAATGGAATTGACATCTAATCCAAGTTGTTTCATATTTTTTGGACCTTTGAGGAATTAGTTACAAATTTTTCAAGTTGCAGAAAAGTTCATTTCAGTGGGCTCTTAAATGGATCACCTTATCAAATGTAGACTGCTTGTACATTGAAGAGTGCAAAATGTACCTCTAGAGCTTGTTCCATTCTACAGCCTGTGCCATTTTAGGACCTCCTACCTTAACGAACCAACAGATTCTGCCGTCCTAAGAATTCCAGATCTACGATCAGCAGTATACGAGTTCACTTAGCTTTGCAATGCCATAATTTTACGTTTTTAGTTCCAGCTTCTCACTAAAGAAATGTTTTTCTTGCTCCTTTTTAGACAAGTTGCTTCGTTCTACTTAATTGGTTGCAAGCACTGACATCAATTATTCTTCGCAGATAATTATATGCAGTTGGAGCACCGATCGGTGGATTTCTGTATTTGTTTCTGGGGGCTTAGGACCCCCCCAGGAAGTGCAAGAACTTGACATGTGCAATTTCTCCAAAAGTCTGGGCACTATCATACTGGAGATTGGGTCACTGCTGTGAAAGCCAAAAGAGGCTGGGCGGGGCGCAAGGCCCCTTGAATACTAACACAAGCAAATTACATTAAGAGTTCAGGAGTTTTAAAGTTCCACATACTAACCCCAGGGTGACAGAACATGGGGGCCCAGAGGGCCTCAAACTGTTTCCTAATCGACTCAAGTTTCTCACGATTTTTAATTCTAACACTAATGTCCTTGTGAATCGCCATCCCAGCATGGATGACTGACGACCAGGCCGCCTTCAGAACTCTCTTCGCGCTGAAGTCCAGGGTGCCATATTTAGAATTACAATGTTCCACCCATAGGTGCCAAATGATTGGGTCACTGCTAAACCACTTTGCGGAGAATTTTTGGAAGGTGAAGACCTTCTTAACCCCTAACTGCCTAAGGCACTAGAATCTAGTGTTTGCAAAACTTTGAAGTTAAATAAAACCTAACCAAGTTGCTATTTTTAGTAGTTTGTATTTTTGGAAAGTTCTTCTAGAAGTCTAGTTTTAGTGTCAAAAATCTGATCTGGAAAATGAATGATAGTGATTTTTCTATAGAAGATTTTATGCAAAGGGTACCCCTTGCAATCTTGACTTTTTGAAGTGTTAAGAGCTCTTGAAAATGAGCCTCGAACACACTAGATCTTGGAGAAAAAATCACATTCAAAATTCATTTACAAAAATTATAGAGTAGGTTTTGAGGAGCCATAAATTGGTTGGAGTTGTGCATGTTAGGCCCTTTCACCTCATATTTTTTTTTATCACCAACTTTTTAGATTTAACTTGCAAAAAGAGGATGGAAACACTTTACATTACTTTTGCAGTTTTAACACCGTCATGGTCAAACATTATAATCTTTCACTCCATAAGTACTATTGTTGTGTTTTTTCATCACTTTTGCAATTTTAACACCCTCATGGTCAAACATTATAATCTTTCACTCCATAGTGCTATTGTTGTGTTTTTTTTCCTTTGCAATCTCTAACATGTCTAGTTTGAATTTGTATGGTTACAATTCCAAAAAAATTGATACAACTTATCAAAATATTGGCATTTTGTTCAACTTAGAGCAAATTCCAAGAAGCTCAAAATAGGCTTTGGGCACTTAGGGGTTAATCACAATCCCCACAGATTAAAGTCAATCTTTACAGATAGATTATGATTCCCCTAATCCCAACTGTTCCTTTTTTTTTTTTTTTCCAGTACCTTGAAATCAAATTGATCATCATGGTGGAAATAAGCCAAGGCACAGGTGGAAGCGATTATCAAGACTGGTGATTGCAGAGGTGCACATTTGTACTTAACAATGCCTCAGTAAACCCGGGAAGAATTGCTAAAGAAAATTCTGCTGAGTCAGCTTTCTCATTCCTTTGAATTTTAGCACATGGTTTCTTCCTGATCATGTTTAGACAGTAGGGGTAGTCACAGCAACTTCACGCTCCTGAGCTTCGCACGAGAATGGTGTGCTGGGGACTCTGGTTGGCTTCCGCGACAGCGTGTGCAAACGAATATTTTTATTTTTTCCTCGCTTCGCAGCCTTCGTTCTTCTACTCTGGAGGTGAAGAATGGGTGCGAAGAACTCATTCGCGAGCGAAAGTTTCATCTCGCGGCCTCAAGTTTTCACTCCACCGCCGAGCCTTCCTCGATTTCACCATCGTCTCCTCCTCTCTGCCGCTTGCGATTGGTTCCCCCGAACAAGCAAGTTACCATCTTCTCAACCTTCGTAAGGTTTCTTCTCAACCATTGCTAGGGGTCGTCACAGCAACTTCATTCTTCGGCCCTCCCGATTGGTTATTGAAAACTTGGATTCTCCTGCGAAGCTCTGGTCCAAGGAGGCGCTGTGACTACCCCTATTATCTTAGTCGGCCATGATAACAAAAAAAAGAGCTTGCAGTATCACTGAATCTGCATTTAAACTAACCAGAAATTGCACAAATTTGTTAGTAGTGAGTTTAGTGACTTCACTTCTTAAGAGCATCCTCGGTCTAGGACTCTAGATACGGTAGCCTGACTCCCAGCAATTTGGATGAGAACAATTTTTTAAATAGCATCTTTTAGAGGCATCTTCTGGTTCACACATCACATGTGGTGAGTGTTCCAAGATTCTCAAATCACCCTCTCCAAGATTAAGTTTAGATGGATTCTTGTACAATGGGGTACAATGGTATTTTAAATTGCCTATTGTGCAATTGAAAGAATTTTGCATCATATTGAATACTATGGGCATTTGTTGTATTCCATATTTAACATTCAATTCCTACACACTCCCAATCAAACTTACCAAATTTTAGTTTGAGAAAAGCAAAACTTCATCTTTAATGAATTGTTCCATTTTTTATATTCATGGTTATACATGATAATTGACTAAAAAACATTGGTGATGAATTTTCTTAACTTGATTGCATAGATGTGTAGGAAGCATTCATACACACATCTTTTATTTTGAAAAGCACTCCAATAGGTAACCAAAATATGATCTATAAAGAGTTCAATGTGAGGTGTCATATGATCAAACTTTGAAAAATAGTTTTTTCTATATTTCAACTAGATTTGAAATACTATTAGAATTTGTGCTTGAGAAAATATTCAAAGGTCTATGCAAAAGAGATCCCTCCAATCCAAACAAAAATACTGCCTTCTTTTCCTAGTAACATAAGTATAAAAAATCCAAAATATCTACTTAACAAAATGCAATGTGAAATAATTAATTGTGACTTACACTCCCATAGTCCCTTTTACACTCTTGTTAATACTTATTGAATTATTTTGAGGAGCAATATTGTTAGGGTTCATTTGTTATTTTTGGTTTTAATTTAAGAAATGCTTATCCCTATAATGTCGCTATGAATATGAAGTGTTTGATGGATGACAAAGAATCTTTCTAAGTGAGGTAGAAATAAATGTTCATCCTTTAAATTTGGTGTGAAAAGGAGAAGTCTTGTAGAGTAATTTGACCTCTAGCAAATGTTCTTGGATTTTGAACGATAGAGTGGTGGCCGTAGAAGTCATGCACTTTGATCATGTGTGACATCATCTACTTTGAATAAGTAATTGCACTTTTGTTCTACAAGGGAAGATTCTTTGTCATTTATTGGACAAAATGTTTGCCTTGGTGTTTAATCCATAAACAATGTTGAAGCTCTTTTTTGATGGATGAACAAGAGAGTATTTTGCAATATAGGACAGAACTGCAAGTGTTCATCCTTGGAATTAGGGATGGAAAAGGAAGATCTTCTACAAAACTTTGACTTCAAATGCACACTTTTGAATTTTTTAATACCAATGATTCCCATGGTTTCAGAAAATATGATTTCCTGGGTTCCACGCGTAATTTAAGGGTTAAGGGTTAACAAATGTTTCGCACGGTACCCAAAAGGATGATTTCCACGGTGACCAGCCCTTGCGTTCCAGATTTCCAGGGTTAAATTCTATAGTTTCATTCTTCCACGGGAGACCACCAAGAGTTTAACTTAATGTTCGCTATCTCTTCACATTGAAGAGACTCCGGCCCTGACTGTCAGTTGGGACGATAACAAAATCCGCAGCATGTCTGCTGAAAGGAGTCCAAGCTTCCCCGTTTTAACTGCTCCTTATAGACACCTATGATCCTCCTTCCTCCGTTGCTACTGTGAGGACCTCTGGTTCAATTCACGTACTTGAATTTAAATAGTGCATTCACCGTCAACCCATGCAGCAATGCATTCATCAAATTTTTAGCCTCACAAATCCTCGATCAATTGCGGTTAATTTGAAAGACGTGAAACTTGTCTCTTGCTTGGGCTTTAAATGGACTTGGGCTTGACCTACCTTGGCGTCCACACCTGCTCGCAAATGCCAATGACTTCAATTGAGATGCTTTGCTAAAGATTGGTGTCACAATTTTAAACATTCCAGTGTGTAATTCCATATGGGTCATAAGCAGATTGTTCGCAAAGTCGAAGGTGATATGTTCGAAATTGAGGATCCGCACTTTACCTGGTGAGAGATTCGAAGTGTTTTTCTTTGGCGTCAGGCCGGGAAACACCTTCGGGCTGGTTTCAAGCACAAGATGGCAGGGATGTCTGGGTCCAGTCCTCATGCCGTGCTTGGCACTCGGGAATTTTCGCGAGTACGCCAATTTGACATGGAAGAACGGAGGAAAAGGATTCTCGGAAACCCTAAGTACAACATTGCGGTACCGATTTTCACTCCCATAACTTGATTCATTTCATGTGCCGATTCCAGTGTAATAGTCGATTAGCCTTGCTTTGACCACGGCCGTTCTATCACGAGATCTCCAACTCGATCTCATGCTCTGGTCAGGTGGATAAGGAAGCCCTGGACAAGCAAGTGAAAGCCGAGATTGAGTACCGATTCAAACAAGAGAAATCCAAGGAGCAATTCGGTGTGTGGCCTCAAATCTTCGCATTTAAAACTCTGTAGTAGAAATTCGTGTCAAATGCTCGATCATCATCATTGTAAGCCTTCTGATGATAATGAATCTGAACGGGTGGCAGAGCAATGGGAGCTTGCGAAAATCGATTCCATGAAGAAAGCCGAAGAAGTAATCGAGTAAGACAGGATCTCTTCCACTCTTTGCATGCCTCTGTTTCGGCAATAGATTCGTTAAGTTCTCGCAATAGATTTGAGTAATTCCTGAGGTCTTACACAAGTGGTTGGGTCCTCGGGTTTGATCGCAACAGTAGGGACAGGAAGATCAACAGCATGGAGTATGAGCAGTACTGGCAAGAGCAGCGGAAATGCAGATTACAAAGAGACGTGGACGAGAAAATGCACCTTCTCTCCGTGAATGAAAGGGCAAGTATCATTACCATCGTCGATGCAAAATCCGAATAGGTCGTTTTCAAGGTTGCTGAATTTGGTGATGGGTGTAGTTGTAGATGAGAGATCAAAAGTGGCCACTAACCCGTCGTTGTTTCGGGTGATTTGCAGATCGGGCCTTTCGATAAGCTCCGCTACGACGATCAAGACTTGGAGCCGCAGAAGAGTACCGCAATCCAGCTGTCTGTGAATCATGCTCGGTTATGGCAAGAACAACTGGCCATGCAGAAGAAAGAGCAGGAGTCCAAGGCCAGGATAGACTGGATCCAAAAGGATATCGAGAACCGCAAACGCTTGCGTCTAATGGAAGAAAATGTAAGTGTACGACTTACTTTCAAATACGAAGCGAGGATGCCGAGCTTGTTCGTAGAATTGTTGATTTGTACACTTGCATTGTGAAGCAGATTAAAGCACAAATATTTGACCGAGATAAAAAGATCGAAAGGGAGATGCTGAATAGGAGCCAAGAAAAATTTAAAGAGTAAGCGCTCTGTCCGGTTTGAAATTCAGTCCGCTTCATGCTTGATGCAGACATGATCAATTGGAGAAATCTGAGGATGTCTGTCACACTTGCTCCACATGAGCGGCCCGTCCTTTCGTCTTAGGTCTGTCTTTGTTCGCTGGGGTGCATCTATGCACAAAATTCTGACGATGAGTTCTGGAAACTGGGGAATATTGATTGCAGAGCTCAACTCGAGCACTTGGAGAACCACATGTACCAGATTGCGCCCGAGTACTTCGACCAATTCCAAACAACTGCTCGCTGACGCTGTAAACGGCTCCACATACAGCTGCTGCTGCGAATCATTTTATCCAAACAGGTCATTTCTGGAGTACCAACTTGCGAGGTTCGAGTCAGGGCCAAGCCCTTCGGATCAGCTCGCAGTGCTCAGTAGTTGAGACTCTACTGCATTTTATTTAGTAATGCAATTAACACGAGAACGTCGAGTGTCTCCCCTCTATCTTATCACAGTAAACATTATAAGTTTCCATTGTTTTTTGATAGGATTAACGCTAACTTGTAGTAGCAACAGTGTTAAGGATGCCTGTGACAGTAGTTTCGCTAACAGATGTGTCTCACACGTCTTCACTTGTTGATCATGCCTAAACAAAGATCGATAACTTCTTCACAATACCTATCTTGAGCAAAAACTAAGGCTGTTAAGTAGTTTCTTGATCTCCATTGTTTCAGAAAGCTACATCATCACACGATAATGAATGATGTAATTTGAAGAAACGCTTATTAATTAGTATCTGGATCTCTAATATTTCAGAAGGTCTCCTTGGAAGCGAATGAGGTAACCTTAAGAAATTAACGTCGAAGACTGACTAATGATATAACAATCGTCTTCTTGAGAACTGCAACAACAAGAGCAACACACTTCGAATGAACAAACATGCGATGCATGATCCACCTCGCGCAATTGCATTTTCTTGCCGTTTGTTCATATCAACGAAGAGTTCACAGGACTTACAGAGCGACTTTCACGATCACGGAACTTCCAACCGTCACGCCTGCGAGAATTGCACCGAACGGCTGCTTAATTAGCTTCATCCAGGGGCAAGAAACAGAGATTAACAGACAAAGAGGCCCTAGCGCACTATTACTATTCATCTTTGAAGTCTAACTGTCAGATTGCTTAGGGCCAGTCCCGATGAGATTCCATCTCTGTCGAGATGCTTGACATTGGATAATCCATGCCTCGATTTTAATGAACGAGGTTACGCGTACCTCTCCGGTGAAGACCTCAGGAACCCTAGAATTCGAGTCCACCAACATGCAAAGAACAGGGCTCAGGACAAATCTTTCAAAGGCGCATGCCGATCATCAGCACTCTAGCGCCGTTCATAATTCTAGTCGCAACCATTGCTTGGTGAGAACTGAAAATCGCTCATGGAACGACCGTGAAATGAGCGTTGTATGATAACGCTTGCAACCATTGATCGAGAACTTTCGGTGTTGCAGTGAATAATGATGAAAGCTACCATCCGAAGCTCGAAATCTCCATCGAAAAACGCTACCGGCAGCAAACAATCGACCATGCCGGCCAGCTCTATAGTAGGCCACGGCTTGTCCGTGCCTCTTTCATACCTAAGCGACCGGGATTTTGGTAAGCAACTGCCATTCTCCTTACCATTCCATACAGAAACTCTATCAATATCCACTCTTCTAGCAATGCTGGATTCGAAATAGAATTCCTCAAAGCGGTGGAACTGCAAATAGCTTCAACTTTCTCATTGACTGTCCAAATTCCAAAATTCAAGTCGTCCGGAGATGAAAAATTCATGAAGTCTAGTTTCTTAATCATTTTGAAATCTAAAAAAAACTAAGCATGGAGTGGTTTATTGCAATTTCAAGCTGTAAATGAAATTTGACTTAAAGGTTACTCCGTATAATCAAAGTTTAGTATAGGTGATTGAGAGTTTATTTTCCAGTGCTACTTGCATCTTATGCAAAACTCTTGTGCAGAAAATTTAAGTCACGTGAATATGTTCTGTTATTTGTATCATTTTTTCATGGAATTTCACTGCAGAAGTTCTATCAATTGCAATATTTCATGAAATCATTTCAAATTCTCGAAATTCATAGACGTCATTTGACCTCACATAGCGAAACACCAAAAATTTGTAAGGATATAAATGGCCAAGTTGCAAACGAATTTTGACAACACCGTATCAAAATAGGGCAGGGAGTTTAGGGTTAGTTTCCGGAGGTTGTGAATTTCCACATGGGAAACGTTACCGGTAATGCAGTGTCGTGCGCCATCGTCGTTAGCCTGTTCTCCTTCCTGAAGTTTGCATTCTATCAATTTTAGGGCGGCTTTTGCGTCATGGTAAATTGCCTATGCTTGAAATGCAGGAAGGTACAGTGTACGCGGAACCGGCAGCGTGAATTTCTTGCAGAAGAATCGTCTAGCGTGCAGTCGGAACGGGACCAGCAATCCGGCGGGAGGATCCTCACCCCTCCGAAGCAAGATCGGGCAGGCTCCCATGATCGGCGACGCGCTCGGCACTCCCAGTAACAAAGGCTCCAGCTCGTTCATGAGCGCCGGCCACAACGGCGTGAGGGAATCCAGCCTCAAAGACGGTTCCAAGAAGCGGGACACGTACTTTTGACGACGGACGTTGCTGCTTCCGAGAATTTGGCAAATGAAGGCTTCTCTTCAAACCGCAAACTAAGGCTCGTTTCTTTTCAAGCATTGATCTCGTAACGCACAGGCGTGTTTTTGGAATGGACAATAGCTTGAATCTTTTCGAATCCTGTAGTGATGGTAACGATGCAGCTTCAACTGGTTTTGCAAGCTCTCTGTCATTCTTATAACTGGTTTCTCTCCGCGAGAAGTCGATTTCCTTTACAAAAACGGTCATTCTGTGATTGGGATCCTTGAACGTTTTCAATCCAGCTATCTGAACATTACATTCAGTAGCAGCCTGTCACACTGCCTCCCAGCGGATGAAATGGTGTGGAATATCCACACCATTCCATCTAGCACCAATGATATTCCACACCATTCAGTAACTAAAGTTGCAATTCCAAGAAACGTCAGATGAAAGTAGGTGATGGGGATTTCACCAAGGGGAAGGCTTCCATGGGCTACTGAATGTTATGAAGCAACCGCATTCATTTTTTCCGCTTTTCTTGAGGGTGGCTTCAAGAATTTGCCGGTTACCAATTCGGTTGAATTTTGCGTAATATTTTGTTACCTGTCGTTTTGATAAATACAGCACAATTTTTGGCAATTCACAATTTATGGCAATTCATTTTTGTTCAAGTATGGTTGAATAGTGTGTGTTTTTTCAAAAAAATCTTATAGGTTTATTATCAGATCCCAAAATTCGTGTAAATTTAGTGATGTTTGACTCTAGAAAAAATGAATAGTGTAAGTTAAATCATGTAACACTTACCAATAACAAAATGGACTAGGTAATTGCAAAGCAAGTCAAGTTATCATGTATAATTGTTGGTTAGGATCTACCAAGTCATGGGCAGCATGGTTGGTTCTAATCGGTGATTATTTTTTATTCTAACAAGTGATTATTTTTTATTCTAACAGGCGATTATTTTTGATGACTTGACCTACTTTGCAATCATTGGACATCATTTCAACCAATTAGACATTCCTCCTTTTGACAATCCAAGGAATGAAGGCCAAGGATAGAAGGCTTGATTCAGTAAATAAGATGATTAGAATTATAACTAAATATCTCCTAAGTATCCTAAGGCGGAGGTATCATACTTGGTTAACAATGTTATAGACTTCATTGATTGCTTAACCAATTAGGACACGCTAAAATGAAAAACGTCTCCTACATCTGAATTATATTAGGTGGATTCACATTCACTAAGTCAATACCGGTTGGTAGTAGTAGAGATTTTTCTCAAATTTCTCACTACCAGACCAATGAATTTTTATTTGGAATTTTTACTTCATACCTACTGTCTTGAAAATTTGCACAAAGCAAGTAGTGAGCATTGTAAGTCTTAATTTGCTTCTCCTTAACCAATCAATATAAGATGTGATGGCAAAACTCTCTTGCTTTGAAAGCTGGAAGTCGCTGGGCAGGGGGCGCGAGGCCCCCTTCAAATTCATAGCAAAACATCAATTACAAGAGAAAATCCGGCACATAACTCTCTTGCATTGGCATTATGGATATATATGAATAAGATGATCTATACTTCTTCCATTAAGTCTTTACTAGTGCACATAGTGAATGTGGTTGGGTTGCTTGAAATTCAAGTATAGAAGAAAGAAGTACATTGAATTGTCAATGTTTTGTTTCATTGTAAAATGGATTCTCTACCATTCACTGACCAAAATAACAAAAGTGAGCAGTCAATAAGTAACTTGCAAAATGGTTTTCTAATCTTGTCCATCAATGAATATGCCCATACACATGCTTTGAATTAGCTTTAATTAAACCTAAAAATTAATGCATCTTACACTATATAAAGATAACATCATAGCTTTTTACTTGTATTGCTACTATGAGACAATCATTTCATGCATTTTCTAAATAAAATCTACAGTGTTGAAGATTTTGTAGGAAATGTTAGCATGTAAGTAGATTAATCTTGGGATGCACTACTAGTATAAATTTTTTTGTTTCTCTAATCAAGACATGTTTGAGCTTTAAGTTCTAGCTATCAATAGTAATTGAATTACAAACCTTACAATACACAATACCTTTCACAATATATACCTCATTGGCATTGGCAATGTGATGCACAATCTAGCAACAAACTTCTCATAGTTTACAGTAACTCATTAGCATTGAGGTTCTAATGCACAAGGTTAGCTCTCAACAAACTTTTTGTTTGTCAATTTTCAATTCTTCTCATTGGAAAACTTTGCACACCAAAAAGAAATGCTAAAATATCAAAACCAACACTCTTTATATGGAAAATGGCTATGTAGTGAAGGTCCAAAAATAAGATGGGCACCCTAGCAACCATTGAAGCATAAAAAATGAACAATACTATCATCAAGTCATTAGATTTAAATAATAATAATAATAATAATTGCAAAATGATTGGTCCAATAAAAAAATCACTCAAAATAAAGTGGTGCATTGGATAAATTGAATACTATGGATAATTCAATAACAAAGTTACCCTTTCTAGAACAAAAATATTGAACAAGAAATATTTTTCATGATATATGAATAGGGCCTTCCTAAGATTACCATACCTAGTGGTCAAAGTTAGCAAAAAAAAAATGTTTTTGAAAACAAATGTTGAAATTGTTATCAAATACTTTTTGGAAATAAAATCTTATAGGACAAAAATGAAACACTAGTAGAAAATCTCCTTGGTTCTGTTGATTTGGTCGCATTGATGATCAATAAATTTATGTTGATTAACAAAAATCTGTTGATCATCAACGCGACCAAATCAACAGAACCAAGGAGATTTTCTACTAGTGAAATATTATATTTATAAGCATAGGAAATGCCAACCTTAACCATACAAAACAATATTGTACAATTATCATGACTATAAGAAAACCTCCTCATTACTCATGAAAGAAGCTTAAAACAATCTAATCTTACTTTATAGAAAGGTCTTGTTCTATAGTAAGGTCATACAATTTACACTTTACACTTGTGTTTCACACTAAAGTAGGACCTCTCTAAAATAATAGGATTGAGCCAAATTGACTATATTACATTAGAGCTCAAGTTCTTACATTAGGGAACAAGGGCTATTTGTACTAATGGCATTTGTATATGACCCACACCAAAACTAGCATTCAATATTACCTTAAAGAAGTTAGTTACTTTATAAAGTTGTTTTATAGAGCTTCTACTATAATACATTAGACTTTTTGGCATATTAGGTGTGATCGAAACGATCTTTACTTCTAGATCTTGTTCTTTTCCGAGGACGACTTTGGGAGCGTCCTCTTCGTATTGATGTAATTGGCAAGTGGAGGTGAGGTTGGGTAGGAGGCTTGTAAGGTGGTTGTGGTGACTTGTTGCAACAATATTTTTGATGATCAAAATGTATGCACATGTTTGTTGCAAGTCTGATCTGAAAAAAATAGACTAATTATATCTTGAGTTTAATCTTAGATCATTCCATAGGGTTTCTATATATGACTTGTGTTTAGCCTCATAATTCTTCAATAGTGATTAAATATGTGAATTATGATATATTGTTATTTATATACTATCACAATCATCAACTTACTTTGTATTGGAAAGCATTTAATTAATGTTTTTGTAATCAAATACTATTATATTCATAATATAGTATACAGTTACAAAGGGATTTCAGGCCCTTTCTAGGGTAGCACAAATTTGAAATGATTCATAATGGTCACATAGCTAGGACTAATTATATCTTGAAATGAAGACAAGTTTGAAATGATTCATACTGATGAGGTAGCAAAAAAATAGAGCCTTCAATAGGAGTACTGAGAGATTTTATGTTTGTAATGAAGAGTGAACTTTCACATTACTGACATAACCTAAACGGATGGATCCTATTTAATCATGATCAATCAAGTGTCTCAAAAGGTCATTTCAACAATACTATCAATTGTAATTGTAATCTATTCAAAAAAATAGATTTATTATCGAGAATAAGGGAGATCTTAAATTCTCAATACAAAATTATTGACTGAGTAATATAAAAGTGAAAGTAGAGCTTTGTTTCTAAAGAATAGATGAAATCCAATAGTAGAGTGGCAAGGGATGTTAGTTTCTTATTATGAAGTTGTATCTTCACACTATCGTCTAGATATAACCTCAATGGTTGGATCATGTTCAATCATCCTTAACCAAATGTCTAAGAAGGGCATCAAAACACTACTAAAGGTCAAAGTTATGAAATATAACCACCTCCTACATATCCTATACTCGAATGTTAGCTCTACAAAAGTGGGCTTCATTGAGGCAATGGAAAATTGGAAACTAGTGGTCAACAAAAAGCAATGCAAAATAAATGTTTTAATGGTCAACCCCCTTTTTTTTAGTTTTTTAGAAAGTATCAAGATGACAATCACTTTAGATTTGGTGAAGTATTGTATTTCTCCATCCATCCATCTTTTGGAACAAAATTCACTTTTCAATCATGTATATGCATTTTTTTCATTCAAATTTGGCAATTTCATCAACAATTTAAATAGAAATTTAAAAATTCTTGCAAAAAGGATTACTTTTATCTAGCAAAAAGTAGACATTTAATTTGAAATGGTACAATGTGTCACCATGGTGCTATAAAAAAGGGCTAATGCAAATAGTGCTAGAAGTGGAGAGTTTCAAGTTAGTAAGGCCACACCTCATCAAGGGTTGCAATTTGCCTTATGAGATAACCTGGAGTAGCCATGACCAAGCTCTTAAAATATTTTGAATGCATATTGTCTACATTTCTTAGGAACTCAAGTTTGACAGGATGTCCATGCTGCCACCAATATATATACAAGAATCAATTTCACATGCTTTCATCTAACAAGGAGGATTTTGTAATAGGGGTGTCAAAGCTAGCATGCAATAGAAGGTGGTTTTGCAATTGCATTCCAAAATTTTACAAAATAATTAGTATTTTGGAGGACAAAAAATTATGTTGCACAAATTAAATTGTAGAACATGAACTACAAAGTTTGACACCTCCTAATGATGTAATGTTGCAACAATTGTGCTACAAGTCCTCAACATGTATTTGACTATATTGAACTTGAATTCAAAACAAAAAGTTTGCTTTGAAGGCCATAGGCAATAAAAATAACTTGCTAAACATGTTTCTACCATCCATTTTAGAAGACCCCATTTTAGAAGACCATATCCTCTTCTAATTGGTATAATTCCATTCATCTAAGAATACTCTTAAATAATTTTGTTCAATTCATTGTACAAATGGAAGTTGACACTTTTGGCCATTTAGACATTTAGAGATAATATTCAAATCTATTGCATTACATATGCAAAATTTTAGAGGCATACAAGGCAATGGATATTTCATGAACTCAAAGTTCCCATATCAATGGAAGGATAGGGTAATGTACCTCCATCCAATCAAAAGAGATGAGATAAAGGATCATGTACATAGTCTGCATAGAACCAATATGCCAATCAAGAAACACTTCCAATGAAAAAACCCTTTTTAAATTTAATTTATGATTTCTACATCCTTGGAAATTACTTTAGTGTTAATTAATATCATTTTGTATTAGCCAACCAATATTGCTATTTATCATATTGTTTTTTTTAATAAAACATGACACAATCAAGTATCCACAAGTGTCAAGATGTCACCTAGTATTGGTAACATTAGACTAAAAGAAGCTAGAGGAAAGACAATGAAATGTAAGCCAGTCATAAATCTATTAAAGTAAGTACTTATTGCATTCATGAAAGGTACAACAAAAAGAGATGAATGTTTCATTCAAGCATGCTTTGAACAAATAATGTGGCAAATGAAAGATGACATGGAAAGAAAGAAACAATGTCTTTCTAAGCAATATTGCTTGGAAAGTCCATGAAATGTAAGGAAGCAAGAATTTACTCTTTATAATTCATGCTAAATAAATTAGGCTCAATAGAAGTGGTGTTGATGGTCTTGCTATAGTGTGGTTATGCTAGTATAGTAGAACCTTTCAAGGCTGGAGTTGGCTAACTATATTACATTAGGAAGGGTCATTTGCATTAATGACATTTGTATGTGACCCAAACTGGGATTGGCAATGAATATTACCTTAGAGAGGTTTATTACTTTAGAGAGTATTGCATTAGAGAGGTTCTACTATAGTATAGTTGTAAACATTCAAAAGTAGTGCTTATAACTAAAGTCATCAACACTAATGTTTAGTCTTAGTGTAGAGCTTGCAATAAGTTCAATCTATTAGTGTTGGCACAAGAAATCATTCAAGAGAGAAAACTAATGGAAACTTATAAAAAAGAAAACACATACCTCTTGACTAAGAGCACAAAACAGCCGGAAAAAAGGGTTTCTGTAAACAGAATTCTGATAAAGGTGCAAGTGGAGACAGGGACATCTCTTGCTCATCACCTCACTGCATGAACAAAACACACCATGAAGCATTCAGATGGGCACTCTTCCCAAAGCAAATATCTTATAGATATGCCCAAACTTCCACAATGAACTTCAATTAGAATCTAAGTTATGAGAGCCATGCTAGGAAATTAAAACGCACCAATAAATCCTGAACCAATGGCTGACAATATCAAGTTCCAAAAGTAGAACAAACACTCTGAAGTCCCTCCTGTTGATGAATCAAACAGACATTGCTGATTTAGCATCTCAGCAACAAATGCTGTCTATCTCATTAGAAAGTAAAGCAGATCTCTACACTCCAAAATCCAAATGAGCCACGATTTTCAAATTCATATGGCTGGTCTATCTACCACTCTGTATTATGAATATGAGATGGAAACTGATGAAAAAATCTCTATAGTATAAGGAGGCGTGCACTCACTTATAAAGATGGGAAAGGACAATCAATAGCCCCGTGTTGCTGGCTCTGCTCACATTCATGAGCAAAATTAGTCCCAAATAAGACAAGAGCATTGCATTCTTTGAAGGTTTAAGTATCAAACAAAAGTAGCATGATATCTCTTGGAACACGAAATTGATTTAGCATGCGTGAAACTACAGGCTAGGTAACATTTAGAATTAGCAAACATCGCAAGGGCATGAATATTGAGACCTTGAAGAAACATGGGCTAGCACGTCTCCGAATGTTGAAGCTGCAGCCAACCCAGCGTCCGTGTTCAAAGTCACAGTGCAGAAAAAAAGAACAAGAAAAGAAAAGCCAAGATTGTCACAATAGAGAGGCTCACTGCAATCCCATATGAAGCTAGTTGAATTCTATTGTGCAAAACACCATTTCTACAACGTGAAAATCATCAATAAAAGTAGACGCGGCAAATCTATATATGCGAACTTCAGCACTTACAGCAATTCATAAAGTGTGCAATATTCCTGCTCAATTCATTAGCCACAAAGCTGTACCCACCAATTCAACATAGGATGCACATAAAAGAAAGCTCATTATCTCAGGCATATCTTCAAACTATGCATTTCCTTTGGTAGAAACTAAAAAGGATTAACATTGTTCATGGAAAGAGAGATTGTCCGCTTACCAAACCGTATACAAAGCGGTAAACTCGTTTTTGTGGGCGAAGGCCACTGAAAAAGCTTTCACAAGTGCTGCAATCCTTATGTAAGCTGCAGGCTGTAACTTTAGTTAGAGACAAAAATTCCATCCTCTTCACTAATTGCAAGAAATGGAATGACACAAAAAAAAGTCATGAAAAACGGATCAACTTTTAACAATAAATCGAGAACTAGCAAATTAAAACAGCTAGGAGATGCATCAGGTTCATACTAAAAATGTTGGGTATCCAAAGAGCTACATGCCAACGCCATTTGCTTCTCAATGGACCCGATCCTTGTCTCCCCATTTTGACGGTTGTCTACAAAGCCAATCAAGTTTAACAAGCTCACTAGACACTAGGTGATAATATGCCCAAGTATTTCAGTTTGAGGACGTCCCAAAACAGGCTCTCATCAGTCTCTTTCATGGAATGCACGCACAAATTCAGCATTCTTCCTCGAATCTGTCCAACCTGAGGAAATGACAAAAGCATTGAAACAATACTCTCAGAATCATTGGAAAACTCAGGAAGAGCTACGTAGAAAAGCTGAGACAACCCACCCACCATTGCAAGATACCAAGTCATGTTGAAAATCAGTAGGAAAATCATGTTTCAGTACCTTCACTACAGAAACAAGCAGCACTTCGCAAACATGCTGAAATCCTGCAGAATTTCAGCACAGAGATACCGAACCTCAGCTGAAACCTGAAATCCCAATTTCTTGACAAAATGTGGACATTGGATCAGTGCCATCAAGACTGAAACAGAACTGAGCATAATCAATTCTAAACAGTTCACACTCGATCTTTGAATGTGTAAATCTTGTCGACAACAATCACCGAAATAGTGACACCCTCTGGAAGCCGCATTCAGTTGAACTTCATGTTGAATTGAGCTTGTAGTAGAAGCCGTCTAGGAGTAGACGATGCTGTACCCCAACCGTGAGATTTTCCTATGGACGTAAAATTGTAAAATGTAAATGTCTCCTTAGCTTTGGAAACGCAAAACTCCGGCTAAGAGAATGGAGAATTAGGTCAACCGTGGACAAGAATGGACAATGCAGGCTTTTCAACAAAAAACAGAGACTGAGGGAATGGCCATAGTCGCCACTATGCTCACAAGTGGCAGATGGGCTCTTTAAGAAGACCCTCTCAATCTCCTACTTGAGGTCCCCAAACACTGGCACTCATTCTAACGAAGTCCGAGTCTTCAAAACCAAACCCTAATTCGATCATGTAACTCACTTTCGAAGGAATCCAAGCAAGAAGGCGCAAATCATGACGGAGACAGTAATTTGGTAACATTTCATGTCGTACAATTCCATGGTCTTAGGCCCGTCGCCTACAATCGCAGAAAAGAACGACACGCACTTTCGGCAGCAAAAGGCCGCGAATATTCGAAAAGAATTCAGTTTCGGCCTTTTCAGGAAATCACACGGTTGACCGAGAAGTGAGCAGGTCGCTGGATTGCTTTAAGACTGTGGATTCTATTGATTTTTACATGCACACTAGCGGCCGCGAATTTCAGTTCGATGTGACTTTGGAGCCTTATCCTGTGACAGACCTCGACAATTTAATTTCTCGTTACAGTCTCGGGTTGCATTTGGAGTCATTTGGAGTTCCACTTGTGAGGAAGGCGAAAGGATTTAGCAGTTAGGCAGTGGAAAGTGGGCGGATTTTTCTCTGGTTTCGTGAGAACTTTGGGAACAGTTTCATCAGCTTCATCCGCGCTGCGACCACTCATTCTCTTTGGCTGTCCGTCACGACAGGGATTTTGAAACTTTTTTCCTCTTCCGGCAGCAGTCGCGGAGTCGTATTCGCCGGGGCGCCTCTCGTTGCCGCTGGCGCCATGTCTTTGCTTTAATGTAACCTACCCGGGAGTCGTGATTTCGGAGAAAATCTCATTCTCCGTCGCTTGCAACAAGGTAATGGTTGCTCGCTGTCATAGTGGCTTCTTTCTCTCCCATCCTTGAAATTTCTGGTGTGTCCCTTAGTGAATTGGACAAGCATTCGGGTTGTAGGCAGGCAGCATTTCGGAGGCGCTGGTGTCACGTATTTTTTCTTCCGTATTGGTCGAGCTTTGAGTCTCTCAAGTACGTGGACGATCAATTTTAGTGGCCTTAGTTGGAACCGCTTATCAATATTAGGGTTCTCCAAGAAATTGGATCGTAACGCGCAATCTTGTGTGGATTTTTGTTACTCTGTCTTTGGCAATTACTGTTGGAAGTTTTAGAAGACTTCCGCACTAGCGCCATCACCAAGCATCAAGTTAGAGGAGTACCGTAGGAATCTCAAGGAGTAAATTGCAATACGAGGTTTACGAGATCTAGATTGTAGTTTTGGAATGCAGAATTCAACGCAGGTTAACACAATTCTTGTGTGCATATGCGTGAGCTTTATTTGAATTCGTTTGCTCTTTCTGTTTAGATGATGGCCACATTGGTGGGGGATTTGCCACTCGCTTTGAAGCATGGATCCCGGGCATGGTCTTCGGAGAGGCGCTTGTGTGCAAATGTTTCGGTTAGAATAGTTCCCAAGAGACTGGGATCCAGAGGCTCTGGTGTGTTGGCGAAAGGGTTAGGGTTTGGAGTGAAGGCTTCCAGGGTTCCAGATCGACATGGTGTTTCAAGAGCGAGGGTTTCTACTGCAGTGGAGAAACCGATGTGCAGATATTTAGAAGAGCTTCAAGGTTTTGTAGAAGAGCTCCGTTTTCAGGCGATCAGGTTGCAGGCAAGGGAGCCAGCAAATGAAGCCTCTGTGAAAGAGTATTTGAAGTTTCTTTCGGACAGCAAGATGGTATATGAAACTATGGAGGCGATTGTCTTGAATTCCTCGCATCCTGCGTGTGAGTTACATACTGTCACTCCAATTACCAAGTTAGCCTCTAAAGGACTGGTTTTTTAATAGCAGTTTTGGGTATTCATTAGGGGACTTTTTTTGGTTCAATTTTATTTGAGTTTTTGACCATTACATGCTAAGTTCTTCACTGATTCTATTGATATAAAGTTCTGCAACTTCTGAATTATATTCCTTACAGTGTGATCAAGTGATTTGGTCAATTTGAAACCATGAGCTTTGGGTCCAATTTGGGCCTTGTGACCATGACCTAGGCTCGTATGAATCTTGTTTCCAATATCACAGCAGAGAGGGAGTTTGTGATTTTCAGATTAGGATGCCGTTGTAAGAGTCCTTACTCGGAACTAAAGCACTTGCCTTTAGTGAATTGTGTTTTGCAAGTTGATAGGCATTCTGTTCAAGAAAAAAACTTTCTTTGTGTCGGGGAGGTTGTATCGGGAACGGCCATTTCTTTTGCCTTGGTTGATGTAGCACAGTATCATATCTCGTGACTTCGGATACGTTTTGGAGTTTGTTGTTCTGATTGTTTCTTTTTTGGCGCAGATGAGACTTTTAGAAAGGCTGAATTGATGCGAGCAAGGAGGCTGACAACGGAGCTACATTGGTTCGCAAGCCAAGGTCATAGAATCCCTGAAGCTGGACCAGCTGGAATTTCGTATGGAAATCACTTGATGGGGCTCTCTCGGACGAATATTCCTGCGTTTATTTGCCATTTTCGTAATGTCTACTTTGCTCAGTCGGCTGGCGATCACGTTCTTGTACAAAAGGTGTGTGCAACAAAGTACAGTCAAGTTGATTCTTTGCGTAGTCTTAATCGCATAAGCAATGTCATTTGTATGGGAATCTGGTTGCTGTGTGCAGATTTCCAAGCATTGTCTTGTAACTTTATTTTCAGGCATGGATACTGTATTATATGATGAAGATGTTGTCTATGTACCTCTTTATAGTCATCTCATTCATCAGATGACAGGGTTTTGCAGGGGTGACTGAAGGGTTAGCAGGTGGGAGCTTGGAGAATGAACAAAAGAAAGGAAAAGAAAGTTTCATGCTGTCTGGAAGAATTGCTGGAAGGATGCTATTGATTTGGGGCGCATCAGTTTGCGTGGCTCTGTGGGCAGGCGGTACGATTTCGCATCCTTTTCCGCATTGAAAGCCCTTACACAATGATTAGAAAGGAAAGAAGAACAAAAATTTACAGAGGACTAACTGCACAAGGGTTTTCTTTCTTTTTAATCGACAAGCGAGGGACACTTAAAATTGCAGAGTTTGAAACAAGCTTGAGATCTTACAACTTGATTGGTGAATGGATCATTTTTTTAAATATATTTTACCTTATTCCGCTCAATGATGACTTTACACTAGTCCAAGTAACAAGAATGAGGACGAGATGGTAGTGCATACATGGCTCTTATGTGGCATTAAAAGTATTTGCGATAACAAGGCTCGTTGGGGCGAATTGGAAGCTTCTTACCTCAAAGGACTTCGTAGGTTGTCATAAATGCAATGCGTTTTTTAAGCTTGTTATCTCACCCCTAGTTGCACATGATGTAAAAGAAAAAAAAATTAGCTTTCTGCTTGGTCCTGGGCAATCTAAAATGCCCGGAACTGACGGTACGTTGTGGATCGCTGTCAGGTAGTAGGCCAGCCTATGCAGGGGAAGGTGGCCCAGGGGTGCTAGCGCCACCTCTAATAGGCAATGTGAAATCATCACTAGTAGAGACGTTGAATGCCATGTGGCCTAAGACACAACAAGTTTTAGAAGTGTTGAGGGATCAAGGGTTGTTTCTCTCCCTTCTGCTCGCCTTGTCAGCATTCTTTTCTATGGCGGAGACTTCTATCACGACCCTCTGGCCATGGAAGGTATGAAATTCTCATCCGGATTGTCACATGCATCTTTGATGGATACGAGTTTCTGCAGCTGAAGCTGGTTTCTGTAAAATTAAACTTTTCAGTGATATTTAGGCATTAATCATAGGGAATCGTGCTTTTGAGGGGGTGGCAAAATAGTAGGTCAACCATTGGGAGTCCTCCCCAGTCATTTCTTTGAAATTTTGGAAAGTTATGACCTGATCATTTTAGGTACTGAAATAGTGACTTGGCAAGTAACAAAAAGTAGGTGACCATAGAGAGGCCGCCCTATAAATTATGGGGAGCTCTCCCCATAAATTACACCATTCTTATCTTGCGTACTTATCAATCTCCTCATGATGTTGTGTTGAAAGTCATGAAACAGTCTAAATTTTCCCATGGAATTTATTTCAGGTTCGTGAACTTGCGGAGAAGGAAGGAGAAGGGGGAGTTTTCCAAGTGCTTCGTCAAGATGTTACTCGCTTCCTGACCACTATCCTGATTGGCACAACGTACTGGCTTCTCCATCTTGTCCTGGAATATGTTCTTGTGCCCGGATGTAGACAATCCGAGGTCATAGATTTACTTCATGTTTTGCACAAATGTCAGGTGTATTGTTTTCTGAAATGTGCAAGTGTATCATGTTAATTTGATCTTAGTTAGTGGTGCACAGAAGTACCGAATGTTTGATATTTTGGAACCTCTTTTAATGAAGCTCGAATGCTATCTCTGTTCAAACATGATCTAATCGGCTGTCAACGCATTTTGAACAGGGTGGTCAACATTGCAGCAACAGCATTGGTGACTGAAGCAGCAACAGCTTTATTTGGAGAAGCTGGAGTTACCGCTGCCACGGGTGTCATGACGGTGGGTGATCCTTGACCTCATTTATTAGACCCCTAGGTTTTTAATTTTCTATGTGTTATTCATTTGAACACCTTTTCAAGCTTAAGCATCGAGTGGGTGTAAGCATGCTTTTGAGGTGCCAAGTCTTGAGGGTATTCATTAAAATTAGTCCAAAGAAAAATGCAAGATTCAATTCCCTTTTGTAGATTCAGAACTTTGAGCAAGATCAAGGGAGAGTTACTCTCTTAATATGGCTTTCTTAATTGTAACGAGGCTTCTTTCTTTTAACTGTAAAGGGGTCTCTTCCTTTTGTCGGACGTCTCTGTTTGTAAGTTACCAGACTATGCTGGCAACCAGTGTCATCTTTCCAACTATCTGCTTGCTTTAGTTATCTCCTGTGGCATATCTTCATTAAGAAGATTGGCTTTGATGTACCCAATTCTTTGATGTTTTTTCAGCTTGATATGTTGACCATGGAATGGTTTTAATGGCTTATGCAGGTTGTGCTTCTTTTAGTGACTGAGATTGCTCCGAAGAGTATTGCAGTGCATAATGCGACAGAAGTTGCGCGTGTAGTGGTAAATTGTCAATGACTTATCGTTTTGAGTTTCAATATGATTCAGGTATGGTGAGTGCCATGTCAAGCAGTCACCAGTTTTGTGATCACATTGCAATTGCTTTGTTAGGAAACTCTTCTCAAATCTTACTACAGAAAATGAAATTTTTTATGATGCAGGTGAGGCCTGTCGCTTGGCTTTCAGTGATTCTTTATCCAGTAGGACGTCTGGTAACTACGATGTCTACAAGTATGTTAAAGCTTCTGGGTTTAAAAAGCAGTGGGTAAGATCACATATTTTTTATGGCTGGTACCATATCATATGTAAGTTGCAGAGCGCTAGTATTTATTTTAGGCAGTGTTGTGTCAGTTCCTTTTGGGTATGTCTTATCTTTTACTTCCATCTTTGTGGCTTTGTGCCCTGGACTTACCTGAAGTTGATTTCCATTTTGATAGTGAACTAATCGACAATAGACCCAATAGTAAACATCTAATTCTTTTCCTATGACTTTGACAGGGAGCCATTTGTGAGTGAAGATGAACTTAAGCTTATGTTGCGAGGAGCTGAACTTAGTGGGGCCATTGAAGAGGAAGAGCAGGTATAAATTTCTATCACTATCACAATCTTTTCATGCCTTTTTTTATCGTGAATTTTGCTTCACTCTGTCAAACGAGACTTCAATCTAGTTTTAGACCTTGCCATGCACAATATAATCTTGACTGTTGTTTCAAACTGGGTTGTGATGAAAAGTTTTATCATAGTATCTTGCCAGTTTGCATGTGTGGCTATGAATTAAGCTTTATTTGGATGATGCAGTTACAATTGGAGTCATGTAGGCTATAGAAATACAGTATGTTAGGATCGGATGCTGTAACTGGGCTGAACCGAACAACTAAGTGAATCTAGAGTTGTGACACAGGACATGATAGAGAATGTTCTTGAAATCAAGGACACGTATGTCCGAGAAGTTATGACACCCTTGGTAGATGTAGTTGCCATTGATTCGGCTGCATCTTTGCTAGAATTCCGCAATCTTTGGGTGAAGCATCAGTATTCAAGGTATATTCTTACTCCTACATTGCTGAGTTTTCTTGCAATCTAATTGAACGTTTCTCCAGGCTATTGATGGTTTTTCCACCTCCAATTTCCGATCCACATCATTATTAGGAAACTGTATTACTACTACAAAACAAATTCTAGTTACTTTCGGTACCGCTAATTACGAAGAAGTTGCTTTCCGTTACTAAAACATTGTATGAAAGAAATTATTGTAATTAGAAGACTTTGCAACCCATATATATTTGTGACCCAGTGGCCCAGTAACTTCGAACCCACAGTAATTACAATTCTTGGTGTGATGAACTATTCCCATGATTGAAGTCCACGGTCTATCCTTAGATAGGCTTGAAGTTTTTAATTTACTTCGTCCTAGCTGCTGATGTGGAATGTTGTGTGGTGGAACCCAGGGTACCAGTTTTTGAACGACGTATTGACAATATTGTTGGCATAGCATATGCCATGGACATGCTTGATTATGTGGAGCAGGTAAAGCATTCGATAGGTGAATTGGTATCCAGTCTTTTTGGTGGTGTATTGTCTCTTGCGGGTGCCTCTACGTGTATTCAGATTTGAGTATTCATTGCAATGTGTTCGAGTGATAGTTGAGTATTTGAGTGGTAGATTTGAGTATTCCGTGCAAGATAGTTATCTTGTGTCTGATTTTTAGAAGAGTTACCGTCATGTTCTTGGGTGCAGGTGGAATTGCTGCAGAGGATGAATGTTGGACGCATTGCTCACAGGCCAGCTTACTTTGTTCCAGGTGAGCAGCCTTTGATGAGAAGAATTTGCAGTTTTGTGGAGATGATGTGTGTAGTCACGAAAATCTTTAACCCGCCCATGGTGTTGTTGGATATGAGCAGCTTATCCTTAGCAAATATGATGAATAATGTGTGAAGCTAGGTTATGAATTACTAAGTATGAGTTGGTCATGCAGACTCTATGTCAGTATGGAATCTGTTGAGGGAGTTCAGGATACGGAAAGTACACATGGCAATCGTGCTCAATGAGTATGGTGGCACCGTTGGGGTAAGTAAACCTCTGAAAATACTTGATGCAATAAGTAAAATAAGGCATCGCCCTTCTCTTAATTGTTAAGCAATTTGTCTTGTGCATAAGTAACAGTGCTTTCTTGCCCAATTCCTTGAATTGGCGGTGCAAAAGGTTGCGTTGTGTTTGACCACTTTCCAAGGGGGTTCACCGAAATGCCCAAGCTAGAAATATTTGGAAGCTATCAGTCAATTCTTCTAACTTTCAGAACATATTTCTATAGTCCAAATTATAGGGTATGATTTCTTTCTTGGACTTTCGAGTCCTTTAGATATCCAAGCGGATGCTTTGGCAGTTTGGCCATTTGGGCTCTTAGGGTTAGCGTTGTATTTTAACCCTCCGCTGCCCTTGATCGACAGCTGTATTCTGATGGAAGCAAGATTCATGTGTTGTTCAGGTTGTGACATTGGAAGATGTTGTGGAAGAGATTGTTGGAGAGATTTTTGATGAGAATGATTCAAAGGTTGGTGTGTTATGCTTTGGGAACTATCGGTCTGTGCTCTACCAAAGCAATTCATGAGCTTCCAACTTGAGCGAATACGCAATGTTTTCATTTGGAAACCTTGTAAATCCCTATGCGTTAACCACTGGAGTTGGAATTTTGAATGCAGGAGGAAATTAGAAAGAAAACGGGCTATGTGGTCCAGAGGGCAGATGGAGTTTTTGACGTTGATGCAAATACGTCAGTAGAGGACCTGAGGGAGGCTCTCGAGATTAAACTGCCGGAGGTAAGTTTCTTGTCAAAAGTATTAGAATCATGTGGTATCATGAACTGAATTGTTGCGGTTTCTCACTCTAGACCCTAAAGAGTTCGATGTTGACACTTGTGATGTGTTGCTGTTATATGTTTGATTACAGGGTTCAAACCACTACGAGACTGTATCAGGTTTTGTCTGTGAGGCGTTTGGCTACATTCCTCGCACTGGCGAGAGTACCAAAATCACACTCCGAAAGGCAGATGCTGAAGAGGGTGAGAGACGTGATGGCGAGCAGCAGGGTGAGCATCAGGAAGATCGCCGGGAGAAGGAGAAGGAGGAGAGGGAGAAGGAGAAGGAGAAGTTTCAAAAGTATCGCCTGGAGGTATCGACCATAAATGTGTTCCAGACAAGCTTATGACGTTTGATTTTTTGATTTTCCTTGTTTTTGAGAATATACCTTCAAATCCAAACTAAACTGATCCTTTCTCGCATTGCAGATTCTCGCCGGCAATGCTCGTAAGGTAGGGTCCGTGCGGTTTGAGAGGTTGGAGGGCACCACTCAGAGTCGGGAGGAGTCTGAGAGGAGCTTGCCCCGTGCTTTGCAAGCGGATAGGTGTGTGGATGCTGAATTTTCCCCCTCAAATCTCTAATTTTAGCTTGTAAATTATCAGCAAGAAACCCTTTTCCTAGTAAACATTTTGACATTTGTATTGCAGCTACATTGCTTTCCTTTTCTTGACACTGATGCTTTCGTTGGGCCTGCGCTTGCACATGTGAAGCCTTTTGTTGGTATTATGTAATTGCACATTAGATCGCGATCTTCACGGATCAACAGAAGTGGGTCGTTTCATCTTATTTTATTTTATCGAACTGTCGATTAGTTTATTCTAGTAGCGTTGATATTGTGCAACCTCAAACTGAAATACATTTGTTGCACAGGCCTGCCGTTGAAGATGTTCGCTGGCAAGATCCTGAAGAGGGTAACAGTTCAGAAGAGGATGCCGAGGATGCCGAGGAGGAGGAGGGATGCATACCTGACGAGGAAATTCTCGATGGGCCCAAAATTTATCTACCCGGGAGTGTACGTTGCAGTGATGGTTTGGGGTTCTCAATGAGTAGCCAAGACTGGGACTTGGAGTCAGTTGAGGAAACCCTGAAAGAAGGCCTGGAGACAGACGGTGAGACAGATGGGAGCACTGCAACTGTTGTGGCCAGCTTGACAACCAAGTGGGAAGAAGACGAAGCACAAGTGGAGAGGCGTCGGAACCGAAGGCGAAAACAGTCAGCCGAGGCTGCCTTGGAGCTTGACCGACATCGTTCAAACCAACATAGATAATTTTTCATCAACTCAGGGGCAGGATTGAGAGAATCCATCAGATTCTGAAATCCAATCACATATTTTTTGGAAAGGTAAAACATCATCTTCTGCCTCAACTAAATTCATTTTTTGACGACCATACACAAACCCTACCCTTGTTTGCATCTGTAGCAGTAAGAATTTGTACACTGAGAAGCCTTTGCGTGTCCACAAACCAATCTAGCGAAGTCATGAAGCAGTGCACAGAATCTAGTTGGTAGTCCCTGAACGGGTTTTCCTAGAAGAACTGAGACTTCTGTGGGCCTGCTTGTATTTTTGGTCCGACTTCTGTATCATACTCCAATTTGTTCTGCGATTGGAACTCTGATTTGACTCGAAATTCAATAGTTTTTTAAGGACTTGTCTGTGAACAGAACGAGGATGTGACTACAGAAATATTTTTTTAAATAAATTCTTTTTTACCACAGATTGAAAACCAGTTCTGCATGCGAGGTGGAATCATTTCTGAAGTTGAATTATTATTATTTGTTTTTCTGAAAAACGGAACCCTGCCTTACATAAGTGGGAGCTTGCTGTTGTACCGACTGTGAATTGATGCGCTCTAAAGGTTTAAAAACCGGATTGATCATCGGTACCGTAGTGTGAAGGGACTTCTCAGTGCTCAAATCATTTATGAAACTCCTATCTAGGTTTTGAAATTTTGACAGTAGCTTTTCAAGTCTGGAGGCTTGCTGGGTTAGGCTTGCTTGAGCAACACGAAGAAGACACGTATCACAGCAAGAGTGTAAGTTATATGTGGTGTGAAAAGGGTTTTTTTGTCCCTTCCTAGCGCCACCGTGACATAGCTATAGCGTGGAACATGCGCAAAATAGTGTGCCTTTTCATTTGTGACCAATGAGTTGGGAGGTGTCATCTTTGTGGTCATGACTGAATCTTGACTGGAACCATGAAATGAAAATGATGCGACTCAACTCTTGGTCACGAACTGTATACATATAACCCTGTCTTATTTTATATATATATAAATAATAGTTTGGAAGGTAACTCATTTGTGATCCATTTTTAAAATTGATTCCTATAGTCTAAAATGTAGAGTGTTTGTTCATGAACCTAGTTTTTGTTTTGGGTACACCTAGTTCCATCACTTTGAAAATATACATAGCTTATTTGTTCACTATCCAAAAAATATATACTAAAAGAATATGAAAAAACTTGTTCAAACTCCTTTGAAAGCCTCCAATAAACTTTATACATTGTATTTAATAGAAATTAAGGGAAAAATATCCAATACCATCCTTGTACCTTTGCAGTTGACCTTAGACTCATCCAAAATCATCCTTAGATTGCAATGAATGTGTTCTCTAGATGTTTGATTGGCTCACTGCTAAGTTTAGGAGCATTCAAATTTGGGGGCATCTATTGAATAGTTCCAGTGGATTAAGAAGCCAACACTTCGGAAAATCATAGAAATTATATATGGCATCCAAAAAATCTTTTTTTTTTTTTTGGAATATTCATGATTTTCACTTGCTCATACAAAAAAAATTATTAATTTTCAGAAGAAAAAAACTACCTCCAACTATGCTGAATTCCTTATTTGGACGGTTTTGGGTGTTTCCACCACAATCCAAGAAGTAAGACACAAATGTGCAATTCTCTTATAATTTGGACTTCAAAGTATCAAACTTAATACCGCACAACATTCTTGTACTCGTTACTACCAATCTAAGTGTGACAGGTGGCACCATTTATATGAAAATAGATACATCCGTCCCAAATTTTTTGACAGAAAATTCTGCAATCATTTCAACCAATCCAAAAGTGACACATGAGAGTCGTCTGTTTGAACATAGACCGTTTCCCAAAAGACAACATAAGACTCTTCAATCATTGCATCCAATCTAATAGTGACACGCAACATTCTCAAATTCCAGACACTGAAAAAAAAAAAAAAAAAAATCACTTCTCCGCCATACAGTACCTGACACCTGTGTACGGTAATTGGAAAAAAAAATAGTCATTCGTCAGTCAGCCAGTGTGGACTGAAATCAAGTTGTGCCCCCAAGAAAAATTTATCCTTAAAAAATAAAATCCAAAGAAGGATTTTTGTTGGTCAAAAGGTATGAATCAACCAATACTTAACAAAGGACGCTTTACACATCAAGGGGTTGTCTGAGCCAATTCTTTGTGAAGCACAATTTCAACCAATCACAAGTGAAGATTTCAGCCTTCTGTCCAATCACAAGTGAAGATTTCAACCTTTTGTCCAATCACAAGTGAAGATTTCAGCCTTCTGTCCAATCACAAGTGAAGATTTCAGCCTTCTGTCCAATCACAAGTGAAGATTTCAACCTTTTGTCCAATCACAAGTGAAGATTTCAGCCTTCTATCCAATCACAAGTGAAGATTTCAGCCTTCTGTCCAATCACAAGTGAAGATTTCAACCTTCTGTCCAATGACATGTGAGAATTCCAGGCCTTTTTTATAGGAAATTGGCAAGTCTCCTCCACATGTAAAAGCATCCCTTATCTAAACTTATCTATTCAGGAGGTTTTTTTGGGCCTTTCTCCACCTGTTGTTTCGTGATAAGTCCATCCATTACAATTTTTATTTTTTTTAATTATTTTTGAAACAAATGAAGGAAAATCTATTTTATTGTGCCAGGTTTATTGCCCACATGGCAATTCGTGCCGAAGAAAATTATTAAAATTTGTTAAAAATAAAATTTTAAATTTTCAGAAACTATTAGAATTTGAGACTGAAAATTATTGGTAAATGGGTCGATTTTCTTCTCCTTCTGGTTGGTCAAAGTCTTCCTTCTCAACCGCTCAATCCATATCTGGTGTCATACCTGGAGATTACTGACTGTCAGCAACAATTGGTACTCTCAGTATTTGAGTAGTGTGAGATCCCTCACGGGATTTGCAGGGGTGTGTGTTTAAAAATACCCCCCCTCAATTACTTTCTGAAAGTTTAGACCCCGCCGGTATCACCCTGCCGGTCTCCCTATGTAACGCCAATTTCATCAGTTTGGCGATATTGTGTTCACAAGGGACTAATTTCACGTCACAAACTGGGACAGGAGTATACAGAACAGGCACAGGTTTGAGTTTCAGGCCGCCTGGCTGAACCGGACCGATGGCCAATTTAACGGAATTGACAACTGCCTATTTTCTTACACCAGTCTGTCAGTTTCACCGTTATATGAAAACCACTGCTTTATTGAAATGGACGAAACTCACGACCGCCTGTGGTACAACATGACTCCACACAGTACCCAAGAGCAGTGACATCAATTTTCTGCCCTTGACGGCTGGGGAGCATGCAAACGACGCAATCGGGATCCACCCAAAACGGAAACAAAACCGGAAACAGCACGCTCTGCATTCTAGCTGTCAACGTCCGGCCTAATCCGATTATTCGCAGTCACAACTGAAGCATCTGCTTACATACATAATAAGCTCACGCTTTCAAACACCTAGACATACAAACATATATATATCATCTAGATGTCAAATCTAGATACATGAGTATAGATATTCTTAAGTTGACACAGCAATACTACCAGATGCCATATCTAGGCATGTCAACTGGACACGATATCAGATAGACACATCGACATTATTCTGTACAGTCATCTAGACCTGATATCTAGACACCTTGCCGATATGATCTAAACACAAGGGGGGGGGAAGAAAGTCTGTTCTGCTTGCTTCAAGGTCATTCCGACACTCCTGAACTGGGATTCTGCGGTGGGCTTCTGCGAGGGGAGGAGTTGAATCAAGTGGGACGCCAACGTATCCACCGACGCCTCCAACGTCGCCAGCGACACTCGGATGGGTTCAAGCAAGGTCACCAGCGTACGTGGTAATCCCGTGTTTGCCAATCAAGACGTTCAGCAACGCCCGCTGCGCTTGCAGAAACGTCGTCAGAGCCATCTGCAGCAGGGAACCCGGCATGCATTTCGGGACTCGAAGGTTAGCTTCATTGCTAGCTAGATCAAGAAAAATTCATAACATTCATGAATAATTATGCAGAGAAGGGATCATAGTGTCAGTGTTGCGAGAAATATTGTGTTACAGACTTGGCCTACAAATCTTGATTCGATTCAAGATTTAAGGTCTTATTTGTTAAAATGAGAGAATTTACACATTTTGAGACTTCATCCTAATTCAATTTTAGTAATTTATCATCGAGTCGATGATAAGACGAGATTACAACCTTTGGACAATCAAAAGTTTTTATATGTATTATTATATTAAAGTCTCAAATTATCAAATAGACTCAAAATTAAAAAATTATGACCATTTATCTTTAAGTCTAAGATAAAATTAAGACTACACTTTGTCTCAATATAACGAATAAGGCCTATTTTTGAGATCTGAAGGAAGCTGAGCGTCCCCTTCCCTGCTTGAAGTTCAAGAATGTTATGTTCTTAGAACTCTGTAGAATTTGTTACTTCAAAAAATTGTGAGTATGGACTATATATATTAGAAAAAATACGTGTTACAGTGGTGGCACACAATCCCTGCCTACTTTGGGTGAAAGATTCTCTACAGTGACGTACAGGAGCCTTGATTCTTGGGAAACAAAGCGTCCCGGGCTGCCTTGGAAGTTCAAGAATGTTAGTAGTTCACGGAACTATATAAGCTCGATTCACTAAGAAAATGTGAGCATGGACTACGCATTGGCCAAAATAATTAACGAAGGACACCAATGTTTATCTATGAAATAAAAGTGCAGAGGTTTTGCGATATTGGGGTAGAAACTAACAGAATGGCAATGTTACTGACCTCGATGGCTTCTTCCTTGAAGACCTTGATGGTTTTTTCGATTGTTTTTTTGAGACTGTCGAATTGCTCTTTGGCAGCTGATTCTTGAGTTTTGGGAAAGTATTCCTTCAAATTATTTTTGAAGTATCCCTCTTCACCCTCCAGGGCCCGAAGCGATGTGGTAATATCCGGGAAGAACTCGGCGAAATTCTCGATCCCGTGCTTCTTGATCAGCACTTCTTGCAATTTCTGCTGCGCCTGGAGTTCAGCCATACAACAACCTTACAGAATTAAGTCACTGTGCACCAGTATAATTAAATAATGGACTCCACCCATATATATACATAATCAACACGTACCTTAATCTCATCAGATGTCGACAAATTGAATATCGTTCGAGCTACAGCTATCTAGCTACATTTCAATGACAGTTTGATTTCATTAAACCGCCACAAATGGTGCACTGCTACACAAGTAGCGACATACATGGCCGATACAGAACCCAAGTGGAAATTGAAATACACTAATTAATTAAATTGACGAGCTGACCTCGACGAATTTCGTCAGCTCTTTCACAACGATCTTGGCGCGGGGGTCAGTGAATTTGCGGGGGGGTTTATGGGCATTCGATATGATTTTGGTCGCTTCTTCGACGACCTCGCTGATCTTGTCAAACCCAGCGGGAATTTCTTTTCCAATATCGGCCGCAGTTTCGTCGGTGATGCCCTTGGCGACCACTTCGAGCTTGGTCGACAGGGTGGTGGATTCCCTGAGCTTAAGCACAATTATCTGATCCAAGGGCTCGTCCTTCAAGCTAGCCGCTGCGGTTATCTGGCAGAGCGCCAGTGATAGGAAGAGGACGGTGACGAAGGCCTTGGAGGTGGGCGCCATGGTGGATTGAAAGAGCTGTAGGGGCCTGTCGAATCGCACATCCAAATCTCAAAGTTTCAGAGAAGCAGTCGGAAACTCGATGGAACTCAGCTTCATCAAATAAGCAATGAATCATGCGATATAACTAGCAGCTAGCAATCACGAGGTATGTGTATATACTGCTTGAAGGGATTGCGCAAAAGTCTCAAATTTTCCGTTAAAACAGTGAATCATTCGGAAGATGAAATGAATTAGTTAAACAGTGAAATCAGTAGCTAATGAATGTGATGAAGCAACAATCCCAGGGTAGATGAGCTCGTGTACTAGCTAAGGAAGGGTAGCACAAGTCTCAGAACTTCAGAAAAACAGACGGGAATTGAACGCAGCTAATTAAATGGACAACTAATCAGTGATCGAATGAGGTGACATGATTAGCTTGCACAAGGTTCCATTGTATTTCAGAACTGCAACGGAAGAAGCAAAAGTATAGCTAGGTCTCAATTCCGATTCAGAAAAAACAGACGGTGAGCGAAATCAAATAATCAGTACTAGCAAGATATATAATTGTAATGCAGTAGCTACCAAATCCTGCTCGGGAGCTTATGTGATCGATGGGGCTTACCTGTCTGCAGTGAAAATCGTGTCCAGAGGTCAATGAGACTGGTAGAGCTCGAGGGTGATGGACTGGGATCAGGATCTCGATCGATCATGCTGGTCCGAGTTTCGACAGATCGTTTATATACTGTAGGACGTATGGTTTTCGGACGGTCCGCCCCATCCGTTCAGGATTGCAGAGATATCGAGGTGGAGGTGGCGATGCCCTTGGTTCCTTATCTCTGGCAATTCCAGGATTTTATTTTTTATTTTTTTATTTTTCTTTGGAAAGGAATGGACTATTTCCATTGCAGGGGAAAAAGTACACAGAACTGTACTGTTTTCATTTCAATGGGAATTGTCCATTTTCTTTATAAAAAAAAAAATTTTAATACACAGAATCAAAGGACAAAGTCCCTGGTGGAATTTTTATTATTTTAATTTTTCCTTCTTTTCACTTCACTACCAAGTACTGTACCAACCAAGCATATACTCCTTTTTTAGCAACTCCAGAATTGAAACACTAATTTTGAAGTCTCTTTTCTCACTGGTTTGGAAGGAGTATCAGTACCCGTAGCGTATCCTCATTCTCCCATGAAGTGCACTCAAACCCTACAAGTAGGTCAATTTCTCCCATGAAATGCACGCTCAACTCATATTGTACGAGTACTAGGTTAATTTCTCCCATAAAATGCACACTCGACTCATACCGTACGAGTACTAGATTAATTTCTCCCATAAAATGCACCCTCAACTCATACCATATGAGTACTAGGTTAATTTCTCCCATAGAATGCACCCTCAACTCATACCATATGAGTACTAGGTTAATTTCTCCCATGAAATGCACGCTCGACTCATACTGTACGAGTACTAGGTTAATTTCTCCCATGGAATGCACCCTCGACTCATACTATACAAGTACTAGGTTAATTTCCCCTATGAAATGCACACTCGACTCATACCGTATGAGTAGTAGATTAATTTCTCCCATGGAATGCATCCTCGACTCATACCGTACGAGTACATCAATTTCTCCCATGAAATGCACGCTTGACTCATACTGTACGAGTACTAGGTTAATTTCTCCCATGAAATGCACCCTCGACTCATACTGTACGAGTACTAGGTTAATTTCTCCCATGAAATGCACACTCGACTCATACTAGATATGAGTACTAGGTTAATTTCTCCCATGGAATGCACGCTCGACTAATACTGTACGAGTACTAGGTTAATTTCTCCCATGAAATGCACCCTCGACTCATACTGTATGAGTACTAGGTTAATTTCTCCCATGAAATGCACGCTCAACTCATATTGTATGAGTACTAGGTTAATTTCTCCCATGGAATGCATCCTTCACTCATACCGTACGAGTACATCAATTTCTCCCATGAAATGCACGCTTGACTCATACTATACGAGTACTAGGTTAATTTCTCCCATGAAATGCACCCTCGACTCATACTGTACGAGTACTAGGTTAATTTCTCCCATGGAATGCACCCTCGACTCATACCATACAAATAGGTTAATTTTTCCCATGAATGCACCCTCAAGTCATATTGTACAAGTAGGTCAATTCCTCCCATGAAATGTACGCTCGACTCACACCGTACGAGTAGGTCAGTTTCTCCCATGAAATGTATGCTCGACTCATACCATATGAGTAGGTCAATTTCTCCCATGAAATGCACCCTCAACTCATATTGTACGAGTAGGTCAATTTCTCCCATGAAATGCACCCTCAACTCATACTGTACGAGTAGGTCAATTTCTCCCATTAAATACACGCTCAACTCACGCCATACAAGTAGGTCAATTTCTCCCATTAAATACACGCTCAACTCACGCCATACAAGTAGGTCAATTTCTCCCATGAAATGCATACTCGACTCATACCATACGAGTAGGTCAATTTCTCCCATGAAATGCACACTCAACTCATGATACCATACAAGTAGGTCAGTTTTGGCATGAACTTACAGAAATATTTTAATTTTAGCAATTTCACAATTTGGCAAAGAGATAAGAATATTTTTATTTTCATCACTTTAAGATGATACTTCTAATTTGGATTAGTTCTTTCTATTCATGCTTGAATGTATTCATTTTTCTAATTTTTCTCAAAAACAATTTTCTGAGAGTTTTAGAAACAAGTGTAAATAATTTTTCAAAATTTTGACACCTTCCAAAATTTTCCAAGTTATTTATGAAATTGATCTACACGTACGGTAGATTGCAAGGGCCAGGGTGAACTAACCCTTTACCCTTGGCTCAAGAAAACTTTGAATTTTTTTTATTTTTCATGCATGAAAAATTTTGCAAATTTTTAATTGAGTTTGTTTTTTTTTTAAAAATTGAATTCATATTTACAACTATAGGCCCAAAACATTAGAAGATTTTTGAATCCTCAAAGAGGCCCTCAGGAATTGATAAGCGAGGCTATTTATTTAAGGTTAGAGATGATAGACTAAGTGCATAATATGTGTCACTACCCTGTGTGAATATTCATAAAGTACCTATGAATTTGTCAAAATAAAGAATTCACTTATAGTACTAAGGACTTGAAATAATGATAAAAAGTACCTAATGTCTTATTGTCCAATAAAGTGTATTTCTGTGTGCAAACATCATAAGCATGG
Organism: Thuidium tamariscinum; assembly: GCA_947034885.2. Lineage (NCBI taxonomy): Eukaryota > Viridiplantae > Streptophyta > Bryopsida > Hypnales > Thuidiaceae > Thuidium > Thuidium tamariscinum. The sequence continues at coordinate 1,810,392 of OX344753.2, read as the reverse complement.
AGTGCCCATGATCTTCTAAAAATAAAAAGGTTCATTCACAATACTAAAGAATTAAGAGCCATTAGTACTTAGTTGCACTAAATTTGTCCTTTTTCATATAAAATAATCCCTCAATGTACTTAAGATTTAAATGACAAGAAGTACCTAGGGTCCCATTGTCCAATAAAAGGCATGTACTTTTGTAAACATCATGATGTCAAAAATGGGTGGAAATAGGGGAACAAATTTGTACCATCTTTGACAAGTATGTATTTAAATCCAATTAAGGTTGTCAATTGAAACCATTCTAAAGGTCTCTTTGAAGGCTCAAAATTCCTCTAATATTAAGGTCGGGGTGAATCCACCATTCTACCTATGCCATTTTAATGGAATCTTACAATACCACCATTTTGACAATATTTTGGATCTAAGGGTGATTGTAAGAAACACTTGTACTATTTGTTGCATTTGGTTGATTTTTTTTAGAGTATTTTAAAATTAAAAATTAATTTGAAAAATATTTGAAAAATATGAATAATGTATACACCTCTAAGACAAAGGTTTTCTCCAAAGGAAATGGATAGGAAAATTCTCTAAGTAGGAGAATTTGAAAAGTGCCAAACCTCAAGAAAATACATACTTTCATGTTTTAATTAGGGAAAAATAGTAAAAATAAATATTTTCAAAAAATAAAAAGTGTCCATTTTCAACAACTTTATGGAGATGGTCATTCACCAAAAAAAACCACCAAAATAATATTTTATATGTTTTAAAATATAAGCAAAAAAAGAACTCATTTCGTAAACCTCTACACCACATAAAATTAATTATTTTTAAAAAACCTTTCCTGGAAAGCTAGAAGTCTACTAGAAGATCATCTCATCCAAATTTCATATTAAAATCATTAAAAAAAAGGTACTCCATATAGTACTAAAAATCCTTAAATTGCAAAGTATGACATCCAATTGGGTTCTATTTTTGGATAGTAAATTATTTTTGAAAATTATGAAAAAAATTTGGGGAAATTTATGATAGTTTTGAGTACATTCCCTACAAATCTTGAATCAATCGGAGCCAAAATACAAAAGTTATGGCCAAAAAACACATCAACACACATAGTGTGATACAAAATAGGACAAATGTTTCTTGCAATCACCCCTAAGCTTGGATGGGGGAAGATTTCTCCTGCACTAAAAAATTCCTATATGAAAATTGGGTCAATGCCCTTTTGTGTCCGAATTCCATTTCTAATGTATGCTACATTGCTAAGTGATATATTCAATAACCATTGGACATTGACTAATATGGAATTCTTCAAAAATTTCATAAATAGAAATTTTGTATTTCTTTTGGTATGTATTATGACATAGGAATCTCTCATCACATTCCCATGCATGATAATTCACAAGAAACTACTTTGTGATATGATGTAAGTAATGGCCTAAGAATCAAAGTAGAACTTAGCAATTATTTATGGACTATTTTCATCCTCCAAATACTTGAAAAATATGGTCTTGAATTGACAATTTTACAACTTCGTGATTAATAGGCTTTATGAAATGTCTATGCTTTTTTGAATTTATTTATTTATTTAGAGTTTATTTTCTATATGTTCCCAAATTTTGTTAATTTTTGGAATCAGAGGACCTACTAAAACTAAGGAGCCCTTTTAAAGCTTTTCATACTTACTAAAATATAAAAATGTAGTAAAAAACTCAAACTTGCTTGAATCAAATTTTAGTGCTAGAATTCATTCATCTATGGTTGAAGGAAAACAAAAATATCTTTTTAATTCATAAATTTAAAATTATTTTCTGATACTTTAATACATAATTAAAAATTAAAAATTAAAAAAATATTTTTGACACTTTAATTCTATATTTATATTTTTCAAATAATTGATTCCAAAAATAATCTCATAATGTAAGGTCTACTATAGGTGTAATAAATTTTACTTTTCATGCTACATCTTCCCTACTTATTTGTGATTTGATTCACTTTCAACTTATAAGGTTGAGGCACCAATAATAGATGGCACCTAATTGTGAATCTGTAGGGATTTAGTATTTCCGATCAAGGCTTGGAATGAATTATTTTGGTTTTTTTTGAGGTTGGGACTAAAAAGGTTATGACACATGTTCTATATTAGTGACCAAGAAAATATAGGAAGTAGTCAATGAGATAAAAATTCTTGAATGATTGGAATTAGAAGACTCTAGACATTAGCTATTGGTCAAGAGTATTTTTTGGCTCCCAAAATTAATAGTAAATTAAATTTCAGGAGTTCATTAAATTCTGAAAATTTTAGAATCTCTAGATATCCTATCTTTCTACATAGGATACTAAATTTCTTCCACCTCATAGGCTCATACTGCACATTTTTTTCCAAAATTGCTTCAATGATCAGTTATTGGTGCCTCAAACTTAGTACCTCAACCTTATTTGGTGGTTATTTTGAAATAGTTTTGAGAGAGGGGTTCTAAATCCCTATTAAATCTTTTGCAATATAATAATTTTTCAATTTAAATCAACAAATTAAGCTATTGAATGAAGCAAATTTACTTAGTCAATGCTTTGGATTGTTAAATAGCTCTTGATCAAGCTTTAAGGTAGCAGACCTCTTCCCAATCACTTCTCCTCAATTTCCAAAGTGTAGGTTGTTTTATTTTTCAAGCATAAGAGGTGGAAGTAACTAACTCATTATAATGCATTATGAATTGTTGATTTCCTTTGGATTTCTTGACCAACCTATGGTCAAAATTAGACATACCTATATGAAAAATTTCAAATCTGTCTTAAATATATTTCTCCACGCAGGAAAAAAAACCCAGCCCAGCCCACGCCACCCACTCCACCAGGAGCTATGCTGAATCACTTAGGTGATAGGAAACGGGTTGTAAAAGCCGCTTCTAATTCAAAGTTTTTTTTTAATTATTATTTTTTTTTTAAAAACGCATGGATCATTTCCATTGCGAAAAAGAAACAATAAAACACTTCGTTGCTTGGCCTGGCTAGTTTTGTATCGTGGTTTTGGATCTCCCCATTTGTTCAAAACAAACAAACAATCAATAATTTAAAAAAGAAAACTAAAAACAATACTTTAATTCAAAGTTTCAGTACGAAGGAATCGCATCAGACCTCCAGAATGTAGTTTTGAGTAACTAGGTCGTGGGTGGATCTTAGTTTGTTCTCCTCGCGTCCTGGTTCCTTCTGTGAATCCGGTCTCCGGACCTGGATGTGTTCTTTCGGTGTTTTAATGCAATGGGCGCTGCCCAGGTGTTAAAAATAAAATAAAATAAAATTTCAGTACGAAGACTTATGAATCAGTGGAGGAGCTCGCCAAGTACACGTCAGGTGCATTGTATCTGGAAGAGCAGACAAATGTCAAAACACCCACAATGTATCATAATTACTGTACCAACTGACTTTTTTTTACTTTTTTTCTTTTAAATTTTTTTAAAATTAAACCAGAATTTTAAAAAAAAAAAATTATTTAATAAATGGGAGACCCATCATAACATTCAGTAGCCCATAGAAGGATTGCCTTTCCCTTTGTGAAGTCCTCATCACCTAATTTCATCTCACATTTCTTGAAGTTTGCAACTTTAGTTACCGAATGGTGTGGGGTATTCCACACCATTTCATCTGCTGGATGGAATGGTGTGGGATATTCCACACCATTTCATCCGCTGGGAGGCAGTCTCACAGGCTGCTACTGAATGTTATGATTGCATTAAAAAGAGAAAGAACACAGAGACTATACAAACAAGCATTAGATGAAATCTGAGGGCATTAGGAGACCGTTTCGGGTCTGTTCCCGAAACGGCTCCCAATGCCGCAGATCCTCGTCAGGCCGATTTTTATGGAAAAAAAAAAAAAAAAAAAAATTGGGTCCTGAAATATGAAAATAAGTCAAAAAAAAAATTTGAAATAAAATAAAATAAAATTACGTGGTAGTGTCCCGACCACGTAGGATTCGGGTTTACAGGGCAGAAACTGCGTTCCCGCAGTCTCCTAATGCCCTCAAATTTCTTCTAATGCATAATCAAGAAAAGAAACAAGACAACATCCAATATCAAAGCCATAGACTATTCCTACAAACATCTACATATTGGAAGACAAATGGTGCTCCAATGAATCTCATCCCTTTCTAAGAACATCCCCACGAGTTGTGCATGGGAGAGGCGCATCCAAGGGATGTTTACTGTCTTGAAATTGTTTTGCCACCCACTAAGATTAATTGCTTGTTTGGCCCATAGGAAGATGGGCACCACATGTGGCCAAAGGAACTAGGCACGTCAAATGAGAATGTCAGTACATCACATTGTCCTAGAATAGTGGAGTCGGGCGCAGCCATTGGCCACTTCTATAGCCTCACAAAATTTCATACCTTGAACTCTATACCATATGATATACCGATCCATTGGTTGTGTTCACCATTTGGCTATTTGGTAGCCATTTTTGGCTGTGGTCTGCAACTTCCTTGGCCTCATAGTACTTCCTGTGGGGTAAGCATTATGACCAGGTACAACCATTTTCTGAATGTGTTACTCCCTGAGCCTTTATAGAGATGCTCTAATCTGGTAGCAAAAATAGGTGATTGAAGCCAAATTTTTCAAACTTTGTGCAAGTCTTGGCTGCCAAATGAAGATGGAGTCTAGCTTTCATTAGACCAATTCTTCCGTTGTTAGGTAATGCTACCTATAGTGTTCTTTAAATAATGTCTTGTAGCCAAGAAAAATTAGTAAAGATTAGATTATTGCAAGCTATCTAAATAATCCAAAGTACTTGGCCTCAAAGCAAGATTCATATAAGCGGGAGATTGTTGAGTCTTTGTGGGATTGGGTCCCTAAAGATATATTGCATAAATGTGAAACAAGAGTGTAGGCCCAAAACTGGTTGAATACCTCTAAGATGATGTAGAATCAACTAGGCATACTTCTAGACCACTTGCACTTAGAAGCAACCATAGAACCTCTGAAATGGAGTTTTAGAATTTCATTGCTGGAAAATCATCAAATGAAATGAACTTACTATTTTTCAAAGAGGGGCAAAATATGGGGCCAAGGTGAATTGACCCGTGGCTTGCTCATCCCCTAGGGAAAGCACTAAATTTTTTGAATTTTTTGCTTATGATGAAATTCACAAATTTGAATTCATGTTTCCAATTAAAAGTCCCAAATTAACTACAAAAGGTGCACCGAATAAATTTTTCAAGTACAAAATAGGGGATCATTTTATTTACTAGCACCCTTGAAATGACTTAGAATGACTTAGGGAGGAATGGAGGTTGAGTAAAGAATCAAATCATCTGATCAGATTTCATCAAATGTTGATGAAATTGGCAATACAAACCCCTAAAGGACCAAGGTCATTTTTTTCTATAAAAAAAACACTCAAAACTATCATTTGTGTTGCATGCATTCAAAAAATTAAAAGAAAAATTCTTTTAGAATCTAACCATAGGATCTTGTACCTCATTTGTTTGAGATAATGTCGTAAAAATTTCATAAAATTTTACTGTATGGATTGGAAGATATGATCATTCGAAGTTGAAAAATGTTTTTTTGAACGCTACCCTACAAATTTAGCTTACTTTGACCACCACTACAAAACAAAATTTGCTCTACACAGAGTTGAGCTTTAACTCCTCCATATAAGGGACTATGTTAGGTATGTGTGGAACAATTTTAAAGAAATTTGGAATGATATTAGATGTCAAAAAAATTCTTGCAATGTAACACAATGCTAAAAATTTCATATACACTAAGCAAAATTGTAAGCATTATGTACATTTCAGAAATTTTAATTATTGGAATCCAAAAAATTGAAAATTTAGTTAAGACATATCATTTTTGTACATCATAAAGTAGCAATATCCATAACCGTCAAAATAAGGAATTTCAGCATAGTTAGAGGCAGTTTTCCCTAAAAAAAATATTTTTGTAGTATTAGCAATTGAAAATCATAAATTAAAAAAAAATTATAATTTTTGGATATAATATCAAATTTCTATGAATTTTTGAAGTAGAACTCTTTAGGGCACCCTAAACCACATTCTAATAAAGTTGCCTTGATTCTCACACCAAAATCTAAAAAAATCAGACCCCACCAACTACAATCAAGCATTTGCATGGTTTCAAGGCACATCTGAAAACACTTTAATCCCTCACTGAGTCACCGCCCAAGCCCCAACCATGTCAAAAAACAACCCTACTTTTCAAATGTTATAAGTCTAAATGTGAGTAATGTATGAAAATCTAAACCATACAATCTTGTAGTGTGCATGTTAAAAATGTTGTAAATCAAATTTGGAGTCATTTGACCATATAGATTGAAAGACTATAATGTTTTAGTGTTAAAAGAAGATGCTGAAATTTTCTTAAAAACACATATAGAGGTGAAATTTGATTTCTAAACCTACTCAAATGAAAAAACTTTAAATTGCAAAATGATTCAAAAAGAAAAGAAAAACACTTTGGTGAAAAAAAACATCATTAAATCGACTCATTGTCATTGTGTTTGTAAAATTGTTTTGAAATGTCAAAAAACAGTGAAAAAAGTAGCAAAAAATCACATCTATAATTGAACCTTTATTTACTAAAATGCCTCTTAGTCACTCATCAGTTCTTGGATTGATATGAAGTTTGAACCACAAAAAGTAGATTAGTATTCTCAATTTTTCCAACAGAAATTGTTGTAAATGGACGATGTAAAAAGAAGTTATAAGTTGCCAAAGTTCACTGCACTATAAAAATGGCAGGATTTTGAACTTCAAATTGCTTCCAAACATTCAAAACAACTTGGATTGATATGAAAATCTTACCATTGTAACTAGACTTCAAGGCAAACAAAAACCAACAAATTTGATTGAAATCAAGCATTCCATGAAAAAGATACAAGCCCCCAAAGTTGCAGCCCTGAAATGTAGTTGGTGAACTCAAATTGAACCTGCAAACTTTGGTTGGCTGCCAAAAATTCAATACAACTTGGATTGATCTGGAAATTTTACCATAGAAACTAGACTTTTATACACAACTTTCCTTATAAGTTTTATTTAATTTGGCTATTAGATGCAAAAGTTACAGCACTTTGAAGTTAGCTGCTAGACTGTGTAAGGACACATTTGGGCCCCTTGGGCAGTGAGAACATCATATTCAATAATTTGGGACTTTTCCAATGAAATGAGATCTTTGTGAATAACTATAGTTTATAAATGTAAGAATAATAGCTTATTTATAAATTAAAAAATGAAAGACATTAATATACAATGGTAAAAATAAATGGAGAATTACAAAATACCATGTATTAATTACGAAGTCTAACACTCATGTAGTATATGTATTCACTATAAACAAACTTTTGTATCCCCAATGCCCATCATTACACTCCTAGTAGCAAAGTCCCTCATCCACCAATTGTGTTAGATCTCCAAGTAGATTGCTTGAGAAAACAAAGCCATTGTGATTGAAGAAATGTAGTGGATGATGATCTTTGACATAGATGTAAGTACAAAAATTATAGAAACAAAGACATCCAAGTGCCATTAAGCATTAGCACAAACGACATTCCAAATGTTGCCATTGAGAATGTTGTTTATGGAAATGCTTATAGCGACCCTTGGAAGTTTTTCTTTCTATAATTTTTGTTCTCATAGTTACATCAAAGATCATCATCCACTGCCTTTTTCAAACACCATGGCCTTGTACCGCGAAGCTTCTAAATGCAAGACTAAGACAATCAATGAAGATAAGGAACTTTAACTACCCGGCTTGTAATAACTAAAGGCTTACATGCAGTAGTGTAGATGTCCCTTTTACAATTTATGAACATCATGTACTTTGTTGGGGTAGTTATAGTGCTTTACAATAGAATTATCATATGCACTCTAAAAAAGAGTCTTGGCTCTATATGAGCCTAATAAGAAAACAACTCAATATAACTACATGCCTAGGAAAAGTAGTCCTAGTCCAAAGGACTATTGTGAGTATGACATATTCTTCAATTTTTCCATTGCCTTAAATATCTCAGGACCTCGACTATATCTGGTATAGCTTCCTGTTTTTTGGCACACACTTTTACGCACTTGCTTCTTCAAAGACCTCTGCTCCCATGCATTCCATGGACGTTGAATGGAATGAAGACAAAGTTCTCCATGATGTGTTTTACATTTTCGCTGTCCAACTAGCGCATAAGGAGTGCATCTAGTTGGAAGAGGAAGAAAACCACTCGAAGTAGTCCTCCATTGTTCATCATAACATTTGTTTGGCACCAATTTACTCAACCCAGTGATAGGAATGGGCATGGACATGGCAGATCCATCAAGAACCTGCAAATAGAAGATACATGGGGATGTCAAAATCTTAAAATGAAACAAACAATTCTTCAAAACAAATGTCGTTTTCAAATAAAAGAATTCTAAATTAAAAAGGCCCACACCTTCATTACAGGCTCCACAACTACTTCATCAACGTACAACTTTCTTTGAGTTACGCCATTCAATGTAGAGCGTTCAAAAGGCAAGGTTGACCACTGACAACATTTCAAAGGGGAAAGGGAGCTAATAGAACTTGGGCACTTCCTACTATTAGGAGGACTATCTACAACACCATCGTCCACAAACATGAATGAGAAATCCATCATGGATTGCGTTGTGGCTGCTGAATACATGATATGCCCCAATCCACTTTGCAAAATGGCAAATTGTCCATAGTTAGAGAACGAATCAACAGAGGCAGTGCACTTGTTCTTATATTCATTTCCAAAACTAAATTAGCACGCACACCCTGAAAACCAATAAAGATTGTTAAAAACATCAAATGTCTAAATTGATATATTACAAATTGGCATAGCCTAATGCTCACAAGGTACTTTGACAATACATGCAGTGTAGTGCATGCTGATGGATATAGAATATGAATGTAAAGTACATACAAGAAGGCATGGAAGATCCTAGGGCCCTATTAAATCAGTCATTCTAGTATCCTTTGGCTTCTGACAGAAGAGCATGAAGACCCTTTCAACTTTGTCCATAGCATGGTTTGTTCTATGTAAGTCCTTGAAATTTTTTTGTTTCTCTAAACCACTTTCTTTCCACTCATTGTAAATTCTATTGCTCATTTCAATTGCCTCTGCTATATCTTTGTAATTTCTTTCGTCAGTTTCCTTGATAAGAAACCAATGACCAATTATGTTGTCTCGTCGGTAAGCGTATAGTGTTTGCGGCCTTGCAATATGCAGACGTTGAATCCATAGAAGAAGGTGATCAATAAAGATTCCATTTGTGTTCTTGTCTCCTTCATGTGACCAAAGTTCAAACAAAACGACATTACTTGGATAATTGGTAATGTGTCTTGATGGATTGACATCAACAATTATTGTATTGTGAAAAGAAAAAATTGAGTTCTCCAACTCCACTAACTTGTCTAAAGGTTTCAAGAGCAAGTCTACATTTGTTCCGTTCACCTTGAAGTTGCAAAAATTACCACGTCCATCTCTACACTTGACCACATTGCATTGTTCTTCTTCCAAAATATTTATAAGAGGCTCTATGCCTCTAAAGAGATTATTTGTCACAACTAAAGCACGCTTCCTTTTCATAGAAGACCACACTAATACATTCACAATTGCGGACAACCCTCTCAACACTGTCTGAAGATGGGGTCTAATAGTGACCCACTTGAAGTCAATGGAATGGGGTTTTATGTGTGAAGGAACATTGTAGGTAGCACTATATTGTCTTTCTCGAATAAGATACCTCTTATCCTCACATATGCATAGTAGCCCATGCAAACTCAGAATGACATTAATCCATTTCTTAGTCACCCCAGATGTGCATGGGAAGAAGACACTTTCCTCTACCTCTCTTCTATCCTGCTTAGAATTTACACCAAAATGGCTAAATAGTTAATTTGTTGCACTGTCGATGTCATTTTGAGTATTAAACGACTATCTACCCCATTGAACAGAGTGGACCGAAATGAAAGATGAAAACATTAAAACAAGACTAAAACAATGCATAGAAGGTAAAGAAGAAACTCACAACATTGACCACCTGTAAGCTCCCAATTCGTCACTTGAGACTCACGTGGGTTGTTTTTTTCGAAGTTTTGTAATTTATACTACAAATATTGACAAAAAGCCCTAAAAAGAGTGTAGTACCAAAATAGGTATGTTACATGCCAATATAGTATTTGGTCACTATTATATCTTTATCCAGAGAACAACCCCAAAACCCACTTGTAAATAGATTAGAACCAATGAATGGTGGGATGTGACAGGTTTGAGGGTTCTTATCCTAAATAGCCTCGAACTTCACATGCTTGTGACCTTGCTGACTAAATTAGGTCTAAGAAGAGTCTGGGCCAACTCCCTAGAGAGATTCCTTAGAGAGGTTTTTAGTTTCCCCATTCCATCGACGAAATAGTAGAAACCCCAATTGCTAGTGTATAGGTGTTACTTCCTCAAGATTAGCTGCAGAAGAATCTACAGCCACCGGATTGTGATCTTGGGTCGAAACCATGTCTGGGTATCAGAAGTGAAATTGGTTCGCAAAGATTCCCTCACATGTGGAAGATTTCCTAACTCCTAGTGAATTAATGGAGCGAGAGTTGTTGCCGTCTATGCCTAGACTTTGCAAGGGCCACTACGGACTTGCAAGTTTCTCAAGGAATTCTATGAGAGGTTCCCTGGAAAGTCTCGGTTTTTTCTGATCATTCCAAGATCTTTTTCTGAGCAGTCAACCATCCAAATTCAAGATGGGGAATTCACAGTAATTACCCAGGTGGCGGTAAAATCTCACTAAAAATTAGAGTAACATTTTTTATGCTAATAATGCACCTCGACAAGTTTCATGGGATTCCGATAGCAGGAAGTCTCCAAACTAGCAGCATCCATCCCAAATTATCCACGTGGTAGAAATTATGGGGTGTTCATCGATATCCCAAGAGCATACAAAATCGGAATGAAGTCAACCAAGAGTCTTTTCTTTCTTCCAAGAACCTTCCGGACAACCTTGGCCAGTTCCCCTTGGCAAAAGAGGTGACCTCCAAAAAGTAGATTTTAAACATTTGTACTAATCACGGTTGGCACCAGGTTAGGGGAGGATTCTTGCGGAATTAATAGGGGTGAGGAGTCTTTCAAGCTAAAATTGGCATTTTGAAGCCAATGGCGCAATCCATTTTCAATTTGGAATTGATCTCCAAAAGTTAGAACTTGTGACCAGTGTGAAACCCAAAATTAGGTGAAAATCTCAAAAGATAAGGATGAAAATCTGGAAAGATGAGGTTACTAGTAGTAAGTTGAGGGGGGTAGGTGGTCCCTTGGATCCTATTTAAGGGTTCCATTTTCCCTTCTCTAACACCCCCAATACTTGTTTTGGGTCCGTGGATTCAAGTTATTTTGGAAATTTTGGCATTTCAAGCCAAAAACTTCTACGGTGTTTTTGGAGCACTTTTGACTCCTTTTGCTATTCTATTTTTAGCTTTTGAAGGTCTGTGGGGGTCTTTCTTCTTGTAGTCATTGAACCTTTGAAGAGTCTTGGAGAACTTGCTTACCTTGGTTTGAATCTTCTTAAACCTTGTGTCTCTTGTACTAACCCTAGAGCAACCCCACCATACCTTGGCGATGCCACTTTGGAGGGCCTTTAGTGCATGATTGTAGTATCTTTTTGGGACATCCTAATTTGCGTGCACCGTGGTAGTGAGTCCTAACCATAGTTACCTTTCCCTTCTTTCTTTGGGCCCACCTTTGTGACGGTGGAGCTTTGAACCCTTGAGGTTCCACAAAGTCCTAAAGTTAGTGTTAAATCCAACCTCATGGCGAAGCTTTGAACCCTTGAGGTTCCACAAAGTCCTAAAGTTAGTGTTAAATCCAACCTCATGGCGAAGCTTTGAACCCTTGAGGTTCCTCAAAGTCCTAGAGTTGATGTCAAACTCAACCTCACGGCGGAGCTTTGAACCCCCTAAGGGTTTAAAATCCAAAGTATAGTTTCCAAGACCTTCTTGGAAAAGTCCAAAATTTAGCTTCCAAAAATTAGTTAAGTAAACTAGCTAGGGGAGGGAATTGTTCAGATAATCTCCACAGGTCCGAAGGCTGTGATCTCCAGGTTAATAGTGGCCCAAAACGTAAACTTTGCTCCTACCCGAAGCCAGAATACCCCATTTTCCCCCAAGAAAAAGCCAATCCGCCTAGCCAGCCGGTCCGCCCAGCCAGCCAAGTACCTAGTTGCTACGAACTAGTTCATACAACTGGACTTACTAGCAGTTACGGGTGGTTGGGGTTAGTGCTCCTTCTCTCTCTTTTAAGAACTACGGAGGGGGTTTGTCCTTCATGTGTTATTTTGTAATATAAAGTAAAGTTGTTATGATGTAATTGGTTTGAGTTCATGAAGATTGCTTATTGTGAGTTGGAAAGGTTCTCGATGCAAATAGAGCATTAATCAAAAGATTACAGTCTATGACATAATAACGCATCATTGATTGGTTTCTGCTCTATTTGGGATTTCTGAGAAGGATCTGAGGTCTTAAGGTTGTGTGAGCGCTCCTAGCTCCACCCTCGAGCTAAGAGTTTTTCACACGAGTCTTGTGTCTAATTGAGTTTTCTTTCTAATTGGGTATTAAAAGAAAGCCTTCCAAGCAATGAACTCTTTTAGTCACGTCTTTTAAGTGTTTCTAATCTAATTTCGTGGTTATAATTCTATCTATTCTATTCTAAAATTCAACCAAGCGATCCTACTCTACTCTATTCTATCAAATGATATTGTGCCTAAATCTAATTCCAAGCATTTGGTAAAAAGAAACTTAACAGTAAAACAATGAGAATGAAAATCAAATGTGAGCGGTTTACCTCTTCTGCGTAAATCTCCATAGTCCCGTCGTCGAACATCATCATGTGTAAATATTCTCCCACGACCTCGCCATCGAAATCATCCCGACTCTCCATCTAATCCATAATAATTCTCACGTTGTTGCTCAATTAATTATGTCCTGATCAAAAGAAACTAAAGGTTATGTAGCGTTAATTCAATTGCGTAATTCTTTTAATTCCTACATCCCCGGTAATTAGGAAATACTGCAATTAAATTAGTCTACCTAGTTTGTAATGTTCTATTCTAAAGAAATCAACAGAAATCTAATGGTTCACTATTTGTTGTTTTTAGTTTTTATTTTAATTCTAAATTGATATTATAAAATTCTAATGAATTCCAATTGAATTAAATTAATTTGGATGGGAAATTTCCTTCAAATCTTTTCAAATCCAATTAATTTTTGAAATTATTTTAATTCTAAAGAAATTAGTTGTCAATTTGTTTGTTTCCTTTTTGGCTTATTAGGCCTAATAAAACAAAACCAACAAAATCCAAACTTTCTAAGAATCTAATTAATGACTAACTACCAAAGAATGTAGAACATTCCTAAAGAACGAGGATATTAGTAATAGTGATATTCCTAAGGAAACTAGTTTTTTATTCCCAAGGGTCAACCATCAAGAATAAGAATCTATTTCTATAGAGTTATTCCCCCAAAAATCAATTGTTTATTTGTAATTTGCTTCACGTGTCGGATTTCATCACTTTAATCTTTCTAACTACTTTTCCTTCTCTCTCATTCTTGCTTAGTATGTTTTGCAAGTTTTTTGTAGAGAGAGGTGGCTATGGAGTTTAGAATGTGAAGAAGGTTATCAAATATTTTGTGACTTCCAAATGTTGGATTTTTGTTTAAAAAGCAAGGGTGTGGCGCCAACTGCCAACCATAAGTGTGAATTTAAATCCAATTTTTGAGTGTTCCAAACTTATTGTGAGTCCCTGGATCAGACCCCAACTCCCCTCCAGCGACCCGACTCCCCTCTCCAGCGACCCCGACTCCCCTCAGCGCCCGGCTCCCTCAGTATCCGGCTCCCCTCAACGCCCGGCTCCCTTAGTACCCGGCTCCCCGGTGGCTGGTCCGCCTGGATGTGCTGTCCGCCCAGACTGGTTCGCTCGCTGGGTGGGCTGGCCGCCTGGCTGGTCTGCCTTGGGTGTGCTGGTCCGCCCCTTAATGTGAAATTTGGAGTTTTGGAATTCTCAAAGATGTGAAATTTTGGGAATCCTCTCCAACTTTAAGCTAAGAATTTGGGGGGTTTTCACTTTGGAATAATTTAATAATGGAACCTGAGAAATGTGGTTCTAAGTAATTTCATTCCAAGGCTAGCGTGGTTTTAACAGTTGAGAGTAAAGTTCTCCCAATTTTTCAGTAATTGTTGTGGGTGCAAAGCTCCGCCGTGTCTTGATAATTGTAGTATTTTGAGAATTTTATTTGCAAAAGGAGGTACACATGACAGTGTTTAAGCCGGACTTTCACTTTAAATTCTTAAAATTTCCTAGTATTTTGGGATTTTGCAACCAAAGGAGGTACACATGACAATGTTTAAACCGAACTTTGGCGCTCAATGCTCAAAATTTCCGTGAACTAGTATCAGAGAAAGTGTTGAAGCCTTGCCTCTTGAGTAAAGTGACAAATAAATAAAAGTTGAAGGGGCCCTAAGCCTTCAAATTCGAAGAACTAAACACAAACAAGACTTGGCCAAAACTCTTGGTTCAAGTAGTGCCCCAACCGTGTCGGTGGCACAATTAATAGAAGAACAAAGTGTCAGTGCGAAAAATAAGGGTACTGGCAACCTCGAGGGGGGCCCTTATATACCCGTGGCCGAACCCCTTTCGGTAATTGCCAGTGAAAACACTTTGTTACTTCTTATCCTAAACTACCCTAATGTAATTCCAAAATATTAGTTGTTCAATGGTGGAAATTTCTAAAAACATCCCCATTTGGCTAACGAAATCTTGGCCAAATCAAATCTTAGATCTTAACCCAAAATATTTTGGAATTAACCCTAATTTACGTAGATATTTTGCAAATTAACCAAAAGTCATTTTGAAAATTGTCTTTCTTTAGCCCAAAGATGGCTTTTTACGCAAGAAAGAGATCTTGACCAAATCCAATCTTTGATTTTCCAAGAGATATTTCCAAAATCACTTCTAATTAACCGCAATTAACGATTAAAAAGTCAAACTAAGAGCTGACCCTCTCTATCTTTTAGGGAACAACTTGAAACAGAAAACCATATGCGCCATTGTCTTCAGAAGACCCCAATTAGCCTAAGGGACCCCTTACCCCTCACTTCTAGGCAGTTTGCGCGCCCATATTGGAATTACGGTAACTCCAATTAAAAGTCAAAAATCTAACTTCTAGGATTTGCGCATTTTGATGAATCTGTCAGGCCAGGGTTGTTAGGAATGTCCGTGAGAGTAAGGAATGACTCCTTATTTGCAACAATCGGACATCATTCGCTCCTGATACGCCAGTCAACCCGCCGCCAACTTATAAATTCCAGTGAAATTCGATGTCGATGTCGGTTCTGGTAGTTGGGAATGTTGAAATGTCTTCAAACTTGACCGGGCGCTTATTAAGCACACAAAAACCTATTTTAATTTTTAGTGAGATTTTACCGCATCATACGTAATTTCTATGAATTTACGAACATTTCTATGTACGGTTGACTTCCCATGGAGTCAACGTGGAATTTCTAAAAAATCCGAAATAATTTGGGTAACATCTAGGGCACTCCTAGATTCTTAGTGCAAGTTCCACACAATCTTGTACTATTCTAATTTTAGTAATTTGGAATTACTTTGCCTAATTGGACAATTTAATTTCCGATGCCCGGAAATCTTGGACAATTGGTTGATTCTTGTTCGCTCCTGGCATGCTCCTACCCTTGGAACACCTCTCTGTAGTCTTCAATCTCCAATCCTCCATCTTTTATCTCGTGAAATTCGAATTCTCCAAATCCATTGTAGTGGTTTTACTTTTAAATCCAATTTGTTCCAAGATTGAACTTAAGCCCTGGTAACTCTTCTAGGCTTGTAGTAGACTCTTTTAGCTTAGTTAGTATATCATGTGCATCCTGAAAAGGTTGACTTTGCATAGACAGTTACTAGAACTGACTAACTCTCGATTCCTTATTTCCCTCGGAATTACCAAATTTTCACATAAACTTACTTTGGAGACTTAGAATGATTCAAATTTCTAGGATTAGGAATTTTCCACCTTCTAAGTTGGTTTTCCACCATTTTGGCATAGCCTCATACCAAAACTCCTTCAATACTCTTTTTATGTCTTTTTCTTGAATATTTTAGCTAATTTTCGCTATTTAATTGCGAAAAATGGACCCAGAGTCCTGAGTGCCATCTTGAGGGCTCACAGGTTGCTAGTCCTCTTTGGCCGATCCATGCTTTGTAATGTCTGTTCTTACAGGATAAATTACTGGCTTCGTGAACTTTGGTTTTGTTAGCGGAGGAAATGGAGGATATTGGGGAAATGGTCAGACTAAGCGAGGAAGCCCTGCCGGCAGTTGGGCGGACAGAATGAGCTGCCGCAGATTGGGTGGGAGAGCATCGCCAGCGAGAGGGGCGGATTGAGCAAGGAGTATGCCAGCGGGAATTGACTATGAACGATTCTAACTCCACCCTTGAGCTTAAAATCTATCACATGGGTTCTATGACTAATCAAGTACTTTCTCTAATTGGGTGTTCAAAGAGTGCCTTCCAAACAATGAATTCTTTTAATCACGTTTTCTAATTGCTAATTTTTCTAATGAATTTTAATAGTTGATAGTTTAAAGCTTTCTGTGTAAATGTTTCTAATTTAATTCTATTCTACAAATTAACTACTCTATTCTATCCTATCCTAATTTATCATATAAAATTCTATCTAACCCTGATTCCAAGCATTTGGTAAAAAGAAACTTAACAACAAAACAATGAGAATAAAAATTAAATGAGATCGATTTACCTCCTTGACGTAAATTTTCACGGTCCCATCCTCGAACATCATCACGGGAAGGTAGTCTTCCGCAATCTTGCTATTGTAATCATCGCAGCTCTCTATCTAATCCATAATAATTCTCAGGTCGTTGGTAAAATCAAAATCTATTCTAGTTAAAAAGAAAATACTAATGGTGATATAGCTCTAAATTGTTTGCGTATTTCCATTAATTCCTGATTCCCCGATAATTAAGAAATACCACAACTTAATTTAGTCTACCTAAATGGTTAAGTCCCTAGCAAATAAATCTATTCTAATGTAAAAATCAATTGGAAATTCTAGCTAATTTGTTAGTTTTTGTTATTGTTTTTTCTTTGTTAAAATTCCTATTCTAATTTTGAAGGTAATTAATTAGTAAAGAATCTAAAAATCTAACCAAATCTTTTCAAATCTAATTATTTTTTAATTTCTTCAAAATCTTAAAGAAATTGATTGTCAATGTCTACTTTGCTCAGTCGGCTGGCGATCACGTTCTTGTACAAAAGGTGTGTGCAACAAAGTACAGTCAAGTTGATTCTTTGCGTAGTCTTAATCGCATAAGCAATGTCATTTGTATGGGAATCTGGTTGCTGTGTACAGCAGGGTTGACGAATTGCCACATCCGGAGCAAAATCATGTCCAAAATCCAAACGTAGCGGATACAATGGCGGGCGGATGTGGGTGCTTTATTCCCACCCTTGAAATAAAGTGTACACAACCAAGTTCTACTATTTTATGGATGATTCCTAGTGGGTGTCTAACCTACGTGTAATCCAATTACGCCTTCCAAGCAATGGATCTTTCTAATTCCTACTCCTAATTCGTCTATTGGCAAATGCTGAGTTAATTAATCTTGTACTTTAAGAGTTAGCCACTTGGCTTCCACACTTTTGACTAATAAAGATCTATCTATCGGAACCGAATGAGTGATTTTGGTTACTTCCTATTCTTTCAGGGCCTAAGTCTTTTGCTAAGCTTCTCCTTTCTTTGGGTTTCTTCCCGTTCTAAGATATCTCTTGGATAATTCTATTCCTATCTTGTCTTTTGATTGCTTTTTGATTTAACTAATGTTTGTTTTGGCTAATCTTGACTATTTTGGCTAAATACTGAAATAAGTGAATTGGGTTTAGCCCGAAAGGAATAATTTTACCTTCCCAAAAGTAAAACCTCAACTTTTGACTTTGAGATAAATGTGAATTTTCTATGGTAAATTTTGACCATTAACCGATTCATCAAAATTTACCTAGTTAAATTTTTTTTACCTAAGTGTCAATTTTCGGGTTGAGTTACTTTTACCTTCCTTGGTTTTGACCCCAACTCAATATTCACTTTTTAAATCCTTTGGTAAAACGAATTATAAGTAGATTTGGACCGTTATCCGGTTTTTTCCAAAATCTACCTATTGCTTGTTTTGACCTTGGAAGTACTTGTGGCTTTAACTTTCTACTTCTACTTCTAATCAAATGTCTAAATTCCTAAAGCTTGATTTCCTCATCAATGATATTTTGGTCTAATTTGGGAATATTGTGGATTTTAATTGTCTTTTAGATGCTTGTGCGAATTTCTATCTTTGTTTTTATCAGGAACTACCTATACTAATTGACTATCTAAATCAGGAATTAATAGCTAAAATCTACTTCAATGAAATTGTGGAAAAATATAATTGAAAAGGTAAATTCAAAGACTAACCTCTCCCATGACAAACTCGAGATCTTCGGTTGCTCCCATGAATTCTTCACGTGGCGCCAATTCCACTTCCATCTCCAATGTTCTTGTTCCGGTTGATGTCTTTGGAATGTGTAATTTGCCTTGGATGTTGTTTTATTCTTCAAGTCTCCATTCTTCTTCTTTTTCTTTTTGGGGTGTTTTCTTTATCCTTTGACCGACTTCTTTATCCTTCTACTAAGCCTTAAAAGTCAAACATAAAATATCCGGAAATAATCTAATCTAAAAATTAGTTGGTAAATGGTTCCTAAAGTCAAACTCCACTACAACTAAGCTTTCTAGTTTTTCTCTAATTTAGCAACCTCTAAAACTCCTATAAAGTCAAACTATTCTTTTCTTTGTTTTTTCCTACTTGTATTCCCCTAAATTAAAATATGGTTAAAAAAGTCAAACGTTCCAAATGGTTGGTTCCTTTTTGCTAACTCCTTCTTCTACACTTCCAACTCCAATCTCATAGATTCAAATGGCATTTGCACTATGCCTTGTTCAAGTTTAGTTTTGGAGATTGTGTGTGTAGCTTCACAAATGAAGAGCTCAGTCTCTTTCTTCAGTCCAGCAGTCAGAGCTTGAAGGTGGGGAGGAGGTGTCCAGCACAAGGGAGCTCCAGTATAGCAAGTGGTGCAATCAGCCCCCTTCTAGGGAGCTTCAGTATTAGCAAGTGGTGCAAATCAGCCCCCTCTCAGGTCAACTAGGGTTGACCAGCCCTTCTGGCTAACTCCAGTATGTGCAAATCTGAATTCCTTTTGAACTGACCTCTTGTTGGAGGTTCAGCCCTCAGTCCCTCACACTCAGTTCACTCTCAGTATGTGCAAATCTGATTTTGGAGTAAAGGCCTCTTTTTGGAAAATTCAGCCTTAGTACCTCACTCTCGGCTTGCTTGTAGTATGTGCAAATCTGAATTTTAGTAGACTGGCTTTCCTTTTGGAAAATTCAGCCTCTCAGTCACTTTCTATCTCTCAAGATTTGGAATTCAGGCCTCACCCTTGGGTTCTCTCAGTTTGTGAAAATCTAAATTATTCTATGATCTCTCACAAAACAAAAATCAAACAAAAATCAAAATTGGGGCCCTCTGGGCATCATCCCAGAGTTTTGATTTTGGTTGATCCAAATGTATGATCAACCAAGTGATGGATACCAACACTGTGTCCGGTCGTGGTACCGGCCTTTGATTAATGACCTGCCAGTATAGTCGGCTGGCTGCCTGCTCCTTCGGCCTGGCTGCTGGCCTTCCTTGGTTGGTTGCTGGCCTTCTCTTCGGAGCTCTAGCTTGACTAAACTGAACTGAATTTAAAGTAAATCCAGCCCCTTCTTGGTCGTTGCTCGCCAATTTTGGGTCTCCTTATGGGGACCCCTTAATGAAAACAAAACTCGGAAAGTTATGAGTAACAACGAAGCTTCGTCGTTTGGGAGGTTTAGTCCCAAATTTAAAAAGGATTTGACAAACTTTTGGCTAAGGCTAAAAAATATCTTAAAACTTTGGCGATAGCTTCGCCGTACTAGAGGGTTGTCCCTCAAATTCTAGGATAATTTTGCCAAAGGTTGGCCTACTCAAGGACTAAAGAGGAATTTGGATCCTACCCAAACTCCTAGGACATAACCGGGACCTCAATTAATCGTTTAAGCTTAGGGGGATCCTCGATAAGCTAATCCAACCTGTGAATCCCTTATCAAAAGACTTAAATCAACTAACCGTGGTATCAACACTTCAAAATGAGAGTACTAACAAATGGTTAAGCACTCCAAAGGTACCTCAAAGTCCTTGGAATGGCTTACAACAAAAGACTTAAGAATGTGATGGAATTCGAGTGTATCAAAGGGAATTAGAATTTGGAGAATTCCAAAAACTTGCAAGGTAGTCACTTGCGATGTAGAATGGGGTGTAAATGGAATGGAGAATTGATAGAAAAATAGAGGGTTGATGTATAGAATGCGGTTTTGAAAATATGAGATTGAGGTTTGATAAAATAGTAGTGGTATGATAAAAGAGGTGTGATATGAAAATGATAAGAGGTGTTTGAAAGAGGTATATGAGGTGTGGAATGAGGGGAGGGGGAGGCCTTTTATACATTTCCAAGGCCTCCTCCCCCCTCAAGTTACGAACTAAACTAACTAAGAAAAAAACCAAATTAACGATCTAAAAATCTACCCTACTGCTGTAGCAATTCTAACTTTTGAAGAAATGGTCCGATCGCCAAATGGACAATGCCATTAGCTCCAGAAGACCCAAATTAGTCTAGGGAAACCCTTGCCCCTTACTCTCGGAGCCTAAATGCTCTTCAAAGCTAACATTTACAAACCGGTTAAAAGGGTGGAAAATCTATCTTTTGGAATTGATTTTTCCCAAAGGTTTTGACTAGCCAGGGTTGTCAAGAAGGTCCAAGAATGTTGGAAAAGAGTCTAAGTTGACCCGAATCGGACTCCGTATGCTCCCCATGCGCCGGTCAACTCGTCAGAGTTTTGGTAAAACCATCAAAACTTGTCTACGTTGTCGGTTCTGGTACTTGTTGATGTCAGAATGTCTTGAAATTTGGCGGGACGCTTATTTATGCTAAAACATACTATCCTAATTTTTAGTGGGATTTTACCATCACCGTGGAATTTTCTATGAATTTCCAATTGCCAGTAAAAGCGGTTGGCTTCCCATGGAGTCATTTCCGTAATCCAGAAAATTACGAAACTTTTAGGGGATCTTCTAGGAAGCCCCCTAATGACAAGCGCAAAGGTTCGCAAAAAACTACACTGTCTAATTAAAGTAGAAATTGCATTGTAGCGGAATTAATTTTTCCGGGGAAGAATCATTCCCGTACAAGGGAATCTCCACCAGTTGGCTTCGCTGTGACGCTCGTAGGAGACTGTCGGACTCCGATGGTTGCCAATCAGAACCCAATCTTCCGAGAACCCTCGTCAAGTATTCCGATAATGCCTGCCTCAATGCTTTTGCTCTAAGTTGCATCTCGAGTATTTGCTAGTGCAATCTCCTGTGAATCGCGTAATATCATGTCTAATCCCCTGATAAGTTGTAGAAATTGGCTCTAAGGAGTCTTTTAAGGTACTCCGAAATAATTAGACCCAATTCTCCATCATTAGTAGGAATTGCATTAATCCTACTGTGAACACTCTTTTTAGTTGATTTTTAACCATAATAACCCTAAACACGAGCAATAAGCGAAAAAAAGAAAATTCGGAGGCCTGAGTGACAATGACGGGACTCACAGCGAATGGCGGACGCCAACTGGTAGTCGCGCGGACAGGCGGTTGGGCGGACAGGTGGATGGGCGGTCGGTAATCAAATAAATAAGCAAATGGACATACATTGTAGGAGATATAGGATTTGGAGGCAAAGGCTAGAAGGTTGGCTACACAGATGGGCCTACAAGGGGTTTTACGAAATAGAATAGAATGTTTAAAACTTGAAAAAATAAGTTCATAAAAATGAATAAATAAAATTTGAAGAAGGGATATTTTCAATATCAACAAACAAACTCATATTATAATGTAAATCCCTCGATTAGGAAATTGCCAAAGATTTTGTACATTGTAATTGACAGGATTGATGCCCCTTTTAAGCATTATTCACATTACTTAAAATCTAACAAACCTTCCACAATTCTATCTCATCATCTCAAAAATGCATAAGACATTCCAGAAAATTGTAAAGAAATCCTAAATAAGCATACTAACGAATGAAATTAAACAAATCAACTCTTTATTTATTTATATATTAGAAAGAAGTTAAAACCATCAAAAAACTGCACAAAATTGTAAAAGTGTCCTTTGTTTTTAAAAATTTGCAAGTAGGTGTCCCACATCATACCAAGCATGTATAAAAAAATTTAGAAAATTCTAGTTGCCCATGCAAAAGTTGTGGCGAATATACTAAATTGTGACCAATGTGACTAATGCCCCGAAGAGCATTAGTCACATTAGTCACAATTGAACATATCTCCCAAATTCCTAGCCTTCTCAATTTCAATTTACTCTTGAAAACCCCAAATACTTCCAATGGATCGTAATGGAGCATATTGACATTCGAAGTTGAACACGTGACCTCGAATTTTATTTCTTTTTGGATTGTAAGTCAAAACCATCACAAAATTGCACAAAATTATAAAAGTGTCTTTTGCTTTTGAAAATTTGCAAGTAGGTGTCCCACATCATGCCAAGCATGAATAAAAATATTTAGAAAATTCTAGTTGCCTATGCAAAAGTTGTGGCGAATATACTAAATTGTGACTAATGTGACTAATGCCCCGAAGAGCATTAGTCACATTAGTCACAATTGAACATATCTCCCAAATTCCCAGCTTTCTCAATTTCAATTTACTCTTTAAAACCCCAAATACTTCCAATGCATCCTAATGGAGTATATTGACATTCAAAGTTCGACACGTGACCTTGAATTTTATTTCTTTTTGGGTTGTAAGTCAAAACCATCAAAAAATTGCACAAAATTCTAAAAGTGTCTTTTGCTTTTGAAAATATGCAAGTAGGTGTCCTACATCATGCCAAGCATGTATAAAAATATTTAGAAAATTTTAATTGCCCATGCAAAAGTTGTGGCGAATATACTAAATTGTGACTAATGTGACTATTGCCCCAAAGGACATTAGTGACATTAGTCACAATTGAACATATCTCTCAAATTTCTAGCCTTTTCTATTGCAATTTTCTCTAAAAATCCCCATATACTTCGAATGCATCCTAATGAAGTATATTGACATTTGAAGTTGGACAAGTGACCTCGAGTTTTATTTATTTTTGGATTGTAAGTCAAAACCATCACAAAAATTGCACAAAATTCTAAAAGTGTCCTTTGCTTTTGAAAATATTCAAGTAAGTATCTCACATCATGCCAAGCATGTATAAAAAAATTTAGAAAATTTTAGTTGCCATGCAAAAGTTGTGGCTAACATACTAAATTGTGACTAATGTGACTATTGCCCCCAAGGGCATTAGTCACATTAGTTACAATTGAACATATCTCCCAAATTCATAGCCTTTTTTATTTTAATTTTTTCTGAAAATCTCCAAATACTTCCAATGCATCCTAATGAAGCATATTGACATTCGAAGTTGGACAAGTAACCTCGAATTTTATTTCTTTTGGGGTTGTAAGTCAAAACCATCACAAAAATTGCACAAAATTCTAAAAGTGTCCTTTGCATTTGAAAATTTGCAAGTAGGTGTCTTACATCATGCCAAGCATGTATAAAAAAATTTTAAGAATTTTAGTTGCCCATGCAAAAGTTGTGGCCACTTTACTAAATTGTGACTAATGTGACTAATGCCCTTGGGGGCATTAGTCACATTAGTCACAATTGAACATATGTCCCAAATTCGTAGCCTTTCTATTTCAATTTTTTTTGAAAATCTCCAAATACTTCCAATGCATCCTAATGAAGCATATTGACATTCGAAGTTGGACAAGTGACCTCGAATTTTATTTATTTTTGGATTGTAAGTCAAAACCATCAAGAAATTGCACAAAATTCTAAAAGTGTTATATGCTTTCAAAAATTTGCAAATAGGTGTTATGTTTAATGCCAATCATGTATAAAAGAATTTAGAAAATTTTAGTCGATTATGCAAAAGTTGTGGCTAAATTATGAAATTGTGATGAATGTAACTAATGCCGTTAAGGGGCATTAGTGACATTAGTTGCAATTGAATAAACCTCCCATCATCCTTGATTCTTCTATTCAATTTTTTTTGTAAAATTTTTCAATAGATGCAATGCATCATAATAGAGCATATTTACATATGAAATTAGACAAGTCAACTTTAATTTTATATATGTTTGGGTTGAAAGTGAAAACGATGAAAGAATTGCAAAAAAACTCTAAATGTGTCCAATGCCCCTACACATTTGTACTTTTGTGAGGAGGGATTTTAAATTATATAGAGCATATATAATAGTTCTTATGTATTTTCATCACAAAAAACCTCCAATGAATACTTACAAACATGTTTACTACTCTAGCTTAGAATATTGTTGGATTTGTAGGCATTGATTGTAGTTACCTAATTTCATTCTTTGATATTAAGCATGAAGATTAAAGAACAAATTACAAAATAAGAGTAGAATTTTAACCAAGAAATAGACTATAGAGGCCCAAAGGAACACAAGTGAAATAGTTAATTCACCCTAGGCCTACATGCTTGCTAAATTTCTGAATTTTTTTTCATTCCATTGCGTGCCCACCCATCTATTTGAAAGCTTGTCCAAATGCTTAAATTCTTACAAGACTACACCCATACCAATCCGCCCGTCCGAAAGCCCATCTGCAAGCTCGATTCTCTAATATCCGTCCCATTTTAGCCATCCGCCTATCCGCTCTATTAGAAGTCCAAATGCCCATTTGCTTGTTTGCGCCTTTGGAGCTATCCAAACGCCCATCTGCCCAACCACAGACCACCCCATCAAAGCCATCCGATCTTCCACTCGTTCGTGCATCCGCTGCATCTAAGCCGTCCACCTCTTCGCCCGTCCACCTCATCAGAGCCGTCCGATCTTTCACTTGTCCGCGTGTCCGCTCTATCTAAGCCGTCCGTCTGCCCGTCCGCTTGATCAAAGCCATCCGATTTTCCTTTCATCCGCCCGTCCGCCCCATCGGAGCCGTGCAAATGGCCATCCAAATTTCCAAACTCTTACAAGTTCATGCCCTTGCTAATCCGCTTGTCTAACCTCCTTTCGAAATCATATTTGAAAGCCCGATTGTCCAGTCCATCTTACGCATCCGAACGCCCGTCTGAAAGCCCGATTGTCCGCCTTTTTTCAATTGTCCGATTGTCCACTTGTCCGCCGCATCGCGACCGTTCAAACGTTTGTCTGAATGCCCATCCAATTATCTTAACGATTGTTTGCCTTAACAACCATTTTAGAAGTCTTCTTCTGCTACATTGGATTCTTTGAATAAAAGATCCGCTTCCATTCTTCTCATGGCAGACATTCAAT
Source organism: Thuidium tamariscinum (assembly GCA_947034885.2). NCBI lineage: Eukaryota > Viridiplantae > Streptophyta > Bryopsida > Hypnales > Thuidiaceae > Thuidium > Thuidium tamariscinum. The sequence goes on along the minus strand of OX344753.2, from coordinate 1,784,892 downwards.
ATTGCAAGTATCCAATGGACAATGAATGTACAAAAACAAAAAAGAAGTAAGTCCTTCACTTAATTGAATTTGCATCATAAACCCTAAACCCTGACCTTTATTTTAGTTTATTCTTGTTACATCATCCATATTTTTAAAATTTTGATTTGTATAAAAAGGTAGTGGATTTGGCCCACCATCTTTTTGTATATATGCTGGTAAAAGTCTATAAAGTAAGGTAGGCTTTCCAATAAATAACTTAAAAAAATTTATGACTTGGTTTGTAAAGCTATGATTTTTCTAAATATTGTTGGTGATAATATTAGGGTTTAAATGTTACCTATTTAATCCATTTTCTTCTATTTTTAGCCCTTCTTCTATTCCTTCTACACAAATATTTCCTCTTAAAGTAACCTCATAGTATAATATTCCCTTTAGATCATTTCAATTAAGATTTATCTATGACTTTTCTTGTGAATTAAATCTTGGGCTATGATATTTGTATATGTATTTTACTAGTTTACTTTGGCCATGGTTTTTGTTATGGTATCATATCTTGGTGAAGTGTGGGATGAAATTTACATTGTTGCGTTGATTTATTTTTTTAAATCGTACTCATAAGGTACTTCATCTATAGACCTCACTTACTCACGTATTCATGTACTTATGTTTTCAACGTTCTACGGGGCTTAGAGCATTTATTATTGTTTGGCAATACATTATTTGTAGAGTTGTAGGCTTGTACAAAATTGAACCAATTAATTATGCCTTGAAGATTGAAGTGTTTCATTTCTTATTATACTTTTGTTCTAAAGTGCATTGATAAGTAATTAGGTATGAAGATTAAGTTGAACAAAGTACAAGTACAAAGTACAAACTAGATTATAGCAATTGCATTTTTAAAAATTCTATTGAAAGATGTAATCAAGAGTCTTGAAATGCTAAATGTATTTTAATGTAATTTAATGTGAATTTGAGATTTTACCTTTAATCTAAATTTTTCACTTACTCTTGTGATTTCTAAAAGTTTTTATTCAAGTTAGAAGAGTTGATTATGTGAAAGTATTGAATTCACTTCCATACATGTACTTTACTATACTTGCAATGAATGTCATTCCTAAATTCACTTATTTCACTACTTCACTTGTTTAAAAGAAGCTAAAGAAAATTTTATAAAATTTGATCCTACTTCAATTCAAATTGTCTTCAAAAGAAAGAACATAGGAAGCCAGATTTCATTCTCTAAGAAATGTTCAGTAGTTTTAATTGGTTACGAATCATTTAGGAGATTAGTAGAATTTTTTTTTGATGTATACATTTTTATACAATCTATAGTCTATACCGAGAATGCAAGATCCTAGAATTGAAGATGCTAAAAACTAAAAACAAGAAAGCTTCACAGCTTACAATCAAAATACAAGTTTCAAATTAAGAATGGTTTATTGGAGAAAATATAATATAAGAAACATGCCATTCTAGGACTTAAATCTATAGTTTATATTATGAAATTGAGAAAGCTGGGAATTTGGGAGATATCTTGAATTGTGACTATTGTGACTAATGCTCTTCGGGGCATTAGTCACATTAGTCACAATTTAGTAAAGTGGCCACAACTTTTGCATGGGCAACTAGAATTTTCTAAATATTTTTATACATGCTTGGCATGATGTGGGACACCTTCTTGCAAATTTTCAAAGGCAAAGGACACTTTTAGAGTTTTGTGCAATTTTGTGATGGTTTTGACTTACAATCCAAAAATAAATAAAATTCGAGGTCACGTGTCCGACTTCGAATGTCAGTATGCTTCATTAGGATGCATTGGAAGTATATAGGGATTTTCAGAAAAAATTGAAATAGAAAAGGCTACGAATTTGGGAGATATGTTCAATTGTGACTAATGTGACTAATGCCCTTGGGGGCAATAGTCACATTAGTCTCAATTCAGTATATTCGCCACAACTTTTGCATGGGCAATTGATATTTTCTAAATTTTTTTATACATGCTTGGCATGATGTGGGACACCTACTTGCAAATTTTCAAAAGCAAAGGACACTTTTAGAATTTTGTGCAATTTTGTGATGGTTTTGACTTACAACCCAAAAAGAAATAAAATTTGAGGTCACGTGTCTAACTTCGAATGTCAACATACTTCATTACGATCCATTGGAAGTATTTGGGGTTTTCAAGAGTAAATTGAAATTGAGAAGGCTAGGAATTTGGGAAATATGTTCAATTGTGACTAATGCTCTTCGGGGCATTAGTCACATTAGTCACAATTGAGTATATTCGACACAACTTTTGCATGGGCAACTAGAATTTTCTAAATATTTTTATACATGCTTGGTATGATGTGGGACACCTACTTGCAAATTTTCAAAGGCAAAGGACACTTTTAGAATTTTGTGCAATTTTGTGATGGTTTTGACTTACAACCCAAAAAGAAATAAAATTCGAGGTCTTGTGTCCAACTTTGAATGTCAATATACTCCATTAGGATGCATTGGAAGTATTTGGGTTTTTTTAGAGTAAATTGAAATTGAAAAGGCTAGGAATTTGGGAGATATGTTCAATTGTGACTAATGTGACTAATGCTCTTCGGGGCATTAGTCACATTGGTCACAATTTAGTATATTCGCCACAACTTTTGCATGGGCAACTAGAATTTTCTAAATTTTTTATACATGCTTGGCATGATGTAGGACACCTACTTGCAAATTTTCAAAAGCAAAAGAGACTTTTAGAATTTTGTGCAATTGTTTGATGTTTTTAACTTCTTACAAATAAATAAATAAATCAAGAGGTTATTTGTTTGAATCCATTTGTTAGGACTTATGCTTATTTAGGATTTTTTACAATTTTCTATAATGTCTTATGCTTTTTTGGAGATGATGAAATAGGATTGTGTAAGGTTTGTTAGATTTTAAGTAATGTGAATAATGCTTAAAAGGGGCATCACTCCCGTCAATTACAATGTACAAAATCTTTGGCAATTTCCTAGTCAAGGGATTTACATCATAATATGAGTTTATTTGTTGATGTTGAAAATATCCCTTCTTCAAGTTTTTTTTAAAATTTTTTTTATGATTTTACTTTTTCAAGTTTTAAAGCATTCTATTATATTTCGTAAAACCCCTTGTAGATCCATCTGTCCACCCAACCTTCTAGCCTTTGCCTCGAATCCTATGTCTCCTACAATGTACGTCCATTTGCTTATTTATTTGATTACCAGCCGCCTGTCCGCCCATCCGCCCGCCCGTTCACCCATCCACCTGTCCGTTGGCCCGTTGGCTCGTCCCCCCGACCACTGGACGTACAAAACTACAAATGTCAAATGACGTCCGAGGACTCCCGGACGCTGCCGCGGGACATTCGGGCGTCCTATCAACCGTGGCTTGCAGATTTCCAAACATTGTCTTGTAAGTTTATTTTTAGGCATGATACTGTGTTATATGATGAAGATGTTGTCTATTTACCTCTTTATAGTCATCTCATTCATCAAATGACAGGGTTTTGCAGGGGTGATTGAAGGGTTAGCAGGTGGGAGCTTGGAAAATGAACAAAAGAAAGGAAAAGAAAGTTTCATGCTGTCTGGAAGAATTGCTGGAAGGATGCTATTGATTTGGGGCGCATCAGTTTGCATGGCTCTGTGGGCAGGCGGTACGATTTCGCATCCTTTTCTTCATTGAAAGCCCTTACACAATGATTAGAAAGGAAAGAAGAACAAAAGTTTACAGAGGACTAACTGCACAAGGGTTTTCTTTCTTTTTAATCGACAAGTGAGGGACACTTAAAATTGCAGAGTTTGAAGCAAGCTTGAGATCTTACAACTTGATTGGTGAATGGATCATTTTCTTAATCTATTTTACCTTATTCCGTTCAATGATGACTTTACACTAGTCCAAGTAACAAGAATGAGGACGAGATGGTAGTGCATACATGGCTCTTATGCGGCATTAAAAGTATTTGTGATAACAAGGCTTCTAGCTACATCTTTGGGGCGAATTGGAAGCTTGTTACTTCAAAGGACTTTGTAGGTTGTCATAAATGCAATGCATTTTTTAAACTTGTTATCTCACCCCTAGTTGCACATGATGTAAAAGAAAAAGAACTAGCTTTCTGCTCGGTCCTAGGCAATCTAAAATGCCCGGAACTGACGGTACATTGTGGATCGCTGTTAGGTAATAGGCCAGCCTATGCAAGGGAAGGTGGCCCAGGGGTGCTAGCGCCACCTCTAATAGGCAATGTGAAATCATCTCTAGTTGAGACGTTGAATGCCATGTGGCCTAAGACACAACAAGTTTTAGAAGTGTTGAGGGATCAAGGGCTGTTTCTCTCCCTTCTACTCGCCTTGTCAGCATTCTTTTCTATGGCGGAGACTTCTATCACGACCCTTTGGCCATGGAAGGTATGAAATCTCATCCGGATTGTCACATGCAACTTTGATGGATATGAAATTCGGCAGCTGGAACTGGTTTCTGTAAAATTAAACTCGTTTGTGATATTTAGACATTAATCATAGGGAGTTGTGCTTTGAGGGGGTGGCAAAATAGTAGGTCAACCATTGGGAGTCCTCCCCAGTCATTTCTTTGAAATTTGGAAAATTATGTATTAGATAACCTTCGAGCCGCGGTAGCGGCGAGAAGGTTATCGAACATAACCGGCTGTTCACTTTTGATCACAACCTTTGATCTTCATGATCCAAGGGTGTAGGAAGCAAGTTGAAAGGAAAGAAGGTTATGAATTACAACTTGTGATAGTAATGGGTAGCCCATGGCATAGAGCCATGTTAGCGTTGAGAAGTCAACAACTGGTTATGATTTGATAATTTTAGGTACTTAAATAGTGACTTGGCAAGTAACAAAGAATAGGTGACCATAGAGAGTTCGCTCTATAAATTACGGGGAGCTCTCCCCATGAATTGCACCATTCTTATCTTGTCTACTTATCAATCTCCTCATGATGTTGTGTTGAAAATCATAAAACAGTCTAAATTTTCCTTGTAAACCATCCTCTGAACAGGCATTTTATTTTAGTGTAGATTATAACCATGGAATGTGTTTCAGGTTCGTGAACTTGCGGAGAAGGAAGGAGAAGGGGGAGTTTTCCAAGTGCTTCGTCAAGATGTTACTCGCTTCCTGGCCACCATTCTCATCGGCACAACGTACTGGCTTCTCCATCTTGTCCTGGAATATGTTCTTGTGCCCGGATGTAGACAATCCGAGGTCATAGATTTACTTCATGTCTGCACAAATGTCAGGTGTATTGTTTTCTGAAATGTGCAAGTGTATCATGTTAATTTGATCTTAGTTAGTGGTGCACAGAAGTACCGAATGTTTGATATTTTGGAACCTCTTTTAATGAAGCTCGAATGCTATCTCTGTTCAAACATGATCTAATCGGCTCTCAACGCATTTTGAACAGGGTGGTCAACATTGCAGCAACAGCATTGGTGACTGAAGCAGCAACAGCTTTATTTGGAGAAGCTGGAGTTACCGCTGCCACGGGTGTCATGACGGTGGGTGATCCTTGACCTAATTTATTAGACCCCTAGGTCCTTAAGTTTCAATGTGTTATTCATTTGAATGCCTTCTCAAGCTTAAGCATCGAGTGGGTGTAAGCATGGTTTGGAGGTGCCAAGTCTTGAGGGTATTCATTGAAATTAGTCCAAAGAAAAATGCAAGATTCAATTCCCTTTTGTAGATTCAGAACTTTGAGCAAGATCAAGGGAGAGTTACTCTCTTAATATGGCCTTCTAAATTGTAACGAGGCTTCTTTCTTTTTAACTGTAAAGGGGTCTCTTCCTTTTATCGGACGTCTCTGATTGTAAGTGTGCCAGACTATGCTAGCAACCAGTGTCATCTTTCCAACTATCTACTTGCTTTAGTTATCTCCTGTGGCATATCTTCATTAAGAAGATTGGCTTTGATGTACCCAATTCTTTGATGTTTTCTCAGCTTGATATGTTGACCATGGAATGGTTTTAATGGCTTGTGCAGGTTGTGCTTCCTTTAGTGACTGAGATTGCTCCGAAGAGTATTGCAGTGCATAATGCGACAGAAGTTGCGCGTGTAGTGGTAAGTTGTCAATGACTTATCGTTTTGAGTTTCAATATGATTCGGGTATGGTGAGTGCCATGTCAAGTAGTCACCAGTTTCGTGATCACATTGCAATTGCTTTGTTAGGAAACTCTTCTCAAATCTTACTACAGAAAATGAAATTTTTTATGATGCAGGTGAGGCCTGTCGCTTGGCTTTCAGTGATTCTTTATCCAGTAGGACGTCTGGTGACTAGGATGTCTACAAGTATGTTAAAGCTTCTGGGTTTAACCCCTGAACGTCCCTCGGGCTCTTCCCCAACGCAGCCATATGCAGCAAATATGGTCGGCTCGCAAATTTGGGAAAATGTGTCATTGACAGTAACTTGAAGTTTCAACCGTTCCGATTGTTCACTGAGATCTGCAAGGTGACCCATAAATTTTTGTGGGTCCCCGCTCTATGTCGATGTGAAGAATTCAACGGCGATGCTTCGCAATAGAGACCGCACCCTGTACAGCCGGAAGTATTTGCTTTTTAGAAAATTCTGCGAAAAAGGTCTGGGAGATCGCTTCGGTGTACTTCCACGCAATGACAAATGGAGCAGTCATTGCGCGATTGATCGGCGTGTTTGGTTTGTCGTATAAAGCCGACGTCGGGTCGCCCGAGAATCCTTCGGGCAATTTGCAAATACAAGTCACCATGGACTCTCCATCACGACACGCAGGTCGGAGCGCAAGGCATGTTGGCGACAGGTGGAGTGTTGGAAAATCAGTTTTTCGATCCGCCTTCGAGCCCCACATCGCAGGAATCCAAAGGCGCAACTCCCACCATAAGTGCCGCTCTTCCGCGTCATCTTTGCAACGGAAACGGCCACGACAGCACGACGGAACCCCCTGAACCATCGGGGCCCGACGGATACGTATTGGTATGCTGGCGTATCGAATGTTGCGTATTCTCACCTCCCTACAACACTCTACCGTGAATTTCGACCTGGGGACTGCAGCAATCGATACTCACTACAGTTTCTGATAACTTTGTTGTCGACCCTAAACCCTGGAAGTGTCTCCGTACTTCTTGAATACGCCAGAAACCCTAACATACGACCACAGAGGGCGTTGGTGACATTCAGGGGTTAAAAAGCAGTGAGTAAGATCACATGTTTTTTATGGCTGGTACCATATCATATGTAAGTTGCAGAGTGCTAGTATTTATTTTAGGCAGTGTTGTGTCAGTTCCTTTTGGGTATGTCAAATCTTTTACTTCCATCTTTGTGGCTTTGTGCCCTTTGCTCCTGGTTACAGTCCAAGACTTACCTGAAGTTGATTTCCATTTTGATAGTGAACTAATTGACAATAGACCCAGTAGTAAACATCTAATTCTTTTCCTATGGCTTTGACAGGGAGCCATTTGTAAGTGAAGATGAACTTAAGCTTATGTTGCGGGGAGCTGAACTCAGTGGGGCCATTGAAGAGGAAGAGCAGGTATAAATTTCTATCACTGTCACAATCTTTTCATGCCTTTTTTATCGTGAATTTTGCTTAACTCTGTCAAACGAGACTTCAATCTAGTTTTAGACCTTGCCATTCACAATACAATTTTGGCTGTTGTTTCAAACTGGGTTGTGATGAAAAGTTTTATCATAGTATCTTGCCAAGTTTGCATGTGTGGCTATGAATTAAGCTTTATTTGGATGATGCAGTTACAATTGGAATCATGTAGGCTATAGAAATACAGTATGTTAGGATCGGATGCTGTAGCTGGGCTGAACCGAACAACTAAGTGAATCTAGAGTTGTGACACAGGACATGATAGAGAATGTTCTTGAAATCAAGGACACGTATGTCCGAGAAGTTATGACACCCTTGGTAGATGTAGCTGCCATTGATTCGGCTGCATCTTTGCTAGAATTCCGCAATCTTTGGGTGAAGCATCAATATTCAAGGTATACTCTTACTCCTACATTGCTGAGTTTTCTTGCAATCTAATTGAACGTTTCTCCAGGCTATTGATGGTTTTTCCACCTCCAATTTCCGATCCACATCATTATTAGGAAACTGTATTACTACTACAAAACAAATTCTAGTTACTTTCGGTACCGCTAATTACGAAGAAGTTGCTTTCCGTTACTAAAACATTGTATGAAAGAAATTATTGTAATTAGAAGACTTTGCAACCCATATATATTTGTGACCCAGTGGCCCAGTAACTTCGAACCCACAGTAATTACAATTCTTGGTGTGATGAACTATTCCCATGATTGAAGTCCACGGTCTATCCTTAGATAGGCTTGAAGTTTTTAATTTACTTCGTCCTAGCTGCTGATGTGGAATGTTGTGTGGTGGAACCCAGGGTACCAGTTTTTGAACGACGTATTGACAATATTGTTGGCATAGCATATGCCATGGACATGCTTGATTATGTGGAGCAGGTAAAGCATTCGATAGGTGAATTGGTATCCAGTCTTTTTGGTGGTGTATTGTCTCTTGCGGGTGCCTCTACGTGTATTCAGATTTGAGTATTCATTGCAATGTGTTCGAGTGATAGTTGAGTATTTGAGTGGTAGATTTGAGTATTCCGTGCAAGATAGTTATCTTGTGTCTGATTTTTAGAAGAGTTACCGTCATGTTCTTGGGTGCAGGTGGAATTGCTGCAGAGGATGACTGTTGGACGCATTGCTCACAGGCCAGCTTACTTTGTTCCAGGTGAGCAGCCTTTGATGAGAAGAATTTGCAGTTTTGTGCAGATTTCATGAAAATCTTTAACCCGCCCATGGTGTTGTTGGATATGAGCAGCTTATTCGTGGCAAATATGATGAATAATGTGTGAAGCTAGGTTATGAATTACTAAGTATGAGTTGGTCATGCAGACTCTATGTCAGTATGGAATCTGTTGAGGGAGTTCAGGATACGGAAAGTACACATGGCAATCGTGCTCAATGAGTATAGTGGCACCGTTGGGGTAAGTAAACCTCTGAAAATACTTGATGCAATGTGTAAAATAAGGCATTGCCCTTCTCTTAATTGTTAAGCAATTTGTCTTGTGCATAAGTAACAGTGCTTTCTTGCCCAATTCCTTGAATTGGCGGTGCAAAATGTTGCATTGCGTTTGACCACTTTCCAAGGGAGTTCACCGAAATGCCCAAGCTATTAGTCAATCCTTCTAACTTTTAGAACACATTTCTAAAGTCCAAATTATAGGGTATGATTTCTTTCTTGGACTTTCGAGTCCTTTAGATGTCCAAGCGGATGCTTTGGCCATTTGGGCTCTTAGGGTTAGCGTTGTATTTTAGCCCTCCGTTGCCCTTTATCGACAGTTGTATTCTAATGGAAGCAAGATTCATGTGTTGTTCAGGTTGTGACATTGGAAGATGTTGTGGAAGAGATTGTTGGAGGGATTTTTGACGAGAATGATTCAAAGGTTGGTGTGTTATGCTTTGGGAACTATCGGTCTGTGCTCTACCAAAGCAATTCATGAGCTTCCAACTTAAGCGAATACGCAATGTTTTCATTGGGAAACCTTGTAAATCCCCATGCGTTAACTGGAGTTGGAATTTTGAATGTAGAAGGAAATTAGAAAGAAAACGGGCTATGTGGTCCAGAGGGCAGATGGAGTTTTTGACGTTGATGCAAATACGTCAGTAGAGGACCTGAGGGAGGCTCTCGAGATTAAACTGCCGGAGGTAAGTTTCTTGTCAAAAGTATTAGAATCATGTGGTATCATGAACTGAATGTCCTGATATTGGGTTTTTTGAATTGTTGCGGTTTCTCACTCTAGACCCTAAAGAGTTCGATGTTGACACTTGTGATGTGTTGCTGTTATATGTTTGATTACAGGGTTCAAACCACTACGAGACTGTATCAGGTTTTGTGTGTGAGGCGTTTGGCTACATTCCTCGCACTGGCGAGAGTACCAAAATCACACTCCGAAAGGCAGATGCTGAAGAGGGTGAGAGACGTGATGGCGAGCAACAGGGTGAGCATCAGGAAGATCGTCGGGAGAAGGAGAAGGAAGAGAGGGAGAAGGAGAAGGAGAAGTTTCAAAAGTATCGCCTGGAGGTATCGACCATAAATGTGTTCCAGACAAGCTTATGACATTTTATCTTTTGATTTTCCTTGTTTTTGAGAATATGCCTTCAAATCCAAACTAAACTGATCCTTTCTCGCATTGCAGATTCTCGCCGGCAATGCTCGTAAGGTAGGGTCCGTGCGGTTTGAGAGGTTGGAGGGCACCACTCAGAGTCGGGAGGAGTCTGAGAGGAGCTTCCCTCGTGCTTTGCAAGCGGATAGGTGTGTGGATGTTACCCCCTCAAATCTCTAATTTTAGCTTGTAAATTATCAGCAAGAAACCCTTTTTTTTCTAAACATTTTGACATTTGTAATGTAGCTACATAACTTTTCTTTTATTTACTCTGATTCTTTCGTTGGGCCTGCGCTTGCACATGTGAAGCCTTTTGTTGGTATTATATAATTGCACATTAGATCACGATCTTCACGGATCAATAGAAATTGATCGTTTCATCTTATTTTATTTTATCGAACTATCGATTAGTTTATAGTCGTAGCGCTGATATTGTGCAACCTCAAACTGAAAGACATTTGTTGCACAGGCCTGCCGTTGAAGATGTTCACTGGCAAGATCCTGAAGAGGGTAACAGTTCAGAAGAGGATGCCGAGGAGGAGGGATGCATACCTGACGAGGGAATTCTCGATGGGCCCAAAATTTATCTACCCGGGAGTGTACGTTGCAGTGATGGTTTGGGCTTCTCAATGAGTAGCCAAGACTGGGACTTGGAGTCAGTTGAGGAAACCCTGAAAGAAGGCCTGGAGACAGACAGTGAGACAGATGGGAGCACTGCGACTGTTGTGGCCAGCTTGACAACCAAGTGGGAAGAAGACGAAGCACAAGTGGAGAGGCGTCGGAACCGAAGGCGAAAGCAGTCAGCCGAGGCTGCCTTGGAGCTTGACAGACATCGTTCAAACCAACATAGATAATTTTTCATCAACTCAGGGGCAGGATTGAGAGAATCCATCAGATTCTGAAATCCAATCTCATATTTTTTGGAAAGGTAAAACATCATCTTCTGTCTCAACTAAATTCATTTTTTGAAGGACCATACACAAACCCTACCCTCCTCTATCCTAGCCTGAGTTTGTTTGCATCTGTAGCAGTAAGAATTTGTACACTGAGGAGCCTTAGCGTGTCCACAAACCAATCTAGCGAAGTCATGAAGCAGTGCACAGAATCTAGTTGGTAGTCCCTGAACGGGTTTTCCTAGAAGAACTGAGACTTCTGTGGTCCTGCTTGTATTTTTGGTCCGACTTCTGTATCATACTCCAATTTGTTCTGCGATTGGAACTCTGATTTGACTCGAAATTCAATAGTTTTTTAAGGACTTGTCTGTGAACAGAACGAGGATGTGACTACAGAAATATTTTTTTAAATAAATTATTTTTTACCACAGATTGAAAACCAGTTCTGCATGCGAGGTGGAATCATTTCTGAAGTTGAATTATTATTATTTGTTTTTCTGAAAAACGGAACCCTGCCTTACATAAGTGGGAGCTTGCTGTTGTACCAACTGTGAATTGATGCGCTCTAAAGGTTTAAAAACCGGATTGATCATCGGTACCGTAGTGTGAAGGGACTTCTCAGTGCTCAAATCATTTATGAAACTCCTATCTAGGTTTTGAAATTTTGACAGTAGCTTTTCAAGTCTGGAGGCTTGCTGGGTTAGGCTTGCTTGAGCAACACGAAGAAGACTGTTGTGACTTCATCACGTATCACAGCAAGACTGTAAGTTATATGTGGTGTGAAAAGGGTTTTTTTGTCCCTTCCTAGCGCCACCGTGACATAGCTATAGCGTGGAACATGCGCAAAATAGTGTGCCTTTTCATTTGTGACCAATGAGTTGGGAGGTGTCATCTTTGTGGTCATGACTGAATCTTGACTGGAACCATGAAATGAAAATGATGCGACTCAACTCTTGGTCACGAACTGTATACATATGACCCTGTCTTATTTTATATATTTATATATATAAATATAATAGTTTGGAAGGTAACTCATTTGTGATCCATTTCTAAAATTGATCCCTATAGTCTAAAATGTAGAGTGTTTATTCATGAACCTAGTTTTCATTTTGGGTACACTTAGCTCCATCACTTTGAAAATATACATAGCTTACTTGTTCCATATCCAAAAAATACATACTAAAAGAATATGAAAAAACTTGTTCAAACTCCTTTGAAAGCTTCCAATAACCTTTATACATTTGAGTTATTTGTAAAGTATCCTAAATTGGGGTTTAAACCCATGAATTTTGTGAAAAAGCTGGTTGAGTTAACCCCTATAGGACTGAGGCATTTTTTGGCTTGAAAACCACTTAAAACTACCATGTTTGCTACTTCCTTCCAAAAAAACAAAAAAAAAACAATTTTCTTAAATCTAACCATAGGATCTTGTACATTACTTATTTGAAATCATGTGGTAAAAGTTTCATGAAGTTTGACCATACGGATTAGAAGATATTAGCATTCAAAGTTGGAAAAAAAAAAATTTGAACTCTGACTTGCAATTTCAGATGACTTTGACTGCCATTTGTTGAATTTTTTTGCACTATGGACCATGAAGTTAAAATTTTTTATGTTGAACATTTGAGTTGAGAATTAAGGGAATTTTTTTTTTAAAAACTACTTGATTTTCATTCATTAAAATTTTTTAAAGTAGAAGTAGGTCTAAGTTTGAACAAAACACTGAGTAGTTAATAGCTTTAAGATGTAATTGAAAAACCATGATTTCAAAGGTGAGCTTGTTCTTGCAAACATCCTAAACCCTATCAAAAAAGAAAATTTGAAAAATTGCATTCAAAAATGAATTCTATAAGTTATTTTTTGAAGAAGGTGCTTAGATTGTCCGAAATACAAGATTGTCTGTAACTTTCTCATTATTTGTACAAAAAAATGAACCAAAGCTTCAGATGTAGAACAAAACATAATCTTTGAGAAAATAAATAAAAAATAAATAAATAATTTTTTTTGTGTTTTTTTTTCTGCCCGGCAAACTGCTTTTTGGACTTATAATGGCATAACTTTTGCTTCCAAGCACCAATTAAAATAAAAATTATATTTTTGGAAAGCTAGCCTGATTTCCTATCTTCAAAAAAAGTTTCAAAAAATCATAGCAAAAATTCAGGTCACACAAGCCTGCCCGAAATTCCAAGTATCCCCCGAGGGGACTTTAGTCCTTTAGGGGTTAAAAAAGTCAAATTAAAAGTGGGTATGAAACTTATTTTTCCATCAAAATGGTGCTTAACCCCTAAAGGACCAAGAGTCCCCTCGGGGGACTTTAAGAATTCGGGCACGCACTTGTGACTTCAATTTTTAATGAATTTTCTTGAAATTTTCACATAAGATAGAAAAACTGATTAGCTTTGTGGGAATATAATATTTTTTTTCGATTGGTGACCGGGAGCAAAAGTTATGCCATCTTAAACATAATTTTCATGTCGCCGGGCAGAAAAAAAAATCTACAAAAACTTCAAAATTAAAAAATTAATTTTTTTTTCTTATAGATTTTATTTTTGTCTACAAGTGAAGCTTTGATTCATTCCATTTGGATTAGTAATGTGAAAGTTATGAACAATCTTGTTTTTCGGGCAATCTAAGCATCTTCTTGAAAAAAATAACTTATAGGATTCATTTGTGAATGCAATTTTCACAATTTTTCAAAAAAAATTGTTGGACAAGGTTGATTTTGTTTGCTAGAACAATCTCACCATTGGGATTATTGTGTTTCAATTCCATCTATGAGATATTTTCAATTTAGTTTTTCTTTCAATCTTGGACCTACATCTACTTGATAATTTTTTTAAGAATGAAAAAGAAGTCTTTATTTTGTGAATTTTTTTTCCCTAAGCTCTTAGCTCAATTTCTCAATAGAAAAAAATTTAAATTCAAGGTCTGTAGTGCAAAAAAATTACATAAATGGAGGACAAAGTCATTTGAAGTTGCAAACTAGAGTTTAATAAAACTTTGTTTTCGAACTTTGAATGCTCATATCTTCCTATCTATACGGTCAAACTTCATGAAATTTTCACCACATGATCTTAGTTAACCCCTAAGCGCTCAAGCGACCATTTTCTGGTCGCTACCTGACTTCATGCAGAATTTTCGAGCAAAAAAAAAACTTTTTTCAAACTAACTTTTTTTCAGTTTTGAAAAAATTGGGTTTTCTTTCAACATTGATATTCAAAACTAAGATCAGTATGGTCAAACAAAAGTTATAGCAAAAAAAAGGAGAAATAGTACAAAGTGTCTTAAATTGCTTAGTGTTGAAAAACTTACTATTTGGGGGAATTATTGATGCTCTCTTTAGTAAATACTTTTTATATTTTTACAAGTCAATAAAAACCATAATTTTGACCAATCAAAAAAAATTTCAAATCATAAAAATAGAAATTGTATTTTTGGTGAATTTTTGAAGTTATATCTTCAAAATTCATTTGAAGAGAATCTATAAATATTTTTTAAATTTTGATCATATTTATACTTTCTACTTTTTGTGCTTTACATTATCTTCTTTGATGCTAACTTCAAAAAAGTTGTAAAGTTTATATTTTATAACACATTTGTATTTTGTCTTAATCCCTTGGGCTTTTAGAGGTTGAATATTTTGCATTTTTCTATAAATCAATAAAAAACACAATTTTGACCAATCAAAAAAAAATTCAAATCCTAAAAATAGAAATTGTATTTTTGGTGAATTTTTGAAGTTATATCTTCAAAATTCATTTAAAAATAATCTAAAAACATTTTTTTTACTTTGACTGTATGGATACTTTCTACTTGTTGTGCTTTACATTATCTTCTTTGATACTAACTTCAAAAAAGTTGTAATTCTTATATTTTATAGCACATTTGTGTTTTGTCCTAACCCCTTGGGCTTTTAGGGGTTAAGTAAAGTACAAGATCCTACGGTTAGATTCTAAAAATTTAGTTCTTTTGTTTTTCATGGATGAATGGAGCAGAAATGACAGTTTTGAATGGTTTTGGGTTGAAAAACGGCCGTGGTCCTTTAGGGGTTAAGAAAGTTTGGTCCCCACTTTTGAAGTCGTGTGACACAAGTGTCTTGCAAAAAAATTTGACACTTCAACTATAGTTGCCTTCTCAACTTCAAAAAAAGTCATGCCCAAAGTGGGAGGGGGACTTTACAAATAACTCAATTGTCTTTAATAGAAATTAAGGGAGAAACACCCAATACCATCCTTGTACCTTTGCAGTGGACCTTAAACTCATCCAAAACCATCCTTAGATTGCAATGAATGTGTTCTCCGGATGTTTGATTGGCTCATTGTTGATTTTAGAAGTGTTCAAATTTGGGCCATCTATTGAATAGTTCCAGTGGTCTAACAAGCCAACACTTTGGAAAATCATAGAAATTACTTATGGCATCCAAAAAATCTTTTTTTTTTAATATTCATGATTTTCACTTGCTAATACTAAAAAAATATTAACTTTCAAAAGAAAAAAACTGCCTCCAACTATGCTGAATTCCTTATTTGGACGGTTTTGGGTGTTTCCACCACAATTCAAGAAGACACAAATGTGCAATTCTCTTATAATTTGGACTTCAAAAGTATCAAACTTGATACCGCACAACATTCTTGTACTCGTTACTACCAATCTAAGTGTGACAGGTGGCACCATTTATATGAAAATAGATACATCCGTCCCAAATTTTTTGACAGAAAATTCTGCAATCATTTCAACCAATCCAAAAGTGACACATGAGAGTCGTCTGTTTGAACATAGACCGTTTCAAAAAAGACAACATAAGACTCTTCAATCATTGCAACCAATCTAATAGTGACACGCAACATTCTCAAATTCCAGACACTGGAAAAAAAAAAAAGAGTCAGTTCTCCGCCATACAGTACCTGACACCTGTGTACGGTAATTGGAAAAAAAAATAGTCATTCGTCAGTCAGCCAGTGTGGACTGAAATCAAGTTGTGCCCCCAAGAAAAATTTAACCTTAAAAAATAAAATCCAAGGAAGGATTTTTGTTGGTCAAAAGGCATGAATCAACCAATACTTAAACAAAGGACACTTTACACGTCAAGGGGTTGAGCCAATTGTTTGTGAAGCCAATTGCACAATTTCAACCTTTTGTCCAATCACAAGTGAAGATTTGAGCCTTCTGTCCAATTACAAGTGAAGATTTCAGCCTTCTGTCCAATCACAAGTGAAGATTTCAGCCTTCTATCCAATCACATGTGAGAATTCCAGGCCTTTTATGTAGGAAATTGGCAAGTCTCCTCTAGATGTAAAAGCATCCCTTATCTAAACTTATCTATTCACTAGGGGTTTTGGGGCCTTTCTCCACCTGTTGTTTCGTGATGAGTCCATCCATTACAATTTTTATTTTTTAAAGAAATGAAGGAGAATCTATTTTATTGTGCCAGGTTTATTGCCCACATGGCAATTTATGCCGAAGAAAAATTATTAAAATTTGTTAAAAATAAAATTTTAAATTTTTAGAAACTATTAAAATTTGAGTCTGAAAATTATTGGTAAATGGGTCAACTTTCTTCTCCTTCTGGTTGGTCAAAGTCTTCCTTCTCAACCGCTCAATTCATATCTGGTGTCATACCTGACTGTCAGCAACAATTGGTACTCTCAGTATTTGAATAGTGTGAGATCCCTCACACTATTTGGATGAAAACTGGATGAATGTGATCAGAGTGAGGACTTAGATGAATGGGAGAAAAAGTGGATGAATGTTAGATGAAAATATTGGTGGGTGATTGTGGATGAAATATTTGATGACATTCACATTACTGAGATTAGAGAATGTTCATCCAAATTTTACTTGAAATAATATAGGTCACGTAATATTGATATTACTTCCATTAACTCCAACAATTTTTTTGTGTTTAGAGACCAAAAACTATTTCAAAATACTTGGCCTCAAAGTAGGGCTAAAAAATTTATCTATATTTATTCTTTATCAAATTCAAATGTAGGATCCTTTAGTTGTTTCCTACGGTTCTTTTATATTTAAAAGCCTTGAATTCCTATAAAATAGCCATCTCCAAAGCAAAGGTGAAATTTTCATCTATATGTATTCTTTATAGAATACAAACATAAAATCCTTTAGGTAACTTGTTCATGCAAATCATCCCAAAATTTCAAAGTAAATAATCCTACAAATTGTAAGTTTGATTAATCTAAATTTCAAAATGTATAATTTTAGCCCTTCCCAAAAGGTAGAGTTTAGATTTTCAACATTTTTAGAAGAATTGCATATGTCCTATAACTTGTGAATTTTATTGAAGATGTTGGAAAACAGCTGAGTATAAATATTTAAGAAAATGACTTTATATGTGTTTTTTTACTTACAAAGTAAAATTCTTTATAACTTTCACCTCATGATTTGGAATTGAATAGTTCAAATGTTTTAGGGGAGGCATTAATTTCTACAATCCAATTAAACCGATTTTTTTAAAATATATTTTTAGTTGTCCATTCAACTTCTAATCTTTGGAATATTTATTGGAACATAAGAGGATTTCTGGGACCTGGAAGACCGTTTTAGGGTTGTTCCCTAAAACTGTTCCCACTATTGCAAACCACCCCCCTATTGGTCTGAATTTTTTAATTTAAAAAATAACTAATTATTTTTTTCAGCATGTATTAAAAAGCAAGAAAATTATTTTCTTAAAATTCAAATGTATATTTTGAAAATATTTAATAATTAATTAGATTATTTAATTAATTAGTATTTTTTTGATGTGGTAGTCACTCAACCACATCAGCATAGCGTTCCCAGCATTCCCAACGTTTGGGAACTCACAGTCTTCTAAACTGGCCAAAAATCCTCTTATGTGTCCTAAATCTCTAAAGAATCAAATCCATTGTGAAATAGTCAAACATCATATTTGATCTTAATATAACCTTTTAGATTATATGCTTATATCAATGTTATTTTTTTATTCTGAAATACTACAAATTATCTATCATTGAAAAAAGAAACTCACATTTTTTTGTAAAAAATTGACATTTTCATAATTTTTTTAAGTGAATAGTAAAAATGAATTAGTATATATAGAAAAAATATCTCAATTAATTTGAAATTATTTCACAAGGTACAAGTAGCAATGGAGATTATTTGGGAGATTATTGTGAAAAAATTTCAATTAATTACTATAACCAATACACCCTTGCAATGACCTTCAAGTCAAATTTCACCATGAATCTAAATTTAGACTATTTTATAATTGATAAGTAAAACTTGATATTTTTCCCTAAAATATTTTCAGTTGATGTTGATTTTTCATAAATTTGCAACAATGGAGAGTAGCGATGATTCCTAAATTCTAAAGTAATACTATAGGTGGAAATGAAATTATTCCAATTATTATATGTAAGAGTAATATGCAATTTATATTATTAAATTAATTTCAGAATGAAAAGCATAATTTTGTAATTTAAATTTTAAAATCATTTATAAGAATAAAATTTAAATGAAAACACAAAATATTCTATAATTTGGATTCTAACATTTGGAACTGATAATTTGGAATGATTGACCCAGGTGCATTCACTTTTTGGATGCATAGATGTTTATGGGATAAACAAATCTTCACAAGTAGACAAGGATGATTAGCATCTATACAAAAAAATTCACATAAAAATTCCAAATTAAGTGGAGTCAACGAAGCTTGCCTAAGTTGTGAATAAATCCAAAGTAGACTCTTTAGTCTTCTAGGTGAAAAGGCACCTTGTAAATTAGTATACAGCTAGTTCTAATATTATTACAAGTTAGCTTTATCACTTTCAAACACACTAAAGTAAAAGGCTCAGAAACTACTCATTTAAGAACTAATCCACCTTTTTCATTTATTTCTTTAGATGGAAATATTCTTAACTCATTTTTCGGTGAAAGGAAAATAGATAAGGAATTTAACACAAATTATTTCATATTTTTTGAAGCATTATTGAATTAATTATGACCTTTCAAAGAAGTTGTGTCATAGGTCCCTATTTATGACCCTAGATCTTCCATAAACCATTTACTTGCAACTTCTAAGAGAAATGGAGAAAAGAAAGAGATTGATTGGCTCTTGCAATTAATAAATTGTTTTCTTTGATTCATTCAATGATTAGAGAGGTTAATTAAAGAATCATCTCATGTCCATTTCACAACCATTTATAGGACGGTCCTTAATGCAGGAATTGTTTTCAAGCCCTCTCCTACAATTGCATAGCAATCTCATTTTTCAACAATAAAGAAAACTTGATCATGGTGTCCAAATACTCTTATGTCCAAAATGTCCCTTCTTATATTGCATCTAGTCTTTGACTATTTTCAACAACAGTAAGATCCCCCTCTTGATGACTCATAACGCCAATGTTTTATATTATATGCAAATTGTGCTACAATTTCATCCATTATATCCCCATTAGCACAACTTTCCTAATCTTGATGATTCACAAACATCTTCTTCATGAAACCTTAGAGCTTGATGAAATTTTTTTGGTGTTGTTGCATTGCAATATGCTCTAATAGAGAGTGAGAGAGAGAAAAAAAATGCAAAATTGATTCAACTTTGTTCATATAATTTACATATTTTGTATATATACTTCATTTGTTTGATGTTAATGTAATTATATTACATTTGTAATGGTTGAAAAAATATTCATCATAATGGCAATTATATTTAAGAACTGACCCTTAGACAAACTTGTATATCGTATACATCTTCTATACATCAAAGCCTAGGTCTATTTTTGATACACCTATAACTATAATTTCTGAAAATTCATAAATTATTCATACATGGAAAAGAATATAAAATGTTCATTCAATAGGCAATAGGACCTACAAGAACTAAGACAATTGTGCTTAGACCCTTATTTGAACCCTTATTTTATAACATTCTTGAATTAGTTGGAAGTCCATCTTATGTAAAAAAATCTTATTTTAGTTTACAAGAAAATCTTAGAGTGATAGAGAGTAATCTAGAAGATGTTGGAGTAATCAAATGGCTAGATAAAGGGAAAAATTGACCAAGAGCTAGGAGAAAATATATCTCAAAGGGAGGAGCTTTCAAAACCAAACATGTATCAAATGACATAACTATCTAGACATGGTAGTTATTTCAATACCTAAATTTAAGTAGACTATAAATAATTTATTATTTGTTAACAAAAATTATAAAGCTATCTAATGTCTACTTAGTTTTAGGTTCTAAAATTATTGACTCACCTAGACTATTACACCATTGGAAACAAGTTTGATTTTGAATGTTCCTACCTTATAGGCAAAATACGTCATCTTTATTCTTCTAAAAGATGAATAGTAATATGTTTTCAAAATATTATAAGAGTAAGAAATCCTATACTAATTCTATAATCCAACCTACTTATTAGTATATTATCATATGATACTTACCAAAACACAATGTCACAAAGATATACAATGAAGTAGTTCATTTACGAATTTTTATCTCCTTTCAATTTTTACTAGGAAGTTTATAAACTTGAGTAAATTGTATCATGCTAAAAAATGTTTTGATTTTTCAATTGTAAATTGTATTGGAATTTCAAAGAAGAGTATTTTTTCATCATAACAAATACATATATGTGAAATTCAAAATCATACAACATTTTGAGTGTTTTTTGTACACTAGATCTACTATCTAGTCGTTAGAGGTACCACCTTTTGTCAAATTATTGCTTGCATTTGATTGGGCATGTTCAAAATGAACATTTGTAATTGTTTTAGAGACACTCATTGGTTCAAATCACTTGATTTCTTGCTTGTCCTTCACCCCATTGCAAAAAATCTTTGACTATCTTTCACCTCTTTACTTTGACACTCATAATTCACTTATATGAATTCCAAATGAAACAAATTATAGATTTAAAATGAAGTTGAAGTGCACTTCATTGCAATTGCAACAAAATTTGTGGTTTCAAAATCAATTTGTTTTTTAGCCTACTAGAACTTCCTAAAATTGTTGAACTTGCTAGTGAAAACCACTTGAAAAATTCATAAATGAGTTGTACCCCATTGTACATTAACAATTGCAAAATTTACCTAATGTACATTAACCCTTGAATGCCTCAATCCTTTTTAGAATTTTTGCACATTTTTGTTTACATCTTTGTATAGAAATATGGATTGTAGCAATTTTATGAAATTGATCATTAAAGAAGGTTGTCTTCTCAAGATTCAAACATCACATTGGATGAATAGGAGGTTAGTTGGACTAGATAGCACCTCAAAGCCCTCTATTCAATGTCCAAAAAATGCAAGTCAAAGTGCTCAAGGATTAATTTTAGAGCTTTCTTATATCTTCTATCTTTTATATATATAGAGAGAGAGAGAGAAAGAGAGATAATGGATGAAAATACATTTAGTATTCAAAATATAAGTGTATCAATTTGATCATTAGAAAGATTTTAAGGTCACTAAAGGAGTCCTTTCATCAGATGAAATCTGAGGGCATTACAGGGCCGTTTCGGGTCTGTTCCTGAAACGGCTCCCAATGCCGCAGACCCCTGTCAGGCTGACTTTTATCGGGAAAAAAAAATTTGGGTCCTGAAATATGAAAATAAGTAAAAAAAAAATTTGATTTTTTTTTTAATTACGTGGCAGTGTCCCGACCACATAGGATTCGAGTTCACAGGGCAGAAACTTCGTTCCCGCAGTCCGGGAACTCGCAGTCTCCTAATGCCCTCAAATTTCTTCTAATGCCTTTGTTCATTGTTTTCTATGGGCATCATCCAAATTTATTTCCGCTATCTTCCAAACTTCAACAACAATAATTAGAAGCTTTGTATATTCAATTTTTTTGGAATTAAGAGGTATATTCTATGTGCTTATAAGTACTACAATTGACACTTTTTTTTTCATTGTATTAGTTAATTTTTTTGAATTTCATACAAATTAGTTAAAGTTGTAATTATTCAAAATAAGTGCAGTCACTTGAGTTTTACTTGTAGATTATAGATCATTTTACATTTATTATAGACACTCACTATTGTATGGAACTTATTGATTCCTAAACTACAATCCTAATAGTAACTCCCTACTAAAATGAAGCCTATTGCATTGTAAGGACACCAAAGAAGTTTCATTAATCTACAAGGTTCCAATGAGAAAATGTTTGGTGGTCATTAGAGTTTAGTAAATACAAGTGAATAAAAATTTGTGCAAATAAAACCGCAATCCAATTTGCCTACATTATAAGATATCACTCAAATGATGAACAATCCTTCTGTCTCTACAAGCAAACCTACAATGCCATCAAGATTGGTCTCCTTCTCTAAACAACATTGCTCAATTTGAACAAATTAAAACTTTGTAGAAAATCTACCTAGTATGATCTAAAATAGCATTCGCAAAATTCATAGTTGCGAAAGGTCTTTGTAGACTACAAAATTGACCCATGAACAAAATTACATGATGAATTAAACCAAATGTGGGTCTTGACCAACTTGTTGCCATGTCTAAGAAGACAATGTTCCTTCTCTAGTAATTTATCTTGTTAGTGAGGGTGCAAAATGAGTGTGACCTACAAAATTAGAGAGACACCATAATAAAAAAAATTGTGAAAAAATTTGTACAATTCAATATTATTTCAATTTTCACTAAATAAAAAAAGTGAGCACCCATTAATTTGATAAAGCATTGTAAGGCATTCATTCTTCTCACTCCAAGCAACTTCAAGGTGGAATCAATACATGAAATTCTTTTTGAACATAAAAATCATGAAATTTTAACTTTCTTAAATGATAATTTTTTTAAATATTTATGAATATGCTACAAATTTGTGAAGTTGAATACATGCAAGACACTAAATCCTCCATTCAAAGTGGGCTCAATAAGGTAAATTTTGGATTCTTTTGATTAAAAGCAAAAAAAAGTGACCCCTATTCTATGCCATGTTTAGGGTATGTGCTAGGTCTCTCTTAGATAATTTGGAGTCTTTGATTGTAAATATGAACTCATAATTTGAAGAAAAGAAATTTAAATCCTTCATTTTCCCCTAAAGTAAATCCATATTGTGTGGAAGATTTAGTGTCCTTCCAAATACATTAAGTAAGGTAGTATGCTCTAAAAGCAAGTGTTGTTCTAAAAGTGATCATAACAAAGGGGTACATTTTGGTTTTTGCAATGTACTAGTGGTGTATATTTCAGTGGGTGGCTACTTTTAATGACCACTAGGCTTGAACTTTAAAATTTTATAACTAATTCTACATAGGCCCAAAAAAGATGAAACAACTTGGGTTAGATGCCAATTCCATTTTCCTTCCTATGAAGATTTACTGAAAATTGTTTCAAAGAGTTTAGCTTCTCCCAAAAGGCAATAAGCTCTTAAATGGTTGCTTTTAGAGCATACTACCTTACCCCCAAACTCTTGTATTACCCCCAAACTCTTGTGTTGCAATCATCATACATAAGTTTATTTCATTTCAGAATTCATACTTGCTATTCGTACCTATTTTCAAGATTGGTTTAGGGTACAATGTTGGAATGGGAGCCTCAACCTCATTGTCGTTTCCTGTTCTTCTAAGAGCCCAGTCTTCCAGACACCTTCAGTCCAGGAAAGTGAGCTGGCGGCAGCTGATTGGACCTCTTTCATTGACAAAATGACAACAGAAAGACCATTCCCAAAGAATATTCTCCTGGGACCGCGCGACGATTCAGTCCACAAGGAAAGAAGATTACCAGCCCTATTGACTGAGTCCCCATTTCTACACTAAATAAATACTTTAGTGAAATTAGGTTGCCTTAAGACCCATTCCCAATGAGGTATCAATATCCAACCTCTATAGGAGAGGGCTTGATAACAGTGTGGGCATTTTCAATTGTCTAGTAGGAGGCTATGAAATGGATACCTGATTGTAGGAAAATGGTCTCTTGATTACATCAGAGCATGATAAGATTTGGTTTATACTTCTGCAATGGATGGTTTAAGAGCCACGATGGATTCTTTCATAACTAAGAGCATCCCCACCGTGCAGGTCAGAATTTGACTCAAAATTTGACCCTTTGCAGGGCAGATGATTACAATCCATCCCGGCCAGAGTTGGAGAGCCCCACTGCTGAACAGTGCAAGCAACTCTCTAAAAGATGTTTTTATTTTTTTTAATCAATTTTTCAGTTCGTTTTGCCTTGAATTAAAACCCAAAAACATTGGGCTTTTCTTCCCTTCAAGGTCTCATTCTTTTTCCTTGAAGAGATCTCAA
This sequence comes from Thuidium tamariscinum, assembly GCA_947034885.2. Lineage (NCBI taxonomy): Eukaryota > Viridiplantae > Streptophyta > Bryopsida > Hypnales > Thuidiaceae > Thuidium > Thuidium tamariscinum. The sequence goes on along the minus strand of OX344753.2, from coordinate 1,760,618 downwards.
AATATTTTGAGATCTCTTCAAGGAAAAAGAATGAGACCTTGAAGGGAAAAAAAGCCCAATGTTTTTGGGTTTTAATTCAAGGCAAAACGAACTGAAAAATTGATTAAAAAAAATAAAAACATCTTTTAGAGAGTTGCTTGCACTGTTCAGCAGTGGGGCTCTCCAACTCTGGCCGGGATGGATTGTAATCATCTGCCTTGCAAAGGGTCAGATTTTGAGTCAAATTCTGACCCGCGCGGTGGGGATGCTCTAAGTAGATAGGTGTTTACTAGTTTTATTCAAAATAAGAATTGGTTGTTCAACTATCTTCTTACAAATGTTAAAAAATTTAAAATAATGATTGATTCAAGAATTCATTTCAATTTTAGAAAGGGTCGCATTTAGAAACCATCTCTATTACTCCTTTTGTCCTACTATAAGCTTCCAAATCAAGCAAAATTTATGTCCCACTAAAAAACTCCTTTTTGTGATTTTGAATGTTTAGTGAATGTTGTGCTAAACAACCTTGTGGAGGTAAGTGAAACAATCTAAGAGCCTATCATTAGCCTTACAAGCTTGGCCTAAAATGGCAATATCAGGCACCTTGTACTAATTGCTTCTTCAAATAGTAGTGTTCACAACTTGTTTAGAGACTACTTTGGCACTATTAAAATTTGATCATTAACTAGGCTACTTTTTAATTTATTTTTGGATACTTAGAGTTGGGGAACATGTTATTAGAAACCCATTGTATCCACCATCCTTTAAATCATCTAAAATGACAAAGCTGGCAACAATTATAAAATATCTCAAATTTTGTACTTTGAACTTGTATTTCAGGGGCCTAAACAATAGTGCCTAAGCTCCAAATTTTGCTTAGAACCAAGGGATGGGACTTATTCACTCTTTAGTGCATGTATTTCTAGCTCTTTCATCAAAAACATAGTTAATTTCTTACGGAAAAAAGTTTTGGAAGCTTTTAGTAGGACAGATCGAGGAAGTACTTTTTACATGTTGTAATGCTAGTTTTTGAACAAAACCATTTTTTTAAAACTAAGCATATTTGGGGGGCCAAGTCCTATGAATCACAAATAGGGCCATATGCGAGATTTTGTTTGAAAATCCATAAGTAATTCATAAATGCTCCAAAGATTACGAAACAACTTGTTTTAGATTCCTCATTTATTTCTCTTTGCTTGAAAAATGAGCAAAAAATATTATCATCTAAAAATTACATGATAAAGGCAAACCAGCCCTCGAATGAGCGATTTATGAGCCTCTTACCTTAGGTGCAACCATTTTCAACCAAAGCTTAGAATGTATTTTTTTACTCCTTTTCAAGATTGGAAGTAATAAGCTCACAACATATGTTTTGAAGTAATGAGCGAGAAATGAGCTCTTGAATGATTGGAATTGGAAGACCATATATTAGCAATGGGTTTAGGCCAACTTTTGGCTTCCAAATGATTAGTACTCTATAATTTATATTCAAGGGAAAAAAACTGTCAATGCCTATCATTTCTATTCTTCTACAAGGGAAAAAAATTGCATTGCCTTCTATTGCTTTAGAACATTCATGAAATTTCTTAACTGGTCAACTATGGGTGGTTCTATTATACTTTCATTTGTACACATGAAGGTTCACAAGTCTCAATTACAACAATACCTAACTCATTAGGAGGGATTTGAGGCCAGCAAAGGGCCGTTTCAGGATTGTTCCCGAAACAGGGTTTGGGAACGGCTGGCTGCTGGTCAGCATTTAAAAAATAAAAAATAAAAATGTGGGTCCTGAAATATGAAAAAAAGTCAAAAAAAAAATTTGGAAAAAAAAAGTCAATGATGTGGCAGTCGCTCGACCACGTCGGATTCCTGTAGAACTGCATTCCCAGACCCTGTTTTCGCGATTTCGGGCTGTGGGAACTCACAGGCTCCCATTGCCCTCAAATCCCTCCTAATGCAAAACTACAATGGTCCATTCTTCTATAATAACAATAGATATTTACATAGTGTCATATCGAGAAATTGGTATGGAGCAACCTAATTTGACTATTTATAGTGTATATTGTATCTAAGCATGTAAAGTGAGTATCCCCCAAATTGCAACTATTTACTACTATGCCTTGTTTCTATTTTAGGAATGGTCAAATTTTTATTATTCTCTTCTTGGTATATGAAAAGAGGTTCCAATGCACCAAAGAACACAACAATTGGGTACCACATGCAAACGCAATGAAGGATCAAAGTTTTTGGGTATATATATATGATGGACATATATTGTGAGTCTTAGTTATAATTGCGATTTTTAATAAGGTATGATTTTTAGTCTACCCACCTCATTGCAAGGGGGGATTTAATTCTAAATTTTTCCCCTTAAAGAAGACACTAGGGTGCATGCATCTTGGTTTGCCAATAGTCCCCCCCCGGTCAAAAAACACAAATTGTTGATTTTTTTTAAATGCTTCCTTTCCAAAATGCCATTGATTTCTCAAAAAATCACAAGCCATTGATCTTTGTGAGATTTAATCTAAGCTATCCAAACACTAATTCAAATACTAATACAAATATTATATGAATACAAAACACATGTACAATATCAAAATATAAACACAAAAACTTGATATCTGAATATGGGAACAAAAATGGATATGGAAGTGGATACAGGATTTTGATTGTCCCATATTGATTGACTATCAAGTTAACCTGGTTCAAAAAATTACAAGTAGGGGGGGATAAGGAATTAGTTTTAATTATTAAAAAATCTAAAAACCTGGGTGGGTGGGTTTCTAAATTTGAAAATTAGTTAATTAAAATCTTCAGTGCATAGTGATAGAATTGTTACTATACACTCAGAATTGACAATAGTTGCTATATATATACAAATTGAACACATTATTAGAATTGATGATCAAATTTGGCAAAATTTGATTTCATATTTGAAAGTTAGGGACCATAGATTAGATTAGTGAAGTAGACAAATAGGAAAATAACCACCTATAAAATAGGGAAAGAATTTTTCATCTATCTAGGAAGGTAAAAAATGTTGTGGCATGCTCACTTTGCAAATTCAGTTGAAGTGCAATTTATAACTTTTTTGATGGAAGGATCTTTTTCAATCTTTTAAGGATTCTGGCCATGAAAATTGATGTAATGATTTAGAAAATGATAGGTTGTATAGGAAACAAACTCAAATTGATACCTAACATTAAGCTTTTCAAATCACTTTGTAGCAAGTATAATTTCTAAGTCCTAAACGAACCAAAATTATTCTTCGGTAATTGTGAACATGGTCCCACTAGAACAACTTATCCTTTAATTTTATTAAAAAATTTATAGTTGTAGGGTGATGAAAGGCAATAGTGAGCACTTAAAATTCCTAAAAAATTATTTTGTGTTCTTTTAAGTATTTGTCAAATGTAACCGATTGACTATGGATGCCTTTATATGCATCAATTAAATTTTTGAATGCAAATTCTTCTTATAAACCAAGAATATAAATTTCATTTATAGACATATTTGTATGCATTTTTTATACAATGTTTTGGCTTGTAAAAAAACAATTTTTGTAATTAATGAAGGATTGTTGGCAATATTTTACCATGTGAAGGCCATAGCTTCAAATTCCATCTAACATGCCATCAAATTGAATTTGTCTTTAATCTTCTTTTTCAAAAAGCATCTTCCTAGTTTATATTATTCCAATACTAAATTACAATGCTTGGATTCTAGACCGATACATTTTAAAGATTTTAGTGAATATATTTGTATATCTTTTTTTTTGTCAAAGGATTATGGTATTGCAATAGGGTTTATTGTAAAGTGTGTGTGACAAAGGACTATGAACCAGAGTTTGAAGAAAATACGAGACAAAATTCCTTGAAGCACCCTACTTGTGATTGATGGCGTTTGGTGTTGTATTCCTTTTGTAATTCACTTGGTTAAAGCTTTTGTTGATACCCCTTCTATAAATTAGGAAAATTCTTATGATTAAGTCTAATATGTACAATGATTTTTGAAGTAGACTTGAGTTTTGATTTTGAGAGTGGTAGTTTAATATCCAAGGATTTATATAACACAAGAATCTTCAAAATAAATTCTACACAAACAAATTTGCACTGAAATTTGAAGTTGAGATATATGCACAAAGTTAATATGCAATGAAGGAAAAAACATAATCAAAACTATACTAACTAAGATTTAATTGTTAGTGCTAGTTTGGAGGGATTTTTTAATATAATTATTCACTATGAATTACTATGAGCTCTAAATGCACTTCTTTGAACATTGTACAAAAAATAGAAGTTCCAAATAATTGATGTTAATTGGCATTGAAATTGCATGTAGGATCCATTGATTACATAGATGATCTTGTATCACATGCATCAATTTTACCATTGTACCATTCATTAACATTTGCCGACTATAATGGAAATGCTCATAGATATCTTTTTCATTTCATTTTAACAACATGCTTTATTATAACTCTAATATCATATCTTTGGAAAAATTAGATATCTAAGTATTATTTTTCCTTGCTCAATCTTTCACTCTTTGTAACTATTTAGACAATCATTCTTACAAGTATTTGTATGTTATTGTGTCTTAAACCAAAATTTAAAAAGATGGATTGTATATTAAAGCTTCAAAATATTATTTTTTTATTTAGTAATCCTAATTCTATGCATGCCCTTAAACACTGGTAATATGGTGGGCTTTGGGTACAAAGGAATAGTATCAAAGTGTGGTATCCAAGGCCCACATTGGACAATGTTCATAGGCCAACATGGGCCTTGTGCACCATGCTTTAGTACCATTCCTTAGTGCCAAAACGATAACCCTTTTTTACTAGTGAGATATTTTTTCCAATCTTTGACTATGCCTACATCTTTCACAATTAGAGATAACAAGAATTTTTTTAGTAGCACAATAGTTGGGAATTTAAAAAAAATTAATGATGGAAACCCCTATCTTTAAACTTGTTTTGCAATTTGATGTCTTGAAAAGCTACACAAGAAATCCCTACTCTATATCACCATCTTAAATAGACAAAATCAATTGCCAAAACTTACATTCTTAGAGCAGTCCCACAACAACACAATGAAGCAATACTTTAAAATATTCTTCATTGTTGATCTTCTTTATCAAAGGAAGATCAATGGTATAAAAATGTTTATAGTGTTGATTCTCTGTACTGTTCTAGGATTACTCTTAATCCTTAAATGTCGAGGTGGACGTTTTGTATCCAATGAATGACAAAGAATCTTGCCTTGTAAGGGAGAAGTGCAACTATTCATCCCTAGCATTAGAGGTAGAAAAGGAAAATCTTCTACATGACTTTGAATTTCAATGAAAATATTTGGCTTGTTCAAAGTAGATGATGTCACATAGTATTAAAATGCATGATTTCTACGGCCACCAATTTGTCCTTTAAGGGTTAACCCTCAAATGTTGACAAGGACATTTTGTCGTCATTGAATGACAAAGAATCTTTCCTTGCAAGATAGAAATGCAACTGTTCATCTTTGGTATTAGGGGTAGAAAGGGAAAATCTTCTACAGGACTTTGACTTCCAATGAGTATATTTTGCTTTCTCAAAATAGATGATGTCACACGGTATCAAAATGCATGATTTCCTTGGCCACCAATCCATCCTTCAAGGAATAAAAAACTTGCCCAAAATGTAATGGCTCGTTTCCATTGATGAGTGGAATGCTTTCAAGGGTAATGACCTTTTCCTAGCAATCTAAAATACTATTTCCTTCGTACTGCAGACAACCAACTTGCACAGATTGATGTTTGATGTCTCCTCAATATATCCAACACCAACTCCAAAGTTGACTCCGCGGAACCGTACTGCGCACTACAATATATCAGTGGAGTGGAGAATATTGTAAGTTGTGAAAATCAAAGTAGAATTTCCAAATGAAATCCCATCCAAAGGGGTATGACCAAAAGCTACTTCAATTGAATTTAATGTTTTTTTAAAAAGCTACTTCAATTGAATCTAATGTTTTTTGTAAAAGCTACTTCAATTTAATTTAATTTTTCTTAAAAAGCTACTTCAATCTGAAAAACCAAACATGAAAGATTCAGCACTGGATTTCCGGAACTGCCGTGTTGCCTCATATGTACATGTAGCCACCTCACAAATAGTGGATCTATGTTAGTACAACACGTCAACAGAAACTCCTCCCAACTAGAAGTAAACTGTCCCTTTACAAGCACATCTCAGGTAAAAGAGCTCACTGTGGTCAAAATCATTAGAGGAGATTTGAGGCCACCGGAAGATTGCGAGTTTCATGACTGCAGGAACGCAGAAACTGCCACGGTAACACAGAAACTGCCACAGTAATGCAGAAACTGCCACGGTAATGCAGAAACTGCCATGGTAACGCAGATCCGACATGGTCAAGAGAGTACCACATTATCAATTTTTTTTAGATAAACTTTTTTTCACATTTCAAGCCCCCCCTCCCCCCCAATTTTTTTATTTTTTAAATTTATTTACAGTAATTGCTAGCTAACAACGGCTAGTTATTACGGGAACAATCCTGAAATGGGCTTCTAAAGGCCTCAAATCACCTCTAATGTAGAAGTTTGGCCTCATGCTATTGTTGAAATTTTTTAATATTTTTTCCACACTAAGACAAGTGTGAGAAATGACAAGCGCAATTGAAATCATGTCTTTTCAACAAAGTGTAAATTCACTAGGAATTTTTGAAGTGTTCATTGCATCATGGCCCTAAAGGGACTATAGAGTACTCCACAACCAACAAAATTTGAATCTATGATGCTCATCTTACTACCTAATGCAATCATAAGATTTTCTAACATGGAAAACTTAAAAAGTCAATTCTTATGATGAATTTTACATTGAAAAGTTGGAAGTGACTAATGAAGTGACTAATCATTCCATTTCTGTCATGTAAGACATTGATTGTGACCCAAATCTCACATATTGAAAAAATTCACAATGGGATCATTTCCTAAGTGTCTACTATAGGTCATCTAACTACATTGGGTTATTTTATCTTACTCCATCGATGAAAGTCATAGATATTTCAAGGAAAACATCACTCATTCCTGAATAGCTATTGGACACATCCAAAATCGATTTGGTTTATGGACCTCCTACCCTACTAAAACCATGCACAAACCTTGTACTATTAGTTTATATTTCCACAATGCTAAGTTGTCCACTCCAAAACATTTTGGATTCTTGCATTGAAAGAATGTTCCTTAATCCTTAAAGGATGGATTGGTGACCATAGAAATCATTCATTTTGATAGCCATGAGAATCATTGATTTACAAAATTCCAAAAGTTTAAGTACTCATTGGAAGTCAAACTACTATAGAAAATCTCCCCTTTCTACACAAAATTTCAAAGATGAATAGTTGCAATTCTTTACCACAAAAAAGATACTCAATCATCCATCAAACACTAAATGTCTAAACATCCATGTCAACGTTTATGGATTAATCCTGCGAAGGCCCCGTAGACCACAAAATGGAGTGTGGTGATCGAGGAAAATCACTCACCCAATTGATTTACGTAGTCTCTGAGAATTTCACTGTTGAAATATAAAGTGCATGCATCACTGAGCTAGGAACCGCAACAATCCGATCAACATAAGGCCATTAACTGATCTTCTGATTAAAACATTTGATGGTAAACTTCTTCTGAGATCAAAGTGTGATTGTAGGTCCAAGATGACCCTAAACTACGAGATGAAGGCAAAACGGTACCCAAACCGAATGGAGATGTTGTGGGTTCAATACGTGGCTGCGATAGGTGGTTTACTTGGCATGAAAGTAGCCTTTCTTCCTGATGGAAACCCTTGTAGTGTGTTCCTCAACATGCTTATGTAAAAAAAATGTGATTTTAGAGGCAACCTTGATCAGCAGAGTAGATTTTGACATGCAGAATCCAAATTCTTTTGTTCAAATTCCGTGAGTAGGGTGGACTTGTCAACATGAAAATAAGCAAGAAAGCAAGAAATCTTTGCAAGAACTGAAATGCAATGTGTGAGCTCTTTGTCATAATGACCAGAAATCTTGTACTTGGTTTCAATAGCAACAAGTGAAAGTAGGTTGCCCATATTTCAATTAAAATGGACACTCAGGCAGTTGAAAGATAGTGCAGTCTGTGGTTCTTTTGTTGTTCAAAGGCACCAAAAGTTGACCTCATGGCCAAATATTCCATGCACAAAGAGGAGGAAGTGTGTACAACTTCATAGTACATGTACAAACTAAAATCAAGCATCGGCAAGTATGAAATGCAGGACGTTAAATCCTACCATCAAAGGTGGGCCCAAAAGGGTAAAACTTGAATTATTGGGGGGTAAAAGTAAATAAGCCCCCTATTTTACACCATGTTTAGGGGTATGTTATTGACTCTTCCTAGCTAATTTGGGGTCTCTAATCACAAATATGAATTCAGGATTTGTAAAAAAAAAATTGTGCAAAGAATAAAAAAATTTCAGCATTTACCCTGGGATAAATCCAACCTACTGGGCCCACCTTTGATGGTAGGATCTAACGTCCTCCGTATGAGACCAACAGTCTCCAATTGGCATCTCCTAGTCGAAGCCTTGTTGATAGCATGAGGTCTAGCCAATCCAAAGGTCACACAATTTAGTCTCACATTATGAAAGACCATGAAGCTACGAGATCATGTGATAGCAAAACTATTAGCCTATTGAATTCTAGATTCAAAAGATTCAACATGATTTGTGAAATCTCTACCTTCTTTTTTATTCTTAGGGGATGGATTCTATCCACCTCCAATATCCACCTTGGCAATGAAGGATTAAAGTCTAAATTTACACATGCTCCTAAAAACTAGAATGATGCTCAACCGGGCAAACCCCACATAACATTTAGTAGCTTGAAGAGAGGCTACTTTTGCCTCTCTTCAAGCATTTGTAGCAAATTTCATCCATAAATCTATATCATGATAGGAGCCAAGATGGTTTAAGATGGATAATAAGCAAATGTTAATATTTGACACCTATATATACATTACTATATGCTTAAAATTTGTTTTTGACTTCATAAGAGCCTAAAGAAAGTTGATAAACAATTAATCTAGCCAGTAACCACTCACTGCCACCAAATTGTAATTGACATGATAGAGTTTGTCTTCATTGCATACAATGCAATCACTACAATTAAATAATTATCCTTATGCTATTCACGTGATTGATTGTTATTTGAAACTTTGACAATTTTTAACAAATGTTCTATTAGCTACTGATGGAGTGGAACATTCCATACCATTTCATGCGATGAACAAAATGATGTAGAATATTCTACACCATTTTGTCCAAGCAAAGGTAGAAGTCCTCTCTACTAATGAATGTTATGCAAACCATTGAAAGCCACTTTAGCCCAAATCTGGGCAAAAAATTGTATACAAGTAGTTGGGATCAAATCCTAATTTGACTAAAAAAAGAATTGAAAGTGAATTTAGTTGAGACAAGGTTGTGATTTTACAAGTCAAAATCAAAAGTTTTACTAGCAATAGAAAGGAAAGAAGTCTTGAAAATCAAACTACACATGATCCCAAAAGTTTGTTGCTTTTAGGACACCAATTGGACATGAAGTTAGGGCCCATATGCAAAGGTGACACAAAACCTCTAGTTATGTAGTTTGGTGCAAGAAATTCTTTTCTACTTGATACATAGTTTTGTTCATTTTAAAAATTGGTTTTATCCTTTGAATAGAAACTAAGCTAGGAGGCATTGATATGTTTTATTTTTATATAATCTAGACAATTATTTCTTACCACTTCAAAAATTCCTAGAGGTATATTTAACAATTTAAAAATGCCATTGTTTGTATATTACATTCTTCAACTAGTTGGAAGACCATTACATTAGAAGAAAACACATATAGACAGACTTTGTGCTATTAAAATGATGTAAACAAATGTTGAATGGATGATGAAAGAATCTAATGACTAAATGCAAATAAAGAACTAATTGTATGAAGGCACCAAACTAAAGATTAAAAAAAGAATTCTCTAAACTTTTATGGACATTGCCACATACAAAATTTCATATTATGAAGTTTTAGTTCCATTGTTAATTAATATCTTATTATTTAATACAAAAAATAGACTTTCAAAGGTTGATAGGTATTTGCTATAACTTAGCATTTGGGTTGCTAGATGTAAGAGCAAATACTTAGGAGTAAAACAAAATGAAGAATAATTAAAAATATATATTAGTTAGTAATATGGGAATAAAGTAGAAATTGTGTGGAAGAGTAAAGAGGGTAATCAAGCATTGCATGAGTTTTTCAAAAAAATAAAAATATGCCTTAGTATTTGTTGAAGTGAAAAAAAATTTAATTTTGGATTATGAAATGAAAAAAATTGTGTCAATTCCTTTGAATGCTATGTGATGGGAACATTATCATATCAATGTGAAATTGATCCTCCTTGAATCTTTTGAAGCATCTCTTGCAATGCAGTCCAAAGATAATATGATTTGAATTATTTATAAATTGAGCAAACTCTTTATTACTTTGAATGCTATGTGTGATGGAAATTTTATCATATTAGCACCAAACTAGCCCCGAATGCGTCTTGGGAAATATAATTTTGCAATATAGCCTAATTACATCAAGATTTATGTTATAAATTGAATAAAATCTCTATTAACCCCTGAGTGTTGAGACTCATTTGTAGAATTGACAATTTTGGAAAAATCATTATAAAGTACTACCAGAGTATTTGGAAGAATATTTTGGAATTGAAATGCAAATGAGAGTTATAGAGTTTAGATTTTAGATTTTATCTCTACGGTTGGAGTCACCAATGCTATCACCAATATTTTTTTTAATAAATTTTGAAATAGAAAATTCAAATTTCCTTCTAAATTCAATGACAAGCGAAATGTTATCACTTTTTGGGTAGATTTTGTTGGAATGGACTTGAAATGTGGTTCTCTTCACATGGTGATTTTTTGAAATTTATGTGTTCTTTGATTCTATCACCTCATTTTTGCAAATCCAAGTTTGAACTAGGATCAATGCAAATCAATTACTTGATCAACTTCCATATTTGTAATTTTAGAAAAATTTGTACTCTAGTTACACCAAATCCAACCCTTGGATAGGACAACAACTTCATAAAGTATCTTTGAAAATTAAAATGACTTTCATCCAAGTTGTGACGAGAAAGAAATTTGAATTTGAATTTGAATTTGCATATCATCTAGAAAGTGGATGTCAATGCGCTTTAGGGTTAATGTACTTCAATGCTATATGTGATAGGAATAATATAATATCATATCATCACCCTTAGTTTATGTATTTTGAATGCTATGTGTGATAAAAAAATAATATCATATCAATATCCTCTATTAAATGCTATATGTAATAGGAATAATACAATATCATCACCAAGATGTTCTCACACGGATCTTTGGAATCATGTTTTGGCACTGCACTTCAAAAACCTTAGCTTTCTACTAGAGCACATGTCACAATTCTACTAAATTGAAGAAATCCATCCGATTTGTAATGATGACCTCCAACATGTTACCACTGCTTCTTACACACGTTTCATTCTTAGGAGGCACAAAATCCTTGTAAGAGATGTCTTTCATATAGAGACAAGAACAATGACCACCTTTATGCAAAAGCTCGCTACGACTAGACCTAGTGGCATAGAAAAGAACCTAAAGACCCTTTTTCCCGCGCCCATTGAAGATTGTTTAATTCAAAAAAAAAAGAGAAAATTTTAAAAATAAAAATACCAGAAGAAAAACATTAAAACAGATAAAAAGAAAATTGCCACCATTGACAGCATAATTCTCCCTGAAGTTTGAATTGACTATCCCTAGTCCAAGACTCCTGATCCTCATCAGCTTAGCTCAGCCAGCAGCGCAATCCCTGAAGCGGTTGTAAATCCAGCCCTCCTGCCAACCATCCGATCGACGACCCAATCCCACCCTCCAGATCACACCACGTCCCTTTGACGATGTCAGTTACTAGTCAGTGCGTCATCACTACTTACTGGTCAGGTCCGTAGTCAGTCGTAGCAGTACCGTCATCGTCTTCCTCCGCTTTCATTCCGTCCTGGTTATTTTTCCCCTTAACTTAGTCGTTGCTTTGACCAAGACTCTGCTTTCCTTGGGCTGGCCCTCGCCTTCCACCGCATCCTTGATCCTTCCCGTTCTTCCATAGCCAAATTGGTGCCGACCTTCCGTCGTTCCTTTTTTCTATTCCTGGCCCCACTTCCCTTTCTAGGTTTTTCTTAAGACGACCGCAGCATAGTGGGTAGTAGACCACGACTATTGTACTTCTGAACAGCCACAACCCTCGTGCTCCGTCTCTGCAGCTTCTTCTCCTTCTTCTTCTTTGACTGGAACTAGACCTGGACTAGCTGGACCGGACTGGGGAGGCCAGGGCGGACTCTAATTACATAACCCGCCTTCTGCGATCGTCATTCCAACTACACAAGTACCGAGTGGAGACTGAGGGAGGAAGTAGTGGCGTTAGTAGTGAAGAAGAATCGGTGCATTTGCTGCTCGGTCGGCTGCACGAGGTTTGTATCCGTTTGACTGCGGGGAGGAGGAGCTCGGCAATAAGAAGTGCAGGGACACCGCTCTGAGTTCGCGTTCTCCGAGCTCTCTTGACGAGTGAGCAAGAAGTCGGTGCAAGATTAAGCTGCTGAGGATCATCCGAACTTAAGTTAGTATTTTGGTGTTTTTTGGTGGCGAGGGTTACTTTCTTGTGAGGTCACGTAACGGATCAGAAGACGGCGTTAACGAGTCTACTACGTACGTCACAAAACGACTGCAAGGACGAGGGGATTGCTTCTTGGAAACACACTGGGAAGTATATTAGGACGACAACAAGCTTGCAAAGCCTGAGACTCTTTGTTTCTTGAAAACATATTTGGGAAGTGGCGTTTTCCCTTCGAGGTCAATCTTGCAACGAGAGCGAGAGGTTATGTGGTGCTGGGAGCGACCGGAGGCTTACACTCGATTCTTCTTCCAGCGGGCGTAGTCGTCACAGGAACGAGCGACTGTGTGTCGATTTGTGTTTGAACGACGATGGGAAATTACATGTGCGTAAGTGGCAAGAACCAGCAAGTGCAAGATGAGTGGCAAGGGCCGCCGGCAAAAGTGATACGTCCTGATGGAGTCATCGAAGTTTTTCGAAAAACGGTGACGGCAGGAGAGCTCATGAAACAGTATCCCGACCACGCGGTGTGTCATTCCAGTGCCATGATATCGGCTCTCACGATGTCGTCAGCGTTTCCTGTGGACAAGGAGCTCGAGGGAGGACGCTTGTACTACATTCTTCCCTTTCACAAGTTTCAAGCGAAACCGGCGATGGAGGGGAAGCTGCCCGCTGCCTCTCGGGGGCGTGGTAAGCTAACCGTGGAAATCACGTCCACTCCGGGATTTGCCCAAGTGACAGTCAAGGGTCAAGCTGGCCCGAAGCTCTTTTATGATAAACATGGCGGTGTGATGGTAAACGTAGAGTCGGATGTGGAGGAGCCGATCATCAGCTACTCCACACCCGATCTCCGCTCCATGTATCTGTCCTCACGGCAACAGCAACCGAGTCTTACTCGCTCAAATTCGTGGAAACCCAGACTGGAGACTATCAATGAAGTCGGCGCTGCTTCCCGACGACATATCCAGAACTTCATGCGAGCTCGCAGTCTACGCAAGAGCCAAGTGCACAACTACTGATGGAATGCCTTTCTTCTCTTTGGCAAACTGGAATGCTCTCCTTCTACTTTGCAAGCTGAAATACACCGTTTGCAAGGTGGAATGCTCTTGTTCCCCTAGGCAAGCTGGACGTTCTTCTTCACCATCGCCTTTGGCTTCGATCGAGAGTGACTTCTTTTTCGTGTACATTCATAGCCACTTCGAGACCGTGCTGTAAGGACGTGGACATCATCGACATTACCATGGATCCCAAACCATGACCTAACCCTTACCGTATTTTTTCATTTCTATTCACTTCTGATAAGACGCTTTGGAGTGATGGTTTAGGGTTAGCCTTCCTCCCAGCATTTGAATCACTGTCCCTTGACGGGAATATACGCATGCGGCAGTGGGGTTAGGTCAGTGTTGGGATCTGCAGTAACTAGTTTTAGCATTAGTAGTAGTAGTTGGAGCTGAAATATTGCTTTCACCGGCGAGTTGACAAAGCCGCAATGGGTGCTACTACTGAGGAGGAGTGCCTGTAGCGTGAGCTTTGTCTCCTTTGTTTCCTGATGTAACCAGCTTGGTCATCATCCCCTTCAAGAGTGCAGATGACGGTGCTGGTTGCACCCGGAGATGTGAGATTAGGAACAATTTTGTAGCTACTGAGATGGAATTTTTATCACTGTAACATGAGGTCAGTATCTAATATGACATCGAGCTCGGATGTGATTCTCGTTTGAATCATCATCTCTGTTACCCAATTTGTTCTCTCCTGTTTATTTCCTTTCCTTTCATTGCCTCTTTTGTTCTTTGTGGTTGTATGCCATGTTGTCATTTGTGTAACTCTACACCATGCAAGATGGTTGTTCGGAATGATGTCAAATAGGGGCACAAAATTGGAAGTCGCCACAGACGGTGCTGTCCCTGGACGGACTTGGAGATCAGGAAATGAGCATGACATGGCAAGCCCTCTGCTACAGTAAATGTGTTAAGGCACTCTCTTCAGCGAGCTTTGTGGTAAGAGTCCGTGTGAAACCCGTGTCCCCAGAACTTGCTGAATGTCTCGGGCCCCACTATGAGACTCCCACTACAGTACTATTGTTTTTTTGAATCTTGCACATTCAAACGCGTACTTTTTGTTGATGAAAAGGCTCCACCATATTAAATCAAGACCATTAGGTTTTGGAGAGATCTGCGCCCTCTCGTACCTTAATAGAGTGTGGTGGGGCTGCGTTATGACCACAAACCACCTTCTCTTCTCTCCTTCCTCCCATACTGTGCCATGTGTCTGACTAAAAGTGATAGCAGAGGGCTTGCGGATTGCACCCTTCCTCTTCATCAGCCAACAAGAGAGTGACAGTTGCCTCAAAACTGGGACACGGTTGCTTCAAACTTGGACTCGGCATGATTCTTGTTTGCAAAATCCTTGCTTTGCTTCTAAATCAAGCAGTCTTCCTTGAGCACTGGTCTCATATGGGGGATGACATTAACTAAAAATCTCATCTCACTGTTCATTGTTTGTGCACCCTCCTTTGCTATAAAATCCACCTACTTACTAATCAGCCAAATTGCCGTTGGACTGTACAGATCGACTCCAATAACAAAGAGGGGTGGCAACATTAACTTCATTTAATTTAAGCGTAGTGCTTTGTTCTGCTTTCGATGCAAATGAAGTAAGACTGATGAGTTGATGTCAGAGAGGGTGGGCAAGGACGAAGGACAAGCTCACTGACCTGCTTTGTTGGTGCCGTCATCAAGTGCACGCTCAGCCTGAGCACCTGCAGACCCAGAAATCCGTGCAGGGATTCTGACATCCAACAGAAAATAATGCATTCGGTCCTACACCCGGTCTGACTGACAGAACAGGCTCATGGAGGAAGGCACTCACTCAGGGCACAATTATTCTAACTTAGGTTATCCCTGCTGATGGACAGAGATGTGGACCAGGGCTTTTTTTCCTACAAATTTCAATGGAATATGTCTTTTGTTGGAATATTTTGTGGTGGAGTGGATATTCTGTGTTGGAGTTGAAAAGTAGAGGAAAAGGGAGGTAGTTGGATGAAACATTTGGCAGAAAGAAGACAAGATTTTTAGTGGGAACTAGACATGTCAAAAAAGGAAGTTCACCATGTGGTGTTTTTTGGGTTACATAAAACTGACAATTCGAGTAGCTGGCTTCAGTTGTATGTTCCTTCCTTTTGCAATGAAATTCCGTTTTCATTTGTTTAAGAAGAACCCAAAAGAAAACTGACAATTGAATGTTGTCTGTGACGATGGCAGCTTTGTTCTGTTTGCATTTTCACTCCCATTTCAATTGCAACAATCAACACTCCTCCAGACTTCAGTTACTTTGACCCTCCATTAGACCATTGCCACATTCTCCCAAAAATCATTCAATTAGCACATGGAGGTCTCTTGTACTATTCCTGCTCTTGCACTATTCCAGTCAAACTCTTGCACTATTCGAAATTGACTGGAACAGTACAAGACTGTTCCTTGTTTAGAAAAGGATTCCCACTGTAGACTTTGGGGTGGTCTTTTGGAGTTGAATTATTATAAGAGTCCGATTCTTCAGGCCCCCACCGCAGACCACCCAAGTGCACCACAGGCACTGAATTGGGAATGTGGGATCAGCATTCAGCAACCCGAATTTTGTTATATTCCCATAAGCTTAGTGGGCATTAAAAACTGGACACCTCAGGCAAGAGAGTTAATCGTAAAGTGTGTGCAATGGGGGACCAGAAGCCGGAGTTTGGAAAAAACACAGGACAAATCTCCTTGGAGCACCAAAACTGAGGTCCAAAGGAGTTTGGTGCCATATTTTTTTTCCTACTATTCTCAGTTACACTTCTATTTGACACCCCTTTTCAAACTGGGATTTCCTTTACAATTAACTCTAATGTCTTGTCCCTTTTTTCCATTCCCTAGGCAAGCGGGGCCAAACCCTTAGATGCCCCAAGGTGCCCTAAGGTAGGAGGCTTGAATTTGACAAGGTAGTGAAAGCAAACATGACTTACAAGTACATTTTGCTTTTTTCAATGCACCAACCCTCCACATTTCAACAGGTGGTCACTTTTGATGACCACTGCATTTCAACTTCAAAAGTTTGTAACTATTTCCTCAAAGGTTCAAAAAAATTTGAAACGATTTGGATTTTGAAATGTCAATTTCATTTTTCTTCCTACGAAAATTCATTGAAAATTGTATCAAGGAACTTTGCTTCCCCTACAAGGCAATGAGTTCTTAGATGGTTGCTTTCTGAGCCTCTTACCTTATTCATTAACCCAATAAGGACACCACAAATGTTTTGGGGTTGATGAATAACAAAGAATCTTTTTGTTATAGGGCACTGAAAAGCAACTATTCATCTTTGTAGAAAGGGAAGATCTTCTACAATACTTTGACTTCCAATGAATATATTTTGCGTATTCAAAGTAGACAATGTCACACGGGATCAAAATGCATGATTTCCACAGCCACCAGTACGGCCTTCCAATGTTAGAGCACTTCCAATGCGTCTCTACAAACAACACGGGAATGGTGCAAACGGGCGTTTTGACGTCGCTTTGCCAAAAACTGCTTCCCAATGCAGCTACTCCTGCCAATCACATTTCCTAGGGCTCTGCATATAAGCCCCTGCTCTGCATATTTGGGCAATTTGCCGAGCACGGAATACAACTCCGTGAGCAGATTCTCTGACAATGATGACACGTGGTGGTGGTTCCGGGGTTTGAAGATGCAAAGATTCTTCGGGAAGATTAGAAAAAAAAGGAGAGTTTGCCATCTCTGATCTGTTGTCGCGTTGGGGCATCGGAAGCTGAAAATGAACTTGGCCCGGTCCCTGCTACGGCAACAAACCTGAGCCTTATAATTTCCCGTGTTGTTTTCAGGATAAGCATTGGAGGTGCTCGTAATCCTGTTGTACAGTTCACAACACTGCTAAATTACTCAAAATATCCAACCCACCTGCATCATGCTTCACTTCCATTCCAGGCATTCCATTCTTCAACAAGATCGAGTTTGACCAAGTGTTGGAGAAAATCACATTGAGAAGCGGACCCTTCACTTGGTGGCAGTTAACGTAAGTTATGACATGGCCATGACCATGGACTGCTGCTCAGGTTTTGTTTTGGGCCGTGTGTCAGTTTTCCTGCTTTGGGGGCGCAACCTTAAATTGGTACCACAAAGTCCCTGAGTTTACCACAGGGTAAACGCTGAAATTTTTTATTTTTTGCATAATTTATTTTTTTCAAATTCTGAGTTCATATTTGGCATTAGAGACCCCAAATTAGCTTGAGGAGGGTTAAACACAACTAAAAGACCCAACAAAAACATAAACCCCAAACCTCTATCACCCCTAGTAAAATGAGTTTTATCGTGCTGGAGCCACATTTTATCCCTCTGTCGCACCTTTGTGGGACTGATTGAACGTCTTGCACTTTGGGATAGAGCCACATTTTATCCCTATGTCGCACCTTTGTGAGACTGATTTAACGTCTTGCACTTTGGGATAGAGCCACATTTTATCCCTATGTCGCACCTTTGTGAGACTGATTTAACGTCTTGCACTTTGGGATAGAGCCACATTTTATCCCTATGTCGCACCTTTGTGGGACTGATTTAACGTCTTGCACTTTGGGGTATAGGCTGAATTTTTTTTTAAATTTTTTTGAAGCAAATGAAACGGAATTCCATTGATAGGCTGAAATTTAGAAGGAGAGGGCCACATAGGTCAGAATTTGTGAGGTCAAAGTGAAAATTTACCTTTGGGGGAAAATGCAGGAATTTAAAAAAAAATTGTAGATAAATTTTCTTGCAAATTCTGAATTCATATTTGCTATAAGAGACCCCAAATTAGCTAGGTAAGGTTTAGAACATACCCTGGACACAACACAAAATAGGGGGGTTTAATTCACTTTTATCCTAAAGAACCCCAAATTTACCCTGCTCGGCCCACCTTCCAAGGCAAGATGTAACGTCCTGGCCATGACCATGACCATTGACTACTACTCAAGTCTTGTTTTGGGCCATGTGTCAATTTGTTGGCTTTGGGTATAGGCTGAAATTTAGAAGGAGAGGACCAGAGAGGCTAGAATTTGTCAGGCTGAGTGAAATTTCACTCAAAAAAAGAAACACTAAGTTACTACTGCCACCAATAACTAAACTATTGGCTTTCCACCAAGACCCCAATGAGGTCTAGCACATACCTTAGACACAACACAAAATATGGGAGAGGTACCCAATGGCCCACCTGTACCCAATGCCATCCGTTTCTACAACATACAATCATTTCAGGCTATAAATGTAGGTAGGCAATACATGGCTTATTTCATTTGACCTAAAACAATAAGTAGTCTCCAATTCCGCTACATTTCTCTTTTGGAATGAACGACTGACTTAGAAATGGACAGCATTGGATGCAAGTGCGCCATTGGGTGTCTCTCCCTCAGGGGAATTTTATTCACTTTTATCCTAAAGAACCCAAAATTTACCCTGCTTGGTCCACCTTCCAAGGCAAGATTTACCGTCTTGACCATGACCATGACCATTGACTGCTACTCAAGTTTTGTTTTTGGCCATGTGTCAATTTGTTGGCTTTGGGGTATAGGCTGAAATTTAGAGGGAGACGGAGGGCAAGAGAGGCCAGAATCTGTCAGGCCGAGTGAAATTTCACTCCAAAAAAGAAACACTGAGTTACTGCTGCTGCCAATAACTGAACTGCCGCCTTTCCACGAAGCAATTGATGGTTATCTCTTGGGTCCAAGTGGCAATCTCTCATAAGCTTATCTGCGAGGGGTTTGTTTCAGCAAATTGGGATAAGAATTATAGTTTGTTGTTGACTGCTGGTGGACGGTGTTGAACGGGGATGTTGATCCCCCAGCTGGGCACAGCTTATCTTCCAGTAAGTTTACACCTCAGCTGCCACGCATGACTACCCAAACTGGGTTGAATTCTGACTAATGTTCACTTTTTAAATTTTTTTAAATTTAAAAAAAAAAATTTTTTTACAGTGCCAAGCAAAACTGAGTACAACTGTGAAATGTTTTCATTCGAACAACCATATCATATAGTGGAAACATCCAAAACCGTTAGTTTAACCCTTGAAGGATGGACCGGTGGCCGTGGAAACCATGCATTTTGATACCGTGTGACATCACCTACTTTGAAAAAGCCAAATATATGCATTGGAAGTCAAAGTACTGTAGAAGATCTTCCCTTTCCACCCCCAATACAAAGGGTGAAAAGTTGCATTTCTGTCCTAGAAGGAAAGACGCCAAACGTCCGCAGTGTCGTTCAAGGGTTAAGCAATTTAGCATAGTTGGAGGCATTTTTTTGGTAAAAATAATATTTATATAGTACTAGCAAGTGAAAATCATGAATATTCAAAAAGAAATTATAATTTTTGGATGTAGGATGTAATTTCTATAAATTTTCAAAGTGTTGGCTTCCTAGACCACTAGAACCATCCTATAGGTGTACCCTAAATTGAATTCTGCTGAAATTAGCTACCAGTGAATGAAAATTATACATGTGTCTTACAACTGCGTCAAAAAATTTAACCCCTAAAGGACCGCAACTATGTTTCCACCAAAATTGCTCCAAAACTGTCATTTCTAGGACAACTACCAAATTTCAGAAAAAAAACATTTTTCGACACATAGAACCTTAGGATCTTTTAGTTCACTAGTTTGGGAAGATGTAAAAAAAAATTCAGAAATTTCCGCCACGTAGATTGCAAGATAATAGTATTTGAAGTTACAAAAATCATTTTTTTTCCACTGCGGAAATCCGGGCAGTTGCACTTCAGAAGGCCACATTTGTATGAAAAAATGTCCAAAATGGTTGAAACTCTTTGAATTAATTCTCCAATTCAAGTTGGCTACATGCTTGAAAATTTTCATATCATTTGAAATTGTACAACATGTACAATAAAAATAGTAAGTAGGAAGAAATAGAGAATGATTCAAAATACAAAAATGGTAACAATTTATTTATTGAATTGAAAAATGTCAATCCCAATGGTTTAAATATCATAATAAACAATCTACACCCAATGTTTTTATTCTTTTTCAAAAATATTGAAAATTGAGTCAAATAAAGGACTTCAAAATTTATTTTAGAGAGGAGAATCCATAACTACCCGCAAACTAAAATTCTTCATAACTTTTGACTCATCAATCCAAATGGAATGATTCAAAGCTTTCCATGTAGATATTAATCTATAAGACCAAATTCAAATTTTTATTTCCAAAAAAAGTGATTTTTTTTATCTGCCCAAACTGCCCGAGTTGAGAAACAAACAACATTTTATACAATAACTTTTCAACCATGTAGTCAAAAGTCACAAAAACTGTTGGGCTTTGAAGATACTCCTCGTCCACACCTTCTATTAAATTTTAGTTCCAAAATATTGAAATCTCTAGCCACACGTACCTGCCCAAAATTGCTATGTTGCCAAAAAAAGGCATGTTGGTCCTTTAGGGGTTAAATTAGACATTTGTAGGATACTTTAATGAATGCTTCTGGATGGATTTAGTGATACTTTAGGGTTCAGGAATGGGTACAGGGATGTAAATGGGTGTTTCTGCCTTAAGCATTGATGGATAAAGTCCCAAAGTGTAGAACACAAAAGTTGTAGTATGCAACATACTCCATGTTACCATGGAATTTTGAAGAAAAAATTAGTTGTGATTTGAAAGAAAATGAATCTCACAGTTAGCCATGTTTGAGACTCAAATTTGTTCAACATGATTTGGAATTGCTTTATCTTTTATCAAATTCTTTTTAGAACTCAAAAAAAAATTTGTGCCTTGGAATGTTGGTACACATCATTTTAGATTGTTGTACACAACAATTAAATGAAATTCACATTTCTAAAATTTCAAATACTAACAATTTGATAGATATGGAAATGATGATGGTTCTTACAATATTTGAGTTTTTTTCTTTGGAATTTAGAGCATGGATTGCATTACCTAAGAGAGAGAGAGACAGGGAGAGAGTATAGGTTGCAACATGGACCATTGTTATATCTTAATGCACTTGTGTTTGAAATATTTGTTGAATTAGGCAATGTGTTCAATTTATATTTTATAACCATATAAAGTATTTTTAGGTTCAAATTTTATGTATAAATACTAAAGTTCATGATACATATAATTCATCCAAAAGATCCAAAAAATTAAATTATCATTGTCCATTTCATTGAAAAACTAAAAACTACCAAAAATTATATTGACATTCAAAAAATCTTCAATTTTTGGAGGAAATGGACAATGATGAATGACTTTCCCTCAAATTCAGGGTTTTTTTCTTCTGGCAATTTGGTGCAAAATTGCAACAAATTTTTTGGCCTAGCACCAAGCCTGTAGGAAAAAAACAGTAAAATTTTGGATTAAATTGCCAATAAACTCCAAAAAAAATTTAAATAGTGGATGAAATTGCCAAATAATGGATGAAAATAGAATGATAGATATGTATTATGTACTGATATGATATTTTCTATCCAATATATGGATGAATGTTGAGATTTGGAGCTCCACAATAAAACAAAATATCGCCACTTTGACACTTTACAAGAAATGAAAAAAACAAAACTGCTCAAACTATTTAATCACTTAACAGATGTTTGTGAGTTGACAAAGAGCTACCTCCAAGGTTGATCTACCTTAGATAATCATATTGCACCATATCTTCAATGAATGATTAAGATGTTAAGGATTAATAATTTTTGGTTATATAATTGTAGACAATTGTACGAAATACTTGTCAATTTTGTCATGTTTTTATAGTATTCATGCCCATTTTTTGGAGTACTTTAAAATTAGAAAAAATAAAATAAAATATCGTCAATGTATATACTTATAAGATGAAGGTAACCACGAGTGATCTCAAAATAGATTTAGGATTTTTAGTCAAATGTTCATTTTTGGAAGATTTTTTAAAATTTATACAAAGGGCATGAATAAATTAAGTAGAAAATGAGCAAAATTTAGCCTGTTTTGGGATCACTGGTAACCACCAAAGGAAAATCATAGAAAATTTCTCTAAGTACGAGAACTAGAAAAGTGCCAAATCTTTAGAAAATAGATGTTTTGGTTTTTTAATTAATAAAAATTAGGAATTAAAAAAAATATTTAAAAAATAATAATAATAATAAATTGTCCATTTTTGAGAACTTTATTGAAATGGTCATTCACCAAAAAAATCCCAAAATTACTTTTTGCATGTTTCAAAATGCAAGTAGAAAGAGGCTCATTTTGTAGACTTCTACACAATATATAATTATTTATTTCTAGAAATCCTTCCTAGAATGTTTACAAGTCTACTTAAAGACCATTTCTTCCAAATTTCAGATTTAAATTCATTAATTTGGGTACTCAATAGTACTAAAAATTGGCAAGTGACATATAATTGGAGTCTATCTTTGGATGGTAAAACGATTTTTAAAATTCCGAAAAATTAGATAAGATGTATATTAGTTACAAGTACCTTGTCTATAAATTTTGAGTCATTTGGAGACAAATACAAAAGTTATGGCCAAAAACCTAATTATCTAGAGGCATGTGACAAAAAATAGTATAAGTGTTTCATGCAATCACCCTTGTATAAAAATATTGTTACTACAATTTCTTGAAATTGGTCATTAAACCATAATAGCCCATATTGCATTTTTTAGCAATATAGAAACTTTGGACAACTCATTTGATATTTTATTATTTTTCTTTGAAATTTTGATACAACTTATTCCAGAAACCCACTAGTAGTTTAATACATTTGAGCTTTCTAGAATTATAATTAAGTAAACCATGACGACAAGGAATATCTTTAAGGCCCAACAATTTTCATAGCTTTTGACTACATAGATAAAAAATTATTGTAGGGTATATTGTTTCTTTCTCAACTAGGCAGTTTGGGTAGATCTAAAAATTCAAATCTCTTAGAAACAAAAATTTGAAATTAATTTTACATATATATATATATATGGATATAGATAAATTTGAATCATTCCATTTTGATTAGTGAGCTTAGAGTTACGAGGAGTTTTTGTTTGTAGACAATTAGATTCTCTACTTTCAAATCATAAGAGGATTTCTGGGCCCCCAAGAGACCGTTTCAGGGGTGTTCCCCGAAATTGTTCCCACTGCTGCAGACCAGCACCCTGCTGGTCTGAATTTTTGAATTTTGAAAAAAAAAAATTAAAATTTTTTTTTTCAAAAAACTTCAGAATGTATTAAAAAGAAAAAAAAATATTTTTTTTAAAAAAATATTTTAAAAAAATATTTTTAAAATATTTAATATTTAATTAAAATTAATAAAAAAATATTTTTTCTGACGTGGCAGTCGCTCGACCACATCAGCATCACGTTCCCAGCGTTCCCAATGCATTCCCAGCATCTGGGAACTCGCAGTCTCTTACTGCAGCTGAAAATCCTCTTATGAAACTTTGAAGTCCTCTATTTAATCAATTTTCAATATTTTTGAAAAAAACAAAACCTTTGGG
This sequence comes from Thuidium tamariscinum, assembly GCA_947034885.2. Taxonomy (NCBI): domain Eukaryota; kingdom Viridiplantae; phylum Streptophyta; class Bryopsida; order Hypnales; family Thuidiaceae; genus Thuidium; species Thuidium tamariscinum. Next base: position 1,736,460 of record OX344753.2, on the reverse strand, counting down.
AGTACATTATTTATTACAACATTACATCCATTGAGATTGACATTTCTGATTTTACAACTAAATTCTTAACAATTTAGTATTTTCAATCATTATTTACTCTTTTCTACTTGCTATTTTTTTCCTATATGTTGTACAATTCAAAATGGCCTAAAAATTTTCAAGCATATAGCCTACTTACCTTGAACAGTAAACTCAAGGGTAACCACCATTTTGGACATTTTTTCATACAAATGCGACCTTGTAAAGTTAACCTACCCCTACCCCTTTTAATTCAATACCTATACTAAAAATGGCAATTTTGGAGTATTTTTGCTGAAAATATATTCTAAAATCTTTAGGGGTTATTTAAAGAAGGTTGTCTTTTCAAGATTCAAGCATTACATTAGATGCTTGACATTTAAACCACTACCTATTGCTAACTCTAAGAAATTCACTTCAATACATTATTATTGGCTAGGGTGAATTGCCCCCCTCACTTGGCCACTTGGAAAAACACTGAAATTTATTATTTTCCATGCATGATAAAATTTGCAAATTTTGAATCCCTGTTTGCAATCAAGGGCTCCAAATTAACTAGGAGAGGTATACTCAGTAAATTGCTTGGGCACAAAATAGGAGATTTCTATTTTTACTTGCACCCCTAGATGACTTAGTGTGGCCAAGCAAGGGGTTCGGGGTGAACTTGCCCCCTTTACTTGGACACACCAAGTCATTTCATGGATGCAAGTAAAAATAAAAGCCCCCTGTTTTGTGCCCGATTTATTCTACGTAACATAGATATGCCTATTACCACCCTAATTTGCAATGTAGCTATATTGGGGCCACTTCCAAGAGGGGCACATATTTTTCAAAAGTGTGCATGTTTCACAAATCAAGTGGAATTATAATTTTCCTATCAAAACTCCAATTTCTTTGAATTCTTGAAGTAGTAAGTCCTACAATATACAATTGCCTCTAGACTAGGATCATAAACAACTCATATTAAACATCATATAACTACCTAATCAACAACTAAATTAGATTTTCTCTATTTAAGGAGTGACACATTACCCCAACTTGTCATAAAATCATTAGATGAAATTTGAGGCCTCCAAAGGGCCATTTCAAATCTGTTCCCGAAACAATCTCCAAAATGGCCGGTTGTTATCAGGCCAACATTTTTCCAAAAAAATAAATAAACAAATGTGAGGGGGTCGTGAAATGAAAAAAGAAGTCCAAAAAAAACCTAACGTGGCACAATCGCAGCCATGTCATATTTATGCAATTCCTGTACTTTATGCATTCCCAAAGTGCGGGAACTTGCAATCTCTTAGAGCCCTCAAATCTCTTCTAATGCCTTGATTTTGTAATGGAAACCGTGATTTTGTCATAGAAAACCCTGATTTTGTCATAGAATGAAGGGAATTGGGAGGGGTTTTAGGTGGAAATAATGCCAAAACTAGAGTGACGGAAATGGGCTGGTCTAGTTGGTGGAATCGGGTTGCAAATGCAAATGGGTTGATTTACCTTAGTCTACTTCTCCTAGTTAATTTGAGGCCTCTAATTGCAAATATGAATTCTGAATTTGCGAATTTTATCATGCATGGAAAATTTTAAAAATTTCAGTGTTTACTCAAGTGGCCAAGCCAAGGGGCCAATTCACCCTGATCTTATTATCCCACTGATCAAAATGAATGACTCCCCAAAGCTTGGCTGACTTCATTTCAACATATAGTATACACCAGTGATCCCAAAACCATCTAAATTTCGCTCAGTTCCTACTTAATTTTTTCATGCCCTCAATGTAAATTCAAAAAAAGTCTTCCAAAAATGAACATTTGGCTTAAAACCCCTGAATCTGCTTTGAGATCACTGGTACCCACTCCGCCCTGATTGCTTTTTCAAAATGCTAGGGTGTCATTCCATGATATCTTATCACAGACACTGGGCACTTTCCAGTCGGATCATGAAACATGAGTTCATCTTTGACCAGTCAGTGGAATCCATCCAACAACAATAATAATAAGCTGGTTGGTTGGTCCCAGATGGTCCGAGATGGTCCGAGAAGGTGAGTGATCGATGACAGTACTGCACTGTCCAATAGTCATGAGAAACACTCCTTTTTTTCCTTTGCTAAGATAGTCTGCTCTAAAAGCCACCACTTAAGCCTACCGAATTCATCATGGACAGAAGTACATATTTCAAATAACATGGCATTGGTTCCTAGATAGAGGTCACATTTAGAACGCAGTCGCTTTTAGAGCAGACTACCTTAGAGGCTACCTTCAAAATGCATTTGCAACTGAAATGCACTTTGGAAATCGAAAGCTACTTGTTTCGGAAGATAAATAAATAAAAAGCTACCTTATGGAAAAATCTAAGTTATATGAATGTCATTGATATTGGCCTCCCAACCGAAAGCAGTTGAACGAAGTTAGTGGAGTCTCTCTCATGGTGGCTGTCACCATGCCAAAGAGGACTACGAAACGGCTAGTTTGGGACACTTGGCAAATTTGTGCAGGCTGGAGGAGTCCTATTGTACCTGCAAGGGAAAAGGTTTGGTGGGGGAAACATTCTAAAAATGCCTTAGATACCAAACTTTGTCGTACAGTGGAGTACTGATGGAGTAGAATCTCTCTAATCTGGCCTTCTGGAAGTCAATAAACATCTGTAAATCAATCTTGGACTAGGCTACATTACAAAGGTTAAGATAGAAACATCCATTAACCCTTGAACGCCGCCGTAGATGTTTGGCCTCCTTTGAATGACAAAGAATCTTTCTTTACATGATAGAATTGCAACTTTGCATCCTCGGTAGTAGGGGTGGAAAGGGAAGATCTTCTGTAGTACTTTGATTTTCAATGAGTATTTTTGGCTATTTCAAAGTAGATGATGTCACATGGTATCAAAATGCATGATTTTCACGGCCACCAGTCTAGCGTTCAAGGGTTAAGGTAGAAGTACATATTTTGGGCAAACTCCTTTTAACCCCTAAAGGACTAAAGTCCCCTCGGGGGACACTTGGAATTTCAGGCAGGCTTGGGTGACTTGAATTTTTTCTATGATTTTTTAAAACTTTTTTTGAAGATAGGAAATCAGATTAGCTTTCCAAAAATATAATTTTTATTTCAGTTGGTGCTTGGAAGCAAAAGTTATGCCATTCTAAGTCCAAAAAGCACTTCACCGTGCAGAAAAAAAAACACAATTTTTTTTTCTCAAAGATTATGTTTTGTTCTACATCTGAAGCTTTGGTTCATTTAATTTGGACTCATAATGAGAAAGTTACGGACAATCTTGTATTTCGGGCAATCTAAGCACGTTCTTCAAAAAATAACTTATAGAATTCATTTTTGAATGCAATTTTTCAAATTTTTCAAATTTTATTTTTTGATAGGGTTTAGGATGTTTGCAAGAACAAGCTCACGGTTGGAACCACGGTTTTCCAATTACATCTTAAAGTTATTAACAACTTAGTGTTTTGTTCAATCTTGGATCTATTTCTACTTAACAATTTTTTAATGAATGAAAATCAAGTTGTTGTTTTTGTTTTTGTTTTTTTAATTTCCCTAATTCTCAACTCAAATGTTCAACATAAAAAAATTTAACTTCATGGTCCATAGTGCAAAAAAATTCAACAAATGGCAATCAAAGTCATTTGAAATTACAAGTTAGAGTTCAAAAAAACTTTTTTTTCCAACTTTGAATGCTAATATCTTCCAATTGGTACAGTCAAACTTCATGAAATTTTTATCACATGATCTCAGACAAGTAATTTACAAGATCCTATGGTTAGAATCTAATAAAACTGTTTATTTTTGTTTTTTGGGAGGAAGTAGCAAACATGGCAATTTTGAGTGGTTTTCAAGTCAGAAAATGCCTCAGTCTTTTAGGGGTTAATGGCTTCACAGGCTAACCTATTTGCAAGATGTTAAATCCTACCATCAAAGGTGGACCCAGTATGTGAATTTACCTTAGAGAAAAGTACAAGAATTTCTTAATTTTTTGCAAAATTTTGAATTCATATTTGCAATTAGGGAATCCAAATTAGTTGTGAGGGGTCTTGAATATATCCTAGACATGGTACAAAATAGGGGGCCTTTATTCATTTTTATTTAGAGAATCCAAAATTTACCATGCTAGGCCCACCTTTGATGGTAGTATTTAACGTCCTATGACCTATTTTACACAACACTTGGATACATTGTTTTTTGAAAAAGATTCTCTGTTTGTACCTTCTTGTCCAATCATATCTCAAGATTTATTGCTTAGGGAGAAGTGCTAGAGCTAATTGCAATAGGTGAGTCTATGAAACTAGAATGAGTTCTAATGAAACATTTGTGTTTACATTGAATAAAATATTTAGTTTTTAGTTTTTTTTAGAGGGGGGTCTGGGTTTTTTTTTGTTGCATTGTTCTTCATCCTTATGTTTCCACACACTTAGCTCAATTTCACATTTAATTTCCCACCTCTTCCATGTTGAAATGCTTAAGTTATCCGTTTGAAGTACTTCTATCTTAGTACACTTGTTTCCATTCTTGTATCATGGGCTCACCTAACCATGTCCCTAAATTTTGGTTAATGTGTCTTCCAAATAATTCACTTTAATTCACTAACAAGTTTGAAGGACACATACTTAACTTTGATTGGTTGACTACTAATTTTTTCAAATTTTAGATTTGGGTTCACCTTTGGGACAAATTTAGTAGTCTACAAAGTTGGCACTTTGAAAAATCAAAGAAATTACATATGACACCAAAAAAATCTTTTTTTTAATATCTATCATTTTCACTCACTAACTACTACAAATATACTATTTTAAGGAAAAAATGCCTCTACCTATGCTCAATTGCTTACATTGATGATTTAGGGTGCTTTTACTTTATTCTCCTTGTCTGAAAATAAGAGTAGATTTTCTTTTCTATTTTACAAAGGAAACATAGGTCTCATTTTGAGATAGAGGGAGTATGTTTTTGGTATATTAGTGGGGTTTTTTTCAAGGATAAAATTATTTAGAAAATTGTTTGTTGATCTTCTCGTTGAGTTACAATGGTGGAACCATTGTCTATGTTAATAAGGGAATTGACCCTTAAGAAGATGTAGTAGTAGTGATGTACGTGATTGGATTGATTTGTCCCATTAGGGGATTTTTGAGGCCATTGGAAGACTATGGATTCCCGGACTGCGAGAACGCAGTTTCTGCCGCGTGAACATGAATCCTACGTGGTCGAGAGAGTGCCACATCATTTTTTTTTCCTGGGTAAATGTTGGCCTAACATCGGCCAATAGTTACGGGAACAGTTTCAGGGAACAATCTTGAAACATCCCTTTAGAGGCCTCAAATCCCCTCTACTATTTAAAAAAAAATGTATGACTAGTTTACTAAAGTCACACTATTTTAAGTTGAAGTATCATTTGTTTTGTAATGCCTTTTTTCTTAAAAATGAACAAAAATGATTTTGGGGTTAAAAGCCTCTTTACATTGATGATGAAAGAATCTACTCCACAAAACCATTTACACCTAATTTAGTTACAACAATACTCGTCATAATAATAATTAGTATGGAGAGAGAATGATGTAAGTCAGAATGGTTTGTAATAATGTGAAGTCTACCCAAAAGATAGAAAATTTGAAGTTGTAAAATTCCCCAGCCCCCCCCCCCCCCCGGGTTATACAAAAATTAATTACCTCCCTACTTATAATTTTAAACACCAGTCAATTTGACAATCAATATAGGACAAACCTATATCCTATATCCACTCCCATATCTGTATTTCCAATTTCCTATTTATACCATAACCATATCAGAACTTTGTATTGTATCTATGTCATATCCATATTGGGTACCATAGCGTATGTATAGAATATTCATATTCATATTCATATTTTGACTTTGTATTTGGACAAGCTTAGATTTAAATCTCACAAAGATCAATGGTTTGTGATTTTTTGAGAAATCAATAGCATTTTGGAGGGGGAGCATTTTCTTTTAATAAAAATCAATGGCTTGTGATTTTTTGGGGGATTTTCTTCCTTCTTTTAATCAACGGTTCAAATTTTTCTATAAGGTGAGTGTGTTCTAATCAACGGCTCTTGTTTTTTCTTCAAGGGAGGGGGTCGGTCACTGGCCGTTTCAGCAATAACAGAAGATAGTAAATCAGACAAATATAGTATATAGTAATAGTGCTCACACATGTCCCATGTCTCATGTCCAAATTTGGAAACAAATTGCAAAAATTCATAGTTGCTTTTATCTTAAAAGCACTAAGTGCACTGTAATATGCAGGAGGTACTCAAAGGGCCCATTTAAGAGTTGGAACTTAATTTAGGGAGGTTAGGGCCTATTTGCACCAAGAAACTTTGGGTTGGAGCTTAAAAAAATGGAGTGTTTTGATTGGATGATAGCTATAGTACCTAGCTTTTGGGTTTCTAAAGACCAAATAAAACTTGGATTGTAACCCATCATTTTTTCACTGGATGAAAATCCTTGTTGAAATCTTACATGGCCAGAGTAGATAGTGACTTCTTGAACCAAAAAGGAGTATTTCTTGGAAAGGTCTTGGAAGTAGCCAACCCTGAAGGCCTAAAGAAAATTAGGGGAGACTTTTTTCAGCCAATCACTTATGTTCATATACTACTTCTTCCTAGGCCATTTTTGGTTTGAAATCATCAAAAACAACCAAAATCTGAGAAAAACAGAATAAAACAGTGCACAAATATGTAAGACAACACTAGCTACAAGAAGTTCTATGACTATGGGGCAAATCAAAAAAGGCTTTTATGCATAACTCTATTTAAAAAATTCAGCCCAAGTGCACAATAGGCCATGGCTCATCTCTTTTGGTTTACACCAAATGCTTAAACCACTACCTACTTATAAGTCCGTTGTTTCAAGCATGGTACCCCACTTATAATGGTCTCATCCCTTGAACAAGGTACCATTCATGTTCATGAGTTGGTGCCCAAGTCTTTTGGTGTAAACATGCCCTTAGACTCACTTCTTCAAGTATTTTTTGGTAAAATTTCCTTCAAAGAGAAATGGAATTGGCATTTGACCAACACTTATTTTTATGGCTTTCTAGTACTAGATTGCACCCAAAAAAATTGATTTGGCTAAAAATGGCAACAAACCATGAATTTTTTTCACAAGAATTCTCTAAATTTTAAGAATTTTTTTTGTATGTAATCACCAAATTGTAGATGAAAAAAAATTATGGACATGTGATATGTGCTAATGTGATATTATTTATCCAATAAGTGGATGGATGTTGAAATTTAGAGCACGACTATAATATTTTATATTTCCAATTTGGTAATTCATAAAAAATGAAAAAAGCCTTGCATCTAATCCATTTAAGTTGTTTCATATTTTTTGGAACTTTGTAGAATTACTTATGAATTTTTGAAGTTGAAATATAGAAGTCACTAAAAGCATACACCTCCTCAAATGTACACTATTTGCATATTTCTAGTGTAGTGAAAAAACAACATGTACAAACAATGTACATTTGAAGGGGTGGGCAGTTTTAAAGCCCAAGTACTTTATGGACATCCTACTGTACCTTACAACAAGTATAGGAAAATGCTCTTATTTCCCTTAAACTTCAAAGAATTGAAACTATGTAGATGATCAACTTTAGAGGTCTAAAAGCTATTGGATGATCAAATTTGGGCATATGGATGTATATCGTCACTTGTGTCTGTAATTTATGTCATACATTATATTTATATGTATGGGACATTGGACATCAATGTTTTTTTTGTGCACAATTTTTTGCTAATTGGCTACAACCAAATGTTTTCTATTTTTTATAAATTTAAAAAAAAAACTTCATTAAAAAATAGTTAAATTATTATATATTTTTTAAGATGAATAGCCAAGATCTACTAATGTATGATCTAGTTTTGATATGGATATCACCAAATATCTTTGAAGTATCACATGTGTATTGAAGAAATAATTGGCTACTTCTCCAAAATAATAAAGGAAAAAAATCATTGCTATGATAGGATATGGAGACTACTTGGTTTGCTAGTTTGGGATGGTAGTAAGGTAAAAGCACCCATGCTCTAAAAAGACTACTAACATAGAGGTGCATTTTGCTTTCTTCAATGTATTAGCAATGAATGTTTCAGAAGGTGGTCACTTGTAGTGAACACTATGTTTTGATTTCCAAAAATTCATAACTTATTTTGCAAAGCTCTAAAAAAATATAAAACAACTTGGGTTAGATGCCAATTTCATTTTTCTTCCTATGAAAATGTACCAAAAATTGTTTCTATAAGTTTAGCTTCTCTAAAAAGGCAATGCGTTCTTAATGATTGCTTTAAGACCAAACAACCTTAACCCTTTAAGGACCAAGGGATCTAATGTATCTTCTACTAATTTTTAATGGCAAATTTTTAGTAGGGTTAGACAAATCTCAATATTTTATAATCTAGGATCTTATAGAATAACAAGTTTACATACTTATTGTATTTTAAAATATTAAAATATTAAATGTGAGATGAATTTTAAAATTTATTTATGAAATGGAGTCTAATAGAAAAAAGGAACAATTATGATTGTTTTTCCAATGAAAAGAGTAGTAGAAACGGAAATAAAAATCATTTTCTTGGACATTTATAGTCTTTACACTACACAAACAAATAAGATTTGAAGAATTTTTTTTCAATTTTTTTAATTTATCAATTTAAAAATAAAATTCTCAATCTAGTGTGATTTAAAACACCAAAAATTAGAATGATTGCAAATTTTTTTAAGATGTTCCAAATAATGTGGTAATAATATCAGATGTTAAATTTCAAAAATTGACGTATATTTTTAATGTTTTTATAGGATCCAATTTAGTTAGTTTTGGTTTTCTATTCCTTCTATTTGAAAATGTATACAACTTTGAGAGAGTTTTTTATCCTCAAAATTTTAAATAAAATATACTGCATTTGTTGATTGCCATAGATTCCAAGACAATTTTTTTGGGGTGGTGGTGGTGGCAATGGATTAAAAAAAATATTATTCATCTTCTTACAACTTCAAAGTTGTGTTCTTTGTCTATGAAGTTTATTATCCAAAATTGTTATAATCTAAAAATGCAATGGGCAAATTTTTCTACAACTAATTCCATGTATACAAGATAAAATAGTCTATACTTTTGTGTGGTTAAAATTAAAAATTTCAAGCACAACTATGTGCAAGAACATCAAAGTGGTACAATTCATTGAAAATCTCCATTGTCAAAAAGTCATTGGGACTTGAGGGGTTAACAAAGTATTTGTTTACATTTGACCAAATAGTTTGAAGTCGAATTTGGCTAGGATGATTGTCTCTATTATGAGCCACTTCCCATTGAATTTATTTCTAATTATCTTGAGGTAACCAAACCCTTTTTGATCAACCCCCCATTCCCAAAATTTAGATTGTTCCATTTTTGAGCATAGGAAGTGAAAGTAACCGGACCATTATGATACATTATGAGCCAATGATTTCTTTTGCATTTCTTGACTAGCCTATGATCAAAATTAAACATACCTATATGTCAAAAAAAGGTTTCACACGATCTTATAAAAAAAATTTACTGTAATTTTGTTTTTGGGTGGAAAAATCAGGAAAAAAATAAATTAAAAACCCATCTTAAATCTATTTCTCCATGTAGGAAATTTTTTCCCACCTTAAATTCAACTTGGAGCTATGCTAAATTCCTTAAGTGATCGGAAATGGGTTGCAAGCTTCTTCATCATCAAAAAGAATTTGAATTGTAAAGTTTAGAACATTCGGATTTAGGCTAGAAAAGCATATTTTGACCTTTAATTTATTAAGGTAGAACCACCTATTCTCGATTCAAGATCGATACCCAACTTGTAGGATGCCCCTATTTCCAACCACAGCTAGAAGAAATTTTCAATCAAAGCTTGAAATATTCTTTTTCCTCATTTTCAAGGTAGGCACTAATGAGGTCATGACACATGTTCCAAAGTGTCATAGAGTATGTCGAAAGTACCAATCAAGAAAGTAGCCTCTTGAATGATCGGTAGAAGAGTGTAGACATTGGCTATGGTTTTAAAGCACTTTTTGGCTTTCAAAAATCGTAATAATTTCAGTTTTGGGAATAAAATATTAAAATTATGAAAAATTTGCAGTCCTCATATTTCCTATCTTACTACATGGAAAAAATTTGCATAACCTCATATTCTTCATAATGGTTTTGAAAATTGCTTAAGTGATCACGTATAGGTGGTTCTACCTTAATCAGGCTCAGGTGGATGCAGGACATTAAATCCTGCCTTTGAAGGTGGGCCCATAGGGTAGATTTACCTTGGGAAAAAATGTAGGATTAAATTTTTTTTTTGCAAATTCAAAATTCATATTTGCAATTGGAGATTCCATATGCGCTATGAGGGGTCTAGAATATACCCTTGAAATAGCACAAAAATAAGGGACTTCTTAAAACTTTTATCCTAGAGAATTCAAATTTTATCCATTGGACATTAAATCGTACCATTGAAGGTGGGCCCAACAAGGTAAATTTAGAATTCTCTGAGTAAAAATGAAAAAATCCCCCTATTTTGGGCCATGTCTAGAGTATATTCTAGAACCCTCTTAGAAAATTTGGGGGTCTTTGATTGCAAATATGAAATTGGAATTTGCAAAAAATAAAAAATTCATGTGTTTCCCGCAAGGTAAATCCACGTGTTGGGCCCACCTTTGATGATATGGTAAGAGGTCCTATAATGGACCATCTAAGGGCTGAAACAAAATTTCAGGGAGGTAAAAATTCTAGAAATATTTTCTAGTAAGTTTTCCTTGAAAGACAAGTAGAATTGACATCTAACCCAAGTCGTTTCATATTTTTCTGAGCTTTTTTAAATTAGTTCTCAAATTTTGAAGTTGAAAGGGCATAGGGCTTTAAAATGGTGCCCTAGCTAAAATGTACACTGTTAGTACACTGCTGAAGGCTATGAAAAAGCAACATGTACAAGCACTGTACATTTAAGATAAGGCACCATTTTAGAACCCGCTCCATTTAAGAGCCTTCTACCTTAGGATTTAATGTCCTGCAATTTACCCTGCTGGGTCCACCTTCGAAGGCAGGATTTACCATCCTGCCAGGTGGATATGATGACTAGGCTGAATGGCTGACGCACCATGTCAATGATCAGCTCCTCAATTGATCAGCTTTTGCTTAACTTACACTGTCTGAATTCATAATGGGTTGAAAATTGGGAAAACGCTGAGATTTTCTATTTTTCACTCATGATTAAATTTGCAAAATCTGATTTCATATATGTAATCAGAGGCCCCAAATTAGCTAGGGGAGGTATAGATGGTAAATTAATCAAGCATAAAATAGTGGGCTTTTATTTTTATTTGCACCTTTGGAATGACTTGGTGTGGCTGAGCAAGGGGGCCAGTTCACCTCGAGCATTGGGGGACACCAAATCTTCCATTCAAAGTGGGCTCAAGAAGGTGGATTTACCTTGGATAAAAATGCAAAAATTTATTATTTTTTGCACATAATATTATTTTTTGTAAATTCTGAATTCATTTTTGCAATCAGAGACCCCAAGTAAGAGAGGAGAGATTTAGAACATACCCTAAATATAACACAAAATAGGAAAACTTTGTTTTACTTGTACACTAGAGAGCACAAAAAATATTGTGTTGGGTCTACTTTGAATGGAGGATTTAGTGCCCTACATTACAAGGCAACCTAATTTCACTATTTAGTATAAATTACAAATGCACAAATAACTAATTCTTGAATTTGCAATGTCAAACTTTTCCTAGGATTTACTAGTATGTAGGGATTCAAAGATGAATTTATTCCTAGGGTAGGCACCTCCAAAAGTGCCATTGACACTAATGCCATCATCGTTGTAGCTACATCTCCAAAATCAATTAGTATACCCATATGGAAGTAATTGTCTTAGAACATCAACCAAAAAGAATTTGACCCTTCATAACTTTAGCTTATGGTATCCAAATGTTACATTTTTTTGTTGCTTTGGTTCACTTGTTGATAAGAAAATGTGAAAATTTGATTATTTTAATAATAGTAAATAGGCACAATAGCCCAAAGTAGAAATTTTAGGATACCCACCTTAGTTTCAACCAATCTTTGTATTTGGATCATGGCTTTTACAATGAGGGCACGCTAACCAATAACATGTTGTATAATTTTTCATATATGTTGTACAATTTTAGGTGCAATAATTGAGTCATTAGAGCCTACAAGGATGTGGAGAAAAATCACATACATTGGACATATATTACAAAAATTATAGCCTCAAAAACACTTGTTTGATGCCAAGGGGATAAATAATATTATAGGTGTCTCTTACAACCACCCCTTAAGATTAAAGAAACGGCCTTGATTAGTTGGCATATGTGATTCATGTTGTTGTGAATGCGTCCTTCACTAGTCTTACATTTAAGAATTTGAGTGGTCCCTTACTTTATCAAATCTTAGTGCAAACCACCCCTAAGTCCTATGTGATTAAAAAATAGTTTATATTTGCAAGTTTGAAGTAAAATGCACCTATTTTTTCATTTTTATAAAAATGAATGCCAAAATCTTAGGTGAGTGATTTTTTTCAGAAAAGAAAAATTGAGGATGCAAAAGAATTGAATTTCAAGAAAATTCACAAAAATTTATATTTTTCTTATTTCTTTTTTTGCAAGGAATATTTCATTCATTGCAAATGTCTAGCAAACTATTGTGTACAAACTACTTGCAATATATCAAAATTTTAATTGAAAATCTTTATATAGAGATCAATATATAAACCATTAAATCTGAGTAAAATCTTTTACTTTTCAATTTGTTATCTATAAATTGTGTTTAACCCCTAAAGGTTTTTGACTATGTTTTCACCAAAACCACTCTAAAACTATCATTTTTAGGACAATTGCCAAATTTTAAGAAAAAAAAGTTATGAACAAATGTAACCATAGGATTTTTTAGTACACTAGTTTGAGAAGACATGAAAAAAAATTCAGAAATTTTCACCGAGTAGATTGCAAGATATTAGTGTTTGAAGTGACAAAAATCATTTTTTTACCATTGCAAAAATCTTGGCAACTGCACTTCATAAGGCCACATTTATATGGAAAAATGTCCAAAATGATTGGAACTCTTTGGATTCATTCTTCAAGCCAATGTATTCATATCTATTCCATATTCATACCATATCCATACTCTCCAATATATCTATTGTATCCATATTTAGAATCATAAGCATATCGTATGTATACAATATCTGTATCCATATTCTGAATTTGTATTCAAACGCTTCAAATTAAATCTTTCAAAGATCAATGGCATGTGATTTTTTGAGAAATCAATGGCATTTAGGGGGTGGGGGAGCATTTTTAAAAATTTTAAATCAACAACTTGTGATTTTTCGAAGGGGCGAGTGGTGGGGGGGGGGGGGGGGAGGGAATTGGCCAGGGGATAGTTTTGTGAAACAATATACACCCAATATTTTTATTTTTTTTCAAAAATATTAAGAATTAATTTAAATTAAGAATTTCAAACCTTTTTTTGTAGTATGGAGATTCTATAACTGTCCGCAAACTATCCCAAACTAAAAATCTTCATAACTTTTGACTCGTTGATCAAAATGGAATGATTCAAAAACTTCCACATAGATAAAAATCTAATAAACCAATTTCAAATTTTTATTTCTTTAAAAAATAATTTTTGAAGAAGTTTTTTTGCCCGGATTGCCCACCAAGCAATGAAAACTACATATTATACAATAACTTTTCAACCATGTAGTCAAAAGTTATGAAAATTGTTGGATCTTAAAGCTACACCTCTGGAAAATGTTGTGTGAAAATTTCAAAGAAAAAGAATTCCATTCATAGGAACCTCTCCAAAATTACTATGTTGTCAAAAAATGCACTTTGGTCCTTTTGGCACTAATTTATAATCTATAAAGACCTCTTAAATATTTCACCTATCAATCCATTATAAATGACCTTAGAATTAAATAAGATTAAATTAAATTGACTAAGTTTTGAAGACCTATTAGATTTGAAGTCTTAAATATTTTACTAATTTGATATTCTATTTTGACTCCACTCCACTGTGGTTGAAATTCCAAAAAAACACAAAAAGAAAGATTATTTTTACATTTTACTATTGAATGGATGTAACAAGGGTTTAATAAATCAAGTTGTTTCATGATCTATAGAACAACATTACGCACATTTACTTCATCAAAATGGAGTTGGCAGTTACTGCCACTTTTGGGTACATTGTTTACACAATGTACCCAAAAGTGGCAATAACTACCCATTCTAAAAAATTTTAAATTTTAAATTGGGTTTAGTACACTTGGCATGTTCTTAGAGGCCAAAGAATTTAAAATTTAAAAATAAATTTCTTTTTGGGTGCACGATCACTGTGCACTCAAAAAATTTAAAAAATTTAAAATTTAAAAATCTTCATTTCCCTCCCCCCCTCTCTTCTTGTAAGTTTTTGAAACCAACTGATTCACAAACATTATGGGACAAGTGATCTTATATTTGTATTCGTATCTATATTTGTATTCATATTTGTATCTGTATTTATATCTATATTTGTATTTGGATTGTATCCATATAATCCGTACAATATATATAGAGTATCCATATCCGTATCTGTATCTGAACGGTTCAAATTAAATTTTACACGATCAATGGCTTGGGAATTTTTGAGAAATCAACGGTGATTACAAAGATAAGCTTTTTTTTTTTTAAAATCAATGGCTTGTAAATTTTTTGAGAGAGGAAGGGGGGGGGGGGGGGCGGGGGGCTAATTAATCGACCTAGGTGGTACGCCACTTTTCGTCACATTATACACATTTACTTCATTAAAATGGAGTTGGCAGTTACTGCCACTTTTGGGTACATTGTTGAACAACATTATGCACATTTTTTTTCCGTAATTCATTATGAGGACTTTACATGGATAATTATTTGGATAATAGTCACATGGAGGCTTATATTATGTAATATATATATTTTCAATATAATTAATATGACTAGAGATCCATCTCTAAATTGTCAAGAAGATTTTAAATGTTAGGCTTTTCAATGTTCTTGAAAATTTTAATTTTAGTAAAAAGTTGTAAGAAATTTTTTTTGTAGTACAATTATGAAAATTTTTAGGCTATCATATCAAATTTAGGAATTCAAAACCATAGTCTATTATACTTATGAAAGTAATTTTTTAATAGCATAGGAATTATTGATTTTTAACATAGAGATGAAGTAGTAACAAACTTGAGCTCTAATTACATAGTGAAGTGCAATTGTTGGCTTAAACATTTTTTGGCAAAATTTAGTCTAACTAGAATCTCAAAGGCTATGCACAGACCTTGAGGCACTTGAGGACATTCAAAGAAATAATTTTTTCCAAGACAAGTGCTAGAAAAATGACTTTTAGCAAATTTGTAAATGGTGAAATTTGATAGGGTAAAGAAAAATATTTGAAAAGGCACAAATTTAGTCAAAAAGAGGAAAAAAACAAAAAAGGCCATGCATGGCAAGGTGATTACAAGGAGATAATATGCAACAATTTGTAATTGAAGGTGGACAAGTGGACAATAATTTCCCTACAATAAAAGATGGAGATGTTGAAATGAAAATAGAGTTAATAATAGACAATGGATAGTTAATAGCATGACTTGTAGATGTTGCTGGTATACATTTTGAAAGTGAATGAACAATGGATGGTTGTCATGTTGATTACAATATAACAAGAGGATTTTGAACAATTGCAGAGATAAATTATTGCAAATTACTAAACAATGCTTTAGATAGAGGTGAAGGGTCATGGTACAATGATGATAGATGAGGTGATATGAAACATTGCTAAAGTATTGAATAAAGATTGCAAATGTAGAAGGTTGCAAGTAAAATGATGGTTGATGGTTGAGGCAAAGGATTGTGAGTGTGTTTAGTATTGGTTAAGGAATAGGTAGAAGTGTTGTAGAAATGCTCAAGTATGATCTTGTTTGCACAAGTAGAAAAGAAGTTCCTATGCATGACACTAAGCTCTACTAAAGCTTGGTGTCATTTCTACTACTATATGTTGGTGAATGGTTAAGTGAGTGGAATTAGAACATTTCTTTCACAATACACTTGAAGAATGCTAACTTTTTGGATGTTATAGGACCTAGGGGAGGACACTTCCCGTTTTTTAATAACCTCCATGCGGCGGAATATAGGGTACATTTAAATAATCTTAGGTAAAATTTATAAGAAATTTACATATAAAATAGGGGACATTAAAAAGGCAAAGTGTTTTAAAAATAAAATAGGGATGATAATATGGCTGATTTTTCCGCTTTATGGTAAAATAGGGTCTCTTTTAATGTTGCCAAGTAATGATTATAAGTAATTGATAGCCCCCCTAAAAATACCCCACCACCGCACGTAGGTCCCCCAAATATACAAGAAGTGTCCTCCCCGGGTATAGGATTTGGTTGTTGTAGTCTATAACAATTTTTGTGTCATTAGCTTTTTTATAAGCCTCTCACACTCTACAATTTAGGTTTATTGTAGCAAATTTATCATTGCCATCCTACTATCAAGCCTTACAATGCCAAAATTCATACCTAGAGATATAAACATCAACATTTTGATAACATTGAATTTACAAATATCCCTTCTTCATTATAATTCTTCAATTCTTGCTTTATTTTGTACCTTTGTATGAGGATAAGAAGAACACAACTACCATGTTTTTAAAATTTATTGACTATGGAATAGAAAGGAAAGAAACATTGTATTGACAAAAGCTACCATAAACAAAAATTTGAATAGGGGCTTAATTGAAAACTAATCAAGGTTATAAGTACAAGTCTTTCTTGTGTAGTTGTTGAATCTAATTAATGGATTTTGATTTAGACCTAAAAAATGCATATTTTGAAGCTAGTGTAGATATTGTATTGTATTTTGTATACTACAACTTTCACATTCAAACTTGGGGTATTGTTTGTTAGCTCCCTTTAAGGCCCAAGCCCTTTTTGAGTTTAAAAACATCATTACTTTTGAAGTGTTGTAGTCCAAAATGTCAATAAGGTATAGACATTTCGACTATATAATCTTGTAGTGTACATGTTGTCGATGATGTGAATCAAATTTGGAGTCATTTGGCCATGTAGATTGCAAGATAATAGTGTTTTAGTATTGAAAAAGAATGCTAAAATTTTCCTAGCAACACATTTGGAGGTGAAATTTGATTTCTAAACATAGTCAAATAAATAAAATTAAAACTACAAAGTGCTTTAAAACTAGCATATAGATATATTGGTGAAAATAATTATCATCCAATTGACTCATTGTGTTTGCAAAATGACTTTGAAATGTCAAAAAATAGCAAGAAAAGTTACAAAAAACACATCTAAGGTTGAACCCCCTTCTGCTTAAAATGCTTCTCAATCACTCATGATTTCTTGAATTAATATAAAATTTAGACAAACTAGACTAGTATGCGCACCTTTTCCAAATTTTTGTAATTAGAAATGGACATTGTATGAAAAAGAAACAAGTTGTTGAAGTTCACCATAATCCAAAAATGTTGTGATTTCAAACTTTGAATTGCTTCCAAACATTCAAAACACCTTAGATTGGCATGAAATTTTTATTACAATAACTAGACTTCAAAGGAAACATAACTCAACAAATTTTGTTTAAAATGAACATTGGATGAAGAAGATACAAGTCCCCAAAGTTGCAACCATCGTAATGCAATTGGTGAACTCAAATTGAGCATGTGAACTTTGAATGACCACCAAAAAATCAATACGTCTTGGATTGCTCTAAAATTTTTTTATCACCTAAACAAGAAAAAAGAGCACAAATTTTCCAATAAATCTTATTGATTTTGTATATCAAATGCAAAAGTCGTAGCACTTCAAATTGGTCTTCTAGATAATGTGAAGACACTTTTGGTTTGCTTGGGTGGTGAGGGATTCATGTGAATAGCATATTCCTTTGGATTGGTTTATAAACAACATAGAATCAGTTTGTATATCAATGACACACACCAATCCTATGCTATCAAGTCTTCCAATTTTTACCCAATTCCATCATCTTCTAGATCCTCCCATTTGCATTACTAACCCACCCATTATTACAAGCAACCTTTTAACAACTTTGTAATGCACCCAAGGAGATGTATTGGTAACTAAATCAACTCACACTCTACCAATTTAGCTTTGAAAAATAAAAAAAGTTCATTTCTTGTTAGAATGAAAAGTTTGAAAGAAGCCATTTACCAATATAATCAAGACATTTTGTGTTCTCTAAGAAATTCGTGAATCAACAAATAGCTTCTCCCAAATACCTAAACATTATTTCAATACTACTATGCCCTATTACCACAATCAAAATAAAAGTAGAAATAAATTTATAATTTTTTGATTCACAAAAAATTTGAAATTCAGTAACTTCCACAAAACAAAGCCCATGCCCGTCCTTGCTAAGAGCTTCCCAACAGTACCACAAATGTGACCAAGGGACACACAGTCCAAGAGATTTAACCAAAACAAACAAACAAAACAAACAACGTAATTTAAGGAAGAGACGACTCTGCATGACACTAGACTAATTCTAGTCATACAAATTTAATTTGTTGTCCATGACAAATTGAGAAGCATCTGAAATCTATTCTGCTAATCATGGACAATCTCATTTGCTCTCGACACTTCATATAATTAAGCTAAGTCCAGCATTTACTTGGAGACTGCATACACAAGAGAGATGGTGCTAGCAGTGTGGTCTACTAAAACTGACATAAGCTGCAAAGTCACAAATCTACATTTACAGAAAAATGAGCCAGCAGCTAATAAACTGACATACGAATGTAAAGGTAAGCCTTCTGCAGAATCTATTGACATGAATGATGGTCCAGATAGTGTACAGATTGACAGAATAATCTAAGAATCCTGTCCAGAGTAGATCCACAACCTACGAATACAAAGCCAACATCCATTCATAGGAATAAAGATGTGCCCCTTCCGTTGCACCACTAATTCAATAGTTGTAACTAGATAAACTCACCCCGGATATTTGAACTGGCTCAAAACTGAAGGACTGGACTAGAAACTGAAACAAAGGTCTAGACACTCTACAAAGCAGAAGAGAATAGAGTGTAGCACAATCTGTGCCTACCTGCTGGATATTACATGGTTCCAGCCTGATAGAGAACATCAGAAAGAAAGCCACATTCATAAGCCACCACATTAATGTCCACATCACCATCCTCATCAGGCTATTACGTGCTGATAAGCTCAGCAAAATGCTCATGAGGTTGTGGAGCTCCAACACAAAATGGATGACGCACAACTCCAGCGACGGGCTACACTCCAATTGGGGCGAACAATATCACATAAAAAGTGATCTTGAGGCCATGAGGCCAACGTCAGTGTTCTGTAACCCCAACTTGCTGAGCAAATGATCAAAGAGTTCTTCTGTCCCTCAACAAAACCAGACCACGGTACGTGTTGTTTGTCACCATGCTCACACGAGAGTTCTCCTTCCACGGGTATTGGTGTAAGTTGGCACCTACACTTCACAAGATGGTGACCTGAAAAGATACGACTTCGAAGAACATCCTCGAGCATGGTCACGGTGTTAGCCATTTGTGGTCCGTACGAATTGTATTGTTTCCAGTAGAGCCCGGGTCCCTCAACTAAAAGATGCTCACTCCCACAAGATGCTCTACAATTCAGATGGAACCCCCCAGAGAGAAAGTTGCCCAGCCCATTCGTTCAAAATCAGCAGGCATTTCGTAGTGCCAACGGGATGTTTCCAAATGCCAGACTCTCAGAACACGACTGAATGTTAGAAGGGGGCTTCGTAAGGCTCATCCCAGACTTCTGCACTGCCGTTAGACGCATCTTCGCCGTCTTCCTCCATTGAAAGCCGAATGTACTCCATGTGTGCAAACCGATCCCACTCCGTCAGTGATGGCTCCTCCCTCTCCTGCTCACAGAATCCATGGATACACAAGAAAGTTAAAGAATCATCATACGTTCAGAACTTGTAACAAAATAGGAGTTGAACCTAATATAAACACCCATATGCTACCTGAAAAAAAAGATATTATAATATCTAACTGAAGTGTTAATCGGATGGTTGATGGTCCTAATAACTGTCGCTACACTTCAGTGATGTACTGAAAAAATGTATATATTAAAATTGACAATTCAACAAGACCATTACGATCACCCACGATTCAAGGTTGGCCTGTGAAGCAGTACCTGCCGGATAAGGAAAGGATCACGAGTCTCAAATGCTACGAATTTGTTGAGATTGAAGAGAATATTGAAAAAGTTTCCAGATAGCTTGCATCGCTTCAAGTCACGAAGTGTCAATATTCCCTCTTTCTGCAACCAGAGGAAAGAACAGAATTCAGTAACAGTGTCATGTCAATTAGACATCAAAGGCACAATTGTTACACAATAATGCAGCTCATATGAGAGCGATAAGCAACATGTAGGGCTGTAAGCTCAAAAACGTACCGCAGGCCCTATCATGTCAGCCATTTGGCAAACGATATCCTCAAATAGAACAGGCTCCTGAGCCATACATTCCATCCGATGCAGTTGCTCCTCGTAAAAATACTGCATCTCGTTTGGTGTGATCACACCATCACAATCCAAGTCCACGCACTTGAACCTGCAACAGGTAACCACAAAAATTCATGAGCGTAATTCATTCACCTTCAGTCTTTCACTCACCAATATTCTGACACAAAGAAAACAATATAACTGAAATCATTCACAATGGCCATGATATCAGAACCCATGATGAAGTACACACCAGTACTCGAGGCTTGGTTCTGAAGACTTATCCTCTTCTGAGAGAATGAACCACACAAAGTCCTCATAACTCATCTTTCCGTCTGCTTTGCTAGTGAACTTTCTTGGAATCTGTCATCCACAGTAAAATCAGCACAAAATGTAGAATAAATCAAAGGTGGTTATTACAGAGAATTGCAGGATAACTATAATCATGGTCTACAATACAAAATTCCTAATACATTAAAAGCAAAGAAAGGAGGTCATTGTTGCTTGTAATGATCAAGCCACATGCAAAGCTCAAAGCTTGGTATGCACCTGAGAAAAGATACGCTCAACAATTCGGTACGTGAGAGCATGATTTCCATATCGAAGGAGATCATCCTTGTCTATTAAAAAGTCATGATCTGAATCCAGCTCCCAAAACTTGCAGTATATGACGTAAAAATGCTCATATGAAAAATACCTGTACAAAATATTCATGATATTGTCCAGTCAACATGCACATATCATTGAAACAGCATCTAGTGGTACCATGCTGAACTCTCCCAAGATGGAATAAGCATCAAGTCAAAGAGATGGATAACACATTTTTTAAAAAGGACAAATAGATCATATCAAAAAACATGCAGGAGCAAAAGCTGCAGTCTAATTTTCAAGGGCACAGATCAGAATCTGAAGATTAAAAAATGTTAAAACAATGCGAGAGGCTTACCGCAACACTTTGTTGATGTCTTCCTCTTCATCCACTTGTTGCAGGGCAGCAATTAAGTTACTTCGTTTTAATTCTCTAAGTTGGAGCCGACCATTCCCAGCTTTATTAACATGGTAGAATATTCTGTAGATCACAGTTTCCGCTGTCCACCACCATAGCATTTCATACAAGTGTTAAGGGCCAGGACACGATGTACCAAGCTAAAACCAACCATACCTACGCAGAGAAGTTATCGTTGAATCCTCTCCAGACCAGCGCTGAGATCACATCAGGATGAAAACTTCAAATTGATTACAGTTCAGAAAACTATGCAGGTTCTAAGAGAAAGGCATACCATATCTGTCTTGAAACTCCGGGGTATCATGAAGAAACTCCAAACCTCGATGTGTCAATAGCAACTCTCTTAAGATGGGCCTAAAGTCCTCCTGTACACAATGTAGATACACATTTCATGCCTGTTAACTACAAAAAAAATATAGATCACATGCATATCTCCAATTTTTATCTGGAGATAGATGCTGAAGGTCAAACAGGGTGGCAAATAGGCTACGCATTAAGAATAATGAGGTAAAAGTTCGGAATGTGAAGAACCCAACCTGTCTCAGGAAATTCTTGTCCGGTTGCTTCAACACAGTAAAAATGCGAGTGGCAGTGTCCATAGCCAGCATGTTTTGGTCCACCCAGTATTCAACAAACTTTTCCCTACAAGGGCGTAAATGTAGAACTTAGAAGGTTCTCTGAAGATATTACAGAAAAGGACGGGATAGTTCAAGCATATCGAGAAAGAACTTGTAGTCAATTAAAATATCAGCTCCACAATGCTATCGTGTCTCCGTTTACTAAAGTGCGGGTGTATTTTGAAAAATCCGAACAGATTTGAAATAAGACGGTGACAAATCCAAACAGATTTGAAATAGTTCCAGACCTTGTAACCAAGCCCAAATTGCTGACGTCGATCTTCTTGAATAAACAACTAGAAAAGAAGGACGGCAATTTGCAGATCTCCTTGGTAACAGTTGTAAAAGCTGCACAAGGTCAACAACAAAAAGACTTTCAAAACCCTGCACTCTAACGAAATCTCATTAAGGAGAAATAACCATAAAGTAATCATGGAGATAAACCAGCAAACCAGGTGGAACTTTCAAAGCTAGAACACACGATGAAGCGACCACCACTGGGCACTTTAAATACATGGCCAATCGAGCAACTAGACTGACCTGGCGCTGCAAGACCCTCTGGATGGGCTGCAAAGATCTGATCGATCCTAGACAAGCATGATTCAGTCGTATCTTTCGAAGGAGGAGGACCATTAGGAAAATAGAACTGCACTCAAAAATAACGAATAGTGAGCCATTTCAATCTTCGACATCAAAAGATAAAAATCAGCAGTTTTCGAAAAGCCAATTAATTAAGATTACATATCGGACGCTTTGGCATCACCTGGGGAATGATTTCTCGGACAGGTTCACTAGTTTTCTTCAGCGGAGAGTCTCGCATCACGTGGCTAGGCCCCGCACGTCTGCTGAAAGGAGACCTCGGGGACATTGGGGAGCCAGAGCTTCGAGGAGACAAGGGTGGCGTGCTCCCCGCACCTCCAGCAGTGAGGTGAGCTGGCAAAAGTGACGACCCAGCATTGAGAGGCCCAGCTCCAGACTTGGCTTCTTCCAAGAGGCTCATAACCTGCAAAGAAGAAGGCCCGACTTCATGAATGAGTAAAACGTGAGAACATGGTCCTATGCAAACGAATCCCGTGGATTCAGACGTTGAGCGTCCTATACAGGTTCTACAGTAAGCAGGCTGACCGCCGATTGGAGATATCAAACCATCAGAGCATTTCTATTTCTGGCGCGAAAATTCCAGTCAAAAGATACGCCGTACAATATGAAGAGCTTAAATATCATGAAGTAGGAATAACGGTACTCACTGCGAAATATTTGCATATGTACAGTGTAATGGAATTAAGAAACAGTAGTAAGATGCTACAACACCAGTGGACGAATACGTAAGACCGGCACAAAACAAAAAGGCAGCATAAGAATTGCTTCTCAGAACTGAGGAAAGATGAAGAGCATCACAAGAAACAGAACCTCTGATCAAATTCCGTGGGTCGTATGGAAATCTCGAAGGATACACAAAGCAGACGCCTTATTTCTTTGCAGCAAGAGCCGTATTAATTTTCACTCTCAAGAATTGAAAAAGATTTCAGGGCAAGACATGAAAGACTGTCAAATATTAAGCCTGCTCTATTAATGAAAAGATAATCTCTGTCTAGACGGGAACTGCAGGAGGTGATGTGAACACGACGAACAGCAAACCAGAAGCTCCCGACTACAATTTTTGTCTCAGAAAAAAGTTACTACAACTATTAGGGGCCAGATTCCGTGACCTACATTAACCTCTGCTACCAGCTGCGACTCGTCTAATCATACATTTGGTTGGACTTGGTGGTGTAAGAATGACATGCCTACACGACTATGACCATTGATTTTTGAACGGAAATAGGGTTGTCTCCTGTCACGTGTAGTGGTCTATATCCTCCCACTTTTGAAATTGCATAAGAAATTCATACCTAGAGATGAAAAAAAATTAACACAACAGAATTCACTCTCGTACCCGAAGTGACTGATCCACAGCTCCACCGTGATCTCCCAAAACTCACTCTCTCATAAGCGCATAAAATCCTTGAAGTGCCCTCTACCTGACATCGCACCCTCACACCAAAAGAACGAGATATACACAAGAACACTGCTCACAAATTCGAAAACTCCGCGCATCGCAATGCCACGTATTGCAACCCCTTCCACTACCAAAACAATTTCCACACAATGCAGGCTACAATCATCGGGGATGCAAACCTAACACGTCATACACTATTTCATCCCCATCAAGATACGCCCTAAATCAACCATCCAATACTCTACTTTTCCGTTGGTCCATCCCAAACCCTAATCCCCTCCCCCGAACACGAACCCTCATCCCTCCCCAAGATTCAAAACTCTGCACTAAAACACCATTTTCACACTCGTCGCCCTCCAAACTCACCCGCTGTTGTGTCTCGGGAAGCGAAATCCATTGCGCGAAAAGTTCCTCCAGGTGCAGTTTGCAGAGCGCGCCGGGCTTGCTGGGGAAGGGGGAAGAGGAAGGCGAGGACGACGACGGGGAAGGCGAAAGCGACGGCGAGCAAGGGCCGAAGTCGGAAGGGAGCTGCAGGAGGTCGGGGTCCAGTACGCCCATGTCCAATGTGGCCATGGTTGGGGGCTCCATGGTTTGGAGTGGTGATGGAGTTGTTGTCGTTGCAGAAGCGCCCAGCAGCATGGTTTCTGATTCGGAATGCGGGATTCTGAATAGGAGCAAGGGATCGCGGAGAAAGGGAATCAAGGGAGAAGGGTAAGGCTACATCTGCGACGACGAAGATGACGAAATTGCGGAAGATCGGGGGAGAGGGAGATGAAGTGGGTGTGGGGGTCTGCGGGAGAGACGACTTCTGACGGACCCGAGAAACGATAGACGATAGAATTGTCGTCCCGGAAGAATAGATGGATGAATGGATAGTTAGATGAATGATCTGATGGATGGATGGATGGATGAATGAATGGGTGGATGGATGGGTCGAAGGATGAACAGAGGGATGGATGGCTGTTTTCGTTCGTTATTTTGCTGATGGAAATTGTAGAATACGGAGCATCATCACGTGGGTTAACTGAATCTCGGGTTTGTTTTGTGGATGGACCAGTTATTCATTCATATGGATGGATTTCGTTAGTGGTTTTGGTGATGAAACTGTTGTTCGGATTGGATTGGGGGAGACGGTGTAACTGTTGTGTTCAGTTGGACGGATGAATGGCGTCGGTAGTTCTGTGGATGAATGTGGATTCAGTCATTTTGACGAATCTGCTAGTCCGTAGAAGTCCACCCTCTTGGCTTACTTATAAAGTAGAAGTACCCATTTCCGACCAGCCCTTTTTTTTTACTTTTTGAGATAGCGCTAAGATGGCAATAACTTCAAATTTGGTGAAGCATTGCATTTCTGCATTCATCCATCTTTGGGGCTTAAAAATACTTTTTCATCACATTCATATTCTTTTTTTAATCTAAATTTGGCAACTTCATCCATATTTTAAAGAGAATTGAAAATTTTTGTGGCAAAAAAAGTTTTCTTTATTTGGTGGAAAAAAAACATTTATTCTAAAATAGTGCAATCTAATCCTATGGTACCGGAAAAGAAAGGGTTGGACCTAACTTGTAGAATGCAGCTATTTCCAACTAAGGCTAGAACATATTTCCAACTAAAGTTTGGAATGTTGTTTTTTTCCATTTCAAGGTTGGGTCTAATAAGAGTGACACATGTTTCAGAGTAGGGAGCAAGAAAATAGGAATTAATGAGCAAGAAAGTACTTAGTCTATGATTAGAATTGGAGGTATCCAGACATTGGCTATTAGTCTAAACAACTTTTTGGCTTCCCAAAACCAAAGTGATTTCAATTTTGAAAATAAATTCTAAAAAATTTGCAATCTCTATATTTTCTATCTTCCTACTTGGCAAAAATTTCACTTGCCTCATATTATTTATAATTTGCCTAAAAATCACTTAAGTGATTGACTATTGATACCTCTATCTTAGTAGGGGTTGTCACAACTTCTCTGAGGTTGTTCCCATTCTCTAAGAATGTACATGAGGGAGGGTATTCACTGGCAATTTGTAGAAGGTAGAGCTAGCATTCTTTTACAATTCAAAGTGTCATTTCTTTTCCTCTAGAGATGAAGAAATGACACTTGTGAAACATTTCTTGAAGAATGTTTCATCTTTTGCTCCTACATTTTATTCCTCCACTACACTACTTTTATCCTTTGTTAATTTCGTCTTTGTTGTTGTTTATAGGTCTTGGACACTCATCTAGTGGTTGGAGAGCTTGCAATGGTCACAATTTATTGCTCACTTGCTTTCAAGGCATTTTCTTCTCCTCTTGTTGTCATCCTTCAAGCTTTAATTTGTGTCAATTTCTTCTATCATCTATTTGCTATGTATCAACAATTGAATCTCACAAGTTTTTTGTTTAGGGTTTGTTGCCAAGCCTCCCAAATCAAGTAGCAAATCCTATTGTCATCTTCACTAAGCATAAATTACAAACGTGAAAGTTCACAAAACTTGTAATCATGAAAGTGTTTTTCACAAAAATTAGAATGGGTTGAATTTATATTTAACATTTAGGGTTCCCCAATCTAGACCTTCACTTCAAAAGATTTAGGATTCAGATTTAGGTGAATGACTAAATTAGAAGCTACAATGTCTTCCATCTTCAAATCAAGAGAGTATATAGCATTAAAGATTCAATTTTTAAATTGGATTTCTTTTCAATTTTTGAATTAACTTCTTTTTGCTTGCATAGTTTTGATCATTTCTTCCTTAATTAGATCAAAGATGTGATTTATCTTTATTGGATGTCTTTGAATTTGAATTGTTCGCACATTGTATTGAATATATTGCTTGAATGTGTGTATGTGTGTATAGGTTGGGGCGGGGGGAAGGGGAGGAATGAAGTTTAGATATAGGCAACTTTCAACAACACTCTAGAACTACCTAGTCTTTATAGCCAATTTTCTTAGAGTGAATCAAATGAATCTGATGATGTATTCTTTTTTTTCAATGTTATTTTGGATAACATTGAAAAGTTAAAGGTGGAACTAATTTTTTGTATCTACTTGTAATCAAATGGCTAGCCAATATATTAAATTCATTTCAACTCACTCCAATAGATGTTTCATCTTTACTTTTTGAGCAATGAAGCAATTGTAAAAATGTGTACACTTGTGCAATGGATTCTTTCTCTTCACTATTAGAAATGGTTGAATAGTCTAGAAGCACAAGTCCAATCTTAAGGCAAAGGCAAACAATGGAGGCACCCATGTGAGCCCCCTTTGATGCCGTCTTCTGAAACAATCATTTCCAACTCCTCCCATCCCATTGAATTTGGTAATTCATCGCAAGAACCACCTCGAAAAACCATATATAAAGTTTGGACTAATGCCACTTAGGCGAAGTTATTCGAGTACTTGGAATTCGCTAGGAACTATGATAAATAGAAGTGTGGAGGGATTAGAAATTCCAATAGATCTATGAGTAGTTGAGTAACCCAAACACTAAACCAAACAATGCATCAAAACACATCTATAACAAAAGGCAAAAACATCACTCAACCTTCAAACCCTACATGCAATCACTTAAGCAATTGTCCATGCATTGTTCACTCAAGTAGTAAGGTGTAATGAACCACTTATGTTAGGCCCTTGTTTTATGCACAATTATCACCATCTAATTTGGCAAACAAATCGATTCTCATGTTTTGATTCTCCCTACTTAACATATCCAAAAAGGATGTCACACCTCCTCTATACACAATGGCTCCCCATTAACTCCTTGTTTCTCTTACCAACTTCTCATTCTTCAAGAAAATTTGCTTCTATGAGAAGGTGTGACAACCCCTAGTATGACTCTTGAAAGAAGTAGAATAGGATGAAGTATATTGTGAGGAATCATTTATCTAAATATTTATAACTTCAAGGAGAATTTTTGAAAACTTGTTCTTCATATGGTATAAAGAACATTCATCTATCATTTGGATGGAGCATGACTATTTTCTTTTGCATCAAAAACAATCTATAATAAGGCTAAGCAAGTTAAGAAAGCAACTTCAAATGACAATGAAGGAGATGAAATAAGAAGTGATTTCATAGAAGGATGGTTTGTCTCTTAAAATCTTGCTCCTAACTCATTGAAGGTTGTACACTCATTGGTGGATGTCTTCATCAATCTAAGTGAACAATTACTAAGAAGGTTTTTCTTCTATGTACCTCTTTTAAGTTTATTTGAACATAAGAGCCGAATGAACACATTGAATTCCCACACCCTAAAGCTTTAAACCCCTAGACACTCTAAAAGCCATATTCTGGATAGAAAAGATTGTGCTTTAGAGCTACATTTCATCCAAACAGATTCTCATTCATCCAAACTAAGTTACTACTTATGTCTTTCAAAGTCACCATTCATTCATGACCAATTTCTATCCAATTTGATGAATTTGAGGTAATTCATGTATTTGATCAAAGTATTAAGTAAACATGTGCAAGAATTCAAAAATGGATTCGGACAAGGAATGGTTAAAAGATTAAACCCTAACCGAACATTGAGAATGGAACGCTCTCAAGGCTTCAACAATCAGTCAACTGCAAACCTCTAATATAAGGGTTAACTCTACACTCAGCACCAGCCGTCTCACTGTCAATATGGAGAAAAGAGACACGAGTACCAGAGGAGAAACTGAACAATGGAAGAAATTTTTGAATTTGACACCAACTAAACTGCATTACAAAAATGGACCCAATTTGAACAGGTCCATATTAATGTTCCAAAACTACAGTACGTTACTGCAATGCACGCATCCCCCTCACCAAAAGCAGACAACATATACACAAATTATAAACGATCAAAGAAGCTCTTGGTGAAAAAATATCCTCAAAACATGTACAAGGACAAAAAAAATCAGTCTCTTCGAGCCATATGGCTGCTGGACGTAGTTCTCGTGGACACAAGCACCGACGAGACATTCCCCAAAGCCGAGGCCGCGGACTCCACATGCTGTAACAAAAATTCATAAATCTTGCGCTTCAAGCGCACCTTGGTGTCTGCCAGTTTGGGATCCATGGCGTCCTCCCGCAACTGATCCAGCCAATCATTCACATGCTTCAATTGTGATAACATGGACGCGATCTGGCTATTATCAGCCCTGCTCACCAATTTCCCCACCTCCCCACCATGAACAGACCCATTATTATTATTTCCATTACCACCACCACCACCACCACTTCCACTCAATCGAAACCCATTGTCAAGAGCTCCTTCCATGAATTGCAAGAACCACTTCTGCGCTTCCACATGCACTTGTTTCCCCAGCTCCGCAATCTCATGGAGCTTCTTCGCATTCTGGAGTCCGCTGGCATCGGAAAGAGCTCCTGCTGCAGCTTCCAGCAAATCCGTAGAGGACTCTGGAGGGGAGGGCTCGGGTTTGGACTCCTTTGAGCCGGAGAGTTTGGACAAGAGGCCACCACGTAATGGCACGATTTTGCTGCTGGAAGAGCGCTTCACTGGAGACGCGGTGGCAACAGACTTGGCAGGAGAGAGGTAGCTGAGTGCCTTCTCCAGCTTCTTCTTCGGAGTGGATTCGGGCGTGGAGGACGACAAGGCCGGTCGAGAAGCCAGGGTGGTGCGGGCGAACAGGACGGAAGGAGGAGCGGATGTGGCGAGCCTCAGACCTGCACCGAGAGGGGGATCCAGCATGACCATGAGGGGCGGTTGTGCTGGAGATTGGCGCAGGGATGTGCTCGTTCTGGCTGCCACTTGCCGGTCTTGCTTGGCTTGCAGGGAGAATTGAGCCAGGTCTGATGCGAGCGCTGTGTGGATCCAGGTCGTGGAGGCTTGCTGCCTGTCTGCTGTTGCAGTTTGAGCCTCTTTGGCTTCGTCCAGATGTGGAAACCCGCCTGCCCGGCATGTGGCTAGCGCTTCTGCTACTGTTACAGCTTGGGAAAGGATGCGGTGGAGACTCAAAAACTGCTCCACTGTGGCTTGAGGGGAGTCGATCCTTGCTGTGGTGCAGATCTCAGCGAACATGCTGCAAACAGGAAGCAGGGGTTCCGATTAGATTAAAGATACTTGGATAAGTTAGTACTCTAATAGTGAGGGGACTGGAACTGTTAGGGCCCTGTTTATGTCTCCTGCAACTCATCGTCATACAAACATTGTTGGACTTCAAATTAGCAAGTCTGAAGAAAGATTGGCTGAGATAGTTCCGAAAGTGATGTCTTTCATCAGCTCTATGCTGAGCTCCCAATGCACAATCCTACATGTTGGTTAAAATGACGGAAAGGGTATCCTCTACCTTACGTCTACAGTGAAGAGTTCAATTCAAATACATGTGGAAGCATTCGCTATACCTTAAGCTTCGAAGCACACACTCTGCCGCTGAGGCCTCCTGGAGTGCTTCAGCAGCTGCAGCTGAAGCCACGTCCCGCGTCTGTAAGACGTCCTGCAACCCCGAAAACACAAGAACACCGACATTGAGAACCTCCGATCAGTTACAGAAATTTGCAGACGTGAGGGTTTTGAACCGCAATTCCAATTTTTTCAGGATAAGAAATCAAACAACAGAGAATCAAGGAGCCTCATAAATACCTTTCCCAGAGACGCTAGAGAAGCAGGAAGTGAGTCCCAAGACACACTCCCATCAGTCCACCGCTTATTGAGCACCACTTCTTTCAATCCCCCGGAGAAATCCACAGACGAAGATGATCTCTTCGACGGAGGTATATTCGAATCCCTTATACTCGACACTTTTGGAAGCCCAGATGCTGCGGGCTTCCCTGCATTCGAACTCTTCTCCAGGGGTTTCGGTAATGCAACATTCCGGGCACTGTCACTTAGTCTCCTCACTGCACCCTGAGAATGAAAACAAGTCCATGAACCATTATCAGCTTCCCTTTATGATCACCAGTTCAACGCAACAGATTCAATTGGACACACTTCCAGAGTTACAAACGGAACAATACAGCCAAAGCAACACCGTAATTACCGAGATCTTGTTGCCATTACTGATGCCATTGGCTGCAGTTCCTTTAGTGGCAGCTGCTGCTTTCTCCTTCACAGCTCCCTCCCAGCTCTTTCTAGCAGCAGGTTTGGTAACACCAACAATTTCTCCATTTGAAATTGCACCCCCGAAAGAGCGTCGCTTCACTGGATCCGCTGATTTCTGCAGCAACCCCTTCCCAGCGTTCAAGGACCTCCGCACAACAGGCGACCTGGAGCGGATGACAGTACACAAAGTGGGTGGCTCCTTGTAAGGGATTTTCCTGTCTTCAGGACAAGGAACGCGACCGTTGCGAGTAGGAGCGGCAGGTTTAGGGGTTAACGGCGTTTTGTGGTCGGCGAACATGGTAGGAGAGGGACTCGTCGGCGCACTGGCGTAATCAGCAAAAATCTTGGACTTAACAATCCTGCCCTTGGGCCGCGACTGCGCCCTCTGATCTTTTGTTGGTGTGGCGAGCACGGCGTTCTCTTTCGCTGTGTTGCGAAACGTGTTGCTGCGAGCCAGACGCTTCTCGAGCTCCATGTCAAATTTGCGAGCAGCCGAGGAGGACCTGTCCGGGGAGACTGTCATCTCTTCATACTGCACTTGAAAGCTGCTGGAGTTTAGTGACAAACGCTCGAATCGATCAGACGACAACCTCGGACCAACGTTGGCGCGAATCGAGTCGTTGGTGGTCTTCTTAGGAGTGGAGGGCTTGCTCTCAGGCGGCGACACATGTTTGCTGTTTCCATTTTGAGCAGAGGGGACAACTGTGGCGATCAAATCCTCGGGACTTCCGACACACTGATGCCGTCCTGGTAAAGGACGCACCCCACGCAGCAACGGCACGGGGGATCCCGCCTCCAGGCGGTCCACGTGAATGAATTGCCCCAGCTGCAGCTTGTCGCTCAGAATTAGGTCGTCATGCTCCTCCGCGAGCGAGACGTAGGTCGCATGGGAAGAATCCGAGACCTTGATGTAGAACCCATGGTTGGGCCACAAGTCGCCATTTGCGAGCGCAGGGACGATGCTGATCACTTGCAGAAGCGCAGATCGGTGCTCCCCAGTCGCCTTCACGTCGGAATTGATGTGCTGGAGGAGCTTGATCAAAACACCCGGCGTGAGAGTCGCCATCCTCCTAGCTAACCCCGGACGCCGCAACAAATGGTGTCGCAACAAGACCACCTAACCCTTCTCGTGCCTGTCGACACCGGCGGACATTGTGAACTCATGGAAACGCCGGGGACTCACCTCCTTGCCGTGTTCGCTTGCGATCGCTCCCACAACGACACAAAGCTCCGGCGGCACTTCCAAGACGAAAAGAAGAACATCGTTGCAATTTCCCTCCTTTGCTTCCACGCAAAGGATCACCACCGAGACACGCCAAAAAAAAATCTCAACAACACAACACTCCCCGGATCTGCGACTCCTTCAAATCTGTGTCCCACGTTCTTCTCCACACTGTCCAAACTCCAGAGACGAATCCTAAATTTTCTTCAGCTTCACCTCACATGATCTCTTCCCCCACCACCATTGACCAGAACAACACCCTCACAACCACCAAGACTCAGTCCGGAATATTTCACCCGCAATCCTACCTGGAGCATCAAGAGCACGGAAACCAGAGGGTTAACACTTTAACACGCCACCCTAAGTCCCACAATCATCAGCACAGGCAATCTCCCAACCCCCCGGTCACACCACCTGGAGGCGAGGTATCCAGCATTAAGGAGCGCACGGAAACCTAGACCCGAACCCAGTAGTAGGTCCAACGTTCAAATTCACCTCCAGCACTGTAGCTCTGAACCTCATAAGATAGCCTTTTTCAAAAAAACATGCATCTAAGTTAAGAGACTGACCAGATCAATCCACAGCTTGAATGCAAACAGCTCGTTTTCAAACAACAGTGACAGACTCACTCTACCGACGTCCCACCCACCTTTAAAAATCATTCTCCCCGAAACTCCACGACACGCATTCTCCAACGGTCGAACCAGCAAGAAGTCGCAATCCGGCTCCCAAACTAAAAACCCAACAACAGAAACCTCCCGCGAACGAAGTTCGAATACAATAGTGAAGCAGCGAATAGCTGAATTGGGAGGAGACGGAGGACAGTGCGAGAGACTGTGAGACGTTGGAAACTGGAGGTGGTCTTCAAACGTTCACTAAATAAGAGCGGTGGGCAGGCAGTGTTGATCGATCCCACAAGTAATAAGCTGGTACGGTGATGAAGCGCACTGCTGTTGCGTACTTCGGGTACTTACTACTGCGAGCAGGGCAACAGGGGAAGTTGGCAGAGATCGCACAGGCGACAAGGACGAGATCAGCGATGGCAGAAGGAGGGAAGAGCCGAGGAAGAGTGGCGCGACGAAGATGGGCGGGGAAGCTGGAACTGAGAGGGAAGGGGGCCGATTACCGTGGAATTGGTCATGAGGGACCTTTCTTCTCCTTGTTCAAATATGACTGGCCTACAGGATGTTACAGTTGGCCCATGATCAAAAGCGTTTTGGCATAAGAGGATTTCTGGGGCCCCAAGAGACTGTTTCAGGGGTGTTCCCCGAAATTGTTCCCACTGCTGCAGACCAGCACCCTGCTGGTCAGAATTTTTGAATTTTGAAAAAAAAAAATTAAAATTTTTTTTTTCAAAAAAATTCAGAATGTATTAAATAGAAAAAAAATAATTTAAAAAAATAATTTAAAAATATTTAATATTTAATTAAAATTAATAAAAAAATATTTTTTTCTGACGTGGCAGTCGCTCGACCACATCAGCATCGCGTTCCCAGCGTTCCCAATGCGTTCCCAGCCTCTAGGAACTCGCAGTCTCTTACAGGAGCTGAAAATCCTCTTATGAGGGGATGAAGATTATTTCCTAGGAAGAAAGTATTCATCCACCAGACCGTCAATTTCATAAATAACTCAAGAAATTTTGGAAGATGTCGAAATTTTGAAGATTATTTATAACTATTTCTAAAAATCTGAAAAAATTGTTCTTGAGAAAAAATTAGAAAAAGGAACACATTTAGGTATAAATAGAAAGAACTGATACAAAATTAGGAGTATCTTCTTAAAGTGTAAAGAATTAAAATATTCTTATCTGTTTGTCAAACTGTCAAATTGCTAAAATTAAAATATTTTGGCAAGTTCAAGTCGAAATTGACCTACATGTATGGGAGATCATGTGGGATTTCTCATATTTTCATTCAAAATTTGGATGGATTTTGAAATTTTCAACTATAGGTGGGGGAGTTTAATAAAATTTCTTTAAAGAAGAACAATCCAATGATCACACCATGCCAATAGAATTAATATAGAAAATGGGAGATACATTGTGAATGATACAATCTATATTGAAAAGGCCCTAATGAATAAAGTTGGTTGAGGTTGGTCTATAAGTAAGGTGTATCCTAGCTTGGAAGGCATTGCTAGGAGGGGTTCTCATACAATAATTTATGATGTTCATTAACTTTGGAGCACACCAACATCCAATTTATGGATGATGAATAGATTCAAAATTAATTTTTTGTCTCGATCGGTATTGCTTGGATTGAACTCATCCTAATCTTTAGAAATTCTTGATGAAGTTTTTGTTCTATGTAAGGGGTGGATTTGGTATTACTAAAGTCCATAATTTTCTAAAATTACAAATGTGAAAGTATCCCAAGTAGTTGACTTGTGTTGACTATAGTTCAAAACCAAATTTGCAAAAATGAGGTCGTAGAATTAAAGAGCAAAAAAAATTCAAAAAATCACCATATGAAGAGAACCTCATTTCAAACCTACTCCAACAAGTTTTACTTGAAAAATGACAATATCTTGTTTGTAATTGAATTTTGGAGGAATTTTGAAATTTTTCTTTCAAAATTTATAGGAAAATATTGGTGAAAGCATTGGGACATCTAACCTTATGGATGGAATCTAAAACTCAAAATTTACAACTTTCATTTATATCACAATTCCAAAATATTCTTCCAAACAATACCTTATAATGATTTTTGTCATCAAATGAATGTCTCCAAAAATAGTATAGGGACAAAAATTGTGTATGATGCCATATAATCCAAGGTTTCCTAGATGAGCATCAATGCCCTAATGCTTTACATTCATTGCTCTACAATCCTTAACCAACTTAAAAACCTTGTCTTACAAAAGCTAGGGTGTTAATTATAACATTGGCACTCGTACTAATTCAATTCTTGCAAAGATGCATTGATGATTCATTTTTGCAATTTGGTATTAGAATATAACTTATTTCTATAAAATTAATGATTTAAGAACAAAGAAAGTATTCTATGTATTCCAATAGTTGCTAAATAATGAATGATTTACAATAGAAAAATAATATAGAACTCAATATTTAAAGTGCATCATGCAATAATTGAATTAGTACAAATAGTTTTCATATTATCATTGAAAATGTACCAAAAGACAAAATTGAAGGAAGGATTTTTTAAAAATTGGTTAAAGCAAACAATTTTTTGTTGCCTCATAATAGATGATATTTTTTTAATCAATGAAATCATCAAAATCGAACAAATTTGATCTAACCATACAAGGGAAAAATGATCTCCATCTAAAAATTGGCTAACTTGATAAATTTTGTTGTTACCACTTCAAGTATATTTTTAAAATATTTTTAAAAAATATTAAATATTATATTGTTCAATTAGACTAATTTAAATCACTCGAAAAGTTTCAAAGAAGATTGAAAAATACACAATTAGAGAGACAAAATTATTTCCTATACTTTTTAATCTATAAAGATATATTTTGGAATATTCTATTGATTGCTAATAGTTTTCAAAGGAAATTTCTATTAAAAATGTTGATACTAACACTACAAGAGAATGGAGTCTTTTAAGTAGTGTCGTAGACATCATGTCTTTTAAGTAATGTCTTTTAATGTGTCCTTTAAGTAAAATTTTACTTAAAAGACACATTAAAAGACATTACTTAAAAGACATGATGTCTAGAACACTACTTAAAAGCCCCCATTCTCTTGTAGTGTAAATATTATGCCATTATTTTATCCTCTTTTTTTGAGGCAAGAATAAGATAAAGTTATCAATCTAGATAAAAAGGGTGGCATGTTTACCATTCTACTATGCATATCTTTAAAATTAAGTTGTTTATTTTGTCCAATGACTGGTATTATACAACCCTTGCATAACATTTGTCCTAACCTATGCCAATCTAAGATCCTGTATGATACTAGTCATTGGACAAAGCATACTTAAAGTCTAGACAGCCCATTTAATTTGAAGTAATTTGGCATTTGATACATGCAATGTACATAGAAGGTGTATAAATAGAAGTACATAATAGTCACATAAGTTTGAATTTATGATGAAGCATATTAAATGATAGATGGCACTTCTAATTTTTATCATTATTGCACTTTGTATAGGTTTTAGAAGCTATAAGTGAGCACATATTGTTCTCATATAGTGGGTTTTTTTAGCATTGTAGGAGTTAGATGTTAGTATGTCATATAATTGAAAGATGCTAGTTGATGAACCATCAATTCTAAATCAATGATCCATGTCTTATTATGTTTTAGTACATGGTTTGTATAATAGGAGTCAAATGCAATATTATTGAAACAATCTCCTACATACCTTTGATGACTAAGGTGGGTATGTCCCAAATTGCCATTTTTTCATTCCTATGTCTATTTACTATTCCTAGGCTCATCAAATTTCTATATTTTCTTGTTGGCATGTGAAAGGAGGTTCCACCCCATCAAAGAGTGTAACATTTTTTAGGTAGGGGCAATTTGGTGTTTACCCACTTTAATATAGTAAATTAATATTTAAGGTAGGAGGTGCATAAATTAACCATTTAAGGGTTAGAACCAACCATCTAAGGGATGGTGAAACATCTTGAAATATTTTATAGTGAATTTTCCTTGAAAGACAAGTAGAATAGGCATTTAATTCACGTCATTTCATATTTTTTGAAGCTTTTGGAATTAGTTATGAATTTTTGAAATCAATATGGCATGGGGCTCCAAAATCACCCACCCCTCAAATGTACATTGTTTGTGCATTCCTATAAGATTAAAAAACATCATGTACAAATAATGTACATTTGGAAAGGTGAGCGGTTTTCGAGCTTGAGTGGTTTTTGAGCCAGAGCGGTTTTCAAGCCTCCTACCTTTAGCCTCAAGGTTGGTTTTTGTTTGTTTGTTTGTTTTTGGGGGGGGGAACACGTGGAATAATTTTCATTGAGGCTACGGTAAGTTATCATTCAAAAACGTAAGCTAAGTTAAATGGATTTTAGCATGGAAATGACAGAGGTCATTGTAACTTAACCCTATAAGGATGCCACAGACTAGAATGGTCCGATGAATGACAAGGGATTCTCTCATGTAGGACATAAATGCAATCATTCATCCTCAATTTTAGGAGTAGAAAATGGAGATCTTCTATAGTTCTTTGACTTCAAATGAGTTTTTTTAAATATTTTATTATCAATGATTCTCACGGGTTTGTTTTTTTAAATTATTATTATTATTATTATTATTATTTATTCTCACGGTTTTAGAAATGCTGAATTCGACAGGGACCCCGTCCTTACAGGGTTAAACAAATTCTCATACTCTCTCATGAATAAGAGTGTATCTGACATACAAATTATAATGTAAAAATTTAAAAAAAGGGGGGCAGCCTCCATCTTCCGAAAAAATTATGACCAAAAAATGACATTACTTATTGTCCAATCATTTGAATGTTTCTCTAGCTTTTCCCTCTTCAGTTCTCTTTCAAAATGGAATACAAAATTGAAGTACCAGTTTCAACAACCTATTATTGGAACCATTTCAAACTTGCTCAACATCACCATTATTTTATAACTAAATTGTGTGTCGGTGGTATATCCTGAAAAATGTTCTCTGCATAATGTTTGCTGTTGCAATTCCACTTGAAAATTCATTCTAGTCATGGCCAGTCTGAAGCACAAGTGGGATACATATCTGGTGCAATCATGCCGTGGTGCATGCCCAGGGACAACACTGCAAATGGCCCTTTATAACAAAATGAGGTGTAAGGCTAGAGTATCCTCATTCAATGTTCAGAGAGAATCACCCGTTGAGAGTTAACTTAAGTTTAACCCCTAAGCGCTCAAACGACCATTTTTTGGTCGCTGCCTGACTTCGGGCAGAATTTTCAGGCAAAAAAAAACTTTGTTCAAATTTTTTTTCTAGTTTTGAAAAAATTGGGTTTTCTTTCAACATTTATATTCAAAACTAAAATTAGTACAGTCAAACAAAAATTATTAGAGATATAGCCCCAAAAGGTTTAGAATTACTTAGTGTTGAAAAACTTACTATTTTGGGAAAGTATTGATGGTCTCATTACTAGATCTTTTGCGGTTTTTCACAAATCAATAGAAATCATAATTTTGACCAATCAAAAAAAATTCATATACTAAATAAAGAAATTGTATTTTTAGTGAATTTTTGAAGTTATATCTTCAAAACTCATTTGAAGAGAATCTAAAAATAATTTTATAATTTTAACCGTATGAATACTTTCTACATTTTGTACTTGACATTATCTTCTTTGATACTAACTTCAAAAAAGTTACAGAAGTTACATTTTATAATACATTTGTGTTTTGTCCTAACCCCTTGGGCTTTTAGGGGTTAAGGTAGAAGGTCCTATAATGGACCATCTAAGGGCTGAAACTGAATTTCAGGGAAGTAAAACTTGTAGAAATATTTTTCAGCAAATTTTTCTTGAAAGACAAGTAGAATTGACATCTAACCCAATTTGTTTCATATTTTTTGGAGCTCTGTGGAATTAGTTATCAAATTTTGAAGTTGAAGTGGCATAGGGCTCTAAAATGGAGCATTGCCTAAAATGTACACAGTTTTTACACCACTGAAGGCTATGAAAAAGAAACATGTACAAATCTTCTACATTTAAGATAGGGCTCCATTTTAATGCTTGCTCCATTTAAGGACCTCTTACCTTAGTTCATTGTTCATTGTTAGCCAATGGTGGAATTAAGGAGAAAAGCAGTTGCAACTTGAAAACATTAGAAAAGAAGCAGTGAACAAATTTATAAAAATTAATTTAAAGTAAAATTAGAAGGGAATCTATAACAAATGTGTTCAATAAATTTTGATGAAATTGGATTACAATTGGTTTTGTTACCATCTATTAAATGGCATTTGCTTTAAGAAAGAAATTCATGCAAATCACATGCCATATTCCCATGTCATTTTTTTTCTTTCTTTTCCATCCTTCGGGTATAATTAGCAATGGCACCTACAATTTTTCTTTGTCCTTTATCTTATTTTTCAACAAATTCAACATTGTTATCCCAAATCCACAAAGAGATATTCTTGCATCAATTCTAATTAGATTTTGATGCAATATCAATACTAGTATTTTCAAATTCTAATTCCATACTTATGAAAAGTCAGTAATTTTTTTGTTGGAACAATTATTAAATGCATTGAAGATGCCCTATGAGCATCTTCAAAGCATCACCAATCATATTCCAATTTAGCCAACTCTACCATTTTTTTAATGAAAAAGTGAGAAATTAATGCACAAACCTAGCAAAAAATTCTCTAGAGTCCTAGGAAAGTTGCAATTTTGCCAAGGTTGCTACTTTACAAAAACTATTTTTATTGTTAGCAAGTAATTCATTGGATTAACAACAATGAGAGTTTTTTTTACTTTTGCATATTAGTAGGATGGTTGTGATTGGGTCATGTGATTTTTTTTAATTCTTAGTCTGCATCAAGGATGCTTGTGATTATTTTGAAGTATATTCTTTTCTTTGCACTAGAATGAATTCTCCATTTGTATCCCCCTCCCATAAGGAAAATACTTTGACTAACCCACTCAAGCATGTGGACTCTCCTTATTCATTTCCCAAATGAGTTGTGTGCCATACTAACTTAGTTTTCTATTACTTGATTATACTATACTTTCCGCATAATTAGATGTTATGTGTTTTCGTTGAACCACATTCTAATTTACATTCCCCTAACCTTATCATTGAGGATTTTGTAGTCAAAAGTGCTTCCTTTTCAAGCTCCACCCTTGTTGTCATCAATGGATTTTTTTTCCTTTTTCTCCTTAGGCACTATTCTATAAGGTAGGCCAAGCTAATTTCATCTCCAACCCATTTATGGCACCCTTGCTTAGCCCCATTTCCATCCATTTAAGCATCCAAATCTATCTAGAAATCAACCAAATCTGTCTAGAAATCTACCAAAATCAATGCACTACTATCATTAAAGATAACACATCTATAGTTGATTGGTAAATATGTGGATGCTAATAGGCACTTAAGAAAGTGGTGATTATGGGTTGTTATTTAGACATTTATAGCCCTAGTCTATGGATACTTTTGTAATTTCAAGCTAAACACTTCAAAAATTCAAAGAAATTACAATTTTGATCAGAAAATTATATTTCTACTAGGGTTTGACTTATGAAACAAGCACACACCTTTGAAAAATATGTGTTCCTATTTGAATTGTCCCCATTGTAGTTAGATTGAAATCAAGGTGGAAATAGGCTTGTCTAAAGTAAATACACCTAAAATTAATTGAAGAAGCAATTTTGGATGGTTTCAATTATTATATTACAAAACTCTTTGTGGGGTCTTATTAGTAGTCAAAAGGAGATCTTAGATTCTTTTGGAATGTAATTTTTAAAACATGGTTGCCCAAAATAAAAATAAAAGTCATTTTTTAATTTTTTTAATCCAAAAAAGCTTTGAAATTCAATAACTATCTCATTGTAGGTCAAAATGCCACAAAACCAAGCCCATATACCCTTCTTCGCCAAGACTTTTTGATGGTACTAAACACACAATTATGGGATTTACGGTTTGAGAGATCTCAACATGACAAACAAACATACAATGTATCTTAAGGTGTAGATATCTTTAGACTAATGTACCCTATACCGTTGCTAGAGTCAAAATCAAAGTAATAGTAATTTCTAATTCTTGAATGTATCAAAACTTTGAAAGTCAATAATTTTCCCACCATAGGTCAGAACACCATGCAACAACGCCTACTCATCAAGAGCTTTTTGAAGATACGAAGATTGTCACCAAAATCAAAGTAGAAGTAATTTTCTAATTTTTAAGAATAAAAAATAACTTAAAAATCCATAACTTTTCCGTAATAGATTAGAAGGCCATGCAACAAAGTGTGCTTTGTGTCGTTGCCACAATCAAAATCAAAGTAAAAATAATTTTCTAATTATTCAAACTTTGAAATTAAATAACTTTCACATTGTAGGCCACAATGCCACAATACTAAGCCTATGCACCCCTCTTTGCTAAGAGTTTTTCAATGGTACAAAGGATGTGAATAGAGGACCCACGACTTGAGAGATTTCAACATGTTAAAAGATATTTGAGGGCAATAGAAGCCCGTTTCAAGGTTGTTCCCTAGTCCGTTCCTTATGCTGTTTAGAAACTACATATTAGCCCTATTGGCTGGATTTTTGGATTTTTGAAAAAGTAAAAGAAATTCAAGAATTCTGGAAAGTATTAAAAAACCTTAAAGTGAATTTAAAAAAAATTAAAATTAAAATTTTCTGACATGGCACTCCCTTGACCTTGTCAAACTATTGATGTGTCATATTTCCATTGTATTCCTACAATTTGGGAACTCAAAATAACTCATAGGCTTCTAATGCCCTCAAATCTCTTCTAATGTGACAAACAAACAAACAAAACAAAACAAAACAAACAACTAGTCTTAAAGTATAGATAATTCATGAATATTCAAAGTGTTGAAAATAGGCATTTCAAAAATCAACCCTAGACTCTCATAAATAGTGGGAATACATTTCAGACAAGAGTTTGTTGGGGTCAATTTTAAAGAGGGGGCCCAAATTAAGTGTAGTTACCTTTTCTTACATAGTAAGATAAGGAGGCTCAACATCCAACCGGGTATCAAAAGCAAACATGACTCAAAGGTATATTTTTCTTTCTTCAATGTATCAACTTTGCACATTTCAAGAAGTACTTGCATATGATGACCACAAACAACTACTTCTTTTCAAGTTCAAAAGTTTGCAACTATTTTCACAAAGGTCCAAAAATTATGAAATGACTTGGGTTAGATGCCTATTCCACTTGTCTTTCAAGGAAAATGTACTCAAAAATATTTCAAGATGTTTCACCTCCCCAAAAATTCAGCTCTAGCCTTTAAATGGTCAAGTTATGAACCTCCAACCTTACTCCATCTTTTCTTCTTTTTTTGACACAAATGAAACGGGCTTAAGGTTGAGGCACCAAATGTCGACCACATCCAGTAGCCAACCTGCACGGGGCCCTATTTCCAATCAAGTCCAGAACATATTTCCAAACACACCTTGAATTGCGTGTTTTGGTCCCTTTTGAGGCCAAGACTGATAAGATAATGACACATGTCCAAATTAGTGAGTAGAAGAAGTGAACGGAAAGCAGTTAAAGCATTATCGGAATTAGGAGACTCTAGACATTGGCTATTGGTATGGAGTACTTTTTGCTTCTCAAAATTCACTGTAAATTCAGTTTTAGAAACAAAATTCTGAAAAAATTTCTATCCCCTTATTTCTTATCTTCCTACATGGGAAAAATTCCCACCACCTCATACTGTGCAAAATCTGCTCTGAAATTGCTTAAGTGGGTCGGCTACTGGTGC
Organism: Thuidium tamariscinum; assembly: GCA_947034885.2. Classification (NCBI taxonomy): domain Eukaryota; kingdom Viridiplantae; phylum Streptophyta; class Bryopsida; order Hypnales; family Thuidiaceae; genus Thuidium; species Thuidium tamariscinum. The sequence goes on along the minus strand of OX344753.2, from coordinate 1,693,690 downwards.
CTCAACCTTACTCCATCTTTGAAGAGCAAGAGTTCAGTTCATAAGGGAACTTCAAGTGTGCCCTGTGCAGAATGTGCTAAGCTCTCCCTGTTGAATGTGTGTTCCACCTTCTGACACTGCAGCTCATGGTTTTAACAGCACTCATGTGCAGGTCTGTTTATACCGTAGTGCTCTGACACTCGCCCTGCTCGCGGCTTTTTCGGCAGCATGTGCATCAGACAACAAAAGTATGTGTAAGTTAGATATCATCATGGGGTCCCCGTCGCAATTAATTAAGTTTTACTAATTAACTTAGTTAACCCTTGAACGTCGCAGGGGATGTTTTTCAGACCTTTGATTCTGGAAACTGGCGGGGTTCATCAAACCTTCTAATGTTTGCATCCATACACTGGATTTTCCCGAAAGAAATGAGTTTAGATTGATGAGGTTGTTGGCTAAAGATCTGTATGGTGAGGAATGCAATAATCAGTTCACATTCAAGTTATGTTATTTTTTTTAGAATGGTCCCACCTTTAGAGCTGTTTGGATTGTGACGCTTAGGGTGCAGACTCTTCATCATCTCAGTTTAGTTTTTGTATTGTACTAAGTCACTAAATTATTAAGTTAATGGGAGTATGTAAGTTATGTGCACATTTGTTTGTGTGTCCCTCCCTTGTCGGTGATGTAGGAGAAGGCTCTGAAATTGCCCAAGCTTTTGCAACCGTCCAGTAGGAGGCTGTGAAATGGAACTTGATTGCATGCAGTGATCTGTCGACTGACCTTCTGGCTTCGTAGTTAGGTTCAACAGAGGAGAGGTGTTGTGAGTTAGATTGTGATTATTGGAAAAACAAAAAAATTCTTTCACCGGGGCTTGTCCCTTGGTTCACATGTACTTTTCCCTCTATCAATGGTAATTGTCCATGTGTTTCAAAAAAAATAAAAATGGAACTTGATTGTGAGTCAATGAACTTTCAATTACATTGAAGGATGATAAGAGTTTGTTTTTTCCTTCTTCAATGGATGGTTTCAGAGCTAGGCTTCATTCTTAACTAAGGGAGAGGCACCCAATGGTGCACCTGAACCCAATGCCGTCCGTTTTTACAGCACACAATCATTTCAGGCTATAAATGTAGGTAGGCAATACATGGCTTATTTCTTTTGACTTAAAACAATAAGCAGTCTACAATCTTGCTACATTTCTGTTTTAGAATGAACAACTAACTTAGAAATGGAAGGCATTGGGTGCAAGTGTACCATTGGGTGCCTCTACCATAAGTGAACAAAATAAGACTTGGTTATTGAACTCCCTTCTTACAAATGTTACAAAATCTAAAATAATGATTAATACAAGCATTCACTTCAACTTTAGGAAGGAATGCATTTAGAAACCACTTTGATAATTTTTTACATGTTGCAATGCTAGCTCTTGAACAAAGCTAGATTTAATTCCAAACTGTGCACATTTGAGTTTTCAAGGCCTACTAATTACAAACAGGGCCCTATGCCAAATTGTATTTGAAAATTCATAACTAATTCAGTAATGCTTCAAAAATATGAAACACCTTGTGTTAGATTCCTAGAATAGTTTTCTTTGACTGAAAAATAAGTTCTAAATATTTACATCAAAAGAAATACATCAAAAAGGGAGATCAGCTCTTAGATGAGCGGTTTCTGAGCCTCCTCCCTTACTTGAAGCTTGCATGTTTGTGAGGCAGAACAATAAATCATACCATCAAAGGTGGGCCTAGGGGATAAATCTCATTTTATTAGGGGTTGACAAGGGTTTGGGGTTTATATTTGTGTTGGGTTTTTTGGAATGTTCCAGGTCTCTGATTCTGAATCTGAATTCTGAATTTGAAAAAATAAAAAAAATAAAAAAATAAAAAATTTCAGCGTTTTCCCTTGCGGTAAATCCAGCCTGTGGGGCCCACCTTTGATGGTATGATTTTACACTGCGCATTTGTGAGTGGATCAGCTGCCTTGATATTGGTAATGAATACCTTATCCCATGGTTGAATGGGTCATGCGAAGAAAATGATGTGAAATTATCAGATGAGGATATGATTTTTAGGTGATGAATACCATATCCCACTGCTGAACAGGTCATGCAAAGAAAATGATGCAAAAATATTGGATGAGGACATGATTTATTGATAATGAATACCATATCCCATTGTTTAAAAAATAAAAAAATAAAAAAACCCTTATCCCATGGCTGAACAGGTCATCTGAAGAAAATGATGTGAAATTATCAGATAAGGACATGATTTGTTCAACAAACAAGGGACAACTCAATTTTAGGTGTGTTTGCCCTTGGTGTTAAAAGGGTGATGTTAGGAAGGGTCTCAAGAATGAATTTAGACTTATTTTTAGAAGAGATTCACATTGTAAACATCATCCCTAATATCAAGAGTGAAAATATCTTTTAAATTTAATAAGATTATAGCATTTGGATCAATTATATATTTTTCCTATGAGGTGGATACATCCAAAAGCACCACTTGTTCATACTATACCTAGTTATTGTTATTAGCATGTTCAAATTTTCATGCCATCTTGTTGGCAAGTGAAAGCACGTTCCAATGTACCAAATAACGCAGGATTTGGATATTGTATGCAAAAGTTATTAATAGTCAAAGTCTGTTTTTGAAAGCGCCATCTACAGTCTGTGTACATGATTGATTTTGGAAATGTATATATATATTGTAGATGGCTCTTTTAGAAATGGTGCACTTTGGGGTGTACCTACCTTAGAGTGAGTGATATTAGCTTGCTTGAATATTGGGTTGCCTTATTAACTCCAAGAAAGTTATTTCTTTTGTCTCAAAATAAAACTGGTGTTTGTATTGTGAAATACAAATTAAAAGAAACACCAAACTTCTTTTGAGACAAAAGGAGTACTTTATAAGCTACAAAGTCAACAAATATTTCTGTAGATGTTCCATTTGTATACATGAAAGTTCATAAGTCTCAATTGCAACAATAACTATTTCAAAAGTAGGATATTTTTCAAGAGTAGTAAATATTCATGTAGTGCTGAATGCAAAGAAAATAGTGCGGGCCAACCTAGTTTTACTATTTAGTATAGAAGTCTTGAGTACTTGAAAAAAAGAGTTAACAATGTAGACTGTGATGGGTGTATACTTGCGGAATACAATATTTTCTACAATTTTGCCAACAATTTTCCTCTTATTCTAAAATTTTTAATAGAAATTTCGTAGATTTCACCTTTTGGAATGTTTCCAATGATTTCAAATTGCAACAAAGTTTTTGTCCAATTCTACCAACTAACTTTGAACTAGGTGTCATTTTCCTCCAAACATTGTTTAATAGGACTTTGAAACTTTAGTTTATTATTTTGTAGGTGCAATACTTCAAGGAACTTGGACAATGAAGGACATGCTCTTTGTAATGTAGACCAATCTAATTCCATCACCCTATATATATATATGACCACAATTCCATCCAAAGTTGTCTATAAATTTAACAAAATCAATGCATTCATGTCATTAACGATAACACATCCATATATGATTGGTGAATATTTAGGTGCTAATATGTATATGAACTATATAAGAAAGTGGTTATGGATTGTTATTAGGGAGTTCATGAGCCTATTTCATAAGCACTTTTGTAATTTTAGAGTATATACTTCAAAAACTTCAAAAACTTACAATTTTGATTGAAAATTTATAATTACATTTGAATTTGATTCATGAAACAAGTGCACACCTATGAAAAATATGTGGTCACCCTCTTAAAATTAGCCCCAGGATAGTTAGATTACAGATTAGAGTAGTACACTAATAGACTTGTCTATTTTGGTAGGTATGCATGATTTCTCGTTTGGATGCATCCACATCCAAACCTATTGGGTGCCACTTTTTCAAACTAAATTATAGTGCTTTTAGAATGATTTTATTTCTTAAACAAGGTAGGAGGTACATAAATTGCTCATTTAAGAGCTAAAACTAAAATTTTGGAAAGTGAAACTTCTTGAAATATTTTTCAATAAATTTTCCTTGAAAGACACGTGGAATTGGCACTTAATCCAAGTTGTTTAACATTTTTTTTAAATGTAGAATTTTGAAATTAAAACAGCATAGGCTTTTAAAATCACCCACTTCTTGAAATGTACATTGTTTACACATTGCTAAAGGCTAAAAAAAGAAAATTACACAAATAGTGAATATTTAAAAAGGTGATTGTTTCAAGAGCTTCAACACTTTTAGAAACTCTTGCATTACTTAATTTGTGTTTATTTCTAATTAATAAAGAAAAAATTGTCAAATATTTGTTTTTGCCTTTCAATGATACAAGTTTGGGATATCAATGCCTTTTTGCAGTTGCAAAGCTTTTAATGCCAAACTAAAAAAAGAAAGTTTTATTTGTTAACCCCTAAAAGTCCCATTGTTCTTTTACATAGGCTCCTATGTATTGTGAGACTTCCTTTGAAGATAAAAAAAATACAATATCTTTTTTTGTGTTAGTTGGTTTCTAAGAGCAAAAGTTATGCCGTCCTAATTACTACTTTGATTAGCCTAGGCAATAAAAGAAGTTCACAAAAATTTGAAATAAATTTCTAAAAATTTGTTACTTATAGATCACATTTTTGTCTAATTGGATAGTTTTGATTCATTTCATTTGAATAAGTAATGTGAAAATTATAGAGCTTCTTATCTTGTAGGTAATTATAGAAACTTTTTCTAAAAATAGGGGATTGGACTTTGTTTTAGTGCTAAATTTCACATTTTTTCAAAAAAACAATTTCACAAAACTCAATATAATTGTTAGAACAATCTCACTGTTGGGATTATTATGTTTCAATTTCATCTTAGATTTATTAGCAATTTAGTTTTTCTTTCAATCTTATTCCTACTTCTATTCAAGTTAGTCTACTTTGGGGGACAAGAAGCTAGGGCAAGAAGAGACTGCAAGTTCGTAGACTATGGGAACTTTGGGAACAATGCTACATAAGCAATATGATGTGGCCAAGATTGTACCACAGTAGATATTAATTTTATTAATTAATTTTGAAAATAAATATTTTGAAAATTCAAATTTTAATTTCTTTGTACTTTTTGAAAATTTGAAAATTAGGCTGTTAGGACTGCTTACTAGTTTCTAGACAACATAGGAACTACCAAAGTAACCACCTCAAAACAATCTCTTCTTGCCTTCAAATTTCATTTAATGGCTACAAAAGCATAATAGCATTGACTTTCTTTGGGAGGAAGGTTTCTATTGGAACTTCATCTTATGGGGCTTTTGTCAATACAAAGCAACATTTATAAGTTCTTTTCTTTTTGGTAGAGCAAAATGCACCTTGAAGTACACTTTAGTCCAAATATTCTCAATTTCTAGACAACCATCTATCAATTGCACACTTCCATTGACAATATTGTCTAAATTAGTTAAATTCATCCAAATTTAGCGAATCACATTATACAATAAGATGTTTTAGTAGATTTTATCAACATTTTTCTCTTGAATTTTTAGTGTATTGGTAGTTAGTAAAAAAGATATAATATTTGAGAAGAAATTTGCCAAAAATTTAATTGCTAATGAAAAGCCTCCTCTCTTTAAGTTGGCCTATAATCAATAAAGTGTTTATTTATCGTAGCGTGTGTTGAAGGAGAAATGTGTGCATCACAATTACACGAATGCTTGTCATAGTGTAGGTTTTCATTGTAATGTTAAAAGAAATAATCAAATGATATTTCTTTGAGTTGAAATCAAGATGGATTTTGTGGTAGAAATGACACTACATATTTAATAATAGATGTCACAATGAATTGAAAAGGCGTCCTAGTAAAGGGTTTGTTGTACTCTCTTTTTTGCAATGAAATCCTCTTTTCATTTTCTCCCTAAAATTTAGAAAACAAATCATCGTATTCTTTTCAAAAAATTTCATCTAAAGAATATCAGAAAATTCAAATAAAAGTTCAAATCAATACCTTTAGTTAGGTTGTTTGTTTGTTTTGTTTTGTTTATTATGTAGGGAGGTGAGTCATGTGTTGCATTATTGGTATCGTTGAAAAGTCTTCAGCAAAGAAGGGTGCGTGGGCTTTATTTCATGGTGTTTGAACCAATAGTATGAAAGTTACTAGAATTGTGAAGCTATTACAAATTATTATTTTTAAAATTAAATTAAATTAATTTTATTATCAATAATGTGGCAACAATACATGACACACTAGACTAAGTACAACTAAATGCAAACCATGCACACTTGCATACTAAGGTAATAGGCTCTTAAATCAACCATGCATTAAGAATTGCCCCTAAAAGAGGTTTTGAAATAGTGTAAAAGTAGTTTTAAAAATGGACAAGTTCTTATGTGATTCCAAGGGTATAGTTTCAAGATAGTGAATAGCCAATAGGGAGTTGAAGACTATGTAGTTCCTAACTCATCACTACATTTTTAAAGGTCAAGGTGAATTGGCCCCTTGCTTGGCCACTCCATGTAATTTCAGGGTGCAAATAAAACAAAAAGCCCCCTATTATGTGCTTAACTAATTTACCTTGCACACTCTCCCAAGTTAATTTGGGATCTTTGATTGCAAATATGAATTCAGAATTTGCAAAAAAAAATTATTTGCAAATTTTTTTTTTTTGCATTTTTCCAAATGGCCGAGCGAGGGGGCCAATTCACCCCAACCATTTTTAAATAGGGTAGATGGAAATGGATGGCAAGATTGAAATTTGGTAGTTGGATTGGAACGTCATTGTATCAGAGGGAGGATATTCTCTCAGTAACTGGAAATTAAGGATTTCTGAGTTATTTTTAGTTCTAAAAAAATAAAAAAATAACTTTCAGTTTCACTTTGACTGTGGCAACAGCACAGGACACACTAGTATTTCTGATATTCAAATCCCCAACCATGTAGCAAAGGCCCTAGTCTTTGTTTATTTAGTTAGTGTTCTCTTTTGTTTATCTTTTTTTTCTGGTTCTTGGTTCTCTGTCCATCTGCTTGGCTTGGCCGGTTTTGTATCTTGGTTCTTTTTAATGCAGTGGGGTCTCCCCATTTGTTTTTAAAAAAAAAATCCCCAACCACAACAAGCATTACATTCAGTAGCAGACTGTCACATTGCCTCCCAGCGGACGAAATGGTGTGGAATATCCCACACCATTCCATCCAGCACCAATGGTACTCCACTCCAATCAGTAACTAAAGTTGCAACTCCAAGAAATGTCAGATGAAATTAGGTGATGGGGACTTCACCAAAGGGGAAAGCAGTCCGTCCATGGGCTAGTGAATGTTATGAGGGGAAGAGCAATTGCAAAGAAATTGTAGCCAGTAAGTTAGTGGTGGGCGGTAACAAGAGCTGTTTTGCATATTAGACAAAATCAACAGACCATTCACAGCCCCTGCTTTGAATTTTAGGCGACGGAGTTCAGGACATTCTTGGAGCTTTTTATAACATTCCCCTGCCAATGGAGTTCGAATTATTCAAAAAAGACCCGGAACAGGAGGACGGTCGTAGGTGCCGTATGTAATTTGGAGGGAAAGGAGAAAAACTGTTAAAAAAAGCTTTGGAACATTATGGTCTACTCCGTAGAACTTAATGGGGGGCTACTTGCTACTCAGGAGAATCCGACCTCTTCATTATTGCTACAGGTATACGCAGGTTAAACGTTAAATCCTGCCTTCCAAGGTGGGCCCAGCAGGGTGGATTTAAAGTTGAGGCACCAGTAGCCGACCATTTAAGCAATTTCAGAGCAGATTTTGCACAGTTTGAGGTGGTGGGAATTTTTTCCATGTAGGAAGATAAGAAATATGGGGATAGAAATTTTTTCAGAATTTTATTTCTAAAACTGAATTTACAGTGAATTTTGGGAAGCAAAAAGTACTCCAGACCAATAGCCAATGTCTAGAGTCTCCTAATTCCGATAATGCTTAAACTACTTTCCGTTCACTTCTTCCGCTCACTAATTCGGAGTTTCGGACATGTGTCATTACCTTATTAGTCTTGGCCTCAAAAAGGACCAAAACACGCAATTCAATGTGTGTTTGGAAATATGTTCTGGACTTGATTGGAAATAGGGCCCCCTACAGGTTGGCTATTGGGCGTGGTTGACATTTGGTGTCTCAACCTTACCGTGGGATGTTAAACCCGTTGCACGAAGTGGGACTAGTGGGCTGGATAACCCGGGGGCCTAGGATAAATGATGAAATTCTTTATTTTTTGCACAAATTCTTTTTTGCAAATTCTGAATTCATATTTGCAATCGGAGACTCCAAATTCACGGGCAGGGGGGCTAGAACATACCCAAAAACATGGCATAAAAATAGGGGGCTTTTTTACTTTTATCCTTGGGCAACATGAGTTTTACCCTACAAGAGCCACTTTGTAGGATGGATTTAATGTCCTACGGATTTACCTTGGGAAAAAATGTAGGAATATTTTATTTTCACAAATATTTTTATTGTCAATTTTGAATTCATATTTGCAATCAGAGACTGGCTCCAAATTGGCTGAGTGCACTTCTGCGGTTTAGAATTTACTCTAGATAAGGGCAAAACATCCATTCCCACACATGTTCCTTGCAGTGGACTGTAGATTCACCCAAATGAGTTAGTAGACTTCCCTTAATGTGTTCGCCACATGTATGATTGTAATTTGTTCACACAACTAAAGGACACATAGGGAAATTTGGTTGGCTACGTACTGATTTTTGCAAGGTTCAGTTTTTGGGGCACCTACAGGACGGTTCTACAGGTCTAGGGAGTCAACACTTTGAAAATTTGTAGAAATTACATGCTGTATCCGAAAAATCTAATTTTGTTTCAATATTCATGATTTTTACTCACTAATACTAGAAAAATATCATTTTTAGAAAACGTTGCCTCCAACTATGCAGAATTCCTTATTTGGACGTTTTTGGGTGTTTCCACTGTAGGGCCCAAAATAGGAGACTTTTTTCACTTTAACCTCGGAGAATCCAAAATTTGCCCTGCTAGGCCCACCTTCAAAGGCAGGATTTAACGTCCTGCCAGGTATACTGATGGTTGGGCGGTTACAAGGGTCTGATCTGCAATAGAAATTGTCCATGTGTTTCAAAAAAAGAAAAGAAAGGGTCTGATCTAATTATCAATTAAACATGAGGCCCAAACTATTTTGTTTTATTTTGTTTTAAATTTAAATTTTGGAACCCAGAGTTTATACCAAAAACCCCGATTAGGGTTTACTATATGATCCACAATCAGGGATTGAATCTGATTGTCTAATCACAATTTGGGATTAGAAGCATACAACCCTTTCCAATCACTTAAGGAATTCAACAAGCTCCCGGTTGAGTTTGATGGGGAGAAATTTTTTCTTGTGTAGGGAAAAGGATCTAAAGACAAATTTGAAATTTTCCACATTTTTCCACCGTCAAACAAAATTACTATGAATTCTTTTTTGTTAAGATTCCTTAAAACCTATTTTCAACTTATAGGTATGTCTAATTTCCACCGTAGGCTGGGCGAGCAATGTACATCTATGTGCTAAGAAGATATTTTCAGAGCACTAGCAATTTTTACACAATCTACTTGAATAGGAAGTAACTAACTCGCCTAGAACCCATTTGAGATCTTGATTTTTAGTTTTCTTCCCTTGTCTATTTTGAGGGATGAAGTATCTTGCATTAAAATCTTGGTCATTTAATGACACTAATTTAGTGTTTCAAATTAGGTGAACTACCGTATCACCATTCTCATCTAAATTCCACCTTTTTGTACCTAATGGCAACAATTCTTAACATTTCATAGTAAAATATGCACCACTCCTTTTTGAATGGCAAAATTGGATTTTGGAAGGTAAGGTAGGAACACCCATTAATTTCAATGTGTTCATTGTTTGACACTAGTTCCCTTGTAAGTGTCCCCCCAAAGTACCCTAAAACCTTTATTGTGGTTAGTAGGCTCTAATTTTTCTGGATTTGGGTGTGAGAATCAAGGCAAAATCATTATGAGTATAGATTTAGGTGCTCTAGTGAATCCTACTTTGAAAATTCATAGAAATTAGATGCTTTATCCAAAAATTCTATTTTTTTTTTCAAATTCATGTTTTTTTTATTGCCAATAGTGCAAAAAGATTCTTTTTAGGAAAATGTGCCTCCAACTATACTGAAACTGCCTAAATTGACAATTATGGATGCTCCTAATTTAATTATGGTAGGTGCACTTCAAATCAAAGTTGCCATTTTAGGATAAAAATGTCCAGTGAATGCTTAACCCTAAAATGCCAGGCCTATAACCACTGGTTTCAATCTTCCTTGTCCAACACTCATTTTGTTGCCATTTTATTACTAGATGTGTATGAAAAAAATTATTTTCATTTTTCAGAGATGAACTTACATGTCTTCTATACTCCACAAAAAATTTATATTTTTTTAATGAAATTTTTTAAAGAAAAAGTGAAGAGAAAATCATATCAATGGAAAATTATGTCAAAAAATCTGAAAATTTCACCATGTGTGTACATCAAAGTGAAAAACATCATGGTGTAAATTCAATTTCCGTGTACTTCTATAATTAGAATGCAATGGACATTAAAAATACAAGTAAAGTTCAAATTGTAATAAAATATTCAATTTTACAAAATTTTACAAAATTCCAATTGGAGTAGAAACTAGAGTAGAGGACCTTCATTTTGTCAGTTGGACTCAAACTCAAAAAATGTTGTTTTTAAGGAGAAATTTTATATTTACTCAATTTCTCAAAATACATTGAAATGGCAAATTTTGTCACGCATTTTCTCTAATTACTTCTCAACTACATGAAAACAAACATTAGTTACACTATAAACTCAATTGGACACTCTTTGTAACTCAACATGAAAGGTCATTAAAAAGAAGTGAATGAAAAAACTATTGTTTACTTCTTCTTCTGACCCTCTCTCTTCATCCAAATGCCACACTTAACCTCCCTCAAATATCACCTTTGGTACATTAGACAATCAGATTTGATCAACTCGAAGTAACAAAAACATTTCTTCTTTACAAACAGTTCATTCTTTCTTCTTAGCGAGAATGGAGTTGTTGAATTCGATACAACTTGTGATTGGTTGATAGGCAAAATATCATCTTGTGGAGGTTGCTTGGCAAATAAGTATTGTACATGAAGGTCTGTTTTGGCAAGTTCATGTCGAAATATTATACTTTTCTCAATTCAACAATTCGACATGTAGATAAGATTTTTTTTTGTTTTCAGCACATTATGAGGATACTGACTCCTAATTTTGGATTGATTCTTTCTAATCATGCATAAATGTGTTTCTTTTACTAACTTTTTTCAAAAATATTGTTTTCAAATTTCTAAAAATGGCTGTAAATAGTTTTTAAAATTCCAACATCTTTTTAATGTTCTCAAATTATTTACAAAACTGACCTGTACATACAATAGCTGTATTTGAATTCAAGAGTCACAATGTCCCTTGTATTTTGACATAGCACTCACCAGTGGGTGTTTTTTTGGTACTGTAGATGAACAGTAAAGCCCTCCGTGGCCTCCCACCAGAGGCCAATACTAGGAGGGAGCCACCAACACTGGTGAGCTAGAGCGGGAAGCTGGCGATAAATCGCCAGAAAAAAATCCGCTGGCACTCACTTCTTCCACACCATTATCCATACTCTCATGGTACAAGTCCATACAATATGTGCCACATAGCCACTACATATCAATGACGTACACCAGAAAGTTCAAAACGTACCACTAAAACAAAAACAGGTTGTAAATGCAACAAAAGCACACTATCTGCTGGCATGCCGGTCGCCAAACTAAAGAAGAAAAAAAAATGCATTGGGATACAAAACCCAAAAAGATGCATTGGGATACAAAACCTAAAAAGATGCATTGGGATACAAAACCTAAAAAGATGCATTGGGATACAAATCCCCAAAAGATGGGGTTTGAATAAAACATACGAACCACCAAACTCAAGCTTGGCAACATATAGAGATGCCCTTTAATCTTTTTTTGTAGTGTCCCCCTTAGCCAGCGATATGACATTGGGTCCGTCGAAAAAGCCACAATCGCCAATAATATTACTATTCACAAGTTATTGCGGGGCCTTGTGAGTTGGCAGACTTCCGTTAAAAGTACTGATAAGCATCTCGGGGCCCCCACCCAACTGGAGGTAGAGTACTTCCTCCTATCCAACATAAGCGCTCGAGAGCAATCATCCTTTTTCAGCTATGTTGCCCCTGCTGGTCGGACAAACAGACAAATGGACTCATATTTTCCCCTCGGGGTACCTCCCCTTGTCCGACCGATATTACTTACATTTATTACTTTACCTCATCTCTTTCTGATGGAATGGAATCTTCATTGCTTTATTGTGAAAAAAAATATGAGTGGATGAAGGGCGGTGGGTGCCAATTGATGGGGAGGGGGTGGGGTTCAAAGCTTTTTGTTTTTTTAATTCAATTATATCATATTCGGGCCATATGTGTTTGTTGTCTTTCCATGTTATGGCCTGAGGATTGGGATAATGAGAGTTTCTGAATATCCATCCTAAAAGAGCAACGGACCATCATCAAACTCAATGATTTCATCAAGCAGGACGCTAGCTTCGTCCCATGAAGTGGGCTGGATTTACCCTAGGGGTAAACACTTAATTTTTTTACTTTTTTCAAATTTTTTTTTTCAAATTCTGAATTCATATTTGGAATCAGGGACCTCAAATTAGCTAGGAGAGGGCAAGAACAAATCCAAAATCATGGCACAAAACTAGGTTTTTTTTTTCACTTTTAACCCCGAGTAACTCAAGTTTTATCCCATTGGATTCACTTCGTGGGACAAAGTTAGTGTCCTGCTTTCATCAATGCCCATGGATACAAACAAATAGGTTTAACACTCTAATGAAGAGTACTTTTTGATGAGAAATGGGGAATGGATATCATTGGCGAGGATTGACTTGCCACATTCTTCTTATTGTTTTATCACTTTAGGGTGAATCCAAACACCCTGAATGTCAATAAGAGCAAGATAGTATGTTCTAAAAGTGACCATTTAAGGGCTAATTGGCCATTTTTATAGGTTTCTATGGGTAGAAATATTTTTAAGCTCATATTTTAAGAAGGAAAAATGGATTTGGAACTTAACACAAGTGGTTTTTATAATTTTTCAAGCATTTGTGAATTACATATGAATTTTCAAAGGTTTAGGGCGTAAGCATTTATTTGTGACCTTGGGTCTCCCCAAATCTATCTAGTACCTGCAACTCGTGAAGAGATCATGGGAGGAAATGAAAGGCAAGGATTGACTCTTGTAATAAATAGGAAAATTTTCTTGATTCACTTAATGGTTAATGAATTTAATTTAAAGATCACCTCGTATCCATTCTACAACTAAGTATTTGTAGGGTCAATTTAAAAGAGAATACTATAAGTGCTTTTACAATACACCACAATATTTGTGTTAGAACAAATTATATGTTGTGAACCATAAATTGAAATATAATTGTGTGTGTTACAAAATATGGGGTACATAGGACTACAAGGCTTCTTATGGCTAAGGCAAAAATGCATATTCTCTTAAGTTTTAATCCTTCAAGGATCATAGCCCTTAAGAAGGCCAAAAAACACTCAAAACTACCATTTCTATTGCAAAGATTAAAAAATAAATTAAAAATTATTATTTTCATACATTTAACTCTAGGATCTTATACCTAATTAGCATGAGAATGTATTAAAGTAAAGAAAACAAGTTTTTTTGCACATTGCGGTACTAGATTCTTTGACTTTGAACCATCTTAATATGAAATTTTTTTGCACTATAGAGTTTTGAGGTTTAAATCTTTATATTATGGAATTGAGTTGAAAATCTAGGGAAAACAAAAACCCTTCCAAAAATCTTGTTTTTCATTCTTAAGAAAATTATTAAGCAAAAGTAGGTATGATATTGAAGGAAAGTCTTCTAAGATGAAATTAATGTACACTATTCTTGAGGGTGAGTTTGTTCCAACAAGCAAACTAAACCATGGTAAACTTTCATTTTCCTAATCATTTTCCTAAAATTGTAGGAATTGCATTTAGAAATCCTACAAGTTTTTTTAAAGAAGATGTTTTATTTGCCCAAATAATAAGATTGTCCATTACTTTCACACCATTTATCTAAATATAATGAATAAAAGCTTCCCATATAGGCACAAATATAATTTATGGAAGAAAAAAATTATTCAAATTCTTGAAGATTTTTTTTGCTACTTGGTCTCTCTTGTTGTAAGTTTATTTGGACATAACTGTTGTTCCTAGGTACTAATTGAAAAAAATTGATATTCCCAGAAAGATAATCAATTTTTTAATCTTAAAAAGAAATTCAAAAAATCATGACAAAATTGAGACTTAAGGTATCAACTTAAAATTGAATTTGTCCCTTGAAAAAGTATTGCATTAAACATGCTAGGGGACCAAAAGTGTCCTCACAATCTAGAAGTCTAATTTGAAGTAGTATAAATTTTGCATATTAATAATATCTAGATTTAATAATACTTGTTGGAAAGTTTACAATATTTTTTCTAGTTTGTGTCCTAAAATTTTCAAATCAATCTAAAATATATTGACTTTCAAAGTCAATCAATGTTAATAGGTTCAATTTATAATCACCAAATTGCATTTGATGGCTACAACTTTGGGGGCTTATATCTCCTTCATCCAATGTTTGTTTTTAATAAAATTTATTGGATATTGTTTTTGTCAAAGTTTGGTTATTGTAGTAAAATTTTCATGTCAATCTTAATTGTTTTGAATGTTTGGGAGAAATTCAAATTTTAAATTCATACATTTAAGATAAACAATATTTCAATTCAAAGATGGATATTTCCAACCTATACTACATAGAATTGCAAATATACTACAAACTAAAATCTTTTTGAATAACATTGAATGAAGAATAAATAACATGACTTCCTTCATATAGTTTATTAAATTTGGATTCATCTAATCCTTCATTATAGACCACAATTGATGATTGATATATCCAAGAAATCAAAAACATTTTCAAACAAGGTATCAACAATTGAAGTTTATCAAACAAGACATGTTTGAGGGAGATTTGTCAAACAAGACATCTAATGTATTGCCTTATTATTATTTTTATCTAAACATTGTTACTTTAATTATGAAAAAATAAAGATAATTATGTCATTACAATAAAAATTTATCCATCTTTTTCACCCTATTTTCAATCCTCAGAGAATGGAGATGTAGCACTCTCTTGTTGGTTCTTTGTAGCTTAAAGAAGTCCCATTTTTTGAAGATTGAAAATGGCCATTCTTCTCATTTGAGCATGAAGAATGAATGTAAAGAAGTAAAGATTTTATTTGCATTTCACCTTTCAAGAGCCACTTTCAAGATTGAAAAATGAATGTGTGTATCAATATTTTGTGGCACAATTGGTGTACAATCCTCAAATGAGCTACAAAAATTGACGTACCCCAATCCTTGACATACCCTGATTTTGCTTCTAGCATCAATGCACTCAAATTGTGTTGAAAACATTGATGTACACTATGCAATGTGTACATTTTGTCACAAACCCACTTCATTGCAAATTGGTATTCAACATCATTGCTTGGAATTGGATTGTTTATATAAAGAAATCACTTCACTGCAAATAGAGTCACCTCGCTATAAATTGATGTTTAGAATCAAAATTGTAAATACAAAGTTTTCTCCAATATTTGTTTTCATTCACTACACTCTATGAAGGGAAAATACACCTTCTACATAGAGAATGACTCCCTAATGACAATTCATTCACTTCACAATTTCTCCACCAATCTTCATAGAAATTTCATTCTTGAAGGTGTCGCTATCCCTATTACATAGTTCTTATACTTACTTACATAAATAAATGTTGCCATGATAATTATGAAAAAAATTCAATTGTTTTTTAAACTTTAACCCTAAAGCACTCCGACGTCCATATTTTGGACGATGAACAAAGGGCTTCAAGGCATTGTTTCATCCAATTAACTTCTCATTTATCAAATGTAACACTTGAATCTAAAAAAGACAATCTTCCTTAATGACCAAATTCATTAAATTCTAGTAAATAGTATATTTGTACAAAGCTATAAGAAAAAATGTGCAAAAATTCAAAAAAGGATTAAGACATTTCAGGGTTAAAAAGATACACAGGCATCAAAAACTAAACGCCGACCGTGGGACTCGAACCCACGACCACGTGGTTAAAAGCCACGCGCTCTACCAACTGAGCTAGGTCGGCAGCATATGCAAGAACCGTTCACGTTAGCCATAATATAACCTTCCAACCCAATCTGCACGGCTCTCATCCAACCCCAGATCTTTCATGACCGAGTTAGTTGATTTCCACGATCATGGCAAGTCCGTTAGTAAGACACGTGGCATTCGATCCACTCAAAACCCAGTACACAGTGCGTGCTGAGGTGACAAGATTCTGCAAGAGCGCAAGAGCGCAAGAGCAGTACTCGGGGCCTTTTGGCTCTTCACAGGGATGCCCACACCGCAGCAGAAGATTAGCTTTCAAGCAGTCGTGTCCCCATGTTAGGGTTAAACCCGCACTACCAATTGAACTTCCTGTCGGTTCATTCGATTGCAGCATCCTTCGACAACATTCCAATCAGAAATATTAGTTTCAGTATCAATTAAAATGTCTGACCAGTTTTGAATACTTCAGAAGAAAAATGTTGATGAGAGTTTGGTGGTGTGAGAAAGGTGCAATTCTACGCCAATCTGCCACGGCCACCGTTGAAATCCAAAGCGAACAGATATCTTGTGACGAGCTTTCCATGTCCTGGTTGCAATCGACTGAAAATTTCAAACATTCGTAAGGACAACACCAAGCCCTCCTTGCTTATCTTAAGAGGTAAAGAACATGGGGGAGATTTTTTAGTAATTTCTCCAAAGCATAACCCAGTGCATAGAATTTCCGCAAGCCAGTAAGCCCGCTCACAATTCCAAGGAAGTTCTTTCTGTTCCATCAGATTTACACACGAGTGTGGTTCGATCAGAAGGTTGATGATTACCGATTTTGTACCACCTGGGACTAAATTGACATCTCTCTTGTCTCTGTTACTGAGTGAAGGACTCGACGTACAACAAAAAATTGCAGCTTCTCTCTTGTCTCTGGAGAGAAAGGACAGAAAAAAAATGAAATTTGGTTTATTCCACAAACTAGTGGCATCATCGAGGCTAAAAACTGATTGCTTCGTAACACGATGTCCTCAAGTCATGCTCACCTAAAGGCTATCATCAACTGTCTTTCGACTATTCCTGCTGTTACCCGAAATGCCTCATACTTGTCAAGTTGATAGAAGTATATTATATGTAAGCCCAGTGAAAAGATTGGCTCTATGGAAAAGATCAAATGAAGTAGCAACAGCATTGCAGTATATCGAAGTAAGCTAAACCCGACTCTGGTTCTTTCTTGGGATGTACGTAACGGCATTTTAGGTCATTGTGCACCATACTTCTTCAGAGATTCTTAATTCCTCTCCCTTCCTCATTTAGTAACTCTTATAAGCTAGGATCATATTTGAAACAAGATGATGTCAAACCACGTTTTTGTTCATCAGCATGCGCAGCAACGGCCTAACAAATAGCGCAAAAAAAAAATAGCACCCACTACTCCATGGGCTAGTTCAATATAAACAGAACGAGGAGGCAGCATACAATAGGAGTATTTACGGGTTTCTTCCTCCAAGTTCGATGCTTTAAAGATCCTGCAAATGAAGACCCTAAACCCTAATCCTACAGTGTATAGACTGGACATTTAACCCTAAACAACATCGACCAAGCCCATCATCTGAGCAAGACCCAGCTACAAAGTATCACGGAGAAATACCTCGAGCAAAGACATACCTGCATCCCCTCGATGGGCAGTGCACAACCTTGAAGACCAGCACATTCCAGCTTAGGAGGCAATCTGGACATAACGCCAGCATGCCCTGGAACTCCATACCTGCAGCCAATTTCAAATGCGTTGAAGTGCCTTGATTGAGCATGAGAAAACAGACGCAACGACTAGGATTTCTGCCCCCAAACGCCCCGACGAAATGTCCAGAATGAAAACACAACACCAAGAGAAACAGGAGTAAATGATACAGACCTAAGAAAGTGGAGCAGCTTCTTCACCTCCAATGCTGACGAATTCTGAGTGGAGCAATCAATGTCTTTTTCATGGTTCCCAAAAGGAAGAGAGACAAGAAGTGAACTACATCACCACGGTCTCTCACGGTCACCCCCTATCCCCGTGTGCAGCGCAAGCTAAGAATTCACGAACCCTCACTAACTAAAATCTAAGGAGACGTCTTTCCCAGAAAACTCCGTATGCCAAAGATCCGCCTCCTTCATCCTTCTGTCCCGAGTCAGCCCAATTCCAAATCCGCTATCGCCATTCTACGCCCCTTGTGCCGCAATTCTGGATTAGTGTTAGTTGTCCATTGTTTTCAGCCTTTTCATAGTACCCTTTTTGTGATCTTGGTCCTGTTCTGTGAGGGTGGGGAAGACGAGACGAGACGGGACGGGAGGGTTGTGGTAAGGAAAGTTTAAGCTTCGAGGGGTGTTGAAATTGGCACAGGGGTTACTTGTTTTACTTATTTGTTAGCGCTGGAGTTGCCATTGAATTGAGAATCTGTTGGAGGTGTACCACACTTTGTATTACTTACTGCAAACTCCAGCACACTTCCAGAAATGGGACATTTGTACGCACTTGACTTCGACGGCGTCTTGTGCGACAGCTGCGGGGAAAGCTCCATCTCCGCACTCAAGGTGCACCCCCGTCTCTTGGTTTTATAATTGATGGAGCCACCTTTCTAATTTCGTGGATAATTAGTCCATTTGTTTTTGCGCTTGGAATGGAATGGAATCGAAGCTCAAGTGGTATCTTTTAATCCAAGGAGGCTGAAGCAATCCGCATTCGATCTCTAGTGTTAATTGTTATGTTTGTAGATTCTTGTTCAATCGATTTTTCTTTCGAATTGTGTATGATGTTTGGTTTACGGTTATGCTAGAATTGCTCGCAATGTTGGATGTGTTGATATGAATCTGCGCTGTAATTCACGTGTGGTATTAGTGCTTCTTTGAATGGAATAGAAATGGGATAGAAAACAGGATGAAGGGTGGTAAGATTTACTTTCCGAAATAGGTTAATTTGACTGAAAATCGTGTATTATGGGTGGGTAGGGTTTTAACGTGTTGGCTGTAACTTCTAAAGTGGCCGTAGTCGACAATGTTATATGTATTGAATTTGAATTTGAACCTAATTGTAAGAGACTTGTTGTCTAGTGCGAACTTGTGATCTTGTTCTGACTTGTTGAATTCCTGTGGGTCTATTGCTCTGTTCAGGCTGCTAAAATTCGATATCCGGAGCTTTTTGCAGGCGTGGACACAGATACAGAGACCTGGATCCTCGATAGCATGCGCATTGTAATCACCTTAACTTTATGCATTCCTGACGAATAGGAGCAGAAAACTGTTAACAGTCAATTATCAAGTGTTTTTCTCCTGTTTTATTACATATGCAGCCCAGATTTTCTATGGATGGGGGTGGCTTCTGGGCACATTTTGCACAGGCACTGTCTATTGCAGTTGCTGTAAACAGGTAGAACTGGCATTGGGATCTGCCTTTTCAGGGATTTGTAATTATCGGTGATTGCAAGACTGGGCTCGAGGGTCCATAACTCCTGTTAGTTTAGTTTGCAGGAAAGAGGATCCGGAGTAGGAAAGCCAACGTAGCCTTGCTTTGAAGACCCCCATACTTGCTTCGGGGTGCTCTTCGAAGTTCCTTGTAAATCGCAAATCCCATGTAGCAGAGCGAGTAGGGTTTGTGATTAGGCCGTCCCATTTAGGTTTAACCTTAAGATGGTCAATGAGATCTTGTGAATACACTGGGGTCCTCTATACTTTTGATAGGACTTCGTTGCCTTCAATACCCTATGGAACGCCAGGTCTATACGGCGTGTCTTCTATAGTACTCTCCTGTTAACTTGTGAGATTGCTCCAGTTGAAAATTGACTGTGTGTCAACTATTGTTAATGGTCTCGTTGTTCGTTCTGAGCAGGTGCGACCAGTAGTGGAGACTGGGTATGAGAACGTTTTGCTTGTGCGACTGCTGCTGGAGATTAAGGCCCCTCACCTCCGCAAGTCTTCGGTATGCCAATTTGGGCACTTCTGAGTGGATCCTTTTGGGATATAATTGGTTCCCATTTGATCAATCAAATTGGTCATTTGAAAACCTTGAACTGTTGGTTGTTACACTTTAACGGATGTCTGAATGAACAGGTGGCAGAGAAATTGTCTGTGGACGACATTTTAGCAGACTGGGAGCATGGCATCAAGCCAGTGGTGATGAAAGAATGGAACGAGCACAACAAAGAGGAGCTGGTGGAGCTCTTTGGGAAAGTACGTGATGACTGGATGGAGCATGACCTTCATGGTTGGATTGGTGCCAATAGGTGTGAGTTCATCTCCTCCCGTTACTTGGAGGCATTTAGTATCTGGCTTCTTTCTATCTTAGTATGATGACACCAATTTCGTTTATAGTGCACGGAACTTTTGAAAATATGCGTAAATTCATATCGGGCGTTTTTGCACAAAAATAATAACAAAGATCCGAGAAAGGAGGTGGTGTCCTATCTAACCCCTCTAGCATTAATTACCTTGTTAGAAGTGCAATGTATGTAATACTGAAGTTTGTCATTGGAATGGGATAATAAGGCAGAAAATAGTGTACGTGCCTCTGCACTTTTAACGAATTTGGTATGAGTGCTTGCTGCCTTTGATTATAATTAAGACAAGAGAGGCCTACTTGTTGCCGATGTTCCATTCGATTGCTGTGAATGCATGACTGGACCTTGATTAAAAGTGTTCCAAGAGTGCTCTTTCTACTGCCGATTGACCTTTAGGACTCAGAAGAATCACTTTTTACATACGAATCTTCTCGTACAGGTTCTATCCAGGAACAGCGGACTCTTTGAAGTTTTCATCCTCAACCGTGTTTATTGTAACGACAAAACAAGTAAGTTGCTCCTTCAGCTTGATCGGAACCAAGGAATCGTTGAGCTATTTCTTCAAGGCATTTGCTTCGTTCATCTGTTTTAGCTCTTCACATGGTTCTCTCGTGTTTCAGGCTAGATTCACGTCCGCGTTATTGAAGGAATTAGCGGGTATTGACTTTCCATTGGACCGCATATACGGCCTTGGCAGTGGGTAAGCCTTCTTAATCAAGCAAAGCTCAATTCCTCTGCTGTAGATGCACCATATGATGTTGCAATTTTTCGTTCTCATGAACCTCGAAAGGAGATACATTTTTTTTGTTCCTCGCTAGTACATGTATTGCTTCAGGAAATTTAACATGGACACTGGCCAATCAGACCTAAAGTGGAGGTGCTTAAGCAGCTGCAAGAGCGAGAAGAACATGAAGGCTTGACTCTCCAGTAAGTTTCCACATTTGGTGTTATCAACAAGCCCCGGGGCATCAATGTCATGAATTATGGTTGATATCATCATTGATACGTGTGAGTGTGTGACCATCTGAGTGTATCAGTGATTAATATGTTCATGTGCTGTGCAAACAGTTTTGTGGAAGATAGGCTTGCCACGTTACGGAATGTCATCAAGACCCCTGCGCTCGACAAATGGAATTTGTATTTGGGTAACTCTTTGACCATGAATTTTGCTCGCTTTCTTACATGGTTCTCATTAAATGAGTGCAACTCTATTTTCTATTTTCTATGGCATCATGCCTGACTACGTTCTGTTTTACAGGAACCTGGGGTTATAACACCCCTAGTGAAAGAGAAGAAGGAGCTAGCATTTCACGAATCCATGTTGTCGATCTTCCTGACTTCTGTGCAAAATTGAAATAGAGTCTCTTGGTGGTCTTTGTAGACTAGAGTGACCCTCTTGGTCGTTTTTTGGTGTATTGGACCATTCAGTTTCCGTATATTTGGTTTCTTCACTATTCAAAGAAAGCATCATTTGAATCCATCCTGTTAATTGTAATAGTTTGAGTAGTAGATTACTGTTGTGAAGGTGACTGATTATTCTCATTAATGGTATCTATGTGATACGAGTTGGATTTTTACTCTAGTATGTGCTGACAGAGCTCTTCCCTGCGATTGGTTATGTATCTGGAGTTTAGGGTGGTCGTAGTGCATGTGGACATTCCTATCTCAATTGTAGACATGGACCGTACTGAATTTTGATTGTAATGTAAGGTTATCAGTCACCAATGTAACTCACCACAATGACTCATTCAACCAAGAAGTTGCCACCATGTAACGTAGTCACCATTGAAGGCACCTTAATCCTTTGTGTCCTATCTGATGCAGTCTACACAAAATAGTGAAATTAGACTGCCTTACCCCAAGAAAGGTATTCTACAAGCCATCACAATCACCAGATATTTCTACAAATGCTTCCATTTGTACACATGGAGGTTCATGAGTTCTAACTTTACCAATAACTAATTCAAAAGTAGTGCATCCTTGTACAATAACAATAAATATGTATTTAGTATAGAATGTCAAGAAGTTAGTGAGGGGCAACCTAATTTTACTAGTTAGTGAATTATAGGCACGTCAACCTAGAAAGTTATAATATTATTTGTATGGGGTTGCTTACTATTGCATTGTACAATTCACACTTTCAAATTTACTCTATTGGTTCATCATAGGCATAAATTGGCACATGATACAATTAATCACATGTGACTCAAATAGGACCTTTTACCTCACTTAAAAAAAATTGGTACAAATAATCATAGGATGCAAAGATGGTTGCTAGTGTGTGGGCTTGGAACACAAATATGAGTGAACTTGGTTTCCAAAATCAATGAAAAAATTGGATTTAGAAGTATTAGAATTATAACTAGGAAAAAGGTCAATCTAGGTTTAGGGACCTCAAGATCCTATCTTTGTGGATTTAAAAAAGAATTGAATAAATCATTGGACTATGTTTAATCTTTTAATCAAGTTTGCAATTGCAAAACAAAGGTCAAGGTCTTTGACTATTAGGACTTATGGTTTAGCATAGGTAAGGGTGTAATTAGAAGGGCATTTGACTACCTTCTCTATATCAAGAGGGTGGTTTGGAATGAGGAACTTGGGTTGCTTGGGCTTTGAGCTAAAATACAGATTAGATATAGAGATGTAATTGGTTATATTAGAACTACAAATATAGAGGTGGCTTGAATCTTTTGTGCTTCATTGTTGTTCTTTGGAAAGTGGGTGGTTTAGGACATAAGATGTGCATTTTTCAAGGTTGCTAGTAAATGGTTGAGAAGAAGAATGCTAAAAGGCTACACTGATTGTAATAATCAATGTTGATGAGATTAAAGGTTTAGGTAATTGTTAGTGCACTAGAAGAGGGTACATTGTGTGGCAAGTGAAGCAACAAGATTTAGGAAAACAATTCAAATTGACACATGTAAGAAAACTATAGTAGCACAAATTTGGAGTGAAAAAGTCGGATAGGATTTTATGAATAGAAGTGTGTTTGAGGGCATACAAATGAGATAAATTGTGGACAACTAATAGAGGTTGCCCCTATGACCTAGAGGTATACTCCATCCACCACCAAAATATGCTCATGTCCCACTATACTAGAATATGTGACAAGTGGTTAGGTATATTTAAAGATCATAACAAAAAGAGATTGAAGGAACTAAGAACACACATCATTCCATTTCAATGTAAATCAAGGTGGCTATTTAGAATGAAAAATGGAAATGGGGCAATACATAGAATGTTGGACGCATATACATGCCTTATTCAAGAGACACTAGGAAAGAAAACAATTTTACCTAAATGCAAGAAAGTATCTAGCTAGAAATTTGAAAGCTTTACATATTTGTCACTACGGATTGCATTGATCCCAATGACAAGCTATTCCAACCTTCTATTTCTCACTCATCATAGTTGAAGTCTTCAATCATTTTTTTTGATATGAGGATATCAAATTTGTGGGAGTAGAACAATTTAGGCTTCTTGTATTTGTTGTAGTTTTACAATCTATAGGAACCTTGATGGCCAAACATCCTTGATTGAAATGTTGGTATTCTCCATAAAATCATGTGCTTATTGAAAAGATATACGAATTGACAACATTTTGGGTGCAAAAGTTTATCCTAGAAGAGATGCAAGGCTAATTGTTGTTATTAAGAAAAAACATTAGGTTGCTAAAGAAATCAAAAATCAACATTTGAGTAATGGAGTACAACATCCAATACTTTGTACACCTGCACTTGCTAAACTATTAGTCAACAAGGCATTCTAACTTCACATCCATCTTAATCTCTGATACCCACCTATGAGCCCATCATCCATGAGCCCACCTCAACAATTTTGTAGTTTTGTTCACAATTGGCAATTGTAATAGATCCCAACCAAATCCAAGGCCTTAGTTGTGCTTCTAATGTTGCGACAAATGAATTTTCACAACATCTGTATGTTGAACATTGCTAACTAAAATGGATGTATAAATCATAGGGTAAATGCATCAAAGTGGAAAGTATATATATATATATATATATATATATATATATATATATATATATATATATATATATATATTGCTAAAATATCAATATAATGAAGCAATAAATTTGAAAGCTTTCTCATTGTTACCCCTTGATAGTGATACATTATTCTTGTTCAATGCTAGCTCTATTGCCTCTATATTTAAGTTATCAACATTCTCTCTTCCTACCTATCTATATACTATCCATTATAATAGATCATAATTGAAGAGCAACAAATATCATTTACATGTAGCTTATAGTCTAAAATGATAGTTTATAGGTTGTATTTGTAGTTAGGTTGGGTTGAATGGGTGTAAGTGTTAAAGTGGATCAATCATTATGTATGAATGATGTTTTGGTTTTTTTTTGGTTTTTTTCTTAAGTAGGATTTTAGTTTGTTTCTTTGTTTGCAATTGTGGGATCTAGTCTTGGATAGTGCTTACATTGTTTGGTTTGAAAATATTATTGGTTGGGTGATATTTTGGATAGGTATAGTTTGTTGTTGTCATCTTTTGGTTTTATTTTGGTTTTGAATGGGCAATAGTGTCTTTTTTGCATAGCTTTGAAGTTTATTTTGGTATTTACTCTATTGTATTTTTAAGGTTGTGTTTTCTAACTTTGTGTTGTTTGTAATTTGATTTGGGCTTGTATTTTGCTTACAATGACAATAAAGATAATTAGAATGAGATGTTTATCATTGAACAATCTTTTCATTTTAAGACTTAATCCTTAAATGCATTTGACTATATTTTTTCCAAAAACATTCCAAATTGCCATTTCTAGTACAAGACCCAAATTTCAGAAAAAAAATCCAATAATGGACACATGTAAGTTGTAACCATAAAATTTTATAGTATTGTGCTTTGAAAAGATGTAAATTTCTTTTAATAGATTTTCACCATATAGATTGCAACATATTAGTATTTGAATTGGCAAAAATCCTTTTTTTGGCCCGTAAAAAAGGGTTGTTATACTTTACAACCTCGTCACATTGTTATGAATAAATATCCAAAATAGTAGTTACTCTTTGGATTAAATCTTTAAAGTAAGTTGGCTATATGCTCGAAAACAATTCAAATCATTTTGAATTGTATAATATATAGAAAAAAACAAGAAATAGAAAGAAGTAGAAAATGATTTAAAATAAATTGTTAATAGTTTAGTTATGGGATTAGAAAATGCTAACACCAACATTAATATGTGATGTTGTAATAAACAGTCTACATCAAATTTTTTAATTTTTTGTAAGAAAATTGAGAATTGAATTAGGGTGATTGCAAAAAACACATATACCATTTGTTGCATTTTTAGGAATATTGTGGATTTTTTCTAGAACATTCTAAAATTAGAAAAAATATATTATTTTAAATTTTAAAAATATAGATTGTGTACATACCTTTAAGAGGAAGATATCCTACAAAGGAAAAACATATAAAAACTCTCTAAGTAGGAAAGCTAGAAAAGTACAGAATTTGAAGAAAGTAGGTTTTCTGACATTATAATTTATAAAAAATACAATTTTTATAAAATTAAAAAAAATAAATTCATTTGCAACAATTCAAAATGCAAATGACCATCTGTAGTCTAGATTTTGTCTAAATCCTACAAAATCTAGGACTATAGTATATGTGTTCAAATTTAGGGGAATAGTCAAATAGTCTAAAGTATTATGACTAAAGTCACATGTAAATCAGAATGGATTGAAATATATTGCTAATTCACACATAATAAGACATTTGGATAGGCAATTTGGGAGTTCACTCTTATTTCCAAGAAATAATTTTGTGATCAATCCACTAATAATGCTATGGATGCATGAGTGTTGTCCCAATCATGAACTAGTGTGCTAAAGAAGGTATAGCAAATTGTCAAGTGTATGTAGCAATTTGTCACCTACATGCACTATTCGACTTAATCATTACAAAAATTTATAGTATATTTATATAGATATAATATACTTCGGCCAATTCTTTAATTACCATGAAATTCTTTTACCAAGCAATTTGTCTTTAGTCACTACTTAGCTAGCCTAATCACAAGTTTAGATGAGTATCAAATCGGTCCCAATTCTAAGGCAATTTGTCCCTAATTAATGCAAGATATGAATGTATATGCATTTGTCACCATTTCCATGCTACTGCACAAATCTACATCAATTGATTAATTTAATTTTACCTTAGGATAATTTATAATATCATTGATAATTTATCTCCTATTGTATTAATGGAAAATAATTTATTAGTGACTTTACCAAACTACCAAGCAAATTGTCATATGACTTCATCATCGAGACCAAAGCAATTTGTCATAGTAACTTCCTATGGACCTATGACCATGGGTTCTTTCCAATTGAATTTATCAAGAATTTAATCTTTTTGGATAATTAATATTTAATTAATTATTTTTGGCAATTAGTTTAATTTAATAATTTATCAATTTTATCAATTAGTTTTTAATTTAATCCAATCTTCATATTGTCAAATTCTATTTTCTATAAGATTGACATTATTCACAATTACGATCAAATAAATTATCTACACTATTTTATATTATTTTAATGATAGAATTCATTCTATAATCAAAACTCACAACAATTTTACGGATGATTTTACTTATAAGGATTCATGACATAATAGCAATTTGTCAAACTTTCTAATTTAATTATTCATTTACACATTTTGAGGAATATAGCAATTAGTTATTACAACAAATACAATTAGGCATAAATATAAAACTTTTAAGATCAATTATACAAAACTCCTTGGTTGACGCTTGATTTCAATTTGTAAGTTCAGCCAGTTGCATTCGTTATGTAATTCAGGTCCCAACTGTGTTTTGACAATTTGCCGAAATATCTTCATTTCTTTTAATTTAGCAACGATTTGATTCAAAACAATTTGCCACGAGTTCTCACCAACCATATCAACTCATGCTAAACAATTGGTCTAAGGATAATAAATCACTCAGGCAAATCGCTAAAAGATCTCTTTCAATCTCTAATGAATCATACAATTTGATTTGCAATTAAACTTTAAGACAATTTGACTGGAAGCACAAATAATTTCATGATATCTAAACAACTTGACTTCACACATCACATACATCCAACACATGAACAATTGCCATAACAAAGTCAATTTGTTAAGTTCAATGGATGATTTCACATACATACGACACAATGACAATTAACTGCATTATTTGTTTTGAATAATTTTCAATACTTCAAAACTAAATACAACTCAGGAAAATAGACTAAACACAAAGGCAATTTGATCCAACAATTCTATAATACATCCACATAGAAAATTCACAATCACACAACACTTAAGATACACACAAAAAATTGGTCAATCACATAAAATCCAATCACTGAACTAGAATAATACACAATAGAATTCCACAATTGAATTCAAAGACAATTTGTTCTAAAAGCTGGCCCAATCACAGGTACTCAACATGACAAATTGTTTAAATCATACACACAAACACAAATCCAATCATTGGATAAAAAAACACAATGACAATGAAGAACTACTTGCAAATAAGTCAAATTGCTTAAACAACTAGCCCTATCACAGGTACTCCGCCAACAATTATACACAGACAATTTGCTAAAGTAGATATATTGAATTGAAGAAATTCATGTAGAAATGTAGTGTATAGTTTAGCTTACGTGTATATATCTTTTCACATAGACATAGATTACCCTTGAAGGGTCAATAGCCATGTAGAAAGGGCATGACCTTTTAGGATACATCGGTTCACAACCTATGTAAAGGGTTTAGCATAAGTAAAATCCTAGATTTAATATGGTATCAAAGTGATTAATGCTCCGAGGTTAGAGCACACTAGATGTGTTGCATAAAAGAAGAAAATGATAGAAATGCAACATTGTCATTACCAGTGCATGGAGAAATAATAATAGAAAATGAGCCCATAAATAATAGGCACTTGCAAATTAGAGAAAAAGAGGCATTTGCTCAATTACCAACTAGACAAGAAGAAGAGGAATTAGCTCAAAGAATAAGTGATTTAAATGAAGAGTTTGAAATACATCATATTCTTAACGTTCAGTAAAAATGAAAATGCATAATTTTTAAAAGTAAGTAATATTCTTGTAAAAATTCTTTATTCCATTCTATATAAACGTATAGAACATCATGGCATCCTCATCGATAGATGTACGTCAAATCAATCAATTTGATGGCATGAATTTTCACACATGAAAAATGCGGATGGAGATGATGTTGTTGGATAAAGATTTATTTAGACATGTAAATGGTTCAGAAGCGCTACCATTCCAACAAACATTTCCGACAAATCATTCGGCATGGGGTAAAAAAGATTGTAAGGCAAGAGCTAATATATTACTTGCTTTAAGAGATGCTCAATTGTCACATGTAAATAAATGCAAAATAACAAAAGAGGTTTAGGATACAATAGTAAATATATATGAAACTACTCATGTCCAAACAAAAATGTATTATAATAAACAATTATATACATTAAAAATGTCAAAAACGGATTCAATAGCAGAACATATAAGTACATTTCGAACATTACTTAATAATATAGCTAATACTGGAATTACAATAAGTGATGGTAATAGTGCTATTACTCTCTTAGGCTCTTTACCAGAGTCCTATGAAGATCTAGTAGTCTCTATTAGTGGTCAGTCAAATTTAACACTCGAAGGAGTGACAAGTCTTTTATTACAAGAAGAGATCAGGAGAAAATCCAAAGGAAAATTTAATGAGAAAAAACCTCAAGCCTTATATACTAATAAAAAATCATTTAAGGGAAATTCAAAGTTTCCGAAAAGGAAATTTGAAACTACTAATAAAAACCTTCAATTAAAAAATAAAAACTATTTTCATTGTGGTAAGCCCAACCACTATATCAAAGATTGTAGGATTCGTCTTCAAGAGGAGAAGACAAAATCCGGTAACCAAGCAAATTGTGCTTCAAACACTAAATTATATTCAATGGCCTTGGCGGTAGAAGACACGTCAAAAGACACGTGGTACCTTGATTCTAGTGCCACCCAACACATGACGCCACATTTTGATTGGTATGTGTCCTACAATAAAATTTTCACAAAAGATAAAGCGTATTTGGGGGATAATTCTAGTCATGATGTTGAAGGACAAGGGATTGTTTTAATAACCTTAGATAATGGAGAACTAGGACAATTGAAAATGTCCTACATATACCAACTTTGAAGAAAAGCTTAATATCCGCTAGTAAAGTTACGGATGCCGGTTATTGTATAGAATTTACAACAAATTCATGTCTTATAAAAGACAAAGAGGGTAAAACATTAATTACTTCAAGAAAAAGAGTAGGTAATTTGTATGAGTTAGGTACTTCTCATAGCTACCATAAAAACTTATTGCATGTTGTAACTCTGACTCCACCAATGTAAAGTTATGGTATCGAAAGCTAGGTCATCCTAGTTTAAAGAAATTAAAAGTATTGTATGAAGATGAATTAGTACACGGACTTAAAATCAAAGCCCTAAATTTTGAAATACCTTTATGTAAAAGTTATTGGAGGAAAAACAAAGTCGTAAAAAATTTCCGAAGCAAGGAGGGCATTGTGCTATTGATCTATTAGAAATAGTCCATTTGGATGTATGTGGTCCTATTCAAACTTTTTCTCACAAGGGTGCAAAGTATTTTGTCACTTTTATAGATGATTTCTCCCGAAAATGTGAAGTGACATTTTTAAAGGCTAAAGAGGAAGTTTTAGATGCCTTTAAAGCTTATAAAGCAATGGTAGAGTTACAAACAAATAAAAGAATTAAAATCTTAAGGACAGACAATGGTAGGGAATATATGTCTGGAGTATTCAAGAAATTTTGTTTAGATAGTGGTATAGTTTGACAAACTACTATACCCTATACTCTTGAACAAAATAGAATAGTTGAGCGCAAAAATCGTACTATAATGGAATGTACTCGGGTCAAACCACATTCAAAGGTACCAAAGGCATTACTTTACTAGGACATGACTAGAGTCCTTTTTTAAAATTTCAAAGCTTTAAATTACTTTGATGTTGTCATTTTAAAAAGAAAATAATAGATGGATAGTATTGCAATGGATTCCTTTGATAATTTTGAAAAACAAATTCATAAAAAGAATCCTTAAATAGATGTAAATCATACTAAATTTAGGAATTTTCTTACAATTATATAGCACTTTAAAAGGATTTTTTATCAAAAATTTTTATTCTTATCAAGTATACAATTATAAAAAAGGATTTAATGAAAATTATTCTTGAACTAAAAATAATATAATTTTTTAATCAATTAATTGATTATTGACAAAGTGTTAATTTGTTCTAAAAATAAATTTAAAAATTTAATTTAAAAATAAATAAATATAGAGACCTAGATGTCAATAATATATACACTTTTTGTTTTGACACAATCATCATTTGGATTATTTTATGTATTGAAAAAAACGTTCAAAAATTCTTACTTTTGAATATTATAGAAAATAAAAATATAATCAATTTGTGTCAAAAGTGTCCTTTTCTACTCTATCATATGAATATATACATATATGATCTTTTGGATTCAATCACATTATTATTCATTAGAAATTAGACTCCTTTTTGTCCATTGAAAAAGCTGACGCATTGACAATTCAACAACAATTGGATTTTTAGTAAAGAATTTTTCTTTTTTTTATGAATAAAATACTATTAGTCTTAACATGACTTGAAGCTTTAATAAAAAAAAGGACTAAACTATCTATAATTAGTAGATTTGTATTAAAAAACAATAGATTGAAAGAAGTTACATTGCAGATTTGGGTGTGTTTGACCCCTTTTGTGGTACATTAGAGTGTGATTTGACCCACTCGTAGCATGTTGAAAAATACCAACTTTCTTAATACATTTTGGACTGAGGTTGTATCTACAACTATATATTTACAAAATAGGACATTCACCTCTACCCTTAAAAACAAGACCCTTTAAGAAGTATGGACAGATAGAAAACCTATTGTAGCTCATTTATGTGTTTTTGGAAGTAAGGCTTATTCTCATATTCTAACAAAAAAGGGAAGAAAACTCGATTCCAAAACACTTGAGTGTATATTTATTGGATATGATGCTAATGTTAAGGGCTATCGTTTATATAACCCTGAGACAAAAATCTGTCATCATTAGTCGAAATGTAGTCTTTAATGAAAACATTCAAGATCAAGGGGAGTATTGATTATAGCTATACTTTTCTTTTTTTACCAAGCTTCTCTAAGTTTCCAAAGTGATTTTGAATCCTTTTCACTTGCAAACAAAATCCAATAAAAATAATTTATATCTAATAATAGCAAATATACATACTTCTTCTTACCGTTTACTAGTCTCTATTATAGATGTATATAGAACATAGCTATTATTGATAGATAGTACTAGTGCAATGGTGATGCAAAGATGTTTGAATCATCTTTGGATTCATGCAATACTAGCCTATCTAACCATTTAAGCATCATAGATTTGGTAAAAATGAATCCTAATAATATTCCACAAATGATGTACAAGTAACTCCATGATGCTACAAATCTACTACATTTGTAAATCAAGGTCCTTCCTCCATATTTGTTGTTCAAATTGTATGATAAATTCATTTGAATGACTTCACTCACTAAACTTGCATTTACAAACTCACAGGATGTCTTTCATCCAATCAATGATTGATTCTACATAGACCACTATTTACTATAAGTGCCATAACATTGTTAACCGGTCCTGCGTCTTCCTCTCAGCTGGAGATATAATTCCCCCCCTAAATACCTGGGGGGAAGTTTAGTTATATTCAGTTACACCAGATTGGTTGCTAGGTAAACTTGGCTTGCCTTGTCTTTCATGGGGAGGCTATGTTTTGCTGGGAGGCTCCACTTTCGGGGAAGCAAAAGGGACCCTAGTGAAGATGAATAATGTTATGGCATTTGTCAATAGCAAGCCAAATTTCTTTAAGACAAACATGGAATGAATGACAAACTTGCATTTTAAGAATCAAACATGCAAGTGACCCACCCCAACAAATTTGTAGGGTTGTGCCAACATGGGAACATGCTCATTGTCTGAGTTCCCATTGTCCAAGTTCCCAACAGCACTGTTCCCCACTTGACTCCGGAAAAATCCCCCGCACTCCCCCCACAAGTCCAACAGCCCAAACACGAGCTCCCCCAAAATTGAACTCAAACTATTTAATTCCTCTGAAAAAGCTTCCCAAAAAGTTGGACCAAAGCTTTTTGAGTTCCTTCTGAGAAAGCCTCCCCAAAAGTAGCCCAAAACTTTTTGAATTTCCTACTCCTGAAAAAGCCTCAATAGCCGCTACTTCGGCAACTCTGTCTTTCCTTTCCTGGCTACCGCAACGCGTTCCGCCGCGCTTTCTTCACCTTCGCAAGTCCAAGCCCTGCCTCAGTTCAATTGAAGGCGCTTTCTTCCAGATCCACAATTCCAATGCAATCTGAAGCTTACTCTGGGGTTTAGGGGTGCTTCTCTTATCAAGGATCTCAAATAAATTCAGGGTTTAAGTTTACCTTATCACGGAGATCTACTTGGAGTACTTCCGTTTCTTTTTGTGTCTCTTTTTACGTGAGAGTCATGGCCAAGATTTGCAAGTCGTAACGTGCGTGAAGATCGCGGCATGTGAGCTCGACTTTGGAGTACATTGTGAAAATTTTGTTTACAAGAGGGGGTGTTGTTTGGGATACGAGAGATTTACTGGGGCTTGGAGTGAAAGGAAGCGCCTCGGAGTTTGAAGTCGTTGTGGTGCCATCTTCGTCAACTCTGCATATGAATCCGCCATCGCTCACACGTCCCAAGTCGAGCGCCTCCATGGCAACGATTGTGGTGGATATGGGCAAGCGCGGAGAGGCGGATTTGCTTCGACTGAAATCGAACAGCGCCATGGATGCGTACTCGCCTGCGAAGAAGCCTAGTGCACGGCCGGAGCCTGTGTCGCGGATTCACTGCATTCCGCTCTTGATGGTGTTCGTGTTCTTTATTCTCTGGACCGCCTCGTCAGGTTTGTCAATTTTTAGATTCTTTGGTAGCCTAGAAATTCATTGGCCTTTGGCACTTGGGAGAGTTGAATTCAGGGAAGAGTGACTTCTTGTTGGCGGTTGTTGTGAATACTAGAGGTTTTTATTCCTTGTTCATACGAATTCTGAGGTCCTGGTATTGCCTGTTTAGGTCTAAATTGCGTTCATTTTCTTTTGATAGTTAGAAAGTCCTTTTGAGAATTACATTCGTGGAACATTAGTGTTTTGCCATAATTAGTATCGTTCTTTAGTATTAAATCTTTAGTATTAAAAGAATTCAATTCGTAGAGCTAGTCCTTGGCGGTTGTTCAGGGCATGTACGCGTGATCTTTTTACTTCGACCTTGAGTTCATACTGATTTCCACGTCTTACAATCTTCAGATTAGGTCTGATTTGCGTTCTCTCTCTGTTTGGGGAATGGTGAGAAACTTTGCCTGAGAGAATATTTTTCTCTAGCATTTTGAAAGAATTAGATGCATTGAACAATTTCCATGGGCGGCTGTCGAGTTAGGAACTTGCTCAGGAACTTCCTCCTGAGGTTTTCGATTTACCTGCTCCTGAGTATTCATGTGGAGTTCTTAAAAATTATACGGAGTAGCACACATGATTTAGAGGACTTGAAGTGTCTTTTGCTTTAAATAATAGAGTGCCGAATATGCCTAGATTTGCCACTTTACCTCAATTTATCTTGTCGAACGCTTGAAAAGAAAGGTATCTGAAAAAGATCTTCGAAGGTAGCTTGACACATTTACTTTTCGCGTTTATTGCTTTCATATGCGCCAGATTTCAATAGAGATCCAGCTGCATTAACAAAGAATATCAAGAAGGTCTTGCAATCTTTTTTCATTTTAAGTCTAACGTGATTTATTTTTGGATAATTAGAAGTTTTGCCCGAGGGGAACGACGCCCTGCCGAAGCTTCTCGTCATGAGATTGGACCCTTCGAACAAGTTGGCCACATCGGAAGAGCAGAGGAACGACGAGATTTCCAAACATGGAACCAGGACCGTTTTGGATCATGACAATAGTGATATTTATGCGGAAGGTGATGGATCTCACTCTCTGGAGTATATCCGGTCCAGGAAGAGACCCTCTGTGAAGAGCACATACATGAGGGGCAGTGCAAGCTAGGAAGATTTTCGACGATATAGCCCTTAAGACGAAAATGTCCTTTGGACTGCAAGTTGGTTCCCACCCCCTGGAGAGCACCGGTACGACAGGACTTGCATTGATATACTCACTGAATTCAAAGCCTGAGCATGAGCATGATCTGAAGTTGATCTTGCAGGTTTACAGGATGTCTGAAAGGACCGTGTCGTAGTACTGGAGTTTGCTGCTTGGACTTTTTGCTTGCCTGCTCAAAGGTTTGGTGGGAACTTGTCTACCTTATACATATGAATTCATTAGTATTAAATTTGTCATTATTAAATTCTTTGAGGGATATCTGTTCGACATCCTCGGTCGGGCATTTCCTGATTGCCTCAGAATCACGCTTCATTTAGATAAATTAGCTCTTCCTTTCTCTAGGTATGGAACCGAGGTAGGTAGAATTGTCCTGAAATTTTAATTTGAGTGTACTCTGATGGCGTATAATTTCATAAATCATCTTGTATCTTTTCTGTGTCACGTGAAATACAATCGTTTTTCTTAGTTGATTGTATTCAGATTCCGTCGCCGGTTTGTTGTTCAGAATCTGTCCTTGAATCCGATTTGTGTTGTTATTCTATATTTTCCCTTTAGAACCTCTGCATGCGCTTTCTTGTGTCAACTAGTGTGCTGTTAATTTAGGAGATGATTCACTATTTTCACTCAAAACGTAACTGTTTTCCATTCTCTCGTCACTCGATGTGTAAGAAGTTGTGCAGGGGTTGGCAACCAAGGTGCTCCCTTGCTCGAACGCCACTCTTTTTCAATTAGTAATATCCAGGTGCGTGCAGCGATGATTAATGAGGGTATAACGAATTTGATGCATGAAGATCGTGGCACAGCTTCCAACACCAACACAACGGTACAAGCCGCGCACCCACCAAAGAAAGTGATGGAATCTTCGGAACCAGATTCCACTGCACGATCTTGATATTATTTTTTTGAAGAAGCTGTACTGTTTTCTTTGCAGGACCCGTATTCATACTGAAAGAGCATTGTGTTTGACTATCCACCCATCCTTATGAATCTCTTCCATTGTAGCCATCTGCCTGAAAGAAGCCCCCTCTCATTGCAGTCTGCCGTAGTTGTGGGCAAGAATCATTTACCAGGTTGTACAGCTTGTTGATTGAGTACTCGAATTGCTTTTCAAACTT
Source organism: Thuidium tamariscinum (assembly GCA_947034885.2). NCBI lineage: Eukaryota > Viridiplantae > Streptophyta > Bryopsida > Hypnales > Thuidiaceae > Thuidium > Thuidium tamariscinum. Next base: position 1,657,859 of record OX344753.2, on the reverse strand, counting down.
AAGTGCTTTGCACCAGAAATATTCTCTTAGACCAACTCAAAGATTTACATTCTTGACCTCCTTTAACCCTTAAGCGTCTCAATCCTTTTTTGAATTTTTGCACATTTTCGCTTATAGCTTTGTACAGATATATCATTTTCCAGAATTTAATGAATTTGATCATTAAAGAAGATTGTCTTTTCTAGATTCAAGTATTACATTTGACAAATGAGAGGTTAATTGGATGAAATAGGGCCTTGAAGCCCTCTGTTCATCGTCCAGAATATGGACGTCGGTGCGCTTCAGGGTTAAGGGTAAACAATAATTAATGCAGTACATCCAACCATTTAAATTTTATTTTATTTTGACACAAATGAAACAAAATTTCACATCCTACCATTTTAGACTAATTGAAGTATAGATTAAGCGCTCTTTTCACTTGACCCCTATCATGTTGTTCAATACAATCGGAAGTGGTTTTAGTTTTAATTGACAAAGTTTTACACCTCCATTCTTATATATAACACATAAGACAAATATACATGACTGATGATGTGGCTCTATATAAGAGTGAATGTCGATACTAAACTCTCTAAACTTAGACACTAGTAGCTAGAGTTATAGCAATAATTTTCGAAGAATGTAACTTCAAAGTTTATAGTTTTTAGACATTGACTACCTCTTTTTCACTATGCACTCAAAAGACAGGTGACAAAGATCCGACAATGGAAAGACATTTGAACAAAGACATTCATTTGGATATTAAGTAAATAAACATTTTTTTTACATTATATCAATTAGGCCTCCTCATACTCTAGCTATATAATATTGTAAAAAAGACCATAGAAAAAATTTCTTGGGCTCTTGAAAATTTTGTCACCTTGCCTTGTGACCCAAAAAACTTGTTTATATCCATGTTATTTTCAATTTTTATCTTTACAAGGGTCATTGCAAGAAACACTGGTCCTATTTCGCGTCACAACGCAAACCACTTTTTTGTTTTCCACTATAACTTTTGGAGATTAAGTCCAATGAACATGAAATTTTTATTGAACATACCTAACTTGAAGTTTATTAGATCCCTTATTTTTCAGAAATTAAAAAAAATCATTTTATATTTTAAAAACATTTTCGTTGAGTTGTCACAAAATTACGTTTATGGTTATCATTACATTCGCAGTGTCTAAATTTAATGATTTGAAGACGAAACTTTCATGGTCTATTTGCATAGGTGTAAAACCTATAAATTCCAAATAAAAATCTAAAAATATGTTTTTTTATGTCCACATGAATACAAATTTTTTCCCGTGGCACACAATTTTTGAACATTGATGATGGTTCTAAGATCGTTCTTTTGGTCAAATCTCATCAAAATCAAATTTCCTCAAATGGCCAATTTTTAGTTTTTCTTAAAATTGATTTTCCTATTTTTTACAAATTAAAATGTGGAAGTACTAATTTTCATGAGATTTTGCACTTTTCTAGATTTCCTACTTAGAGATTTTTCCTATGCCTTTCCTTTCTAGGGTACCTTCTTCTTAAAGGTTTATACATAAAACATATTTTTCACTTTTTTTAAAACTTGTTTTTCTACTTTTAAAGTACTCCCGAAAAAAGAAAGAGTATGTTTGAAAATGCTACGCTTTTTGCACGGTGTTTCTTGCAACGACCCACAAATACAACCTTTCATTTCTACAATAAGATATAAAATAATCTTACAAAGAATCTATTGTACAATTCAAAGAATTATGCATAATATAGAATACAATGGCATTTTCTATTTGCAATATTAACATTCGATTCTTATGCAATCCTAATCAAGTGTACCAAATTTAAATTTCAAAAAGCCAAAACTTCATTTAAATTTGGTGAATTGTTTCATTTAATATTCATGATTTTACATGATGATTGATTGAAAAACATGGTGGTGAATTTTTTTAATTCGATTGGATAAATATATAGAAAAAATCCACACACATCTTTTATGTTAGAATCACTCAACTAAGTAACAAAACTATGATTTATAAAGAGATCAATATGATATGTTGTATAACCAAGCTCTATAAAATATATATGTATCTCTATATTTTAACTAGATTTTGACTAATTTGTACCTTTGAGCATGATGACACAATTACTTTGCCAAAATCTAGTTAAAATATAGAGAAATATATTTTACATAGTATGGACACAAAACACTTCTATTGAACTTTTTATAGATCATGTTTTTGTAATTTAGTGGGGTAAGGCCTTATTCGTTATATTGAGACAAAGTGTAGTCTCAATTTTATCTTAGAGTCGAAGACAAATGGTCATAACTTTTTAATTTTGAGTCTATTTGATAATTTGAGACTTTAATATAATAATACATGTAAAAACCTTTAATTGTCCAAAGGTTGCAATCTCATCTTATCGTCGACTCGATGATAAATGACTAAAATTTTTTTAGGGTGAAGTTTCAAAATGTGTAAATTGTCTCATTTTAATGAATAAGGCCTTGGGTGGTTTTTTAACTTGAAAGATGTATACATGGATGTTTCCTACATAACAACAATCTCATGATCTTTGTCATCTTTGCTTGTAAATTCTTGATTATCTCTTGCTTTTGCAAAATTCACCTATTCATTAATGTAGTTAGATTTTGCTATCCAATGTGATCAAACATGCTACTTGATGGATATTTTTGTTTTAATTTTTTTAATTTTTTAATTTTTAACAAATTCAAATGGCTACCACAACCAAATTAGTAAATCTATTTTTCCCTTTTGGCTTATAGAAGAGGAACCTATAATTGATCAAATTAGCAATTTTAGACATAATTTGGGGCATTGCAAGGTAAAACAAGTATTTTTAGAGGTATACTGATAGAAATGATGGGCATTGCAAAGATTTTGATAATTTTATCTCTTGAATTGAAATTACTATGAATTTTGAAAGGACAAAAGTTGGACTTGACCTATCATCAACATTTAAAGTCATTAAATTCAAATCATTCAAGAACTACTCTCTCTCTCTCTCATCATTTCCTACTTTCTTGCTCACTTGTGTTCCAATCTTGGTTAGAAATAATGTACCCTATTGAATGTTGATGGAGAGCTAGTTAATAATGAGTCCCTCTACCATAACCCCAAAAAAGTTTTTTTCATTTTGAAGGCCAAGAGAGTATAAATGATCAAGTAGCTTAGTATAGATTTGATCAAAACGATAATGTATTGTAGAATGACTAATTCATTCATTAATTGATGTTGTATTTATTGCCTCCATATATCTATAATTTTTTTTAATCTATTGCCATCTCTTATATATTAAATGCAATGTGTGCTCATTTTATCTCCACAATTTAACATTAATTTATTTTTAATAAATCCAAATGACATCCAAACTTCTTTTGAGCAAAATTTTGCGTATTAAGGGAGAGGCACCCAATGGCGCACCTGTACCCAATGCTGTCTGTTTCTATATCACACAATCATTTTAGGCTGTAAATGTAGGTAGACAGTGCATGGTTTATTTCTTTTGACCTAAAACAATAAGCAATCTACAATCCCGTTACATTTATGTTCTAGAATGAACGATTGACTTAGAAATGGACGGCATTGGATGTAGGTGCCCCATTAGGTGCCTCTCTCGTAATTAATCATGTTTGGTGTTGTTGCATTGCAACAATCTCTATTTTAGTTTTACATATTCACAATTGTAGGTGAACTTCCTTTGCCCCACTAAAAACCTCCAAAAAGATTTCCCACCAAATTGTCATTTAGGCCCCCCCAAACCATTGGAAAAGTATCATATTTAAGTATAGTTGATGAATCGGTTGCCAACTCATCGTTCTTGATGATTTAAAGGCTAGTGGATACAATGGGATTCTAGAAATATAAAATCCAATCTAAATACTTGCAACAAGAAAACATGGCCCACTTCATAAATAAATCATTATAGCACCTAAGTGGTCACTAAACCTATTATTAACGCTATTGTTTGAAGAAGTAGCTCAGAAAGTAGCAAATATAAGGTACCTTGTATGGGCAAGCCTAAAATTGCTAGGAGAGGCATGCTCCCAAATCATTCCACTTACCCCCATAAGGTTCTTCAATATGGCAATTCCTTACTCAATGGTCAAAATTAGTAAACATAGGTTTTTTGTCGAACATGAACTATGCTTGATTTGGAGTTTTTTAATAGGACAAAGGGAGTATTTACTAAAAGTGGGTACACCCAAAATTGCACCTTACCTAAAACCACCATCATTACTCTATGTACATCTCCTAAATCAATATGTACATATGTTGAAGAAACAGTTTTAGAACATCTACCAAAAAACCTTTGACCCTCGTAACTTTTGCATATGATAATCAAATGCCACGTTGTCAACTAAACTTTCGCACATGATATTCAAATGCCATATTGTTTAGTGCCTTGGAACATCTTTTCACTTGTCAACTAAAAAATATGAAAACTTGACCAGTCTAATAATAATACTAAGTAGGCACAGTAGCAAAAAGTGTGGCGGTTTGGGCCTAACTTTCGGGAGTACCCACCTTACATGTACCAGATTGCTGTGCCTGGATTGGCCTGAACTGACATGCATCAGATCGGAATATTTGCTGTGAAAATCACCAGGAATACGAAAGTGAAACTGATGGACTCGGGGGTACATGGACAGGGAATTTATTTTGTAGTATGGTGGAGGCACTGCCTAGCCGTTTAGAGCAGAGAACAATTAACTTAAGCTTAATGGTTGCGAGCCTCTGATTAATGAAACTTTGGATCAGGTTTCAACAGTGGAACTGAAAGCTACTGATGTAGATATAACTTAGTTCGTGGGGAGCAAAAAAATTTCTCCCGTTTCGCACGAAATTACTGTACTCCCTCTGCAAGCCGTCTAGTGGAGTGAAATCAGCTCAGACAAGCCAAGCACTGGGAGATTGCCAAAAATCATTTGGAGAATTTGGAGAAGTGGTCTCGTGAGAGTTCTGGATTTGTCACATGGAGCTCTGCTGAGAGATTGCTGATGTACAGAATCAATGTCAGAGTGTGGTGACCGCGAAACTTAACTTCGGAGGACTTCAGAAAGCTCCAGGAGTCCAGGCCCTTCTCGCCCATGACAGGAGAGGTTCTGGTCAGGCATCCTCGGTGCGCACCCTACCTACATGCAAATGAACGGTCACTTGCAATTACCGGACAGCTCAATGAACTATCCAATGAATAAGCCAGTGTTTAATGAATAAGGATGAATAAGCTTCCAATTAATAAGAGAAAATGTCCGGTGAATACTAAAAAGAAGAGTCAACAGTTTGGTGAAAGGCAACGTCGTATTCTCATAATAAGCTTAGCTACGATCTTATCTGAACACAAATTAAGAGAAGTCACAACTATTATCAACAAAACCTCAATATTCTTATTGTACCTGAGAGCCAAATTCTTAAGTATTCAACATTTCCAAAATTGGGAACTGTCAGTGGTACCCACAGATTAAGAAATAAGTATTAAGTCACTGTGACCGGTAATTGGCATGTGTCCCATCGTAGAACAATGGATTGGAGAATATTTCAATTCTTTCCCGATCAATTCAATAACAAAAAATGATAATATGTTAAGAAGCAGTTGAAGAAAAACACACGAGACAACACATATCAACAAGGCAGCTAGGAAAGCTTCATTCTCTCCATTAGCACATATGCAGGAAGGCAGATTGGACTTCATCTCCATTACAAGTGAAAGGAAAATAAATGTACACCTTCCAATTCTCCGGATCATATCATAACCTTACTGGAGATGAAACGCAGCAGACCACATTCAAGTAGCCTGCGTTTTTATACCCAAAGGCACGCCTTGTTAGGCATCTAACCCACCATTCCTAGCCAAGAAACAAGACTAAGTCAATGTACAAATACCAAAGAACTCAACAGCAGCTCTACCTCAGTCTTCGCCTCCATTGCAAGATAATATCCTGTCACGAAGAGGGAATCCTATTCAAAACGTATGGACACCACCTAGTCTCCAGCAGGACGCACACCTCCTTTCAGCTTCTCTTTCTTCAATTTCTTCTTTGACACCGGCTTCTTTTTCTTGGGCGGAAGGTTCTTTTGGGCATATTGGTATAAGAAGTAGTTGCCAACACCAAAAATCAGCAAGGCTCCCACAACGACAATTAGAACAATCACCCCTGGATTGAAACCTGTGGCCTTTTCAATTGCTCCCTGTTCCAGCACAAACAGCTTCGTAAATTAAGGAGTACATTAACCTGGAGAACATGGCAACGTAGAGTCAAACCACACCATATATATCGACCATTGACAGAAAGAGCTCACACGTAAAACATCAACTTACTCACCAAGTTCGGCAATTACCATGAATATCAACCCTAGTCTACAAGGTGAGTGTAAGTGCTGCTCAGGTGACACCACCCCGGAAATGTACACCTCTGGTACATACTCTCCAGAGAACACATTGTGTCTCCTGAGCGGAACTACACCCTCTTATGAATCTCTTTCTCTGCAGTAGAGCTATCAATACGTGACCCCACTAGAATTGTTCTACAATAGTCTCAGGGTTTGATAATTCATACTGAAAGGCAAGAGAAGGTTTCAGGAGGTAATTGAAGCTCTCAGTAAGCAGATAATATGCTAGAAAAAAATCAAAACAGACTGCAATTCGTGACCACATACCCTGCCGACCAGATAACGTGAGAGGAACTTAAGGGCAAAATGCATTCAGCTAGCATAATCACCGATTCCAAGACAATGTAAAGATACTCCAAGACTGTGAAAAGTCCAATCACATCAATGTAGAACCGGTATACTACCAAGCGCCTCTCTTTTTATCAGAATACCGTGGAAGCTCACTATACTTCCAAAACTGAACCCAACCGGCACCATCATACTCATCAGCTCTAGTATACCTAAACCCACCTCGTCGTTTGACACGATCACGAAAACTAGATACTGAAACTTATTAATAGATTATACGATCGGAAGAAGCACCACCCAATCGTCTACCTTAGATGAGCAGAATGGCATCACCACCTAAACTTGCCCATTTCTCCCTCTCAACAGTGCACACAACCTAAACCTCTTCTGAAGCTCCAAAAAAGCCCTAAACTCACGATCCTCTCACTAAACCGCAATCTCTTACCTCTTGACAACGAAACCAGGACTAAAACTCAGAGCTCAAACAGAAGCGATCGAAACCGAAGGATAGATATCCTTACAAAGACCGAAGACGAACGCCATCAGAGAGACCGAGACGACATTACAAACACGAGACCGATTGGGATTGAGATCAAGGAATGAAAAAAAAAAAAAAAAAAAGCGGAGAAGAAGAAGAGTGTCTACCTTGCCCACGAATGCAGAGGGGTCGACATCCGCCGACCCTGAACCTTTCGCCATAGCTACCGAAACGTCAAGCTCTGTTGCGAAAGCTTCGTCTGGCTTGCAAATGCTCCGCGTCTGTGTTTTCGCTCTTTGGAAAGGATGGAACGTTCTACTGACGACATTCGTTGAAAGATATTCATCCATTCGCGTGGTTTCTTCATCCATGTTTGGGTGACGACCAGGTTGCTTCCTATTGGTCCCTCTGATACAACATCATGAATATAGCCAAATATACATTATTAAATGATTAGGAACCTATGCATGTGTAGTAAGGTCATCATTGTGTAAATTGAAAATATACTTGTCTATAATGTGTCATTTGAAAACCTAACTTCTGAAAAATGAGATACTCTTCTATTTATCAAAATCAAAGATTGATCTATGAGATATATCACATATATAATACTTATGGTTTCAAAAATACTTAGTCTACACTCAATGATTAGGACTACCCATATTAAACCAAATTTTCCACTTCAATAATATATAACTTATTCAAACAAGTACCCAAACAATGCATATATCTATGTCGTGAAATGATCTTGATAATGGGAATAAGATGCATTGAAACAAATCCATGCCCAAAATGAAAATCACTTCAAATTGATGAAAGTCATGCCACAAGAATGGGTCTTGAAAAATTAGATAATTTAAGCTATTGATTTTCAAGTTGGGCACTTCTTTGTTTTTAAAAAAGGCGGCAACTTAGATAACTTGTTTAGTGTGCCAAAATTCACAACACTCACTACGTACTTTGCAAACTCATATGTATTTTGAGTCCATGAACAATGAAAATGCAAAATTATCACATGTAGACTACGGATATGTCGACAACTCACAATGAGACCAATAAATGCTTATGATAAAAACATATAAAGTAACTTAAGCACTTCTTCTTGCCTCATGTGCCTTGTTGTTTGTACCATATCCCAAATCTATGTGGTGTCCTTGTTGGCACACTAAAAAGAACACTTTTTGTTATTAAATACCCCATTGTCTAGCAAAAATTTAGATACGATGAGCAAGTTTTCTGTAGCAATAATTCCTCACCAAGATGAAGATTTCAAAGAAAGGTGGAGTTTTATTGGTGCTATTTTCTAATGTTAGTTGTAGACCTCAATTACAAAAGACCGCTTCCTTAATAGTGGTTCAAAATTTTGGTCAAGCTCACCTTTGCAAAAGATGGTTGCTATGATGGCAAAGACAAGGTGGCTACAACCTACTACTAAGGAAATGGAAGTTTCATCTTTCACAACAATCACCTCAAAGTTGGAGACAACAACCATAGTTCTGAGTACCTCTGCTACTGAGTAAACTAAACAATTTTTTAACCCCTAAAGGACCAAAGAGCCTTTTTTGGCAACATAGAAATTTTGGGCAAGTACATGTGGCTAGAGATTTCTATGTTTTAGGACCAAACTTTAATAGAAGGTGTGTACAAGGAATATTTTTAGAGCTCAACAATTTTCGTGACTTTTGAGTGCATGGTTAAAAAATTATTGCATGATATGTTGTTTCTTTTTCAACTTCAGGTCTCCAATAGTTCGGGCAAATAAAAAAATCAATGTTTTACAAATAAAATTTGAAATTGATTTTATGGATTTATATATACATAGAAATATTTGAATCATTCCATTTGGATTAATGAGTCAAAAGTAATGAAGAGTTTTAGTTTGTAGATAGTTTTGGATTGTCTACTCTAAAATAAACTTTGAAGTCCTTTATTTTACTCAATTTTCAATATTTTTGGAAAAAATAAAAACATTGGGTGTAGATCATTTATAACAACATTTGAACCATTGGAATTGACAAGTTTCAATTTCACAAATAAATTCTTACAATTTAATATTTTGAATCATTCACTACTTCTTTCTACTTAATTTTTTTCCTATATGTTGTACAATTCCAAATGATTTGAAAATTTTCAAGAACATAGAAAACTTGGCTTAGAGAATGAATCCAAAGAAATACTACCATTTTAGACTTTTTTTCATGCAAATGAGAGCTTGTAAAGTGAAGCTGCCCGGGATTTTTTCAAGGCCAAAAAAAGGATTTTGATCAATTCAAATGCTCATATCCTATAATCCACATGGTAGAAATTTCTGAATTTTTTTTCACATCTTCTCAAATCAAAATACTGCAAGATCCTATGGTTTCATGTGTCCAAAAATAATATTTTTCAAATATTTAGTATTTGTGTTAAAAATGGCAGTTTTAGAGTATTTCTTGGTGAAAACACAATCAAAGAAGTTTAGGGGTTAAGTATACATGCTTTTATGTTCTTGCATATATAATTTGGTAGTGAACAACTACTTTTACACTTTTTCTTCTTCATATTTTTAGCTATGCAATTTGTATGTTTGATTACAGAATTCAAATCATTTGTGAAATCCCTAGAATGCACTCGTGAGTCTTTTCAATTCCCTACCCACATATGTATACATTTGCGAACATTGTTAATGTTCATGATTTTTGAACATTAATCCAATTTGGTGTGTTTTGGCTAAGGTTCTTCACATGCTTCTAGAGACCCCTCGCCATGGAAAATTGATTGAATGCAAATTTGTACAACTTGCCAATTTGTCCACAAGCAATGCCACTCCGTCTTGTAGTCATGCCACTAAATGTTTAGTACTTTCTCTTGGAATTTGAACTCAAGCATTACATTACGTAATATGTGACAATATCTTGCCACCTTGCTTACCACCCTTCACTTTCTTCCCTAAGTTTTGAATGTCCATAGTCATGAGCAAACCTACACACAAAACAAACACAATCCAGTGCTTGAATGAGAATGTGTTCAAGTGAGTTCCATGACATATTAGTGTTCACGTCTCTTACAGCAATGATAGACACTAGAAGAAATCAAGGAATTTTGCAACTATAGTTTGCAGTGTTAATATATTAGATAAGAGAATGATTGAGGGGAAAAAAAAGACTTAGATAATTATTTACATGATAATTATTTCTATGACAATAGTAAGTGATATGTAGTAGGGGGATTATCATCCATAATCTTGTAATTGGCATGAATTTTAGATTTCAACTAGAAATAAAATTACTTCCTACAATTCAAACTTATTTCCTATAGATATTTTAATTAATTCCTAGAAGAGATTAAAAACCTACTTACAATCTACTTGAATATTTTGACCAATCTAAGAATGTTGTATTGATAGCCATGCCATTTATAAACTTTCTTGATCTTTTTTTGAATAAGTGAAGCAAAGAAATGATGGTTTAGGAGTGCTTTGAAATCTATAGTAGAACTGTGTTCTTTTAGCTGAAAAAGAAAAAGAAAATTACTATTCAAGGGCTTTGACATTTTGACAATAGAAAAAATGTATAATAGAAATTTTAAGTGAATATAATGAGTACTATACATTCTTTTTTTTAATCTTTTTTTGGAAGTGACCTAGTTCTTTTAGCCTTTAGGACAAATCATTTTAAATCTTTCTATATCTTTCTTTGTCAAAACTTAAAACAAAACTCCACTTTCAACAAATTGGAGGCATAAGTCAAGCTATTCTACTATGAACTACAACTTGGTGTCTTTTTAGACCATACTTATTTGTAGTCACTATGGTAGTTCCAAGTAAAATTGCTTTCTATAAGAGTCTTTGACTATTGTTGAAAGGTTATACAGTCAAATCTCGATAAGTGTTACCTTGATAAGTGTTAAAACTCTATATGTGATGGAGATTTCCGCTCCCTTAAAATTAAGACTAGTAAGTGTTATGTGTTAAGTGTTATGCAATATCGCACTCCCGACTTTGTTAATTTTACCTCGGTAAGTGATAAGTTTCCAAAAAAAGGCTTTTCGTAAGAGCCATTGCTTGGGGGGAGATAATTTTGAGGTAAAGTAATAGTTTCTAGTTGCAAAGTGACTCTAGATGTCCATTCTAAAAACTATATAGTAGAAGAGGTTGTAGGCTTTCAAGATGTAGGTAGTGCTCTTCAAACTTTGAAGAAGTTTTTGGAGCAAAGACCTAATGACACCATGTTATCTATTAGGAATATTGAAGCACTAGAAAAGGAAGTAGAATCTTGGCGTGTAGCAACTCGCCAAAGTACTATTGGTTCATTCTTTTGACGGACTTAGATGAATAATGAATCAATATTTTGTAATTTCATCCATTTTTTCTATAAATGTTATGTATTTAACTTTTTAATTCTTCTAAGTGTTATTTTTTATAAATGTTACAAATCATCGGCATCACCCTCTATAAGTGTTATGTATTACTAGTGTCTAAGTGTTAACTAAAAGTATGCTCCCAACCCCTAACACTTATAGAGGTCTGACTGTAGTAATCTATAATAAGAGTGGACAGAAAATGATTTGAAAAATGAGTGCAAAAAGTTTGGGGAATTTATTTTAGCTTTTGGAAGGTATGAACACTTGTAAAATAGACTATTGCAAAATATTGATAGATAATTCATATTTTTTGGTAGATTTTAACAAATATTTGGTAAGGACATTAAAAAAGATTTGAGGGCAAGAGAAGCCCGTTGCAAGGCTGTTCCCCAACCCGTTTCTTGTAGTATCAAAAAAATGCAAACCAACCCTATTTGTTGATTTTTTTAGATTTAAAAAAAAAAAAAATTCAAAAATTCTAGAAAGAGTTATGAAATCTAACAGTGAATTTTTTAAAAATAAAAAAATAAAAAAACAATAATATTTTTTGATGTGGCATTGTCTTGACTACATTAGACTACTAATGTAAGTAGCACGTTCCCATAGTCCAGGAACTCAAAAAAACCCATAGTCTCCCATTGCCCTCAAATCCCTTCTAATGATATTGAGCACACTTTCTAATTATAGTATTGAAGAATTTATTATTATTCCAAATAATTAAGAATGAAGTATTAATGAAAACTTTTCAATACAAAAAACCTTTTACATCAACAAAAATAAAAAATAGAACAATATTAAGAGAATAAAAAAACTCGTTTTAAAATCATTTCAAAAAGCATGCACTAAAACTTCAAACTCACAAGGGAATCATTAACAATCCTTGTCAATATCCAACCTAATATTAAAAACTACTCACTTACATCATGATCCTAGAAACAATACAAGGGCCATTTATTTGATGACCACATCCTTAACCCTTGAAGGATGGAGCTTGGTCACTGTGAAATCATTCATTTTGATACCGTGGCAATCAAAAGTTTAAAAAAATCCCAAACACTCATTAGAAGTCAAAGCACTATACAAGATCTCTCTTTTTCATTTAAAATTCTAAGGATGAATAGTTGCACTTTTGTCTTACATATAAAGATTCTTTGTCATCTATCATAAACCAAAAGTTCATATCAATGTTTAAGAGGTACATAGTTTCTATTGAGTTCCATTTTCAATTGGGTTCATGTACCTAAATCCAACATATTGCAAACTAGGGTGGTTTGTGATACATAATGAACTACTACATAAATACATAGATTCTTTGCAATTCTAGGGGGGCTTATAGAGGTTTTCATACAAAGAAATGCTTTACCACTAGTTATCTTACATAAGTCAAGATTCCAATTTTTTTTTCCTATGGGCACTAAAAACGATCCTTTTATGTTATGAATAAATTGAATCCATTAAGAGGCTTTGAGTCATTTTACTTATTTTAATCCATTTAGGATGAATAGTTGCATTTTTGTCCTTTTAGTTATACTGGGTAAGAAATTCCAACTTGAAATTTTGGTTGCAACTTTGATAGTTCATTCCCTCATTTATTGAAGTGAATTGATTTTTCCTTCACAATTGCCTTAATTTGCACAAAATTATCGTTTCTAGCAATTTGTAAATAGAGCTCTACAAACTACCTTAATCCTTAACCCAATAAGGAACATGGTTGATTTTTGGGGCAAGCAAAATGTTTTTGAGCCCCAAGCCAAATTGTAATACATTTCAAAGATCTACCTGTCTCCTTCTATCCATATCCAAATTCATTCTAAAATTTTGGCTACCAATGAAAAAGTGTTAATATCAACCAAGAAGTAGTTGACTAGTCTTTAATGGGTTAAAAGATGGGCTAGTGGCCATGGTAATCACTCCTTTTGGCATTGTGTGAATAGCTGGTTTAAGAAATTCCAAAAGCACTCATTTGAAGTCAAACTACTATAAAAGACATCATCTTTCCAAATAAGATTCCAAAGATGAATAGTGGCATTTCTATCCTACACAAAAGGATTTTCTATCATTCATCAACTACAAAACAGCCACAACATCATTTATGGATTAAAGTGAGAGGAAAATAGGTGTTTCTACTTTACCACAAATTTGTGTAGGATAGAAATGCCACTATTCTTCGAAACAAATCACAATCCTTCATTAAAGTAGATACCTCCACAATGTTGTAGTATCTTAAAGCACATCCTATTTTAAGCCCCCAAATGGTATGGCAAATTTCATTAAATTGGTAACATTCCATTACTTTGACACTTTTTATAGTTCAGACAGTGCAGTTTGAAATCTAAATTTGTCATAGGTTTTGAAATCTATAAGCATTGTAGATGTGTGAAATCTACACGAGTTTAAGATGTTTTAGACCACAGGGTCTAAAAACAAAATCTATCATAGATCTTCGAGATCAATATGAATCTTAGATGATTGAAAATCTATACCGGTCCCAGATGTTAGTATTTAGTTCAAACTGTGTGGTCTAAAAATTGGCTTAGGAAATATCACCATTTAAAAAAAAAATCCCATCGATATAGTTATGTATTGTAAACTATAAGTTAGTGAAATATGGTGTTTTGCAATGAAGCATTGACCATTTTGGTTTTGGTGACAAGCTTCTGAGCTCACATTACATGATGATTTATACTACTAACAAGGTTTTTTTTTCACATTACATGATGATTTATAACACTAACAAGGTTTTATTTCATTTACTTTCTTTGAAACACATGGACAATTCCCATTGATTTTTGACAAGCTTTTCTATTGCTTGTTGGTTTACCAAGTTGGATTTGTTAACAACACTATTGCAACTCCATTTCTTTTCCTTGTAACACCTTGAGAGGGGGGCCTAGTGCATGTGACTGTTGATTTTCAATGCTACCTATGATTACTTTCAAGTATTCTACTTCCAAAACTTTGTACCCCTCCTGTGGTCTTATATTTGTCAAAATTTGAAAATTCATTGGGCATTTCTTCCTTCCCTTCACATCTCTTTACATTCTTAGCCCTAAATTACCCACAACCCAATCTGTGGCGGTTTTGGGTGTACCCACCTTAACCCTTTAGTGACCGTGGTTGATTTGGGGGGCGAGCCTAGTTCTTCAAGAAAGTGAATTTTGTGGCCACTCTAATGATGTAATCTTAGATCAAACTGTATAAAGTATTTCCATAAGGGAGATTCTTCAACCTAACGAAAATCAAACTCATCCAACGGTACAAATTGCTATAAATAAGATAAAAGGTCCATAAATCAACCTTTTAAGGGCTAGAATTGAATTTTGGGGAGGTGAAACATCTTTAAATACTTTTCAATAAATTTTTCTTGAGAGGCAAGTAGAATATGCATCTAACCCAAGTCGTTTCATATTTTTTGAAGCTTTTTGAAATTAGTTATAAATTTTTGAAATTCATAAAAAATGATCATTTGTGGTCATCAAAAGGAATACCCTTCTAAAATGTGCAGATTTGGTACATTGAAGAAAGCAAAATGTACCTCTAAATCATGTTTGCTTTTAGAGCCTTGTTTGAATTTGAGTTGTTTCCCTTAATCCTCAAAAATCAATGACTTGAATGACCCTTTAGAATTTGTACTACATAAATTTTAGTGCATAAGTTTACTTTGGGCATTCATGAGATTACAAAGCAACACTTATGCCTTGTCAAAACATCAAGATACAAAAAAATCTCACAAATTGGTTGATATTTTTTTGTATTTTTGTTGAATACTCCCCATTTGAGGGTTCAAGCCATTTGAGTTTGCAACCTCATAGCTAATGCACTAATGCTCCAATTCTCTTGAAATTGGTTTTGTTTGAAGTGCATGAAGACACTCTAATTGCGTTACTCTTTGAGATTTTTATCATCAAATGTATTTTGAACAATATTAGACCAAAAGTGCAAAAATCAACCGAAAAGTGGTCAACCGGTCACTAAAGGGTTAAGTGATTGCTTTTGTTTGGAACAGAAAAAAGAACAGATTCTTCTCAAAGTCTTCTCTGAAGTGCCACGTACTGTACTGTACCAGCTCTAAGGCGACTACACCTAAAATTGAAGGCCTTTATAAGCTTTGTGGCACTACGAACACAAGTAAAAATGACAGACTTTTGAGCATAAGCAAATGTTTTTGAAACAAATTGCAACCTCCAAACAATCATTAAGAACTGAACAAGTAAGCTAACACGAAGGTATTCTCAAATAAAATTACATCCCACTGAAATCAACATGTCTTCCTCTAGGGGAATAGGAAATCAAGTATCGCCTGTAAATGTATATACCAACCTCAGAAATAAAGGGTCTATTTCTCATCATCTCTATACTGTTTAAGACTTCACCAATATTAAGCCCCAGCATCCTTTTCCTGTACGACCTTTACAGCATAAAACAACAAAAGTTACAACACTCCTCGGAAAAATGGAAGACGTACAACCTCTTGCCTATCTACTGCTTACAATCCCAAAATGTCGGTCCTCAAGAGGAGCAAACGAAACGACGTTTGACTGAGCTCCTACGCTTCGTTCAGGAGTCGAGAGTTGCAAAGATTAAGCACGTCAACCAAAAGGGTTTCCAGCAGCCGGACGCACAACGTTCTGTGTATGGACTTGGGTGCCTGGAAAGGGAGCCTCGTGACCAAATGGATGCGTTGACATGTACCCTCCAGACATATTAGGCTGCCTGCAATACGGTAAAAAAAAAACTGCTATGAGAACAAGACGACTCGATTCTCGGAATTTATTGACCTGGAAAATGCTTACTGCTCAAATTTGACCTCTACAGAACCAAGGATTCATGGTTTAAACATGAACAAATTCGAATGATTATGTCGTGAAAAATATGTTTCAGATTGCCAAATTTCAATCACTGCAATCAGTGAAGAGAAGTGCAACTGCTGTTCAAAAATTAGAATAAAATTGGACTCAAGAAAGTCACCATAAGAACTACAGAAAACTGCTAAAAACTGAGCACTTTGGGCCTCTTGGTTAGCGGATACAGTTGGTTACTTGAAGGGAGATACATTGCACAATTAAAGTCGGGGGAAGAAAAGTGAAAATCACATGGCAAGACTTACACTGGAAATGAGGCTATCTGGAAAGGTGATGTCGTATGATCTGGGCTAAAATTAAAAGATCCTGATAGAACACAATAAGTAAATGTTATTAAACAAGACCTCCAATTGTTCTCAGAAGTAGATGAATCACTACTGCAAGAGAAACAATGCAAAATAAATGATCACTGCGAAAAAGATGACTCTTCATCGTTAATACCTAAGTACCCAATATGCAAAAGTGGACACTTCCATATCTATAGGAGTTGAAATACATCAATTAGGAAGCTGCAAGGAAGAAGGAATCAAATATACCAATAGAAAGAAGGAAACGTTCTCTACACAAACAAGCTTGCCTTTCAAAAGATTTAAGTATTAGAGTACCTGAAGATGAAGTAGAATCGTTGAACTGAGTGAAAGAATAGGCCCAATCAGATGAAGGAGCACTAGTTGGCAAACTCTGTGGTAAAGTTGTCGGAACAGCCTCCATTGCTGGAATGCCACTACTCACAGGCATGGTTGACGGTAATGCTGCTTGTAATGCATCCATACTTGGAAACTGCTTCAACAATTCAACAGAACAACCAAAAACTTAATAAGCGATGACAAGCTTCGACAAAGTTCTCGTTTACTATTACCACTAAAAACGCAGCGAATTTCAAAGATCTCAAGGCATGCTCCAGCATGTTAAATCAATCACATTTAATGACGACTACAAGGATACTAGCAACCTGAGATTGCTATCAAATGTGTTAATACCATCAATAGAAAATCATACAAATCTAAAAATTGAGGAGCTGCTAGCTCTAAATTGAAGAATTGAAAAACGTCCTAACGCTATGTCGTGTACCTGCATACTCACACCAGCAGCAGTACTCGAAGCTAGACTTGCTGGAGAATCGTCCTCAAAGTCGTCGTCGAAAGGGTTTCGAGACCTTTGCACAGGAGTTTGCGACTGCAATGGCATTTGGTGAGATACCTCTGAAGGTTGCGGTTGCACTGGCGGTTGGAATTGGGCTGGAGTATGGCCTTGCCCGTGGCCTTGCCCTTGAGCCTGAAATAATTGCGTCTGTGAGTTTTGTAGGTTTGCAGGAAACCCCTGATAAACAGAAAGAGGAGATGTCAATCATGAGGAGTATGTTTCAATTCTATCATTTCTCAAGTTGAAAGGCACTCTCGGACTCCACAAACTTGGATTCACCCATGAACAATCAAAAGCAGAACTGCAACAGAAGCCTCCATTAGCAAGCTGAAAACAAGACGGCATATGCTACAGCAAAGGAAACAAGAACAAATACCGCAAATACACAAGATCTCAGTGATTTCTCGACGACAATTTGACAAAATTTCTACAGTATCAAGAACCATAACTATACCATCTGTTCACAGATCACGAAAACACATTGTACCGCGTCAAAAAAATTACCATATTATAGTAAGCCTCCATGGGAGCGTCTAATTGTGGGGGACGGAAAACAGGCTGCATTTGTTGGTGCTGGTGCAAGTTCAAGTTGGGGAGGTGATCTTCGAGAGAGGGTGCATAAAAATTCTACAAAGCAGGAAAAAAAGGGGGGGAAAAAGACATACCGTTAGTTTTCTGCAAGTCCGTGAGCACCTCACATCATAACATGAACTGGTGAAAGTAAAGAAAGTGAACCCCAACAGCGAGCTCTCCTAAAGAACTGCCTAAAGAAATTTAAAAAGCACCTGGTCGAATTCTACAACATACATGGAAAGTCAGAGAAGAGACCCAAAGTGCCACGGCGACACATGACGGAAACGAAAAGACGGAAGTGAAGCATTACTTGAGGAAGTTCCCGTCGAACTCTCGGAGGTTGTCCTGGGCTTGAGATGCTTTGTGAACCACTAGAAGGTATTGCATTATAATGTTCCTGATTGGAAACCACCTGCGAGTGTGACAACTCACAGAATCAGTAGAGACTTTAAACTCAAAATAGATTTTTCAGAAATTGTGTGGATACAACGATATCTGTGATCCATTTCTGATGGCAAACTATAATGGTAAGCGTATGCACATCACGTATTCCACCTGCCCCGAAATAATAGGGTGCCCTAAGTCAACCTCATGTATTTTAAGGTTGTTTTGAGTAGGTCAGATGGAGGCTTCTTCTGTCAAATTTTCTTCCAGGTTGCAAAAACACATGTAAATTTCTTCACTGATTCTGGTGATATTAATTATGAACCCTTCTAAATTTTATGCTTTTCACAATACGATCAATGAAACTAGTATCATACATTTTCAACACCACTGTAGACACCTATTTTGGGACCGAGAAAATATTTCAAGCTCATTTATGTCAAAACCAATGTCCTGGGCACTTCCAGACGCAAGGAGTACTCGTGAATGCAATCTTTCCAGCTCAAAATGTACTCCCTCCGTCCCATAATAATTGTCCAAAATCTGACCTCATGTTTTTTTGAGCAGGACAGATGGAGGTTTCTCCTAATTCAATTTTGTTTAGGTGTCAATGAACAGATGCAATGTTCTTCTTGGTTTGGATGATATAATATTTGGCCCTCTCTAGATTTATGCTTTTCACAATATGATCAGTGAACTTAATAATCAAACGTTCTCATCAACTCTGCGGACGCACGGAGGGAGTATATAATGAGATGACCACTACAACGACTTCTTTCCACCTTGCAAGAATTCCTCACCTTTGGAGGACTTGGTGTCCCAAAGCTTGACCAAGCATCTAGAGTGCTCGTCGTCGTCGTCGTCTGTTGACCCCAACCAGACTCGGCCCATTGATTATTAGGCTCACTCTTAGGGGCAGGATAGCCAGCAGGTGGCGCAGGTGGGGTAGGAGAGGCATTGAAAGTAGCCCAGCTGTCACTAGTGGCTGGTGACACCTGTGAGACTTCCGCAAATGGATCTTCCACCCCACGAGAGGCTTCCGTTTCTCCATTAATGTCAATTAAACTGGTTGAGTTCGCTCTTTTGTAGTCCGTTGCAGTGGGAGCTACTCTGTCATCCCCTACGGATCCAAAACTCTGTGACTGCAGTGCCCGGCGTGCTGAATCAACCTGGAACATCAAACACCATACCCGATCATTATGGCCTTCTCTAAAACGACATTCTAGAATGTATCCTGCACACCTGCCACACTATCACTCATTAACTGCGGTGCACTCGTCATACATACAAAATATGTCATTGTGAGAATGTTGACAAGATTACCTTTAAGTGCTTGAGCTAATGACAATAAGATCAAATTTAAACATACTAAATAAATAAAACTCCTCTAAAATATCTACATCATTTGTTATTGTACAATTTATGGACAACATTCATTCTTCTTTCCATTAATAGTCACATGATTTTTCTTGATATATCTTGGAGTTTATTCCATGAATACTAATTGGATTGGGTGAAGTGCACTTTTCAAAACAATCATCATCCACCCAATGCGCTATCTAAAAAATCACACTAAAACACTTGTAAGTTGTAACTCCTCCAAAATATCTATAACATTGATTCATATGGAGCCTTCATTTTTCTTTCAATTCATGTATTCCACGATAATCCACAGGGCATGCATTTAGGGTATAAGAAATTTGGTTGTATACCGATGAACGAGCAGAAGAATCCGGAGAGTCTCCATTGGGATGTTTAAAAACTTCCACACGAAGTCCTGGAATATCTCCAAGGATGTCGGTGATAGACTGCGCCGGCGGAGGGGTGACATCGAAGTCCTTGAAACTGAATGGTCTCGATAAAACACGCCTCTCTCGGCCGTTGGTTTTCGGTGACTGCTGCTGTTCCAGCCTTTCGTCACGGTCGTCATAACTGTAACGAGTTGGCCTCGGTGGTGCCTGAGGACTGCCTGACGTCTTGGGACTGTTTAACGTTCTGGGGCTGCCCAATGTTTTGGAACTGCCCCTGTTGCCCACCGAGTTTCGGTCAAAATCTGACTTGCGTCTATTAAACGAAGACTCCTTACCACCCACATGGTCGTCAAACGAGAGGCTTCGCAAATCAGAGGACCGTTCCACCTTAGGTTCTGGCCGGCGCACCTCGACGACAGGCTCTTCCTGCCAAGGAAGAATATTCAACATTAGAGCAACTTCAGATAAGGCGGGGAACCTGAGCCAATTGCTAAAAAGTAGTCCCTCCTCCCGAAATACGAGTCCTAATTGGACCCCACGCTTCTTAAGGTTGTTTTGAGTATGGAGGCATTCTTAAATTACAATGAACACATGCAATGTTCTTCATTGCTTTAGGTGATAAAAATTTGGACCGTGTTATATTCATGCTTTTCAGAATACGATCAATGAAACTGCCAGACACTTAATTCCGTACAGAGGGAGTAAAACGCAGAGGATGCTACATCCACTAGGGACCTGATCCTGTCTCCAATATCGACCCTGCTACCAATGGCAATTCATCTCTCCATACACTTGTTTGACCTTCAATTCTAAAATTCGGTTTAGGATGACTTGGCTGAATGTTTGTGGCTACTGATCGTTGAGTATAAATAGCGTGGTATACTGTCACTTGTAGTGATTTACAACCTCCATTTCGAAATTGCAGAAGAAAATTCATAAAACATTGATCTCAAGGTAGTTTGGCTCCTGAACTCAAATGATCTCTTCACGGCTCTAAAGTGATCGCCCAGAAATTACACTCCTACATATTGGTTAAAATGCATAAAAATGACGCAAATAGAATCCACTTCCTTGTGATGAAGGCCTGTATGACTATCCTACCAACTCACCACTGGACAACATACACTGCCGGCGGTTGAATTTGAGCTCAAGTATGGCTTCTTAACGTAGCCACATGTCTCAATTCGTGATTCATGTTCGTTAGCCAAACTAACCTGCTGAGCACTAGGAGGAGTATCTCCCGTGAAAAGCCTCTTCTCGTATACTCGCCTAATAAATTCTCGCAGCTTCTCTGGACTCCTGGAATCACAAAATATGATCAGCGAAAACTTACCTGAAAAGGTTACCTGAAGCCTAGATGTACACCACTCATCATGCTAGAGAAAAACCCAACTCAGAGAAAAACTCTTCAGTCTTACCCACTGTCAGGAAGCGAAACCCGCGCAGGATCCAGACTCCTGAAAAAAATTCGCCTAGCTCGCTGTTCAAAGGTTCACAAACAATCAAGAAAAGTGCGTAAGTAATGGTGGCCTTATTCAAATCTGAAACAAAGCTAAACATTTCAATGGCTCGTATCGACTCAGGACAGCACACGTCTACACGTCTATTGGAGTCTACAATTTCCAGAACCCCTACATAAAAATTGACGTGCAACTTCAGATATACTTGAACTTCGCTGCATTTACCTCATTGCCACCAGCTTGCAGAGCCGACACCTCGGCTGCAGTAAACTTTGCCATAGAAACTGACTTTATTCGGTGTGAAAATTCTCGACTGCACGTACCCAGAAATTGCCACTTTTCAGTATAATTTCACATTGGTACTGCCTTCCAATTCTCAACAATCCACAATTAGGTTGGATCACTTTGTATGAATACAATTCATGGAATACTTCACTGAGTAAAGGCCATGATCGAGCAGATAAGTATTTCCCAAACGAGGCATGCTCCAACAGAATTCAACCTTACTTCACGTCTTAGATTCCAACCCACATGAGAT
Source organism: Thuidium tamariscinum (assembly GCA_947034885.2). Taxonomy (NCBI): domain Eukaryota; kingdom Viridiplantae; phylum Streptophyta; class Bryopsida; order Hypnales; family Thuidiaceae; genus Thuidium; species Thuidium tamariscinum. The sequence continues at coordinate 1,635,661 of OX344753.2, read as the reverse complement.
CAAGGTAAAGGATACTAAAACAGTCAGGCTGACTCCTATACCGACCCCTCTTCCCAACAGCAAGTCATAAATTCAAACGCTTTGTTCGACACTTCAGTGAGTGGAGTAAGCATGACTTGGCGAAGTGTTTACGACCACTCATCTACGAATGGAAATAGAGTTGTCTACTGTCACTCGTAGTGGTCCACAACCTCCTACGTTGGAATTGCATAAGAAATTCGAGCATAATGATAAAAAATGTGAATCTCCAACAGACTGCTCTCTAGTACCTAAAGTGATCAATTCAGTGAGCTCTATAGAACGATCTCCCAAAGAATGCTCACTCCTACATATGTTAAAATGCTTGCAGATATTTCGCTCTATCTCACAGACACACAGGGAATGTGCCGTGAATTGAGCTCAAATTAAAAAAACGAACCGCCCTGATTTGAGAATTTGACCATACATCCAGATACTTCAACCTTGCACTGAACAAAGAATTGAGAGAGTCAGTAGTCTTTGAACACTTACTGAATGCCGCTACATTGTGTGCAGACGAAGGTACAAAAGGTTGTACACACATATTGCGGCCCCTGCAAAATCAACCAACACCAGACTATCAGTGAAGCCTTCCGAAATACTAATTGAAGATAACGGAAAAAAAAACAATAATTCCATCAATACATACTAACAAACGGAGCAGGGCATTCAAGAGCTGACCAAACTGTTGCAGTTGATACACCGTTTGTTCTCCGGGAGCTTAAGCAACCGTCGAATAGTGGCCTCATTCTTCTCATCTTCTCTCCGACTGCCCATTTTGCCTAGTACTTTTTATTCTTTACTCTAATTGTGATACTGGATCTGCACATCAAGACAACGAATTGATCTAAATTCAGGAACAGAGGACAATCTCGAAATCCACTCTGACATTACGGTTGCAGCAAGGAATCGCCAGAGTTTCTACAGCATCCAACAAAACCCTAAATCAGACGGACGGCACCTGCTCTAAACGAACACGAAAGGAGTGAGGAATCGATTGGAAGACACAGTTTGAGTGTGCAGGAATCTCTAAGCAGGCATCGACACAAGAAGTCCTTCTCGAAGCGTGCTGAAAAATGTACATTGCAAATGGTGCACAATACAAATGGATTATATTACAAATGTTTCTTTGGACTTCCACGGCGATCGACAGGAACAACCCCGAGGACCGAGGAGTCGACAAGATTGTCGAGAAAGTGTGTTTGAATACTATAATTGTAATCTCCCATAAGGACAATTTATTAACCTCTCAAACGGTATAACCACCAAAAAGCACCTCTCTTCAGAACGCACTTGGAAAGCTGTAATTGATCGTGGAAATCGAAACTATGAAACACCCGTTCAAATAGCTTCTCGTTCCAGGGATGATCAATTGCGGATACTCATAAAAGCTTCGGATTCACTGATCGACGTGCGGGAAGTCCTAAGAAACATGATCCTCTGCCCTAACCCATGACCACGCAAGATAGTTCGCCTTCAAATGAAAACAGAGACATATAAAGATTGCATTCATCTGCAGTCTACCAAAAGACAGCCGCCAACACATGAACGGACCGACCTCACAACCAACAGTTCCGTTACAACTCACCAAAAAATCCCGGTCCCAGACTACCAATCCACTCAACGCATTTCCCTTTCCCATACTCTCAAGAAAACGAAAAAAATAAACCACCGACCCATACTCACTATCCACTCTCCCCAAAACACCCTTCTCTCGCAATTCCACCCAACCCACGACTCTCCCGGTGCGATTTCGCTTCCCCAAATCGACCCAAAACCCAAAACTCCCCAATAAACCCAACCCAACACCCCAATTCCATTCTCCGTCCCACCTGCGCACACCCCACCTGCACCTCGAACAAGCTCCCGCGTCGTCACAGGGGCACCAGTAAGGAGGGGACCAGCCGGGTCATGAGTAGTCGCATCATGCGCATCATGCGTCCCTCGTGAAACTCCTGATGCGATTCTGACACAGCGGGAGCACACGAGCGATTTGAGGGGAGCAGAGAAGAGCAGAGCAGGAGCACGAGGACGGAGGGAAAGAGCCGGCGAGGCAGGACCCACCAGGAGCAAGGCAAGGTGGAGCCGTGAGATGGCCAATGGCAAATTGCACGGAGGATGAGGCCGCAGGCAGGCAGGCAATCGCGCGCGCGTCTGCCGGGGAGAATCAACTGCCTGTAAGGTACGTTCGAGGCAGGCAGGCAAGCAGTGTTGCGAAGAACACTTGGGAAGTGCTGATGGATTCTCGTGACGCAGTCAAAGCGAGAGAGAACGAAAAGCTGGGAGGCTCTCGCGGGCTGGGTCGTGACGGCATCGCAGAAGCGTTCGGTTCGTTGCTCGCGCGACGGCGTCCTCGCTGTGCCCGCGACTGATGCGGGTGCAGTCGTCACGATACGAACGACCTTGCGATCCAGACGCGGCGCGGGAGCCTGGCAATGGGAAACGGAAGTCACGGAACCGCTACTGCCCCAAAAGTGCAGTAAGAGCATCTCCAATGCGGACGCTGTTACAAGCACTGTATCCAAATTTCGAAGTGGACCTCATTTGGTTTCAGCGATTTTCGAAAAAAAAAAATGCCCCTATGCATAGCCAACAATTCAAACCTCAAATGAATCTTTACTATGTTATTGAAAAGAAGAAGAAAATATTTTGTATTAAATATAGACTTTTTATGGTAAAAAGGAAGAATTTTAATTTGTTAACAATATAATGAGGTTGAAAAGGTATGATAATGATAACTTTTGCTATTATGAGTTACCTCGAAAGTTCTTTTCATGTTGCTAAATTGCCAAGCCAAGGATGGAAATGACAAGGATAGGAATAAAGAGTGATTTGTCCAATACCATTGCATTCCAAGGTGTTTTTGGAGTGGCCTTGTCATCATGTAATTGGCATATTGCATTGAAGCTACCTTCAACTTCTATGTATTGTACATCTATTAAAGCAAGAGCATTGTTCTGAACCTCTTTTAAAAAAAGTATTTATCCTTAATAACTTCTCCATGGAATATCCAAATGGAACATTTTTAGAGCATCGAAATCGTTCCTTGGGGAGATCACTCCTTGTAATTTAAGGGATACACATAAGTTAAGAGGGTATTTGATGTGGGGCTATTTACCTTAATTTTAATATTTAAGATGATTGTAATTTTACATAAAAAGCTACAAAGGGCATATTTTCAATACCCTATAGTTTTTGTAAATTCATTCTTGTGGGTTTTAAAGTGGAGCTATCTTACATTTAAAATTCAAGTGTCCAATTTTTTTCCTACCTCCACCTTTCTTTACAAATTTTTTTTCTTTCTACTATTTACATGTATAGGATATACACCATGAAACTAACAACAATCAATTCAATTCAAACACCATTGATTAAGTGGTAGTTTTTAACCTCTAAAGGCCAATTATTCATTGAACAAACAATTGAAAACGTAGATATATAGGTTCCTATGAAGTGAATTTTGATTGGATGTTGACATGAAATGTAAACATGTATGTCTTTAATGAAAATATAAATTTTTCCAACTGGGGATCCAAATCAAAGTTATGCTCCTCTAAATTTCCTTAATAGGCTAGGCAATTTAGGCATCTTTGGTTCATCTTTTGCAAAAACTCTTGTCAACTTTTGAAATTTGGAATATATGCAACTAATAAAATATGCCATTCAAGAGTCCTAAAAAAAGTTAGTTTTCAATCTTCTAACTTCAAGTTCTATTATTTTGCAACCTATAAAAGTCAAAGTTATTGAAATTTTTCCTCGTACTCCAAATATTTTTTGTTTTTTTTATTAAATTTGAATTTCAAATGAAAATTTCTTCATTATATAAGAAAACATCAAAAAATGATTGGTATATTACCAATGCATTTAACCTCTTTTCATTGTAAAAAAGCTAAATTTCATATTTGCTTTTGAAATTTTTCATGAATGAACTTAACATCATATACTCATGAATGGTCACAAAATTTTACTTTAAAAAGGCTTAAAGTTCATTGCCCCTTTTTTTTATAGGAATAAACAAAAATTCTCACCTCAAACATTGTAATCTTTTAATCCACAATGACAAATAGGCTAAATGTTTTTCTAGACATTGCCTTCTTCAATAATTTTTTTGTATAATTGAAATTTTAAAAGAATTATATAATGCATTTAAAATTGGCTATTTGGACTTTTCTTCTTCAAAAAACCCCTCTGTGCATTAGAGAATAAGATGAAATTTAACACTAAAGACTTCTTGAATCTCCATTGAAACTATCTTGTTAACAATCTATTCAATATGATTGTCTATAACATATATGACTTCAAAGATTGAAGTTAAATGGACCATAAATTTTGTTCTCATGATGTACAATTTTTAGTTTGTTGAATCAACTAAAATAAACTCCCTATTCATGCTGAATGAGACAAGTTCTATCACTTATGGTCAATGTCTTGCTCTTTAAGCTTGATTTTGTCCATTTTTGTCATCTTCATGAAATTATCTGTTTACATCTATACTCATTATACAATGAAAAATTTGTACAACTTCTATTTGTCAAGGCTAACTTATTAATAAAAATTTCTACTACATGATGTTCTTACACAGCCTAATTTATATATAATAGAGTGTGTAGCATTTCATAGACCCTATAGTAGTACTACATATTATATTAAAAAAAATTCCTTTGAATTAAATGAACCCTACCTTTTAACTCACATAATTTTCTAAAATACCAAGAATGATCACCCTAGGAATTTGATGTCATATATGAAGCAAAATGTAGAAAGTATTAAAGGCTTTGACCACCAACCTTTAAGTAAAAGAATACAAACCCTATGGCTTGTAGTTTAGATTTAGGGTGGTGAATATTGCCTCTTAACAATGCTAAAAGGACAAGTGACATGATGTAAGAATTTGGTAATGATATTTTCAAATAAATCCTGGATACAACCTTTCAATAAAAATATTCAACAATGGATTATGCAAATTCTAAGTGAATATGAACTTCATACCCTTTCTTTTTCTCTTGTAGTGTTAATACTTTTTTTCTACTAGCAAAACAATCTACATAGATATCCATCAAAATCCAAGATAGTGAAATCTTTAATTTTTTAAGAAAATTGATTCAAAGGTGAAATAAGAAATTATAACAATTGCTTCCTAGAGATTTGAAATAGATGAAATCAACCACACCAAACTAGAATTGTAGATTTTTGAATAGAAAGTGGTAGCAAATGGAGCCTTTCTTACTTTTTGGAAAATTGTCAAGGTGGCAATCACTTAAAAATTGGTAAAGCATTTTATTTCTACATTCATTTCTCAGGGGGTTCACACCCTATATATTTTTAAGTAACCATGTGCAATTACAAGGGATTTAAGTGTCGCATATTTATCTCCTTCCAATTTTTTCCCTCCCTTTAAGTAGGAAAAAAATTACCTATGTATGTTTTTCAACACCTTATTTATTTTTGTAAAGTCTTAGAGAAACTAATTTTTTGCACCCTATTTTCTTAACCATTTTACAATTGAGGGTCATTAGAAAAACCACAAAGTTTGTCATCACGTAGAAGAAAACACCACAAAATTGATTCTTGAACCCCAAAAGCCCCATCGTTGTCGATTGACCGCCAACTTGCCAATGTGTTCCCGCCACATGTTTTTGCCACATATTCCTACTATACTAGACTAGAACACAACTTGGAGTCTTGGATTCTCAATTTCTCACCTTTGGAAGCTTCATTTTAATTCAAAATCAAGACACTTTTCCAACCACCCCCCTTAACCCTTCATTAAGAAATTGAACCTACAAAGCACTTCTTGGACAATCCATCCTTTGGCACCCTATTTTTTTCTAAAATATTCAAAAATGAAAGTTTTTTCTTGTACCCTATTTTTTTTAATTTTACCTTCAATGAATTAAATTGGCCTAATTTTTTTATCTCACGCCATTTTGTACTATAGCACTAGTCTCTCCTCCAAGATTCATTTAGCTTGAGAATCAAACTCATACCTTTTTATTACATTCATGGATTTTTCAACCACATTTGGTACCTTCATCCATATTTCAACTAGAAATGGAAAATTTGGAGTTAAAAAAAACTACTTGTATTTGGCAAAAGGTTGAAAAATCAACAAAACATGAATTGCAGTGTCATAAAAGGGATGACTATTGTTTGCACCTTCATTGAAGATGTTTACAAAAGTAGATGCCAAAGTGATTTTAGAAGTGATTTTTACACATTAAAAAATATGAGAAAAAAAGTTACCAAATATTCCAATTCTAGCATGTATTGAACTATATATTTTAAAGAAAAATTAGGCATTTTAGTAAAAAAAAAATGGTAAATTTGCTAATTAAGTATGGTTTCCTATATTTACATCATTGCATATGAAACTTTATGGGTTTTACTTGCCAATAGGCAATAATAAATAACTTCAAATTATAATCTCAACTTAATAGTTACATAGAAATTAACTAGGAGTCTTAATGGTATATTACCCCTCAAAGCATTGCTACCAATTACACTACAATTGACCATGGCAGAAAGTAGTAGCAAAGCATATACTATTGCTTGAGATGTGGCAATGTTGTGGCCACCCCATGTTCTATATCCACTACCTCATAAAATTAGATTTTTTTCTATTAAGGCCATCATCAAAGTTGATTGAGTTAGTGTGAAGATAAAGTTGCCTTCTACATAGGCCCTACATTGCCAAGCATTTGTGGGAATGATAGGAGAGGAATGGTTAAACTTGTATTGTGAAGGGGTGTCTATTGCAAGCATAGAGCTTTTGGCGAGGGGCAAGTACAACAAGGTTGAAGTACTATTGCCAAATACGTTGTTGTTTTTTTCCATTTTTTTTGAAGTGGCAAAGTGGCAATATTAAATGTTATAGTGGTGCTCTAAATTTCAACATTCATCCTCTCATTTGATACAAAATTTCACATTAGTACATATCACAAATCCATAATTTCATTTTTATCCACAATTTAGTGATTTCATCCAAGATTACTATTCATGTTTCAAAGGTTTAGTCCATGGCCAATTCCTTTGGTACAAATTGATGATAAATCGCCAAAAGAACATTGCTATTGCCAAGGCTTGGTAGTGATGCTTTTAGGCAAAATATTTTTCAACCTTCAAATCTTCAATTGTTTCCATTTTCGTGACCAAAAACTAAGTTAAACTAAAGATTCCCTAATACTCATTGTTGCTAGTTTTTTTGCTTTTTTTTTTCATTTTTGATGAAGTGCCAAAGTGGCAATATGAAAAGCTATAGTAGTCCTCCAAATTTCAACATCCATCCACATATTGGATAGAAAAATCATAATATGACAAACCACATATCCATAATTTTATTTTCATCTATTATCTAATAGTTTCATTCATTTTTTTATTAGATTTTTTAGGTGGTTTCATCCAAAACTTTATTATATATGTTCTAAGGGCTTGGTGTAGGGTTCACTATTTTGGTGCAATGTCAGGACAAATTTTCCCTCCCAAAAAATAATTGATAATCTATACTTCAAGATAGATTGTTTGTTTGTTATATCAAAATCTCCTCAACCATCTATCCTCTAGTTGCATTCTTGGTACCATCAGAAAACCCTCGACTAGGAGGGGTGCACACTGCATAGGCCTTGTTTCATGGCATTCTGACTCATAAAGGCAAAACACCCATTCCCGCACCTGTTCCTTGCAGTGGACTGTAGATTCACCCAAACGCGTCAGTAGACTTCTTTTAATGTGTTCACCACATGTATGATTGTAATTTGCTGACACAACTGAAGGACACATAGGAAAATTTGGTTGGGTGAGTGCTGATTTTCCTAGGGGTCAGTTTTTAGGGCACCTACAAGACGGTTCCACAGGTCTAGGGAGCCAACACTTTGAAAATTTGTAGAAATTGCATACTGCCTCTGAAAAATCTAATTTTTTTTTTTTGAATATTCATGATTTTCGCTCGCTAATACTACAAAAATATCATTTTTAGAAAACGTTGCCTCCAACTATGCTGAATTCCTTATTTGGGCGGTTTTGGGTGTTTCCACTGTAGTGAGAAACTTATTGAATTTCAAAGTCTTTATGAGTTAAAAAATAGGAAAATTACTTTTTCCTTTGATTGGGGTTGTGGCCACGGCACAGGGCACGCTAATGTAGTGGCCTTGATGGCAGCAGCAGGCACCGACTGCGTCAATGGTGGCAACCGCCAAGTCTAGCCAGGGCTTTCGTTAGAATCTCCCGGCCCACTGAACTGGTCCAGTCGTGACGGTGGTTGCCGGTCCGTCACCAACTCAGCTACTCTCCTAGTGAGTAGTGACCTAGTCTACTCTACAGGAGTCCTGGACTGGGCCAAAGTGTGCGCAATAAAACAAAAATTGAATGATTCCTCTCGGCCTGCTAGAGTTAAATTAGCCCTTTCAAACCGGAGGACGTTAAAGCAGGATGTTAAATCCTAGTATCAAAGGTGGGCCCAATAGGATAAAACTTGAGTTACCTAGGGGTAAAAGTAAAAAAAAACCTAGTTCGTGTCATGTTTTTGGGTATGTTCTTGACCAATCAGAGCTAATTTGGGGTCTCAGATTGCAAATATGAATTCAGAATTTGCAAAAAATAAAAATTTCAGTGTTTATCCTCCAGCTTGCTAGGCCCACCTTTGATGGAATGATTTAACATCCTCCAAATGAATGGGCAATTTCTTGGGAATCGTTTGCAAGGAGATTGCAATGAAAATTTCATTTGTTCCAAAATAAAAAGAAAGAAGGTTAAGCCATGCCATTAAAAAGAATTCAGATGGTCGAATGGATCACTCGTGCAAAGGCCAGGCCGACTATTTTGGTACTATTTTGACACCAAAGGTTGCATTTTGACAATATAGGTGTCATTTTCTTGATACTCAGTTTGTATAGGCCTATTGGGGTTGGCACCAAATTTACTTAATTGCATCTCAATGCACCATCATGACACCATATTCACATACCTTGAAGTTCCTGATGAGCCAAGGAGATCAAGCAATGAGAATAAGCATCCAGGCAATGCTTTCTCATGATTGGTAGAACGTTAAAGAATACCATCGAAAGGGGGTCCTGCGGGGCAAATCTCATTTTACTAGGGGTTGACAAGGGTTTGGGGTTTATATTAGGGTTGGGTTTTTTGGTACAATTAGGGTCCTCCTTGCTAATTTGGGGTCTCTGATTCTGATTCTGAATCTCAATTCAAAATTTGAAAAAAATAAAAAATAAAAAAAATAAAAAATTTCAGCGTTTTTCCTCGAGGGTTTTGATGGTATTCTTTAACGCGCTCCTTCATGATTGTGAGTACTCACTGACAGAATTAAAATATGAATGTTTGTTTGTTTGTTTTTGTTTAAAATTTTTTTTAAGTTAGATATGAATGTTTTTTTGTTTGTTTTTGTTTAAATTTTTTTTAAACTTAGATATGAATGTTTTGAAGAGTGGGTGGAGAGAAACCAATGCAGCTTTTCTGGTGCAGCTGCTGTTGGCAGGGACCAAGTGTAACCTATCGAAGGAACTGATGAAATCCTACTACTAACAGTGGAAGCACCCAAAATCATCCAAATAAGGAATTTAGCATAGTTGGAGAAATCTTCTTCTAAAAATGATATTTTTCTAGTATTAGTGAGTGAAAATCGTGAATACTTAAATAAAATAAAATTCAAATGTTGTATGTAATTTCTCTGATTTTTTTAAGTGTTGGCTCCTGTAGTCTAAGTTTTGTCTAAATCCCACAAAACCCAGGACTATAGTATAGGGGTTCAAATCTAGGGGAATGATCAAATAGTCTAACGTATGGTGGCTAAAGTCACTTGTATTCAGAAATGGAATAGGAAATACATAATAATAACACTTTAATTTCTAACAATTCATATCCACTCTTATTCCCAAGTATACAAATTTTGTTGGCCAGTCCTTTATTAATGCTATGGACGCATGAATGCAGTCACAGTCCTTCACTAGTGTGTGGCTCAATTTCTAATAAACAATTAGTCATGTAGACCCACAATTTGTCATGCATGATCTAGACTTAAATGCAATTTAAATATAATATATATATAACAATAATTGAGTAACCATATGGTTCATTAATTACTGGTAATTGTTTTTACCAAACAAATTGTTGTTGTCACTACTTAGCTATCCAAATTACTAATTAGGATGCTCAAGGAAATAGTCCCTGTCCTATCTAAAAACAATTTGTCTCTATCTAAATGCAGGGCATGAGTGTGTGTAATGCAAGCTCCTTATTTTATCTGCACTTCACAACCATTAGTTAAAGCATCCTACAATTAGTTTACTAATTGGCTAATTTCCAATTCAAACAAGTGGTTGGAATTAAGCCTTGATAAGACCCAATACCAAACACCCAAGGAAAAGACAACTTGTCCTAAACTAAAATTCCATCTCTAAACCAAATTTTTTATTATCAACAACTAAATCTAACAAACTTAATTCAACAACTTGTTCACACAATTCCAACTATTAATTACTTCTTTACAAATTTCCTTTCTAATCACAAATGGTTGAGCAAGTATCCCTTTCAAAGCTATTAATCTGTATAACAAACCTATATCAATTAATCAATTAATTTAGATTTCAACCATTTGTTCCAGTCCCAAATGACCCAGAGAGACCAAATCAATCTGTTTGAACTAATTGTTTATTAAGATAATATTGACTGACAACTTCTCTATGCAACTAATGGACAACAATTAATTATATAAGTAAATTCCAACACCACTGGTTAGCATAAATTCAAATAACCAGACCAGTCGTTTACAACTTGTTGACGATAGTAAAATTACAACCCTTATGATTAATCAATAGATTCACAATTTCTGCACAACATGACTAATTGTAATTCACAAAATGAAACCGAGAATCAACCCAACCAAAAAAAGTAATTAAATTCCAACTAGTTGTTGATGCAGGTTCTCCAAATCAGTTCACAAACACAACCAAGGACCCAAAACAATTAGTTTGATACATACAAATCAATCATAAACATAAGCAGATTATACCACAACTTGTTTTGCATATCAATTAACAATAACCAAGACAATTAGTTTTAAATCAACATAATAACAAACGATTTGTTCAAAGCCCAGGGTTAACAACCTCCATTAGTCTGAATCAATGTATCATAATCATCCAAACAATTAGTGGCATAAGCAGACTATGATACAATTCAATGGAATACGTTAATGATCAAGAACTAAAACAAATGGTTTTAAAATATTAATACAATAAAACTCATTGCGTTCTGATTCAAAGATTACCACTATTCTTAACATTCTCTCTCAACTGGACAAGTTGTTAATTGACTTCACAAGAAATTCCTTCAATGGAAATCTCATACTGTTAATAATTTTGTACCAATTGTTCTAAATTTGAGCCACTCAATAAAAATATTATCATGTATGTAACGACTGGTTAATCAAAATTCTGGTATGATTTTATAGGCTGCCTTAACTATTTGTAACCAAGAATCTCCAGTACAGTTGGTTTAACGATGTATAAATTCAAAGTATTACAAATGGTCCAAACATACCTACAATGTAATTTCATAAATCACTTAGTAATTGGAAAACTCACCAAAACTAGTTGTGGCCTGGACTTGCAAGAGAAGCCTAACCAATTGTTCTTCATTTGCAACTCTCCATGCCGGTCTCTCTCCACAGCGATGTCTGGTTTCTTGACGAGTTGTTAATCACCATCCACTTCTGCTTCCGTCCAAGAAATTCTCCATTCACACAAGTTGACGCTGCTCCTCAAATCAAGTAAATTGACATTCGAATACAAACAAAATTCACACACAAGCGTCCCCGCAACCAGTTTGTTGGTACAACACCCACACAACTAAACAAATTGTTCAAACTGAATTCAATAATTCACACACCATAAATAACTTGGACAATTCGTTCAATCACAACAACAGCCAGAATCAAGCACTAATTCAAACTTACACAAGTAATTCAATAACTTGTTAAATAATCAAACACAATAACACAGTTGGTCTTTTCAACAAACACAATTACACCAAATATACTCCTTCAAAATCCAATCACTGGATACACAACAAACAATTAGAATAAGCCTCCACCTCAAATAACAACAAGTCCAATCACTGGACAACACAAACACAACTTGTAAAATATACTTTCATTAAAAATTGAAGGAGTTCATCATTACACAAAAACAATTCGACTGAAAACCGAAATGAATACCGAGAAAACCGAGAGAGTGGGGGCGGAAGAAAACGAATTGTCAAACTATATGGAAGACGCTGGAACCGACCGAACTGCCGGCCGATCAGCTTCCAAACGGTACAGACGATTTGTAAAAGTTGTAACTACTAGTTAATGTGACTTTACTGAATTTCCACAAAACTGCAACTATTAGTCTATCCTATCACTTCAACTAGGCAAAACTATATGTTTACTAGTAGTTTTTCTACAGAGAAAGACAATTGGTAAAATTGCAAAAAAAAAGGGGTGACTACAGCTCCCTAGACCATTGAAACTATGCAATAGGTGCACCCAGAACTAAACTCTACTAAAATTAGCAATGAGCCAATCAAATATTCATATGTGTCTTTGAGATGTGTTAGCCAATTAGAATCAAGCATGTGGTGAACACATTAACCCCTACAAATTTTTGACTATATTTTCACCAAAATCATTACAAAATTGCAATTTCTAGTACAAGTGCAATTTTTTTTGAAAAAAAACATTTTTTGACATATTTTACTGTAGGATCTTTTAGTAGGGTGGTTTGAAAATATGTGGAAAAAATTTCAGAAACTTTCACCATGTGGATTGCAAGATATTAACATTTGGACTTTCAAAAATCCTTCTTTTATCCCTGCAAAAATCCAGGCAACTGCACTTCACAAGGTCACATTTGTATGAAAAAATACTCAAAGTGATGGTTACTCTTGAATTCATTTTACAATTCAAGTTGGCTTTATGGTCAAAGAATTTCAAATCATTTGGAATTGTACAACATATAGGAAAAAAATAGTAAGTAGAAAGAAATAGAAAATGCTTGAAAATACTAAATTGTGAACAATTTATTTATAAAAATGAAAAATGACAATCCCAATGGTTAAAATATTGTAATAAACAATCTTCACCCAAAGTTTTAGTTTTTTTTCAAAAATACTAAAAATTGAATTAAATAAAGAATTTCAAACTTTTTTATAGAGTAGAAATTCTATAATTACCCACAAACTACCACAAACTAAGATTCATTTTAACTTTTGACTCATTTATTGAAATGGAATGATTCAAAGTTTTCCACATAGATAAAAATTCAATAAACATATTTCAAGTTTTTATTTCTTAAAGAGACAATTCTTAAAGAAGTTTTTTTTGCTACACAAGTTGGTTGTAGTTTAGAGGAAACAACATATCATGCCATAATTTTTAAACCATGTAGTCAAAAGTTCTGAAAATTGTTGGGCCTTAAAGCTACTCCTTGAACACATGTTGTGTAAAAATTTCAAAGAAAAAAAAAAAACTCCATTCATAGTGAGTTGCCTGAAATTTCTATGTTGCCAAAAAACACAGTTCAAGGCTTTAGGGGTTTAGGGAACTCTACTAACGCAATTGGATGAGTCTACACTCCATTGCAAGGGATACTTTTAGGAATGGGTGTTTCTCCCTTAGTATGTGTGACACTAATTTATCAAAGTCTAAAATTAAGGGGGGAGGTCCATAAAGCGCCCATCAAATAGCTAAAATTGAAATTTGGAAAGACAAAACTTCTTGAATTATTATTCAATAAGTTTCCCTTGAAATACATGTAGAGTTGGCATCAAACTCAAGTCATTTCATATTTTTGGAGTTCTATGGAATTAGTTAAGACTTTTTTGAAGTCAAAATAGCATAAAGCTTTAAAACTATCACCCCCTCAAATGTATACTATTTGTACATTCCTATAAAGATGATAAAGTAGCATGTACAAACAATGTACATTTAAGAAGGTATATAGTTTCTAAGCCTGAGCGAATTTCAAGCCTCTTTTCTTAGTGAAATTTAGAGTAAGTTGAAAATGACCACAATGTGCTCATTTCCACAACAAATGTATTTCTAGTGATTCTAATAATAGTCCTTGAAGTGATAATCACTTTCATTGCTCAATAAAAAGAAAGAAGAACTTCAACTAATTTTAAAGGTTGGCATAAGGTAGATTAGCCCAATACTATACATATTTGTTGTCTAAGTACTTTAGAAAAGCAAAAAGTGAAGTTTTTGTGATTTTTCAAAGGTGAAATGTTAAAGCATGAATAGACTCTTATTAAAGTATTGGCTCACATGTCCGCTTCCCAAGTCCATTGCCATAATGATGGAAAGTTGTTTAGATTTACTATAAGAAACATGGGTTTTAGATGATAGATTTTAGGTGACATTCAATGAAACAAACCATGTTTTTATGTCTACAATGACGTCCACCATAACATCAAAATGTTATCCCAAACATCAATTTGGACATTAAAATACGAGTTGCTACATTGGATGTTACCAAAAATCTGTCATCTGGAATGCAAGTTTATAATAGTGAGTTCTCAATGTTCAAATTTCTTTGCGTCACTTCATAAAACAATTAGAATTTTAAATGCATTTTGACATGTGTTCATAATTTGACATTTGTTTAAGTAATTTGTAGACAACATCAAGGACTTTTAGAATATATCGTATGTGAAATGTGCAAAGTATGGAATTAGAGGAATTGTAACCTATCTTTTGAATGGGTAATAGTGAGGTATGATGCTTCACTACCCACCTAAAAGAATTTTAAATTAAAAACAAAAACAAATCATCAATTCAATTGAATCCCTCCCCCTCACAAACAAACAAAAATTTTAAATTTTAAAATTTGCATCCCCCCCACCTCTTGTAATTCTCAGAAGCCAATGTGATTTCCATTCATATCCGTATTTTGTATTTGTATCCATATCCATGTTTGGACAACTCAAATTAAATCTTATGACATCAACAACTTGTAATTTTTTAAGAAATCAACGGTGATTTCAAAGGTCACCATTTTTTTTTAAAACTATTAATGGCTTGTAAATTTTTAGAGAGGGGGAGGGAGGTGCCAGGACCTATTTCTAGATAAAAAGGCAAAAAGAAGGGGAGGGGGAGGGAAAAAAAGGGATTTTCTTAATGTAAAACTTAAGCTTTGAAATCAACTAAAAACAAAACTTTAACCATCAATATCTTAAAGAAAAGAATTTGGCCTCTTGATCCATTATCAATCAAGAGTGTAGAGACTTTGCAACCTTTCATATTTACTTATGTATGCAAAGTAAAAGTTGAATAAAAACAAAAACAAAAATACAATGGTTATATTTGTTCTAATTTGTTTTGTATGTGATGTTTAGATATCTTTAGCTATGAGCTAGCTAGGCATTATCTTTATACCATTGGAGAGCTTGACTCAATGAGGATTATATTAAACTTATATCCTTTCTTTTGAACATATGATGAATTTGTGAACAATTTTTATGACTATAAATTGAATTAAATAATGAAAAATGAAGTATAGGAGATTTTAATGTCATTCGTGATATCCCCCCCAATGCACCAAAGTTGTTTTAAACATTTGTTTTTTAAGTGTGAAATTTATAAGTTTTCAATTGAATTTTGTTTCTGAAAATTAAATTAAATTATGAATAAATTATTTTAAAAATTAAAAATTAAAAGAATGCATACGTAAATCATAATAAAACACTTCAACAAGTGTACAAGGCCGCACAAGTTGTTTATAAGTCAAAATTTCAAAAATTGCATTGATCTTAAATAAAAGAGAGACGAAAACAAGTTCAATTTTCTTATTTAACAAGAGAAAAGTTTTAAATATTAAATATTCTAAACAATGTTCAATGCATTGTATGTATTTCAATTTGATGGTAAATGTTATTACTTTATTATTTCTATTATTTATTAGAATAAATTCAAATTGAAATAAAATTTTAAGTCATTTAAAATTATTGGATTTTTTTTTGATAATGATAAATTGATTATAAATTCAATATAGTGAATATAGTTAATTAAAATGAAGCAAAATAAATGAAATTATATATTGAAGTGAAGGAAATATTTAATATTTGCAACAGAAGTTGTCATTTTATTTGAACCAAAGAAAACATGTGTTCAAGTAGGAACATACACATATAAAAACCAATGATTCACAAAAAAAAAAGCATCAATATGACAACTAAATTATCTAAATTGTTGTAGATTTACATGTATGATAAATCTATATATCAAATGAAATATACATAAATTTTAACATGAGTATATATAATATGTACTATATTTTCTATTTTCTACTTAATTTGTCTTAATTTTTTTTATTTCATTTGAAACTAATTTTGATTAAGGAAATTAGAATTTCCAAGTCAGTTTTTTTTAAAATTTTAACAATGATATTTCCATTGTATTGCAAAAAATTTCCAATCAAATGTAATACAATTGTTAGGTTTGATATTTTCTTTTAAATTTTGATAATGCAATAAATATGAAAACAATTGAATCTATTTTTGAAAATATGGAGAGCCTTTTGCTATAGATGGTACAATTGCTAAGTCAATCTTTTTAAGACTTGGAAGCTGACTACAAAGCGGAGGCTTGCATATAGATTTTCATCTTGGTACTTGTAAAGAATCTAAATCAACCAAAGGCAATGATGTTGGTAAATCTACAATGATTTAAAGTTCAGCTTGTGTCACGACCTCTTTTTTGATATCTTGACAAATCTACACTTGTAGTATCAAAGCTAGAAGTTGGTAGGATTGAAAGTTAAGTTTACAAATATTTATAATATCTTCTAAGTTGTTCATGTGAATATTACAAAATCCCAAAATACCTTAGGATGCTAAGTGGCACTCCATTGGGGCATTATAAAAATTTTCAAGCAAAGTGACCTTGAGACAATTTGCTCATCTTTTACCATAGCCAATATGCTTCATCTAGTGATAATGTAGGGTATCATCTCATGATGAGGTTATGTTGTCCTAATAATATAGACTATCTATTATTGTCTCTAAATCCTACTCCAATTGTTTTATTTTATTTTTTAATTAACCCCTAAATGCCCAAGGCACCAAATTTTGGTGTTGACAATACTTTGAAGGTAAATGAAACCTAACCAAATTTCTATTTTTAATAGTTTATATTTTTGTATAATTTTGTTTGAAGTCTAGTTTTAGCATTAAAAATCTGATTTTGGAATTGAATGATTATGATTTTTCTTTTCAAGATTTTGTACAAGGGTGTTCATTGTAGTCTTGTTTTTTCATAGCATTGAGGGCTCTTAGAAATGAGCTTCAAATACACTAGATCTTGGACAAAAAATCACATTGAAAATTCATTTAAGAAATTTGTAGACCATTTGGGAAACCATAAATTGATTGGGATTATGCATGTTAGGCCCTTTGTCCTCAAATTTTTTGGATGACCAACTTTATAGATTTGACACATGAAAAGAAGATTGAAAGATTTCATATCACTTTTGCAATTTTATACTACAAGATAATGGAGGTATAAATGACTTGTCTACAATGATTGTACCAACAACAATGACTATAAAATGACTACAAAATGACTATTTTGTAGTCATCCTTGTCAATGGAGTGACTATAGACAAGTCATTTAGACCCCCATTTTCTTATAGTGTTAACACCTTCATTATCAAAGAATATAATCTCTCAATCTGTAAATAATCATTGTTGTTCTAGCTTTTCCTATGTGATCTCTAATTTATTTTGTTTGAATTTGTATGGTTACAAAATCAGATTCAATTGTTTTCATATTTTCAAAAAACATCTTATCAAAATGTTGGCTTTTTGTTTAATTAAGAGCAAACTCCAAGTAGTTCAAAAAAGGCCTTGCATCTATGAGGTTTAATTTTATACCAAGATTTGATGTATTGGCAAAAGTAAATTGTTACATCCTATTTAGCTTGTATTGGGTTGCCAATCAGTTAAGCTATTGAATGCTTGTGCTTACTAATACTAAAGCAGCCGAAGCCCCAAAATGTGAATTTCACCAAGTTATTAGCTCACATTATGAGAAGCATTGTGGAATCCAATACTAGCAAGTCAATAAGACCTCATCCATCCGCAACACTTCATTCTTTTAAAGGCATTGTCCTACTTTGTCCTATCTAAAAATGAGACCTTGGGGGGGAATGCAAACCAAGATAGCTGCATCTTTTGAGAGGATAATGAGGTTTCATTATGCCACACCTTAGTTTAGGTGAGGTCTGCTTCTACAATGATTTTTAGTAAGCTAGAAGGCTCCAAAATCACCCATCTAAGGAGAAAAACAACTTTGTAGGAAATAAAATCAATAGCAAATGGACTAAATGGCTTGTACTTTGGGTAAGACCCTAGGTGTCACATGCGGTTGCCTCACAATTGAGCAACAAAATGCCCCGGATGTCCCCTCCAAAATCCTTGCCAATAACCACTATAACACCACAAAGTACATCCCGTAAACCCATCAACAATTCTGCATCCAATCCCTACTACGAAACATTTTTCATGCACACTTATTTTAGTCACTATAACAAACCTTTGTTTTAACCCCTAAAGCCCTGAACAACGTTTTTTGAGATTATAAATTTTTTGGGAAGCTCACTACGGATGGAGTTTTTATTTATTTTTCTTTGAAATTTTGATACAATGTGTGCCCAAGGAGTAGCTTTAAGGCTTGACAATTTCATAACTTTTGACTTCACGGTTAAAAAGTTATAGCAGGATATGTTGTTTTCTTTACTCGGCGGGTAGTCTGGGCAACTGAAAAAACTTCTTCAAAAAAACTTTTTTTTTAAAAGTGAAATTTCGAATTGGTTCTTTAGGTTTATACAGACATGGGAAGATTTGAATCAATCCATTCCGATTAATGAGTCAAAAGTTATGAAGATTTTGAGTTTGGGGTAGTTTGCGGCCAATTACAGAATCTCTACAGTACAAAAAAAGTTTGAAATTCTTCATTTAATTCAGTTTTTCATATTTTTGGAAAAAAATAAAAACAGAAGGTGTAGATTGTTTATTACAACATTTTAACCATTGGGATTGAAAATTTTCAATTCCATGAATAAAATGTTCACAATTTAGTATTTTAGCTCATTTTTTACTTCTTTCTACTTACTTTTTTTTTCCTATATGTTGTACAATTCCAAATAGTTTGAATTTTTTTGAGAATGTAGCCAACTTGCATTGAAGTATGAATTCAAAGAGTAACCACCATTTTGAAATTTTTTTTCACACAAATGTGACCTTGTGAAGTGCAGCTGCCCGGATTTTCGCAGGGATAAAAAAACAATTTTTGTCAATTCAAATGCTTATATCTTGCAATCTACAAGGTGGAAATTTCTGAATTTTTTCCACATGTTTACAAACCACCTTACTACAAGATCCTATGGTTACATGAGTCAAAAATGTGTTTTAAAAATAAATTCGCACTTGTATTAGAAATGGCAGTTTTGGAGCATTTTTGGTGAAAACATAGTCAAAAACCTTTAGGGGTTAAATGATGGATTTTAGGTGACATCCAATGAAAGAAACCATGCTTTTATGTCCGCCATAACATCTGAATATTATGGTGGACTTCATTTTGGACATCAAAATACGGGTTGCTACATTGGATGTCACCTAAAATTCATCATCTATTAAAACATAGGTTTTTTTTATAGTAATTATAGTTATAGGTGGGATATTGACACAAATGGCGGGATCTTGTAGGTAGTAGAATTGGGTGGATGATGGTTTGGGATAGTTCTACCTTAAGTGACAAGTTAGTTTACCTTGGGTGACATACCTCTAGGAAGGAGAGTCCATGCTAACTATTAAGAAACAAAAGATTCAACTAGATTTAATGGGTGGATATTAGTGACATTAATTTAGCTAGGGAATAATTGTTTTATAGCAGATTATTGAGTCCTTGCATAACATTGATTTCCAATGAAATAGTGGTCTTTTTGTATGCTTGTAAAGGGGATTAATATAGTAGAACCTCTTGAACTCAACCTTTTATAAGTTAAAAAACCCTTTATAAACCATTAGTCCCTAATAGGCTTGGCTACAAGAATAAAATATGAAGTAGAACCAAATGAGAGCCTACCAAGGAAATTGTAGTGAACCTAGACCATGTCAAAAAAGGTTAAATATTATTTTGAATATGCTTCTTGGTCATGATGCATGATGTCTTTTCTTGAAAACATGGCACATGTCTCCTTGTACCAACTTCCTATATCAAGAACTTCAAGACATGTGAATATGGTACCATAGTAGTGCATTGAAATGCAATCAAGGAAATTTCATGCCAACCTCCACATCAATCCAATATGGATAAAATGACACTAAAATGACTTGTATTGCCAAGAATGGACCTTTGGTGTCAAAATGGTACTAAAATGATTTGTCCCAACTTATATATAGTACAAACCTTCTCTTATTCAATGAACCTTTCTAAATTTATATTGTTGGATGGTTCTGGCCCTACCAAGTCATAGAATTCATAGAAGTTCTATTGTAGTGAATAGAATCAAATTTTTTTCTAACTCCTTAGCCACCCCCAATCTTGGAAGTTTTACTAAAGTGAATAAAATCAATGTTTTTTCTAGCTCCTTAGCCACCCCCAATCTTGAAAGTTCTACTATAGTAAATAAAATCAATGCTTTTTCTAGATCCTTAGCCACCCCAAATCTTGGAGTTAACTAATAAGTCCCCCCCAAGCATTTTGTAAAGCATAATACCTTCCAACATGTAGAAGACCATTGCTTGCTTGTACAATAGAGTTAATCATAAAGTATATGCAATGCAAGACCAAGAGCCAGAATTCACAACGACAAAATTCCTCCAAAACTAAAGTTTGATGGAATTTGGTGCCATGTTTCTTTTGTACCATTCTCAATTAAACCTTCCTCTGGCTTCCATTCACAAGCACATAAAGAACTTTACAATTCACTCTAATGTTATGCACTAATACACTACTGTAATAGGATTGTTCAGTACACTGTTCATTGGGCGGCTAAGGAGCTGAGTGGGTGCATTCATCAACACAATTATTGGCGACACTTGTGACAATTAATGTGATTTACAATTCTAATTTTCAAACGAGTTAAAAACTTGAATCCAGCAGCACAGATTTCAGTTCAATAAAGCATCACTGATTCACAGCCCCTGATGAACTCGATCAGACACTGTATGCATGTCGCTATTCACACATCGCCAATGAACAAGCATAGCATAGCCGAGAATAATTGCTAATGTTCTGTTCCCATTGAACCACTGACCCACCCCTCCACAAAGAATTTTAAAAAACGTTAATGTTAAACGGAGGGAAGTCAATTCAAGAACTATTTTAAACAATCATTAAAGAGAAAACCATTTCACCAATTCCTGCCACGTGGAGGGAACAGCATCAATTAGATTTCTTTTCTTTTCTTTTTCTTTTTTGAACACATGGAGAAACCATTGCATTAAAAAAAGAAACCAATACCGTATTGATTAGACTTCACTCACATGATCCACTGAAGAAAGCCGGATAACCAGTCACCCTTCAGGTTGAGTCTGCAAGTCTTCGCTGCCCAAGTCGGTCGTTATTAGGTGGGAGCATATGCAACCAAGTAGGCAAGGTCAAACACACCTTTCGATGTGCCCAGGTCAAGCCAACTGAATCCAACATCGAATATTAGTGTAGATCCTGAACTTTGCAGAGAGAACAGTAGAAGCAGAATTCGAATTAGAAATTCTGAAAGAAATTATATTTCCACGCGTGTTAGCACACCCTCAAATGAACAGTGCGAAGGATTTGACGCTACTCCCTTGGCACCGACTAATAAATTCTTAAACCGTCATGCTGCAGTCCAGACTAACTACTGTAGGAACTTTCCACAAGTCGGAAATACACATATACTTGAATATTTTTACATGGATGAACAGCCTGGGTGCCTCGGTGCAACATGAAATTTCTGTGTCCTGTAAACATTCTTCCAATTATCCTAGCTACATAAGAAACTCCGGTCATAGAACCTAAGAGACTGGCGGTTGTTTCTTCTGACCGTAAAATACTCTATCCACCACATCCACTGGAAGAGCATAAGCAGGATCGATTGCCTTCAGTCCAGAGTAACCCAGCAGAGACAGCCCTGCTCAAAACAGTAAACAATCAGAAATTGGTCCACAAACCTGGGCATAGATTTTAAAAGTTGAAATTAATTACAAAATGATTCTTACAAATGTTGCACGCTATAATACATAATACCCAAGAACGGCAGAAGAGGTGTTGGGCGAAAAGGACAAAAGAAATCCCTTCCTAGATAGGCTTCCGAGGGCCAATTTAGGTCACAAAATGACTGCACTTTGACTGGTGCAAAATTGATTTTTTCTTTCAGTTCACCTTGTTTTGTTTGATGTTGACTTTACACCAGCCCAGTAACAAGAATGAGCATGAAGAGGAGGCACATACGTGGCTCCTGAGTGGTATGTCAAAAACATTTGAGATAAAAAGTTTTCAAGGTAGCTCTGTGAGGTGGATTGGAAACTAGAAAACTCAAACGTGTTTGAAAATGTCATGAATGCAACAGATTGTTTAAGATTCTTATCGCACCGCAGTTGAACATAATGTTGGTTCAAATTTTAAGCCTTTTGCTTCCACCTGTTCGATCTAAAGTGGCCCTGAGATGGAATAGTGAGCACCTGCAACACCAAAGAAGGTGTGAAATACGTCAACGGCGTCGTCTGGCCTGTCAGATATCCCCCCGCCTTCAGGATCCTGCAAGCAAAAAAAGTCAAAGTATTATTATTGAAATACTGAACAGAATGTCAGAGAGGTCAATCAAAAACTCCAAGAATAATAAACTTGGTGCAGTCTCTCTTGTCAGAAACCGACCTGGCAGTCATAAAAACGTGATATCTGTCAGAAAGGAAGACTCTTCACGATGCAATAATGAGAAATACGACTTGGAAAAGAGACACCGACCTGACAATCAAGAATGAAGTGCTCAAGATTTTTCTTATCGATCCAATGCACCCGGTCCATGATGACCAGGCTAGCAAGCACCCACCAAGAATAACAAACCTGACGAAAAAAACACTCGATCAAAATCCAAGCAGCAAGAACTGAATATTGGCTACTGCTTGCATTTCATATCACATATATTCTCTTCGTACTAAAGAAACTGCATTATAATAACATAAGCTAGCAGTCCATAACAGATCTCCTCACTAAGGTACTTAAGCAAACAGAAACTAATGCCAAAAAAATACACAAGAAACACGACCCTGATGGATCATTCTCAAGATCTCTGTAAATCAGTAATTCTGGTGCAGACGACGTATACAACATTGAAACAACATTGAAATAAATCGGACTTCTGATTAAAATCTTACATCTGGAAGTTTCTCAGGTCGGCCATTAAGACCCCCCGTTTTGACTTGTCGTTCAGCCAGCCACCAGCCTAACAGATCTTTATCAACATGATGGAGAGCACCGCCTATAGCAAGCGCTCCAACACAACAAAATACTGCAGTAAACAAATCAAAGGAGTTGTGATCAACGAATACAATCAAACATTTCGATAATTGAAGCTTGTTAAAGAAAGGATTTGAGGCCAAGAAATCTGAATCTAAAACCCAAAACCCAAAACCAAAATCTATATAGAACTCTTACTTTGGCCTGCATGGGATTCCCCACCAGGAATGCAACCGAAACCACCGTCGAAGTTTTTGCACCTCGCAACAAAGTCACAGGCCTTGGTTACGTCAATCCTGTCGAGACGCTTCAGCAAAGAGAGGCAGCAGATTGCGCAGTACGAAAATCTGCTTCACAAAATCCATTCAGAAACGATTCTGCAATTTCTCACTCATGATTGAGCCTTCAATCTAACCCTAATTAAGCTAAAGAACATATATCGCTTAGAGACTGCCCAGGGAATATGATACATGCGACAAATGGTTCTACAAAAGCTCATGCATGCCTAAGAATGTAACTCCTCCCAAGCTGTACAAGGGAGGGAACAAGAGCAGCACCTGGAACTGAAGGGAGAGCATACCGAGTGTCAATCTCCCCCCATTCGTCACCAGCAAAGGAACCATCCTCATTCTGTAATCCAGCAATGTCTGCACTTCTGTAGGTTAAGGAATTTGAAATACCCACCCCTTGTCCATATAAGATTCTCAATTTTCATCACTGTAAACAAACATGCAAGAAGAGCCAATACAAGATTAGCTGGCTAGAGTGCTGAGGTCCATCAGCTATTTGAAAGTTAACTAATCAGTAGTGTGCTACCTAACTGATGCTACATTGATATAGGAGATTCAGAACTTCAAAACATTGATATAGACACACTTAGCTTACTCGTCCAAAATCAGGAAGTTAACTTGAGGGCATGAATGTAATTTTATTGCAAGCTAGTTAGTACAAATCTGCTAACTCACACAACTTGGAAAGTGCCAATATGTAGGAACTAATTTCAGTTAGGAAAACAAGCTACTTAGTTCATGTGCGCAAGGCAAGGCTTAGAATCAAGGATACACGTTGCAATTGTATCTGCATCCACAGCGTCAAGCCTGTCAAACAGTGCCAGAATCTGCACAGCACTGAGTGTGTACAGAATGTGCGGGTCATGCTGATAGTTTCCTCCAAACCCCCCTGTATCCCACAAAATCCATCATCAACATATATAGTAAAATTGCTATAATAGAAGCACTTTATAGCTCGTTATGAGAGATAAAAATCAAACGCCAGATGTTTATGACCACTTACATTGCTATGACCGTTCATTTCCTAGGTCCCACTGTGTTTTATATAAATAACAATCTTGATCTATTATATTTAATCAGCATATCAGCTCGTCTTCTGGTAAGCCCGATACTTCTCTCTGTAATTTTCTTCAGAAGTTAGTTCTATCCTAGTGACAAAGTCCCTCTTTAGGTTTTCTCTTCTATTTTGATTCCACGAGGCTCTCAATCTCTTTCCGGACCACGCTCTCCCTACTTCACTACAAACACGGGCTTAGCTGCAGAAAACAAGTAGCCAAACAACAAACTACGAGAGGCTCTATCCCTATAACTTTAGAAATGAAATTATTGAAGAATTGGCTCGCTTTTCAAGCAGCAACCTACTCAATCTTTCTCATATTCAATGGAGTTGTAGCTTTTGTCCTCCCCTTCGATCCAAAGGTCCTATTTCCATCAGTTTTCTCTATTCGAACAATACGAACAAGACCTAACCCAACAGATATGATCGAGATCGTCTTTCCATAGCGCGCATCCCCAAACTCATACAAAATTTCCGGATCCATTGAATAGATGGTTCGTACCACACTCATCCTGGCACTTGACAACCCATGGCACGATCTCCTCCGGATTCATGTCGCCGAGGCGTCCCATGATGTCCAACGCTGTAAGCCCCCAGTACGCCCCGCTCATGCGCAGGTGCTCCATTGCCACCGCATCGAAATCCGATTTCTACAGCAAAAGCCATAGCCAGTCCGTCAATCTATCCACCACAATCCTAAACCCTAAAATTCGATTGAACCAAAGATCTAACCCTTCCAAGCATGAAAGGAAAATCCCACCACCGAATACTCTTTTCTCAGGTTCGTTCAACCTTGCCACACCAAAATTCAAGAGAGAAAACTCCAAGGTTTCTTCATCTCGACCCTGAAAGTGATAAAAACCCTAAAATCCAATTGGAGCAAAAACCTAACTAACACTCGAAAGCATGAAACTTAATTCCTACGCTGAATACTCCTCCTCAACCTCGCTACAGTGAAACTAAAGAAAGATAAACTCTTGAATCGTTCTGAAATCGAACTCCGTAACGGAAACACGAGAGATTGGAATGCTACCTTGTCCAGAGACTTGATGTAGTCGACATGCTTGTCCAAGTGTAGCTGGTCGTCTGCCATTGTCGCTGCGGCTTGGATCAAAAGGCTTGCTGCTGAGCGTAAATGAGTTCGAAGTGAGAAGCATACAGACAGACCTTGAAGGCAGACGGTCAAAACCGGACGGAGGGACGACGGAGAGACGACGGGGAGGCGACGGAGGAACGACATTGGGACGATAGGCCTTCCTCGTCTCTAGCCAGCCTCGAGTTTGAGGGAGGGCTCCGCTGATCTGGGCCCTCCAGCTGCTTGAACGGTAGAGATGGAAGGGTGAGCTCCCTTCAGCCCAGGGGCATTTCAGTTTCTGCTTGGGCTGCCCATAGCACTTCATTGCATGAAAAAAACATTAAAAAAATTTCATTGCATTTGGGTCCAAGTTGTAGCATCAATTTTTTATTTTTTATTTTTTTATAAAACCAAAAGAACATAGCTAGAAATAGGGGTTACCCCTTCATATTTACCCTAAACGGCGCTACGCGCCTTGATTACTGAAGCTACGCGCCTAACGGCGCTTCACTCCAGGCCCAAACCCTACTCACTTCGCTATGTAGGGTTTGGGTGCTACAATATAATTATAAATTTTCATTTTCAAGTAGAACCTTAAGTTGAGTGGTTGAATTTTTTTTATTTAGCATACATGATAAAATTTTCAAATTTTGAATTCATATTTGCAATCAGAGGTCCCAAATTAGCTAGGAAATGAGAAGAAACAAAAAAATTTAGCGGCACAAAATAGGGAGCAATTTTACATTTATCCTTTAACTAGACAAAGGGGGCAATCCTCCCTGGCCCAAATTCTACTTGGGCGTCGCCCTTCCATTTCTGTCCAAGCAGCTAGAGGGCCCAGATTAGCGGAGCCCTCCCTCAAACTCGAGGCTGGCTCGTCGCGAGGATAGGCCTTGATTACTGTAGACCCTTACCCACAAGTACCAATGTTAGACATTTGTTTTCTAAAATGTACTCCTTTTGTACATGAAGGAGGAATTGGGTGAAGTTGGAGACAAGTAACTATGTCTACCTCAATGAAATTCCCTTCAAAGAAAGTTCATGAGCTTATTATTTATTGTTGATGATAAATTTGATAATTACGAATTTATATTTGGAAAAAAAGACTCTACATTAACTAGAAGAAGTCATGAATTCTACATTAACCACCTTACTATAAGGAGAAGATTTTTACTTTAATTTACTCCATTCGAAATTTTGCCGGATTTGGACCTTTAACCCCTAAAGGACCATTGTCCCCTCAGGGGACAATTTGGAGTTTGGACAGGTTCCGTAGACCTCAATTTTTAATGAATCTTTTTGAAACTTTCTCATAAGATAGGAAAACTGATTAGCTTCATGGGAATGTAATTTTTATTTCAATTGGTGACCAGGAGCAAAAGTTATACCACAAAAAACCCAAATTTTCATTCGGCGAGCATAAATTTTTTTTTGCAAAAAGTCAAAATTTAATTTTTTAATTTTTTTTTCTAAAATGATAAATTTTTGCCTACATGTGAAGCTTTGATTCACTCTATTTGGACTTATAATGAGAAAGTTATGGACAATCTTGTTTTTCAGGCAATCTAAACAATTTCTTGAAAAAATAACTTATAGGATTCATTTTTGAATGCAATTTTCACAATTTTTCAAAAAAAATTGTTGGACAAGGTTATGTTTACTTTCTAGAACAATCTCACCATTGGAATTATTGTATTTCAATCCCATCTTAGAGTTATTAACCATTTAGTTTTTCTTTCAATCTTGGACCTACATCTACTTAACAATTTTTTAAAGAATGAAAATCAAGTGTTTTTTGTGTGAAATTTTTTTCCTAGACTCTCAACTCAATTTCTTAATACAAAAAATTATAAATTCAAAGTCTACAGTGCAATTTTTTAATACAAATTCCAGTCAAAGTCATCTGAAATTGCAAACCACAGTTCAAAAAAACTTGTATTTCCAACTTTGAATGCTCATATCTTCCAATCTGTACGGTCAAACTTCATGAAATTTTTACCACTTGATCTCAATCAAGTTAAGTACAAGATCCTACCGTTAGATTCTTTAAAAAAAATTGTTTTCTTGGATGAATGCAACAGAAATGGCAGTTTTGAGAGGTTTTTGACAGAAAAAAGGCCTTGGTCCTTTAGGGGTTAATGAATCAAGATTGGATGAGATGTAGCCCTAGGTAGTTGGTTGCCTACATGAATTTTTGTTGATTTTCTAATAGTGTGCAATTTATATAATTTTCTAATTTTTTAGAACCAAAAATAACTAAAAAATATATAACTTTGCCATCATAGGCCAGATAGTCACAAAACAAAGCCCTTGCATCCCTCCTCACTAAGAACTTTCCGATGGTACCAAGTACAAGACTGAAAGACGCACAAGTTGGGAGATATCAACTTGACAAACAAACAAATAAACAAAACAAAACAAACTACGTAGTTGTTTTCAGGAATGGATGTCATTTTAATCCCTAAAGCCCTAAACTACAGGTTTTTTTAGTAGCATAGCAATTTGGGGCAATTCATTACGAATGGAGTTTTTACTTTTTCCTTTGAAATTTTCACATAACATTTTTCACAAGAGTAGCTTTAAAGCATAAAAAATTTCATTACTTTTGACTTAATAGTTAAGAAGTTATAGCATGACATGTTGTTTTCTGTAATCAACAAGCAACTTGGGCAGCTAAAAATTTTTTTTAGAAAAAGTTAACTTAATAGTTTATTAAATTTATATGTTTGTGGAATGAGTTGTGGAAAGCTTTGAATCATTCCATTTTGATTAATGAAATGAAAGTTATGAGGAGTTTTGTTTGGAGTAGTTTGTGGCCAATTATAGAATCTATACTATACAAAAAAAATTTGAATTCCTTTATTTAATTCAAATTTTCTTATATTTGAAAAAAAACTAAAACATTGGATGAAGATTCTTTATTAAAATATTAGAGCCATTGGAATTGGCACTTTTCATTTCCATAAATAAATTGTTCACAATTTAGTATTTTGAATAATTTTCTACTTCTTTCTACTTACTATTTCTTTTGTATATGTTATATGATTCCAAATGATTTGAAATTTCTTGAGCATGTAGCCAACTTGCATTGAAGGATGGTTTCAAAGAGAAACCACCATTTTGAACATTTTTTTAATACAAATGTGACCTTGTGAAGTGTAGCTGCCCGGATTTTCCCAAGGATAAAAGAAGTTCTTTTGTCAATTCAAATGCTAATATCTTGCAATCTACATGGTGTAAATTTCAGATTTTTTTTTCTGCATCTTCTCAAACCACCTTACTACAAGATCCTAATGCTACATAAGTCAAAAAAAAAATCCTAAAATTTTGCACTTATATTAGAAATCGCATTTTTGGAGCATTTTTGAAGTGAAAGCATAGTAAAAAAACTTTAGAGGTTAACATCTAATTCTTATCATACTCAAATAGAAGACTAGACTATACACATAGTATATATGGCCATTTTGCAACTTTTAAGATATGAAAGAAGTGCAATATAAGTCCAAGTAATTGAAAGTGTCATGTGTTAGATGATATATATTAGCATGAATACAAATTCTTTGTCACTATTGCTTTCTTCAACTAATGCATGTTTAAGACAAATACAGAATTTTCAAAGTACATTTTTTGAAATATAATACAAAAATATAAGTTAGTAGAGTTTAATCTTTAAAGATTCAAGGACAAAAAAATGAGAAATACTTACAAAATTGTCAAAAGTAGCATCACTCTTGAAAGAAGAAGCTATCAATCAAATTTTATTCACTTTTGAGAATTTGCCTAATGATAGGATCTTATTCTTAACTTGTTGAACAGAAATGCTTTTTTCGAGACTGTATCACCTTCAAACAAATTTGGTTGGTTGAGATTTTGAGCCCAATAACTCAAATTGTGTTTGCAACAAAGGTTTAAGGACTTTGTATTTGAATAGAGGCTTATGTTCTGAAGAAGTGTGAAAATTCTGAGTCACACTCTACGTACACAAGTTAACCCTTAAGTGTCTCAATCCTTTTTTGAATTTTTGCACATTTTTGTTTCTAGCTTTGTACAGATATATCATTTACTAGAATTTAATGAATTACGTCATTAAAAAAGGTTGTCTTTTCTAGATTCAAGTATTACTAACATTTGATAAATGAGAAGTTAATTGAATGAAACAGGGCCTTGAAGCCCTCTATTCATTGTCCAGAATATGGATGTCGGAGCGCTTCAGGGTTAAGGTCTAAAACCAAAAAAATGCAACAGAGCATCAGAAATTGATAGAAATCAGAGTCTCTAAAAGTTTATTTGTTTTATTTTTCCTACTCTTGAAATATTAGGAAAATAACTTTGAATTTGATATTTAATTTTTGATGCCTGAAATTCTCAAAAAATAATTTTGGATTGCAAGGATCTTTGGGAATTAACTTCAAAATGCCCTAGGCTTTTCTAAACTTCTTGGAGTTTATTCTAAACCAAACATATTGCCCAAATTTGGATTAGTCTTGTCATTTCTTAAAATTTTTTGTATACAAGATCAAACAAGACAAGTTATGGATCACATAAAAAATGAATATACAACAATATTGCTTATGGACTAAAAGGTTGTAATGTTTGGAGAAAAAGAGGTTAAAAACTTAGAAAGTGATTTGAAGTCTTTTAAATTTACTATCCATGTGATTCTGAAATTGAGGTTATAGGAAAAAAGTTAGGCTAAAGGACATAATATACATAACCATAACTAATTTACAACCACTCACCACCTATTCTACAATTTTTTATACAAATTTTCAATGTGATTTTTCCCTCAAGAAACTATGTTTTCTAGACTCATCTTCACGAATCTCAATGCAAACACTAAAACATCAAGATTTGCAATTGACATCCTTGTGCAATATCTTCAATATTAAAATCGTCAACACTTCTTTTCAAAATTGGATTCAATGTTCACAATAGATTGACTTTAGAGGGTTTTCAATTTTCATAAAACTAACAAAAATATAACTTTGATAAGACTTTATATAACTTTGAAATCTAGTCATCACCAAGGTATAGTCCCTTTGGCATTTAGAAATTAACCTTTAAATGATAGAGCTAATCTCACAACTTGGTTTTTAGAGAGTCTTTGAAAAAACTCCTCCCCTATTCAAATACATGTAGGCTTCTTCAATGTCATTGTGTTTGTCTTTACATCAAGCACCTATCAATCTAGGTCTACTTTTGAATTATAATTTAAACCTGTAGTTTTGAATTGGAAAGTTTGATAAGATTTTGAATAAAGTAGGAATATGGCATAATCATTTCTAGTAATAAAACAATTTCAATGTACCAAGGTTTGTCATTTATGCATTGAAATGACAACAATAGGTGCATACAAACTATTTATGGACTTGCAGTATTTATAATATTTCTACCTTAATGGCTATGAGATTACTAATGGCCTTAACCCTTAAAGATTTTTGACTATATTTTCACCAAAAATGTTCCAAAATTACAAATTCTATTACAAGTGCAAAATTTTAATAAAAAAACCATTTTTTGACAGATGCAACCATGTGATCTGGTAATATAAGAAGTTTGAAAGATGTGAAAAAAAATTCAAAAATTTACACAATGTAGATTGCAAGATATTAGCATTTGAATTGACAAAAATCCTTTTTTTATCCTTGCAAAATATTGGACAACTACACTTCACAAAGTCACATTTGTATGAAAAAATGTTCAAAATGATGGTAATTCTTTGAATTCATCCTTCAATTCAAGTTGGTTGCATGCTCAAAAAATTTCAAATCATTTAGAATTGTACAATATATAGGTAAAAAATAGTAAGTAGAAAGAAGTAGAAAATAGAGTTAAATGTAAAGTGAGTGGAATGCTAGACCAGGAGCTAGAGTTTGGAAAAATATAGGACCAAAATCCTTGGAGCACCAAAATTGAGGTCCAAAGGAGTGTGGTGCTGTGTTTTATTTCTACTGTTCTCAATTATACCTCCCTTTGACACCCATGTTTCAAACCCAGGGTTCCTTTACACTTAATTCTAATGATTCAAAATACTAAACTGTTCACAATTTATTTATGGAAATGAAAAATGACAATTTCAATAGTCATAATATTATATTAAAAAATCTTCACCCAATGTTTTGATTATTTTCAAAAAATATGAAAAATCAAATTAAATAAAGGAATTCAAAGTTTGTAGTATATAGATTCTATAACAACCCGCAAACTACTCCAAACTAAAATTCCTCACAACTTTCATTCTATTAATCAAAATGGAATGATTTAAGGCTTTTAACATCCTAGGCTGCCCGCCAAATGATGAAAATGAAATATCATACTATTACTTCTTAATCCATGTGAATCAAAGCAAATGTTTTTTTGGACATTTGAGTTATTTGTGAAGTACCCTAAACCGGGGTTTAAATCCATGAGTTTTGTGAAAAAGCTGGTTGACTTAAAAAAGTCAAAATAAAAGTGGGTATGAAACTTATTTTTCCATCAAAATGGTGCCTAAAAAAGTTTGGTCCCCACTTTTGAAGTCGTGTGACATAAGTATCTTGCAAAAAAGTTTGATGCTTCAACTATAGTTGCCTTCTCAACTTCAAAAAAAGTCATGCCCAAAGTGGGAGGGACTTTCTAAATAACTCAATTGAAATAACAGGATTTGTGCAGGGTTGCTAAGTATGAGCAATGAGCATTGAGCATTGAGCGGGAAGATTTGAGCGTTAAGAATTTTAAGAAATTTTTTTTTAGAATGAACACTTAAAAATTAATTTTATAAAAAATAAATCTTTAGATGTAAATGCCTTATTTCATTCATTACTTTAGATGGATGAAAATAATACTAGATGAATGTAGATGAAAAATGTAGATAAAAAAATTAAGAACTATGGATGTAGATTATTCTTTGGATTGTAAAGAGCCTTCATTGAAAGAACTTTTTGGCATCAACAAAAGGCTCCTTGGATCCGAAGACTCTTCCTTGGGTTTAAAAGAGCCTTCGTTGCAAGAAGTTTTGGGCACTGAAAAAGGCTCCTCGGATCCGAGGAGCCTTCCTTGGGATCCGAGGAGGCTCTTAGGAATTCCGAGGAGGCTTGTAGGGAGACAATATTAAAAAGCAATGATGGTTTTAAGGTCTCTTCGATTCAAAGATGCTCTAAAAGAGCTTTTTGGCACAAATGAAGGGCTCATTGATTTGAAGTACCCTTATTTTAGTTCCAAAGTGGTTTCAATAAAGACCTTTTTTAGCACCAAAAAATGCTCCTTGGATTCAAGGAGCCTTTATGAATTCAAAAAGCCTTATTAAAAAAAGCCTTTTGGCACTAAGGAAAAGCTCCTCGAATTCGAGGAGTATTCTTTAGATTCTAAAAAAGCCTATACTAGGAGAGCCCTTTGACTCCAAAGAGGCTTTTAGGGAGACGACATTAAAGAGCACAGATGGTTCAAAGCCTCTTTGGTTTCAAAGAAGCTTATAATGAGTTGCAAAAATTTTAACAATTTGGAAATTGAATAATGAATGATGGATGATGGATGGATGACATGGATTAATTTCATTCACACATGAATGACTGGGTGTTCATTCATGCAACCTTTTATTATACTATCAACTATTTTATATAATTTTTTTGTAAATTTAAAACTAAAATTAAAATTAAAATTTTTTTGTCATTATTATTTTTGGATTTGATAATACTATTTATTTCTCTAACATGTCTATTTTTAGAAAAAATTCTTGCAATGAGCATTCAAGTTTCATTGCTCGTTGCTTGTTGCTCAACGCTCATTGCTCCCTGCTCATACTCTAGCATTGTTGGGATTTGTGGAATACTATGTTCATTAAATACTTTAATCTCAAAATTTGCACAATGGATTTTCTTGTAAATTCCAATTTTTCTCTCTTGAGTAAGGTGGCTTCAAATCTTAGTTGTCAAAACTTCAACAACTGAGTAATTTTTCAAATTATTCCAAATTTTTTTGATCCATTCCAAAATAAACTCTCCACTTACAATGTTTACTCTCTGAGTCTGTGACACACAGGAATTAACCATATAGTCAAAAGTTATGAAATTTTTTGGAACTTAAAGCTACTACTTGGGCACATGTTGTATGAAAATTTCAAAAAAACAAAATAAAAAACTCCATGTACAATAGTAAGCTATCCAAAATTGCTATGTTGCCAAAAAGCACAATTTGAACCTTTAGGGGTTAAGAAGGATAAACTTCATCCTTGATTGATCATTTGAACGAGCTACATGATGGCCATTTTTGAAAAATTCCAAAATCCAAAATTAGGCACCCTTCCTAAACCTCAAATTTCTTGGTAACTTCTAAAAATACATTCATCTACAAACTAGGTGTGCCTTGATCAACCTTGATTTTGATTTTTAATATAATCATTCTTAATAATTGAATTAAACTAAAAAAAATGAAACCTGACAAGATTTCTTCCAACCCCATTTAAAATTTTTGAAAGAATCCCAAAAATTAGAAGAATTGTCGCAATCGCAAGCTTGTTGTCTTAGAATCTATATAATGTAGTAAATTGTGTTTTCATTCATATCTATGTATGTATGTATAGTTTGAAGTACAAAATTAATATTTTGATTCCAATCTTCCTTTATGATTCTTTCCAAATCATTCTAATATACATTATAATATATTAAATTTTATTTACACCTTTAATTCAAAGAAATTAAAATGATTTTATTTTTTCATCATTGGTTTTGTAAAAAACATAAATGGAAAATAACATTTTTTGCTAGGAAAAATATCAAATTTTTACTCCAATTAATTAAAGAGATAAACTTGGTTTGATATTTAAATTTGACTTCAAAGTTTTGCTATTGTTGCTTTGGATGTAAAAAATAGAATAACCAATTGAAATATTTTCACACTAATTTTCATCCTTCTTGAAATTTTTTTAAGTAATTTGGATTGTTTGTGCTATTTAAAAAAAATTAAATTGCAATAAAAATGATGACAATTGCATTTTATCACTGAATAAATTAGATTTTCTTATATTGGTGTACAAGTCATACTTTCTTTTTTAAGTTAAAAGATAGGATTGATACTCAAACACAATCTAATAGTCTACAATATTTAGGTCAAATATAATGTTTGACCAATTGGCAATGGGTCTTATTTATAAGTGTTAAGAGCATCTTCAATGCTATGCTCATAAAAAGTTATTGCAATGATATAATTTCAATTCTTGTCCCTTTCTTTTCATTGTGGCTTTTCTTATCTAAAGCACTTCAATGCAACTATGTGATAGTGCTCCAAGAACTAAAGAAGGTGTTGGATTTACTACACTACAAAATTTCCACCCTTTGAGATACCATTAAAAGAAAGGTGAAGAGGAATTTGAAGGAACAACAAAATTTAATTTGTGTTGAGGTAGAGCTAAGAATTACCAAGTTTGTGAAAATAATGTAGAAGATGTTTCAATTAAGGTAGGGTTTCATTTTTTTGTAACCCATGCTCAAGTTGTTGTTGTAGGAGTTCCATAGTAGGTAGAGTGAAAATGTTTTCATATGTAATTGAAGCCTTTGCAAAACTACAAGATTCGAGGAGTCTTTGGTTTTATTTTATTTTATATTATTTTAAAGAATAATTGTGTACTAAGAGCTAACAATTTCCTAATAGTTTAAGCAATTGACAATGGATCTTGTCCTTAGAGCATTTCCATCAGGGCATGCTAAAGGTTTGATGCCAAACAATTTAGTCATATTCCTTTTATTAGGTAGGGCTTGTGTAGTTCCTATCTCTCTACTAGAAATAGATTAAAGGCACAAAAATTCATAGGTTCCAAGATACACAATTACTACATAAAAACTTTATTGCTTCCATAAGAGGATTTTTGGCCATTTTAGAAGAGGATGAGTTCCCGAACTTTGGGAACTCAAGGAGCATTGTCACATCACTATGTTGATGTAGTCAAGCAACTGCCACATCAAATAATATTAATTAATTAATTATTAAAAAAAATGAATTTCTTAAAACCATTTCTTTCCATATTAATATATTCTAAATTTTTTGGAATATTATTATTATTATTTTAGAAATTCAAAAATTGAGACCAATAGGAGCTAGTTTGTAGTAGTGGGAACAGTTTCAAAGAACATAAGAGGTTTTCTTCCATAGTTGAGAGACTGTGAGTTCCCGGACTGTGGGAACTCGCTGCAGCAGTTGATCTATAGTGATCTGATGTGGCAGGGAGACTGCCACATCAGATAATAATATTTTATTAAATTTAAAAATAAAAAAAAACTTTTAATTTTTTTAAATGTTTTTTTAATATTATTATTTTTTTAATATTTTTTATTCTGATCAGCAGGGCTGGTTCACAGAAATGGGGAACGAGGCTGAAACAGTCTCTCAACACCCCCGAAAAACCTCTTATGCGGCCCTGAAACAATCTCTCGGAGGCCCAAAAATCCTCTTGTGCTATGAGTTGATTGGAGTTTCATTATTATTTTGGCCCTTTCACATAGCCTAAACCATTTTCTTAGCCTTAACAACCATTACAAGATATAGTACATGCTCTAAAAATTGCAAAGTGCCTTATAACACATCCTAAAATAAGTCCCGAAATGGTATAAGTGTGTATCAAAAATTGTTAGTGAGTGAAATGCTGTCTTTCTTCAAAGAAACATTAGCAATTTTTTTTTGGTGATAGGCTTCTAAATTCTCATCACATGATGATTTGTACCTCTAACAAGCTTTTCTATTGCTTGTTGATTAAAAATCGTGCATTTTTTTTCATTGTTGATTCCTAAATGCCCAAGGCCTTTTCTGACCTTCTAGAATTTGCTCTAAATTGAACAAAAAACCAAAATTCTGATGGGTTGTATCAATTATCTTTGAATTGTAACCATACAAATTCAAACTAGAGATGTTAGAGATCACATAGGAAAAAATCCAACATTATTACTCATAGATTGAAAGATTTAAATGTTTGATCACAAGGGTGTTAAAACAACAAAAAGTAATTTGAAGTCTTTTGATCCACTTTTTACATGTCATATCTAAAAATTTGGTCACCAAAAAAGTATGAGATTTAAGGACCTAAC
The DNA here is from genome assembly GCA_947034885.2 of Thuidium tamariscinum. NCBI lineage: Eukaryota > Viridiplantae > Streptophyta > Bryopsida > Hypnales > Thuidiaceae > Thuidium > Thuidium tamariscinum. The sequence continues at coordinate 1,598,685 of OX344753.2, read as the reverse complement.
ATGCAAAACTCCAATCAATTTATCCCCTAAAGGACCATTGTCCCTTTAGGAGACAAATGGGATTTTGAGCAAGTACTAACATTTTTAGTTTTTGTCTTAATTTTTGAAACTTTTTTGAAGATAGAAAAATTGATTGGCTTTATAAGATTCTAATTTGTTTTCAATCAATGCCCACGAACAAAAGTTATGCCCAAATGAGTTCAAAACAAGGGAGAAGAGGCAACCAATTTTTTTGTTTAAATTTGAATTTTTTTTTAAATAAGGATTTTTTCTCATAGATTATATTTTGTGTATATGGAAAGCTTTGATTTATACCATTTGGATTTTTTATGAAAAAGTTATGGACAATATTGTTTTTTGGGCAATTTGATCATTTTTTTGAAAAAATAACTAAGAGTATTCATTTTTGAATGCAATTTTTACAATTTTTCAAAAATAGAGGTTAGACATAGACATAGATTATTTTTCTTGCTAGAACAATCCTAGCATTAGAATTAGTGTATTTTAATTCCATTTAAGAGACTTTAATAAATAAAAAATTCCTCTATCTTGTACGTACCTACTTCTACCCAACAATTTTTTAAAGAATAAAAATTAAATTTTGTATGCTTTTTCTTTTTCCCAAACTCTCAACTCAATTCTCCACCATAAAGATTTAAAGCTCAAAACTTTGTTGCGTACAAAATTAAAGTTACAAAGGTTCAAAGTCAAATAATCTAGTCCCATAATGTATTGGAAGACTTATTTTCACTACAAGAAAAAGGAGTGTTTTAAGTATAGTCCTAGTAGTATGGTCTTTTAAGTAATGACTTTTAAGTAAGGTTTTTAGTAAAAATATACTTAAAACACCCCTTTCTCTTGTAGTGTTTTTTTTTCAATTTCAACACAAATATCTTGCAATTTATGTAGTCAAAAAATTTGAAATTTTTTCCACACATTTTATACTAAGTGTTTTTTCCACATAAAAAAGGTATTAGGCTTTTAGAATTAACACTTTTCAAAATCTACTCTACAATTTCTTAAATGAATTTCTAATATGATTTTTTCTCCAAGATCTAGTGTATTTGAGGCTCTTTTCCAAAAGCCTTTAGCATTAATAAAATTCAAGATTACAATGGATATCCTTGCACAAAATCTTGAATAGAAAATCATAATCAATCAATCTCAAAATTATATTTTTTTGATGCTAAATGTGGACTTCAAAAAGAAATTAAAAAATACAAAATATTAAAACAAAAAAGAACTTGGTTAAGTTTTATTAACTTTAAAGTATTGTTGACACCAAAATTTGGTGCTCAAGCATTTAGGAGTTAAAAACACAATTGTAACTCCATTGTTTTTCCTTCTAACACCTTGAAAGGTGAACTTTGTGCACATAAACACTCATTTTCAATGTTGACTATGTATAGTTTCAAGCACTTTGTACCCTTATTGTGGTCTTATACTTACTATAATCAAAGAATTCACATTTTCCCCTCTTATACACCTCTTTTTTATATTCTTATATTTACTATTCACAATTTAGCTTTCAAATTACCCAAGGCCCAATTTTTGGTGGTTTTAGCTATACCTACCTTAAGTGTAGATATACACAACCAATGCTCTAGCTCTCTGTGTGGCCTTGAAAGTACTTTGCCCTTACAATCATGACCAAACCATTAATTTTTTGTACATATCATGGCTTAAGTCAAATGCTTGAGGTACTTCATCTTGAGGTATAGTGATTGATATTTGTTGTGACCTATGTTGACAAATTGACAAATCTCCAACAAGTGGGACTCATGAAGAAGTCTAGATATACCAAACCCAAAAATGGGTTGGGGCATCTGGAGGCTAGAATCAAGTGTTGTGGCTCAATAATAGTGGTTTAAATTTTGAGGTTCCATCCTCCATTCTTTGCATAGTGTATTGCTATAGTGCAAAAAAAATCCTATACCAAACTATTTGAAAAGGCACTTTAGCATGCCCGATGGAAATGCACTTAGAATACTTCCAATATTGCACAAAAATCCTATATATAGAAATAGCATTATGCCATTGGTCCCAAAAAAATCTGTCCCAATACAACTGATATGGGCCACTCTTCATTCTAGATTTGGTCACTATACAAGTCGGGCTTGGTACTTAGAAGAAATTTGAAGAGCCCCGGAAGTAACAGACAATAGTAAAAGTCAACACCTTTTCAACTTTGAATATTGTGTTAATAAATGTAAGCTCTTTTTTTGCATGAAACATCTATATTTAATGTAAAATCTCTCTTTTATATTTTGTAATAATGCAATAAAGTTGCATTTGGTGTTTGCATTGCCGACTTTGCATTAGGGCATTTTTTTTCTTCCAAAATTTGCTAAAATAGAATGAGGTCCGCCTACCTGCACTTCAAAATGTGCATACTGCACTTTTAATAATGTGCAACATTGGAAGAGCTCTTAACCCCTAAAGGCCCAAGAGTCCCCTCGGGGGACTTTAAGAATTCGGGCAGGTATTTGTGAATTCAATTTTTAATGAATTTTCTTGAAATTTTTACATAAGATAGAAAAACCGATTAGCTCTGTGGGAATTTTTTTTTTTCAATTGGTGACCGGGAGCAAAAGTTATGCCATCTTAAACATAATTTTCATGTCGCCGGGCAGAAAAAAAAATCTACAAAAACTTCAAAATTAAAAAATTAATTTTTTTTTCTTATAGATTTTATTTTTGTCTACAAGTGAAGCTTTGATTCATTCCATTTGGATTAGTAATGTGAAAGTTATGAACAATCTTGTTTTTCGGGCAATCTAAGCATCTTCTTGAAAAAATAACTTATAGGATTCATTTGTGAATGCAATTTTCACAATTTTTCAAAAAAAATTGTTGGACAAGGTTGATTTTGTTTGTTAGAACAATCTCACCATTGGGATTATTGTGTTTTGATTCCATCTATGAGATATTTGCAATTTAGTTTTTCTTTCAATCTTGGACCTACATCTACTTGACAATTTTTTAAAGAATGAAAAAAAAGTCTTTATTTTGTGAATTTTTTTTCCTAATCTCTTAGCTCAATTTCTCAATAGAAAAAAATTTAAATTCAAGGTCCATAGTGCAAAAAAATTACATAAATGGAGGACAAAGTCATTTGAAGTTGCAAACTAGAGTTTAAAAAAACTTTGTTTTCCAACTTTGAATGCTCATATCTTCCTATCTATACGGTCAAACTTCATGAAATTTTCACCACATGATCTTAGTTAAGTAAAGTACAAGATCCTATGGTTAGATTCTAAAATTTTAGTTTTTTTGTTCTTCATGGATGAATGGAGCAGAAATGGCAGTTTTGAGTGGTTTTGGGTTGAAAAACGGCCGTGGGCCTTTAGGGGTTAAAATCATTTCCATGGCTTGATTGAGAATTTGACTCAAGATGAGATCTTCTATAGGACTCTCTAACTTTGATTGGGCTGGGTGATAGTGATCAATCCTACTACAAAATAGAAGAAGCAACCCTCTAAAAGGGACAAATACTTTTATTAAGGACTCCAACTTAATTATTTATTAATTTGAATCCAATAAAATTGATTTTTTATTCTTTGCGGTCTCATTTTCCTTGCTTGAGGAGTTTTCAAATTGTTGTGAGTTTGCATTGGAGAAAAACAACTTGTACCCACTCTATGTGGATATAAGGATTCTTGCTCCAATGCAATGCAAACTTACACCTTGCTACATCCATTCCATTTAGATGTAGCAAGAGATGAGTTTTCAATTGGGTATTGGAGTTCACTACATCCTATTTGGGTAGAGGGAGATGTTCCAATCTATATAAGACACCTCACTCCAACCCCAAAGATGAAGTGAGCTCTACTATTCTCTTGAAAATTCTAAGCAAGATGAACTTCATTTTTCATCTTTTGGAGGACAAAAAAAGTTTCATTTTCTATAGATGAAATTGCTTGTAAACATTTCATCTTAAAAGAAGTTGAAATTAGATGGTCAACAAGAGGTTTGTACCTCAATATCGGGGTCAAAAGTATAGTCAAACTCCCTTCTAGACCCTAGCTAAGACTCAACACTTTTCCATCTCATTTGTAAATTTGATCATGCCTAGTCATTTCCTAAGTCCAATTTTATGTATTGTAGGATATAGACTGTAACCCAACCCAGCCAAACATCTAATATGCATCATATCTTGTGTTGAAGTGGGGATTCTCTAAAGGATGATATGTGATTGAAATCTTTGCAAAGTTACAAGATTTGTGGAGTCTACAATTGTGCTTTATTTTATATTATTTAAAAAATAATTGTGTACTTGGAATTGGACAAATGCAACACAATTTCAGCGTGGCTTTTAAGAAGAATTTAGAACTTGTGTGTATGATTTTTGATGCAAGCACTTGCCACAAGTACTTTATTCATTGACTTGGATCTTTAAATACAATAAGAATTTGAATCAAACTCTCATGATTTTTTTAAGGTCCTACACACTTTGACAAATCCAAAACAATTTTAATGTGACTTTTCAAAAAAAGAAATTTTATGTGTAATTTTTTGATGCAAGCACTTGGCATGTAAACCCTAAATCCTAAAACTTACTGACAATAAACAAATTTTTGACATCATTATTATTACAAAGAATTGAAATTTCTGTGCATGAAAATGAGTATACAAATTGGATGAATATGATTATTTGGTGAGAAGAAAGACATATAAAATACATCATCATAAACTTCTATAGAGGTGAACCATTGATACTCTTTGTGTATTGAAATCCATTTAGTATTGCTTTACATTTTGACTTTTATTTTGTATTTTTCTATGTAAAATTTTTATTTTGTATCTATTGTTTTTACTTTCTATTTTTATTTTCATCTTTTACTCCCTACTTTTGTTTTTATATTTACTTTTCATTATTTAACCTTGTATTTGATGGTATATAAATAGGCCTACAAAGTATGATATACATTCATTTACATAATTTTGTATGCGTGCATCTCATTTAACAATATCCATCAATTAGTTTTTCAATCTTGATGATAAGCTCCACTTGAGTGCCCAAAAGAGTTTCATTAAGGTCATTTTGTGTCATGGCTTGCCAAATTGCAAGCAAGCTCTATAATTGATTTATTCTGGTTCTCATTGTTAACATGGTTTTTGGCATATCATCCAAATTTTGCTTGTAGATAACCAACAATATCATGTGCCAAACTTGTGGATGACTCACAGTATCAAAGTTTAAATGATTCTCTTTCTTGATCATTATGAACAACATATACTTATACCACTATTGGGTTTGATATTGTTAGTCATCCACAAGAAAAATTTGGATGACATGCCAAAGATCATGCTAATAATGTGCACTAGAATAAATCAATTGTGGAGCTTGCTTGCAATTTGGCAAGCCATGACGGAGAATGACCTTAATGAAACTCTCTTAGGCACTCAAGTAGAACTTATTATCAAGACTATAAAAGTAATTGATGGACATTTGAGTTATTTGCAAGTCCCCCCAACTTTGGGCATGACTTTTTTGAAGTTGAGAAGGCAACTATAATTGAAGCATCAAACTTTTTTGCAAGATACTTATGTCACACGACTTCAAAAGTGGAGACCAAACTTTTTTAGGCACCATTTTGATGGAAAAATAAGTTTCATACCCACTTTTATTTCAACTTTTTAAACTCTAATAGACTTTTTCACAAAACTCATGGATTTAAACCCTAGTTTAGGGTACTTTACGAATAACTCAATTGTTTGAGTAGTGAGCTTCACATCCTAACTTTGTTTGGAATTCAAAGAACATTATTAATAACAAGTTGTTTTAGTGAATATTCCATTTTTTTTGACACCTTCATCAGAGACTTCAAGCTCAAATTCAAATTATTGTCACAACTTGTCCATGGCTCTAATGAATATGCACCAACAATTTGTGCCTTGACATACATGCATCAGGCCCTTGTGCTTCAAGCACTTAGGGGTTAAAAACACGATTATAACTCCATTGTTTTTCCTTCTAAGGTAGAACTACTTGTAACCAATCATTTAAGCTATTGGAGACATGATCTAGTGTAGTATAAGTCAAAACAAATATTTTTAGAGGTGCACAAATAAAAATGACAGGGATTGCAAAAAGTTTGGTAATTTTATCACATGAATTGAAATTACTATGAATTTTGAAAGGCCAAAAGTGTTGCAAACCTATAGCCAATATGTAGACTCTTTCAATTACAACCATAGAAGAACTTCATTCTCGTTCATTATTTCTTTCTTACTTGTTCACTAGCTTTGGGACATGTGTTGTGAACTTATTAGTCCCAACCTTGATAAAGAAGAAAATACGCATTCCAAGTTGTGGTTGGATATCTGTTCCAGCTTAACTAGAAATAAATGAAGTTTATAGATTGGAGATGGGGTGCTGATCGGTTACAAGTGGTTCTACCTTAATACCTTAAAAGGGGAATCTTATGCATGTGAACAATCATTTTCAATGTTGACTATGAGTAGTTTCAAGCACTCTACTTCTTCAACTTTATACCATTACAATAATCTCATATTTGCAAAAATCAAAGAATTTACATCTCTTCCTTTTCTACACATCTTTTTTACACTTTTATATTCATAATTCACTACTTAACCTTCAAATTACCAATAGCCCAATTTGTGGTAGTTTTGGTTGTACTTACGTTAGTTGAGGATACGCACAACCAATGCTCTAGCTCCCTATGTAGCCTTGACAACACTTTGTCCTTACAATCATAATCAGGCCATTAATTTTTGTGCATACCATTGCTCAAGTCAAATGCTCGAGGCACTACACCCTGAGGTATGGTTATTGATTTTTATAGTAACTTCCATTGACAAATTGACAAATCTCCAACAAGTGGAATTCACGAAGAAGCCTAACCATGCTAAACTAAGGGAGGTTGGCTTCTTAGAGCTAGAATCTAATGTTGTGGCTCAATCACAGTGGTTTAACCCCTAAAGGCCCATTGTCCCCTCGGGGGACAATTTGGAGTTTGGGCAAGTTTCGTCATAAGAGGATTTTCAGCTACTGTACAAGACTGCGAGTTCCCAAACGCTGGGAACGCGATGCTGATGTGGTCGAGCGACTGCCACGTCAGAAAATAATAATTTTTTATTAATTTTAATTAAATATTTTAAAAAAAAATTTGAATTTTGAATTTTTTTTTTAAATCATTTTTTCTCTCTTTAATACATTCTGAAGTTTTTTGAAAAAAAATATTTAATTTAATTTTTTCAAAATTCAAAAATTCAGACCAGCAAGGGGCTGGTCTGCAGCAATGGGAACAATTTTGGGGAACACCCTTGAAACGGTCTTTTGGGGGCCCAAAAATCCTCTTATGTGACCTCAATTTTTAATGAATCTTTTTTGAAACTTCCTCATAAGATAGGAAAATTGATTAGCTTTGTAGAAATATAATTTTTATTTCAATTCGTGCCCGAGAGAAAAAGTTATACCACAAAAAGCCCAAATTTTAACTTGGTGGGCAGAAAAATCAATCCACATAAACTTGAAATTTAATTCTTAAATTCTTTTATCTTATAGATTATACTTTTGTCTATGTGTGAAGCTTTGATTCATTCCATTTGGTATAGTTATGTGAAAGTTATGAACAATCTTGTTTTCGGGCAATTTTTGAAAAAATAACTTATAGGATTCATTTCTGAATGCAATGTTAAATGTGCTTGCTAGAACAATTTCACCATTGGAATTATTGTGTTTCAATTCCACCTTAGAACTATTAACAATTTAATTTTTCTTTCAACCTTGGACCTACAACTACTTAATAATTTTTTAAAGAATAAAAATCAAGCATTTTTTTTTTGAATTTATTTTCCTAGACTTTCAACTCAATTCTTAAACACAAATTTTTTTTAATTCAAAGTCCATAGTGAAAAAAATTCAACAAATGGCAATCAAAGTCATCTGAAATTGTAGGATAGTGTTCAAAAAAACTATGTTTTCCAACTTTGAATGCTCATATCTTCCAATCTATACGGTCAAACTTCATGAAATTTTTACCACACGATCTTAGACAAACAAAGTAGAAGATCCTACGGTTAGATTGTACAAAAACACTTCTTTTTTGTTCTTTTAGATGAACGCACCAAAAATGGCAGTTTTAGTGGTTTTTGACAAAAAAATGGCCTTGGGCCTTTAAGGGTTAAGTTTGGAAGGACTGTCCTCCGTTCCATGCATGGTGTATTGCTACCAAGGCTTTTTTTTTGCTTTTTGGTGCCAAATTGCACCACCCCAAAAATGCAAAAAAACTTGGATGAAATCACTAGACAACTTTGAAGTTTAAAAAAAAATGAAATTGCCTAATTGTGGATGAAAATCATTCTATACATCCAATAAATGGATGAATGTTGCAATTTGGAACACTACTATAACATTTTATGTTGCCACTATGGCACTTCTTCAAAAAAATTTTAAAAAAGCCTTGATTGCTACAGTGCAAAAGAAAAACCCTGCGCCAAACTGTTTGAAGAGGTACTTTAGCGTGTGCCCGGTGGAGATGCACTTCAGGGATGATAAGTGACTGATAAGGTAGGAGGTCCTAAAATGGCACATGCTTTAGAATGGAACAAGCTCTAGAGGTACATTTTGCGCTCTTCAATGTACAAGCAGTCTACATTTGACAAGGTGGTCCATTTTAGAGCCCACTAAAATGAACTTTTCTGCAACTTCAGAAATTTGTAACTAATTCCTCAAAGGTCCAAAAAGTATGAAACAACTTGGATTAGATGTAAATTCCATTTTTCTTTTGATGAAAATTTATTGAAAAATACTTCGAGGAATTTTAGCTTCCCCAAAATGCAAATCAGCTGTTAAGTGGTCCATTTTAGGACCTCCTACCTTACCTTTGTAAAGTTACTCGATCTGCGGGGTCTACAGTTTCGCTTCATTTTTTATAATATATATAAAAATAACCGTGTGCTCGGAGCTAACAGTTTGCTAAAATGCCATCAAGTACAAAAAGGCTCAGTGGTCTTTAGACAATGTACCCAGAACAATTCACTGTAGGATCCAATTTCTAATTTCGCTGGAAGATTCTAACTAAAGACAGCGGCGCCTCACTCTGAACAAGTGAACCGAACTGATACCGGCATAACTTGTCCCCTTTTAGAACCTTGGGTGAGAGTGATTCAGAAGAGAGCATCACCTATTTTCAGCGTTCACAAACGATCCTACATTTTAGCATAACGTTTTCCAGAAATATTTTGCTCGACATTAAAATGTGAACATCGCAGTGACTGCTTTGACAATACAGCACATTCGGCAGCGATCTGAGCAACTCGAGCTAATCATAAAAGTCACGTTTGATACCAATCCTACTTCGATCACCGGTAATCCACAGGTTCCTGAGCAAGTAAATATAATCATTTGATAAAAGCATTAAAACTGTATTAAAAAACTAGACAAAGATCATGTCAACCTATTTCTAAGTACACAGGATGATACTACTACGAGAGTCTGTCTTGCATCACGCATTCAGCTCCCAAGCAGAAACACTCCAATACCAGTAAACGAACAAGTTCCAATTCAAAAGATGATAACACGAACGAAAACCTCAAAAGAGTCTGTCTCGCATCACGAATTCAGGTCCCAAGCAAAAACAATTCATTATAAGTGAACGAACAAGTTCCAATTCAAAAGATGGTAGCAAGAACGAAAACCTTGAGAAAAATGTTCAACTGCAACACAGCAAAAATGTCACAGATGGACGTGACAAGCCGCCTTCGTATTCACATGATAATCAATACTTTACACAGAAGCGCATCACTCCCATCTACTTAATTAGCTGAAGATCCAACCCACCACAGTTCGGGAGTAGAATCGATCACCCAAACTTGTAAAACTGAAGCAGGCCCATGATCGAGATTCTGCAATTCAAATTCCCTTGAACATGGCTCACTACGTACTCTGTTTACAACAGTCACATAAGATCGAAATCTTGGCAGGCAGACCGACGGATACTCTCAATTAAAGTCTCACTACAATCGATCTCCACCTCGCCGTGTTCACAACACGGTTCAGGATCGCACTTCTGTTGATCGATAAAGTCACCGAAGCCTGCATCACTTCCCTCACAGAAAATTTCTGTTCAAAACCAGGAGTACCTTGAAAGGGAGGACGCCATAGCTCCGTCGAAGCCTCCTTCTAAGTTGGGATTACTAAGACCTATCGTAAAATATTGGGATTTCAAGTTAGAGTTTCCACAGGGAGGTTTCAAAGTGTCGACAAGCCAGTCAAGTCCTTCGAAGACCCCATTGCAGTAAGACCTAGGATGTTGTGGCTACGTCGAAGTCTTCCTCTGCATTATACCAAGACCGTGACCTGTTGTAGAATATTGGGACTTCGAGGATGTAGTTTCCTTTAATTAGGAGGGTTTCAAAGTGTCAACAAGCCAGTCTAGTCCTTCGAAGACCCCCTTTCCAGTGTTAGCACAACAGCCTTGAACGTGCCATGGCCGATCCTCCACCATCGCCAAGTCCAACAAGTCCGTGAGATCGGCGACGCTCAAGCAGTGTTGCACGTCTTGCTTGTTGGCGTACACCAGGAGCTTAGCCTCTTTGAGTTCGGGCTCGTGCAGAAGCTTCTGAAGCTCTTTGCGTGCTTCTGGGACGCGACTGGAGTCGCTGCTGTCCACGATGAAGATCAAGCCGTGAGACTTGATGAAGTAGTGGTGCCAGAGAGCACGGATCTTCTCTTGGCCGCCCACGTCCCACATGATCATGGTGAGGTTGCGGTACTGGAGAGACTCCAGGTTGAAGCCCACCGTGGGTTGCGTCTGGCAAATCGCGTTGGGTTGGGTGACTCGGCGAAGGAGAGTGGTCTTGCCTGGTCAGCAAAAGGAAGAAAGCAGAAGTGTAAACAACAGCAAGAAAACAAAACCTGGCAGCAGATATCGGTGCTAACTTACTATAAGCACAAGTGGAGAAACCTTTGGATTGATGAAAGCTTCATCTGATGAGGCAAAGACATTCTTGAAAAGCGAGCCTGTGCTGCAGGGAGAGAGCCTCTCTTAGGGGAGTACGTGTCAACGAACCCAGAAATGGAACAAGCAACTAAGCTATGAGAGGCTCTCCCTTCGTAGCACAGGGTCACTATTCCAGTAAAACGGCTTTTAGAACTTCCCTTGCACGTGGCTTTCGTCAATCACCAATAAAAACAAATAGCTATGCTACAAGCGTCTGTCTGAACTTCAACAATGGCTTGATTTTTCAGTGAGATCCTACTCGAACTTCTTGAATTCAATGTGTAGTTGGTCATCCTTGACTACCCTACAAGAGGCTCTGTCCCCGTTACATTGGTTTGATTTCGGCGTAAGGTCCTTCTTCTCGATTCTAGCGCCATTAACCAAACATATTCGTTTACTGGGATCAAATTGAGGTCCACTCACTCTCTACCACTATAGTGGACGATCTACAATTGACGACAAAGTGGAAAACTATAAAACCATTACAAACTCGATCCTGTCTCCTTCACTAACTCTTGTCACCGAGAGTAACTCACTTGGTTGGCCTTGAATCACCACAAGCGGTTTAAGTCTAACAGTACTTGACTTCATATCTGCAACCCCTCACTACGAGATTACGTACAAAATTCCGAGTAAAAATAAAATAATATCACTAAAGGTGAAGAAGCAGTACCTGCGCCATCGAGGCCCAATAGAAGCAGCTTCTGGTGACTCTTGGAGCGTCCAAACTTGCTATAGAGGCGAGCTAAAATCTGCCCCATCAAACAAACAAACGCAATTCAATCCTCCTCACAACCATAGCATTCACACATCCAAACATTCAAGTTCCAGAACATCCAAAACTTCCAAAAACGCTACCTCCCCTCCACAACAGAGAGCGAGAGCGAGAAGGTAAGGAATCCAAGACTTCAGAAGAAAGCTGCCATACGGCAGCGATACTTCTATCATGAGAGCAGAGAGCTAAGTTATTGGAGCCCAGGACAGGTGCCATATTGCAGAATCTTTGTACAACCACTACTTACAAACTGTACCACTATCACCGCTTTACTCTTCTCACAATCTTTTGACAACAAGGCAACGGCGATTTCGCAACTACCGAGGAGCGAGCTGGGTTCAGTCCTCCTTGGCGCACTCTCATAAGATTAGTTCCCAATAATGCTTTCTAAACTAATATACTAATCGATCTCTAATCCAAATCCAATACGAAATGTTCAAAGCCAACACTTGCTCAACACGACGATTATCTAATCCTTCGGGATTATCACAAGTTTCTCAGATGAACGATGGAATCTGAATAAAAAAACAAAGCCCGACTAAGAGTGAACTCAGTGACGCCTGTCTACACATTTCCGGAATGGAAATCCAAGAACCATTGACAGTAAAATCTCCGTGTGACTGTTCTCCATTACAATCGAAAACTGGACTAACAAAGCCATCAATGTAGCTTAACCCAGATCTATCTGCTATTGCGGAAATTAGCAGCAGCTACAAGAATTTGCAGATTCACAACCAACATTCGAAAATGCGAAATTCGGAATTAGATTGCTGGTCACGAGCTTGATCAAATTCTCACTTGTTCATAATAGGACCCGAACGAGACGCTCTTGTTCTTCCCCGGACTCTTCCCCGGCGTCTTGTGCCCCGTCATAGCTCTCCCCAAAACTCTTCCCAACACCAGCCGATTGCAATTTCGCTCTAAGTTAATCAGCTGCGGCCCGCCCAAGTTGCAGTCCAAGAGTGCGAGTGCTCTGGGATTTAGAGTGCGAAGAGCATCGCTTTTCCAAGCCAATCCCGAAATGGGTAATGAGCGCCGTTCTGGGAGTGAGCGCCGGATCCAGGAGTTTATAATAAAGCAACGGGAAAGCCATTGATTGAGAACAACACGGTTTGCAGAAGCTCAGGCGCCGGTCCAGGCTTCAGTCTGCGTTCCTCTTTTACTGCTAATGGACTTCATTTACTCACGCTCACGTTCGCGGCCTGGCGAGGACCGAGTCTCAAAAGTAGTGCAACGAGCCAACGAGCCAATTGCGGACGCCCAGCCAATGGTGAAAGTAAAAAAAAAGTCCGTAGCTAACTTGAGTGGGGGTGAACTGACCCCCTCGTCCACTTGGAAAAATGGTAGAATTTTATTCTTTTTTGCAAATTTTGAATTCATATTTGCAGTCAAAGGCTCGAGATTAGCTAGGAGGACCATACAAGGTAAATTTGTTATGCACAAAATAGGGGGCTTTTTGTTTTACTTGCACTCTTGAAATTACTTGGAGTGGCTGACTGAGGGGGCCAGTTTACCCCTAACCTTCATTTGGAGTCTTTGATTGCAAATATGAATTTAGAATTTGTAAATTTTATCATGCACAACGAATAAAACGTTCCAACATTTTACTCAAGATAAAAACAAGGGGGCAAAACAAGCTCCAAAATCGGCTTGTCACACTACTATGGACGCAACCCCTGACAAGGGGCTAGGGTGAACTCACCCCCTCGCTTGGCTACTTGGGAATACGCTAAAAAAATAATTTTTTGAGGCATGGTAAAATTGGGAAATTCTGAATTCATATTTGCAATCATAGACCCCCAAATTACCGTATGGAGGTGCACAAGGTAAATTAATCATGCTTCTAGTAGGGGGCTTTTATTTTTACTTGCACCCCTGAAATGATTTGGTGTGGCCGAGCAAGGGGGCAAGTTGCCCGGTTCACCCCGCCCCTAGCGAGGGGTGGGGGAGGGATTGGCATTAAGGGAGAAACACCCATTTCCATCCCTGTACCTATACCTAGACCCTAGAGTACCACTAAATCTGTCCATAAGCATTCATTAAAGCATCCGAAAAATGTTTAATTCTAATTCGTTGACGTAGTTGTAAGACGCATGTATAGTTTTCATTCACTGACAATTGATTTCAACAAGTGTTCAATTAAAGGTACACCTACAGGACAGTTCCAAGTGGTCTAAGGAGCCAACACTTTGGATATTTGTAGAAATTACATACTGATTCAAAAAAAAAATTGAATATTCATGATTTTCACTCGCTAATATTAGAAAAATATCATTTTTAGAGAAAGATGCCTCCAACTATGCTGACTTCCTTATTTGGACGGTTTTGGGTGCTTCCACTGTATTTCTTGGGAAATTCGCCCCTTTGAAGTTCAAGATTTTAGATGTGGGGGTCTGGGGGACTGCCCTCACTGCAAGGAATTTAAATTTCACATCCTTAAAGGGCGGTTATAATAGTTCCCCCCTCATTAATGCAATCAGGCTTCACCCCCCGCCCGGCCATTTTGGTGCCACCAAATAAAATTTGGTGATTATTATTATTATTTTCACATTCCTTTTATTTCATTTGTGTGAATTCAAATCCAGGCTTCTTTTCAATGAACCAGATTTGATGGATTTGGGGAGTTAATTACCAGTCGGCTTGTGTACAATTATGACCTGATGAGTGGGGGGCTCTGGGGAGGTGTGGAACTGCTGATCTTTTATGGTTGTGTATTCGGGTATTTGGAATTGTTGTCCATCATTTCAAATTTGCTGACTGTAATACTTGGAATTGGTAATTTGTACGGTATGGTAGTTGGCACACGGTATTATTTACTGGCAATGGGACTGGGTAGTGGGTACAGTGTTTACCTTTAAGGTTTTTAATTTTAATTTGGAGAGGGCATTGTAGCAGTGATGAGGCGGGGGAAGATGAGGACATTTAAGTTATCCTGCAAAGACTTGGGAAATGACCCACGAAAAGACCCACAAGAAAATCCACGTGGTCAATCAACACTTGTAGGATTACTTTTTTCGTGGAAGCTTTGCACATTTCTTTTTTTGGAAAATGGGCGGTGACCATTAGAAAACAAAAGGAAAGAAAAACAATCAATTCTGCTCATGCGGGATATTCAACCTCGTGGGGAGGTTGATAGAGAGAGATGCCACGTGGGCTTGTGGAAACTTTGCATATTTTGTACATTATGTTTGGTTATTTTTCCTTAAATGTAATAGTTAAGTTCTTAGAGAGAGAGAGAGAGATGTGTACTAGCAATAGTCAATACTCAAATGTTTTTGTCTTTATATGTTGCTAAAGAACATATTGGAACAAATCTAGCTTGAAGACCAAGAATTAAAAGGCACTTACATTCTCCTATCAGACTGAGAAATAGCCTTCCATTCTTCAAGAATCTAATTTCCACCCTTGGGGCCATATTAAACCTTACAATTTGTGCATTGAAATACATCAATTCATATACTTTCTAAAAATGACATTTACTCTTAAGTCTACTTTATAGTCACATTGGGTGGCTATGGAAAAAGCCTTTCAATGTATATGGCTTGTCTTTGAAAGGGCAATCTCAAACTATAGTATAAAGTTAAAGGGGACTACAAAGTTAGTTTATATATATATATAGAGAGAGAGAGAGAGATCATCTTTTTCTTAAATGATTGGCTTTAAACATTTTCATCCAAAGATCCCAAATTTTTTTGTTAGGTCTACTTTTCTTAGTAGGCTCATTACAAATTTTAGGTGATTCAAAACCTAAATTTTTGAGTTGCCACAAATGACAATAAGGTTGTTCACATCATTTTCCAGCTTGGACTAAAAATTTGGAATCTAAAGTGACACATTTCTCTCATTAATCAAAATTTGCTATCTCTATGGCTTCTATAAAATTCTTGAATAGGGGATTGAAGTTCATCTAAAAAGACCCTACATCAAGAATAATTCTTGATATAGTAGTCTACAATTCATGTATAAGTAAGCATATATTCAAGATTCTAAACAACAAAAGTGTCTTACCACATAGTTCAGAAATGTTATTCCTTACTTCTTATGGAAAGATAACCTTAGTGTAGAAGTCTTGAGGTATTTCCTAAATTCTAGTTGATTTAGCATATCAATGGTGTAGATTTGGCTTCATTCTTTTACATAAAATGAACTCCCACTAATAATTGAACTGTATTGGCAAACTAGATGTATAAGGTTTATCAAATATTTGTAGTAGGTCTTTTTTGAGGGAATAGTGAATGAATTCACTTCACTCCCCCCCCCCTTCCTTTAACAAGTAAGTGACTTGTAGAAATGATTTTTTCATTTCCCTTGCATATATTTTTTCTAAACATGTACAATTACAATCAATATGTAATTAACAACCATATCAGCCATTATTTCACAAGTGTTTCTAAACACTTGGTGTAAGAATGAGGTCTTTTGCTTTGGTACTCTCCACAAGCCCAAGTGACATCTCACTATCAACCTCCGTCCAAAGTTATACATCCCACGTGAGCTAGATTGAATGTCTTTATTGCCTTTTGGTTTTTTATGGTCACGACCCATTTTCAAAAAGCAAAACAAAACATATCCCATATCCCATAGGCTTGTACTCATATCATGTATCCTATGCATGCACCCATATCTCATAACATAATATTATTTTGTTTAACATGTCTATATTTCATATATTATATTTCTATATATTCCATATATGTTAACCGTATGTATTCCATATATTGTACCCATATCAAAGTTTTTTGTTTTGATTTTGGTGGGTCAGCGGGAAAATCCAGTGTTATATTTTTGTTATATTATTTATTTATTTATTTGCCAGTATGTTTAATTAATTGACAAGATCTGCGTATACTTAGCCAGGGCACAGTCAAAACATTTGTTTCCTAAAACTAAAGATTCTCGCTGAGGACTCTTTCCTTTGGTTCTGTATAACTTACTGTTTCCCCTTGCAATGGAAATTGTCTACAGTGTTGCTAGAGACAATTAAAAAATGCTTAATATATACAGTACTGCAGGTGGACAGTGGTAATACTATTACCTCCTACACTAAATCATGTTCAATTTGCTAAATTTCACGATTATATTAAAACCTCATTGTGCATATTACCAAGAATCTGCCCGAGGTGATAAATCTGGGTCGGTGGGTTTCCCATATTTGCAATTGATATATTTATCTTCAGTTCTTCCGGTCCTTCTATTGCATTATTATTTTCATTTTCTGTCTTGTCTCTAAGGTGGGTACCGTATGTGCAGGTCAGTTTGGAAAATAACTGGGGGAAATTTGGAAGATGTTGAAATTTAGAAACCTATTTATCACTATTTTGAAAATTTTGAAAAAATTGTTCTTGAGAAACACTAGAAAAAGGAATGCATTTACACATGAATAGAAGAATCAATCCAAAATTAGGAATATCTTCATAAAGTGTCAAAAATGAAGAAATTCCCATATGTCTACCAAATTGTCAAATTGCAACATGTCAAATATTTCAGTATAAACCTGCTAAAATTGACCTACTCATATAGTACACCCTAAAGCATCGCAAATTGGTATTGTACCTAGTAACTAGTCTTTGGTTGTTTAGATTTTCATATAGCCTTATTGGCAAGTGAAAGCTTGTTCCAATGCACCAAAGGATGTAATATTTGGATGCAATGTGCAAAAATTATCAAGGATCAAAGTTTGTTTCTGAAAGCACTTCATTCAAATACTAGGTACATAACTAATTTGAAAAATGTACACAAATTGTGGATGGTGCTCTAAGGTTAGCTATACTTTTGGATGTCACACTTACCCTATATCACTTGATCTTAAGGGTGCATAGAGAGAAAAATGATGTGCATCTCCTAGAAATTGTTTAGATATCTAGAAAAAGTGGTTTCATATTTTTCTGAGCTTGTATCAATATAATATAAAATTTTGGAAAGAACTACATAGATGCACATATTGTAGAAACTAGACTAACACCAAAGTGGGCATGTATAGTATGTTTGGAAATACAATTTGCACATGTAGGCATTAATGAATTCTAAATTAGAAGTACATATGTTTTTTTAAATTAAATTAAAAGTTTGAACTACCATGTAGGCAACAATGCTAGTATGTGAGCATGAACATGTGAGCTTCTAATATGTATATAAGTAGATATACTACCACCTTTGAAGGTATTTATAGTAAAAATACCTATACTATAGGTACCTATAGTATAAATATATTCTTCTCATAAAAGGTTTCTATAGTATAAACACCTATACTATAGGTGCATCATCTTTGAGGCTCATAAGCTCACACTTCTATGCTCACATACTAGCAACCGTGTCATGTAGGACGATAGGAATTATGTTGATTGTAAATTTTCAAAATTTTATCCTCGAAATTGAAATTACAATGAATTTTTGAAGCCAATAAGTATTATTTATCAATAATTAATGTTTAGAGTCTTCCAACTTCGATCGTTTAAAAATCAGTTTCCCTCTCACTACTTTTAGACACGTGTCATAATCTTATTAGTCATAACCTTGAAAAGGACAAAAGAAAACATTCCAAGCTTAAATTCCACCTTAAGATTGGAAATAGGACATTCTACATGCTAGGTATTGGGCATGGTTGGTAATTGGTACTTCTACCTTAATGTAAATTATTTTTTGTGTATTCTACTCGAAGGTAAGATTGAAGTCAATCTACTACAATTATCAATTTATATCCCTTTTTGCTAGAAAAAAATCTTGATCTAAAAGTGACTATGTCTTAATAACAAAAATTATGAATTATGAGTTGAAATTTGGAAGTAGGTATATCCATTTGGAGCGAGGAATGTTTGAAAATAATAAATTCTCCATCTTGCACATGGTCACAAAGTAGGTTCCTAAGTGCATACAATTTATATAATGAAAAATGATCATTGATTAGTTCATTGGTGTAACTCAATTTCAACAGAGTTGCCCCTCCTCCAAAATATTAGTTTTTGGATTATATGCCTATTTTCTTTACAAATTAGATTGAGGGAGAAAATGGCTTGGAGGCCAGATGGGAGGGGAGACTAATAAACTAGATGAGAAGGAGGAGAACTGAAGGCCAGACAGGGGGAGTGCACAGAGAGTGGAAGGGGGGAGGGTCTGTAAACTGAAACTTTTCTTTAAAACTGAAGCCGGACAGAGACTAAGCTTAACAGAGCGCAGAGAGTGAGAGGGGGTAGTGTGCAGATGGTGTGTCTGGGTTTGCAAAACCTCCCTTCGAAAACTAAAAACTAAATCGGATGAAAAAAACGTTTAAAAAACTAAAAACTATAGTACGGAGAGCGTGCTGATAACGTGTTGAGTATAATAAACGAAACAAAAGCTCAAAACACAAACATCAAAGAATGCAAGAGAAAAATGTACGTCTAACATTGAAGAATGGAAGTATATACAAAGGGAGAGAGACGATCAATAGTACTCTCTCCCTATTGACTAAGAAATACTTTGTTGACTAATACGTCATGCCTTATGGGGAGCATTCACACTACGGTTAGAACCAGTTCTCAACAATACTGTTTCAAAAAGTTCACAAGAGAGCATTGGAAAAGTACTATTGCAGTATAGTGGGGTTCCAATCAAGGAAATTTTAGTGTAGCCAACTTTGAGAGCTTCCTGAGAGTTCAAAAATTGGTATTTTATCACAAATTTTTTACCATACCATAATCTATATGTCAATAACATGTGTACCAAATTTTAGGTCCAAAAAATTCACCATAAAAAAGTTATTCAAAATCGACCAACATGGGTAGTGGTGAGAAACATTTCACTACTTTCAACTTTGACACCCTCTTAAGGATTGAGTTTTTTTTTGGCCATGAAATTTTTGTCATGAAACAATCTCTATGTTTTTAATATGTATAAAAAATTTCAAGATAAAAAAATTAATTAAAAAAAAGATATTTGAAATCTCCCAACAGGTGTAGTTTTGAGAAAATTTTCACAATTGCCAACTTTGACACCGGCCCGAGGGCTGAAAAATTAGTTTCTTACCATGAATTTTTTTTGTGAAGTCACCTCTATGTTGATAACATGTGTTCCAAATTTCAAGTTCAAATAAATTACCAAAAAGAAGATATCCAAAATCTCCCAACATGTATAGTTGTGAGAAAATTTTCACTATTGCCAACTTTGACACTGTCCCAAGGGTTGAAAATTTGTCTATTTAACATGAATTTTTTTGCATAAGATCACCTCTATGTTGATAATATGTGTTCTAAATTTCACATTCAAAAGATGTACTTAGAAAAAAGATATTCAGAATCTCTCAACATGTGTAGTTGTGAGGTTGAGTTTTTACATCCTTGTCAAACTTTGCTCCACAAAATAACAATATAATAAGGGCTCAAAAACTCCTCCTCACAACTACACATGTTGGGAGATTTTGGATATCTTTTTTTGGTAATTTATTTGAACTTGAAATTTGGAACTCATATTATCAA
Source organism: Thuidium tamariscinum (assembly GCA_947034885.2). Taxonomy (NCBI): domain Eukaryota; kingdom Viridiplantae; phylum Streptophyta; class Bryopsida; order Hypnales; family Thuidiaceae; genus Thuidium; species Thuidium tamariscinum. The sequence goes on along the minus strand of OX344753.2, from coordinate 1,578,490 downwards.
CATAGAGATGACTTCCCCAAAAAAATTCATGGTAAGAAACTAATTTTTCAGCCCTTGGGACGGTGTCAAAGTTGACAATTGTGAAAATTTTCTCAAAACTACACCTATTGGGAGATTTCAAATATCTTTTTTTAAATTTATTTTCTTATCTTGAAATTTTTTATACATATTAAAAACATAGATATTGTTTCATGACAAAAATTTCATGGCCAAAAAAAAAACTCAATCCTTAGGAAGGTGTCAAAGTTGAAAGTAGTGAAATGTTTCTTACCACTACCCATGTTGGTAGATTTTGAATAACCTTTTTATGGTGAATCTTCTGGCCTTGAAATCTAGTACATGTATTATTGACATGAAGATTATGCTGTGATGAAAAATTCATGGTAAAATATCAATTTTTGAACTTTCGGGAGGCCTCAAAGTTGACTGCATTGAAATTTCCTTCACTATGATTTCGAAAACACCATTTTGATTGGGACCCCACTGTACAAAATGTTATATTGCAACAATTTAGTTTCACTGGAAAAAATACCTTTCATTGAAACTATAATGTTTTAATATAACTTTTTTACTGCAACAGTATGCTTTCAAACCTTCATTGAAATAGTACTGAAGCAATGGGGGGTTACTTTCCTGAGTGAGAGTCAATCTGGTTGTGAACAGATTTCTTCCAAAATAAATGATATAAAAATTTGTCTGAACCACTTCTTAGATAGACGAGTCATGTTGCATCTGGTGGTGGCTTAAAAGGTTTTTGAAAATACATCACAATTTGTTTGATTTCTTTTTACAAATGTGTACATCATGAATTCAAGACTTTATACAGGATTTATTGCACCCAAAAATGAATTATGTGACCATAAAATATAAATTGAATGTATTATCCCATTTAACCAATATTTCAAATGCAAGGGCACTAAAATGGAACAATGATCCATATTACAATCTTCAGTCTCTATACAATCCTATATACAATCCCATATTCTCAATTTCCCCTCAAAACTCAAGTACTGTGAGAACCAACCTTAATTGTATGTTTGTCAAATTGTTGATATTTCAATTACTTAAATTTTATATTAATTTAATTATTGCATCCAAAAGTTTGAAATGATGTATACCAAAATGACAAGGCACAAAAAAAATTTTAATTCCAAATTTTTTTTGACAAAAGTTAAAGTATTTCCAATTCATGATCAACAAAATTGAGTTTTAGACATAGCTAACTTTGAAATTAATTAATTTTTTTTCAAATCACTACTAATTTTTTCTTCAAACTTTCATAATAATGTGGAGTATATTGTACACTACAACTTTTGTATATATACTTTTTGACTTTATTCATTGATACTCACAATATGGTTGTTTGAATGGCGTGATGTTAAATCAGTCCCACAAAGTCCCTGAGTTTACCACAGGATAAATGCTGAAATTTTGTATTTTTTGCATAAATTTTTTTTTCAAATTCTGAGTTCATATTTGGCATCAAAGACCCCAAATTCGATCTGAGAGACCCAAATAGAATAAAAAACAAAACAAAAACATAAACCCAAACCTCATTCAACCCCTAAAAAAATGAGTTTTATCCTATTGGAGCCGCGTTCTACCTCTGTCGCACCTTCGTGGGACTGATTTAACGTCTTGCGTTTGAATGAAAACATTTCAGATTTTTACTTGGTTTCATTAGTTGCTATAGACTAAAGACTCTTTAGAGTCCATTGTCAACACACTTCAAAAATTCATGAAATTTCTTACTTTTTCCATAAAATGAATATTCAGTTCCTTCCTTCATTTCTCACATTTGCATTCGTCTTCATACAAGGAAAAAATTTGAATTTTCTTAAAATAATAATAGGATAGACCACTCATTCTGCCTATCAATCATAGCTAGGTTTACCTTACTAGGCATTTGTTTTTTTGTCATTATCGTTACTCTAAGTTAGGCAAGATGTTAGAGTATTCCCATAGGGCCTCAGGGAGCGATGCAAACACTGTGAATGACCGTGCCTAGCTGCAAATCTTGTCCTACAGGAGGCACTGTGAACTAAAAAAAATAACAGGCCATGGCCAAAAATGGCCAAATGGTGGAGACTGGCAATGGCTTGGTATGTCAAATGACACAGTCTTCCACGTATAAAGCATAGCATAGAAGACTTTTTTCTGCATATGGGAGGCACTGTGAGCTTTCTATGATGACTTGGCACACTTATAGTCTTGGTTCCCATGCCGAGTCCCCTTCCCTGAGTCTTATGCCCTTCTCCCTGTGGGCCAATGGAGCGCCAAATGACCGGTTGCATTACTTCAGCTCTGCAAACCAGCCCTGCAAACCAACCCTGCCTGTGCTTCTCCATTGTGTAGCCCGTGGGGATGCTCTTAAATTTGTCTCACGAAATGGGTTTAGTAGGATATAACTCATGTTATCTAGGATAAAAGTGAAAAAGACCCCTATTTTTGTACTGTATTTTTGGATATGCTCTTAGCCATCCTTGACTAACTTGGGGTATGAATTCAGAATTTGCCAAAAAAAAATTGTGCAAGAAATTAAAAAATTCAGCGTTTACCCCTGGGGTAAACCCAACCTGCTGGTCCCACTTTGTGAGACGGGTTTAATATCCCGCCTAAGTTAGTTGCCCAAGGAGGATTGACTTAATAAGGGGTGTTTCACACTACAGTCGAGAGTTGTCCAAGTCGAGAGGCCGTCGATTCCACGAATCAGATTCTAAAAACCATGATTTTCACCAATCAGATTTTTGAAAACCACGACCTCTTGACTTGGACGGCCATAGTGTGAAACACCCCTTAAGTTAGGAGTATTTCATTTTCTCACTTGCACAAGGTCATGGTTGCTGTCAGCAGATGATCTTCCACAATTCTATTGAGAACCTTCCATAATTAACTTATACAGTGCTTAATTTTGATTCCATAATCCATACACTTAATTGCAAAACAGGTTTAACTTAGAACAAGCATGCTCATAAATTTCATTCCACATAGAGACTGGAGCTTATCATCGAGTGCTTCACCTCTTCCATTGGGGTCCGGGTGACCTAGCCCCCTCACTCAGGCGCTCCAAGTGATTTCAGGGGTGCAAGTAAAACAAAAAGCCCTCTATTTTGTGCTCATCTAATTTACCCCAGAGACACCTCCTTGCTAATTGGGGGCCTCTGATTGCAAATATGAATTCAGAATTTGCAAAAAATAAAAAATTCCAGCATTTTCCCAAGTGGCCGAGTGAAGTGTCAGTTCACCCCAACCTCTATTGGTAGGGCTAATTTGAGTTAGAACTACTAAACTTGACCACCATAAGCTAAACCACAATCAATTTTTGTCCAATGAATAACAAAGAATTTTTCTATGTAGGATAAAAGTGCAACTATTCATCCTCAAATTTTTGTGTAAAAGGGAGTTATTGTACAATAGTTTGACTTCCAATTAGTGCTTATGGATTTTAAGGGTTAATAAGATGTTAAAGCATTATCTTTGGCACTTCGATCTTGTTTCAAATCAATGCTCAAATTCTAAAAGAACAAAAATTGAGGTAATGCTCACCTACTCTAAAGGAATCAACAATATGGTAAAATCCTAAGGTAATATGCATTTAATTCCTAAAGAACTATTGTCCCCTATAGAGACAAAAATGGATTTCAAGTAGGTTCCTATTACATCAATTTTTGGTGAAACTTTTTCAAACTTTCTTATAGGATAGAAAAGTTGACTAGCTTTGTGGGGATATAAATTTTATCTCAATTTGTAGCCATGGGTAAAAGTTATAACACAAAAAGATTAGAATCGAAGTTAGTAAGTAGTACCAAAAAAAATGCAAGAAGGTAAAAATTTTCCTTAAATATTATATTTTTGTCTACATGTAAAGCCTTGACTCATTCTAAATGGACTAGTGATGAAAGTGTTATAGATGATCTTACTTTGGAGGCAATCTATGCACCTTTTTAAATAAACAATTGCTAAGAAAATCCTACTATTTAGGAATTATTGTGTTTGAATCTAATCTTAGAGCTATTGAATTTTTTTTTCAATCTCACATGTACTTTTATTTCTAAAAATTTAAGAATATAAATCAAGTGTCTTTTTATTAAAAAAATTCCTAGACTTTCAACTCGAATGTTCAACAATTTAAAAAACAAACTCAAAGTATATATTGCAAACAAATTCCACAAATGACAATAAAAAAGTCATCTATAATTGCAAGCTAGCATTCAAATTTCTTTTTCATTAACTTTGAATGCTATTATCTTCCAATTTTTATGGTCAAATTTCATGAAACCTTTACTACACAATCTTAAGCAAACAAAGTATAAAATCTTATACTTAGATTGTAAAAAAAATTCCTTTTCCTGGATGACCATAAGACAAAATGTAGATTTTGGAGTGTGCTTTTCTTCATAGAAAAATAGCCTTGGACCGTGTATGAGGGGTTAAAGCAACCGGGGGGGGGGGGGCAACTGAACTCCTTGAGATGAATTTCTGTGGGTTTTGATGGGATGAAAAATGGAATTGGCATGGAACCTTTATAATTTCTTTTAAACCTTTATGGAATTAGGTACAAATTTTGAAGTTGGTCATCTAAAGGACCCTTCTAAAATGTACATTACTTATATTTTGATGAAAGGAAAATGTACCTTTGCATTAGTGGTTGATTTAAAAGTAGGGACACTTTTAGAGCACCCTATATTCTAAGTTGAGATTCATTCATTCACCCTACTTCTGTCTTGCACTTGTTGGAGACTTTTTACTCCCAATAAGGGAGAGGCACCTAATGGCGTCCTTGTACCCAATGTCGTCCATTTCTATAGCACACAATCATTTCAGGCTATAAACGTAGGTAGGCAGTACATGGCTTATTGCTTTTAACCTAAAACAATAAGTGGTCTACAGTCCCGCTACATTTTTGTTCTAGAATGAATGACTAACTTAGAAACGGACAGCATTGGGTACAGGGACGTCATTCGGTGCCTCTCCCTTAGAAGTATAAAAAATAAGGTAAGAGGCTCTTAAAGCAATCATTTAAGAGCTCATTGCCTTTATAGGGAAGCTAAGTTCTTTGAAACAATTTTTAGTAAATTTTTTAAGATAGAAAAATATCTAATCCAAGTAATTTCTTTTGTTTTAGACCTTTGAGACATTAGAGAGGATTTGAGACCTCCAAAAGATTGTTTCAAGGTTGTTCCTTGAGATTGTTCCCTATATTGTGAACTATTCATTGTTGGTTTAGGTATTCTAATTCAAATTTTTTTAAATACTAAAATACTAAAAAAATACTATTCATTAATTAATCTATTATCATTATTTGACATGGTAGTCTCCCAACCACATCAAATTGCTTGATAGCACTGTTCCTAGCGTTTTCACAACATTCTTAGAGTTTGAAAACTCACACTCTTCCAGCCAGACCTCAAATCTCCCCTAAGGTAGGAGGCTTGAGCTTTGACAAGGCATTGTGAACCAAACAGGACTCAAAGGTACATTTTGCTTTTTGTAATATACCAAAATGTACAAACAATGTACATTCTAGGAGGTGGTCGCTTTTAGAGCCCCATAGTATTTCAACTTCAAAATTGCATAACTATTTCCACAAAGCTCCAAAAAATATGAAACAACTTGGGTTGGATGCCATTTCCTCTTGTTTTTGAAAGAAAATTTAATTGAAAAATATTTCAAGATGTTTTCACTCCCCAAAATTCAGCTTGAGTGCTTAGATGGTCACTTTATGGACCTCCTACCTTAATGAGTTAATTACGAATCTTCGAAGTTGAAATGCAGGAGTCATAAAAACAACCACCTCCGGCTTGAAATTTACATTGCTAAGTTAGTACATTGAAGAAAGCAAAAATGTAAGTTACCTCTGTGCCATGTTTGCTTTTACTGCCCAGTCCAAGTTCGAGCCTCCTAACTTAGTCTCTGATCCGGGACCGCAATGCTCGCGGTGGGGATCATGGAACATGCAAGACCCAAAATGCAAGTTATTGGGCACAGACTTGGCTCTCAAAACATGCTCCATTTCCTGTTGGGAAAGTGATTTGGGCGGCTCTCCAGTCCTTCAAAAATTCCAGACACAACATCAATGTGGTCCACCATACTGCAAGCTAAATGTACAAGAGAATGCTCTAGTGATCCCATAGCATTGAAGATGTAAGGTAGCAGCATCCATAACCGTCAAAATAAGGAATTTCAGCATATTTAGAGGCAGTTTTTCCCAAAAGATATATTTTTGCTGTATTAGCAATTGAAAATCATGAATTTTCAAAAAAAAAATTAGAATTTTTGGATAAAGTATCAAATTTCTATGAATTTTTGAAGTAGGACTCTGTAGGGCACCCTAAACCACACTCTAGTAAAGTTGCCTTGATTCTCACACCAAAATTTTAAAAAATCAGACCCCACCAACTACAATCAAGCATTGGCATTGTTTCAAGGCACGTCTGACAACATTTTAAGATAACTCTACTATCAGTAATTGGGTGCACTAACGGTTATGGATGCTGCTACCTTAAGGTAGAATAATCCATTGTGGCAGAAGTAGGCGGAGTTTGCCCTCGTGGCATTGGTAATTTTGATTTACTTTGAGATTTCCATACAAAGACAAGTGTAAGAATCAGTGAGAACAATTGGAATTATATTTTTTTGACAAAGTATGAATTTTTTATGAATTTTTGAAGCATGCTACCTCTCGTAGTCCAAAAGAGTCTTGAGACTATAGGAGAAGGTTCAAAAATTGCTCATGCTTCTGAAACTGTCCCTATAGAAGTTCCCAAAATCATGCAAAAGATTGACTATAAGAAGAGAATTTTTTTTGTTGTAATTGACAATGAAAAAGAGTGAGCAATTTATGAGTTCTCTACACATGGATTTGCTGACTATACGGAGTGATCTTTGCTAAAAATAAAAATGAAATCAGCACAAAGAAAAGGCAAATTGCACTTAATAAAGTGTAGTAATATCTTTATGAATGTGGGGGGTAAATTGAATAAACATATGCAGTGCATGCATGTAGGAAAGTCATTAATTTGGAAGCACCATTTAGAAGTAAGTAGTGTTTAATGAAGTCACCATTGTAGAGTAATTTAAATAATTTGGTGCATACTCTTCAGACTCTATAAGGAGTATGCCAAGCATAGTCTTCATGCATTTTTGAAATGACATGCATTGTTTTCATTGCTATAGGGCTTCATTCATGCTCCTACCTAAGAACACTATTAGCGACACATAGTATTCCAACTTTGATTAAGTATAAATAAATCACTGTAACTCACAAAATTATGTTGGAAATTGGACTTGAAACCTCCTAAAATTTTCCTTCTTTGGAATTTGATTAAAAAGTCAAAGCCACCACTATTTTCCCTACAGAGGACATTCTTGCCTTAGATGGTTCATTCACAAGCCTCCTCCCTTACCCCAAAGCCAATAAAAAAAAATATAACTATGATGGCCATCTTACTTACCTTAAGTAGAAAATAATATTTTCTAATTTTATCTTTATTAAATTATGTTTTGGACGAAGACAATAGAAATGGCAATTTTGAGTTTTTTTTAATAATCCAATCAAAAGAAGTCTGAATTGCATTCATTGAGAAAAAGATTTGGTGTTTTGTTCAATGATTGATATGTTATTAACAATGAGTCATTCACTTGGTGTTTTGAATGGGTGTTTTGTTCATGTCTTCGTGATGGTTTATTCTATCATTGGATTTGTAGAAAGTTGTATGTGTAATTAAATAGTTTTTAAGGGACATTTGAAGTTCTTTAACCCCTAAAGAACCAACTAAATTTGGTAATATAGCAATTTTGGACAAATACATGTGACTAGAGATTTTCATATTTTGGCCCAAATTTTTATAGAAGGTGCAGATGAGGAATATCTTTCATGTATTCAAAAAATTACAACATTTGGAAATATGAATCAAAAGTTATAGCCTAATATGTTACTTTTTTTTGTAAATGGGCAATTTGGGTAGATTGAAAAAAATCACTTTTTCCAAAAATAAAAAATTGAAATCGATTTCCTTCATTTATATATGCCTGGAAAGCTTTAAATCATTCCATTTTGATCCATGAGTCAAAAGGTATGAGGTATTTTTGTTTGTGGGCAGTTATGGATTCTCTACCCTAAAATAACTTTGAAGTCCTTTATTTTACTCAATTTTCAATATTTTTTGAAAAGAAATCCTAGGATGTAGATTTTACAATACAACATTCCAAAAATTGGGATTGGCATTTTTCAATTCTACAATTATATTTTTAACAATTTTGTATTTAGAATCATTTGCTATTTCTTTTTACTCACTATTTTTTTCTATATGTTGTACAATTCTAAACAATATGAAATCTTTTAGGGAAGAACCTACTTGGCCTTAACAATGTATCCAAAAGTGGCGTACCACCCTTGACTAATTAATTAGCCCCCCCTTCTGTCAAAATTTTTTTAGGCCATTGATTGTTTTTAAAAAAATTGCTTACCTTCAAAATCACCGTTGATTTCTCAAAAACTGATCTAGAGCCGTTGACATTAGAGGGGATTTTAAGGCTCTAAAGGGCCGTTTTTAGGATTGTTCTTGAAACTGGTCTGGGAACGGTTGGCCGCAATCAAGCCAACATTTTCAAATTTTTTTTTAGATCCTGAAATATGAAAAAAAAAACCAATTTTTTTAATTAAAAAAAAGAGAATTAATGACATGGCACGGGCTCAACCACGTAGGATTCCTACAAACTTATATTCCCACGGCAAATTACGCGATTTTGGGCTGTGGGAACTTGCAGGCTCCTAGAGCCCTCAAATCTCTCCTAATGTCTTGTGAGATTTAATCTAAGCCATTCAAATATGGATGCAGATATAGTATGATATACGAAATATGTAATGAATACTAAACTTGTGTATGGATATAGATACAATACATATACGTTACAAAATATAAATACAATACAATATATATATACGGATATGAGATATGGGATGCATTATCCCATATCGTTTGTCAATGAAGTTGCTTACTAAAAATTACAAGAAAGAGGGGAGGAGGGGGGAGGGGATTAAAAAACTTAAAATTTTAAAATTAAAATTAAAATTGGTAGTTATTGCCATTTTTTGGTACATTGTTCACACAATGTACCCAAAAGTGGCAGTAATTGCCAACTCCACAATGAATCTAAAGAAGCACAACCATTTTGGACCATTTTTCATATGATTATTGCCTTTTGAAGCACAACTGCCCTATTTTCCATAGGGTGGCCTGAAAATGATTTTTCAGCATTCAAAGACTAATATCTTGCAATCTACATGGTGAAAATCTATGGAATTTTTTGTATAGGTTTTCAAACTAGATTACTACAAGACCATGAGGTTACAATTTTTTTTAAATGTTTTTGAAAAGAAATTGGTATTGAGCCTAGAAATGATAATTTTTGACTGTTTTTGGAGTAAATATAGACGAGGAACTTAAGGGAATAAAGGCTACTAAAATTGAGATTCCAAAATTATTTTTAAATGGGCATTATTTAGCTTGTTCAAATGACCAATCAACCCTTCACATCATGGGCAACAAATCAATCAAAATGATGAACTTGAACAATCCTACACCACATCATGGGCTACTTCAAAGCCACTATTCAAAATTTTATCAAACTTTTTAATGCAAAAACTACAAGTTCAAGTTGTAATGTAAAACCCAAGACTTGGTTTGATAGGTACATCTTGTGAAGACAAGGATAATGATATCAAAGAAGTTCACATATAGTTGAGTATTGGAGGAATTTTTTTGAAAATTCTCTAAAAACTCACTCCCTTAGGCTAAATATGTTGTGTGTAAGCCTTTGAAGACAAATTCCCATCATTTGACTAAGAAAATTCTTCAGTTTCTTAAAATATTACTTAAAGATCTTTGAAGCAACCCTCACTTTTTCTTCAAGATAAACTAGATCTAATTCAAAACATACACACAAGCATATAAGCATGATTTTCATTGGTAAATTGTCTTTAAATTTTGTAGAATCTCATTTGCAATTGAAAAATGACTCAAAATTCTCTTAGCCTATAATTTTGGGCATTACATAAACAAGAAAGGAGTGATTGTGAGTCTCTATCTTAAATAACAATAATATTAACTTATTTATAGTAGATAGAAGAATTATCAAATAAGAAAAGCATTGATATAAAGATACACAAAGCAAAATGAAATATGAAATGAAATTTTTTTCTTAAAAGTATAAAGAAAAAATTGGATCCCTCCATCTAATTAGTCAAATAGAGAGGGGGGTCTAACTAGTCAAAATCTCCCTTCCTACCAAGCCCTAACCACATTGTGCAATGTAAATGGAGTTGTAGATGAAAATTGGAAACTACGATTCAAAAAACCATAGTTAGAGCAAGAGCCTCTCTCTTGTCCAAAGAACAAAGTCAATAAACTATGAGTATTCAAAGTGTTGATTATAGATAAATCCAAAATCAACCATCATTCTTTACAATCAAAATATATACATTTTAGGCAAGAATGTTTGGGGGTCTATTTTGCAACAAACTCACATTTATAGGATATCATGGTAATTCCATGTCTTCCTTGCAATTAATAGAGCTAGTGAGTTTCCAAAGCTATAAAAGACCACATATGCATCATTAAACCTTTTTTAGCCCATTGCTACACATTGGAATTGTTGGAGGCTCTAGTTGTGCAGCAAAGCAATGTATAAGGCACCCTCCCAAATGTGCCTTGGACCTAAATGTATCATCATCATCACTTTGGGTACATCTCCAAAATCAATATGTACTTGAATCCATATCAAAGCAACAATTTTAAAACCTCTATTCAAAATTACTTCAATCCTTTTTAACTTTTGCATACTCTATCTGAATGTTGTGTTTTCTAATGCATTGAAACCTCCTTTCATTTGCCAACAAGAAAATCAATGAAAATTTGATTCACTTCATAATACTAATAACTAGGTACAATAGCAAAAAGTAGTAAGTTGGGGGATACCCACTTTACACTACCCAAAGGTCAAGTTGACAAAAATTAAGTAATTGTTGAAAGACAAAAAGTGACATGTGTCATCTTGTCATTGATCTGAAGTGATGTGCACCCCTAAGAATCTGACGTGGAAATTCAATTTCAGAACTAAGCTGCCAAATCGAACCTTCATATTCGGTACATTGTATCTGAAGTCAGTCGACTGATGCGTGCTTGACATGCGGCAGCACGCAGATGTAAGGTAAGAGGTCCTATAATGGACCATCTAAGGTCTGAAACAAAATTTCAAGGAGGTAGAACTTCTAGAAATATTTTTCAATAAATTTTCCTTGAAAGAGAAGTAGAATTGATATTTAACCCAAGTTGTTTCATATTTATCTCAGCTTTGTGGAATTAGTTATCAAATTTTGAAGTTGAAAGGGCATAGGGCTCTAAAATGGTGCCCTACCTCAAATGTACATTGTCAGTACACTGCTATAGGCTATGAAAAAGAAACATGTACAAATATTGTACATTTGAGGTAGGGCACCATTTTGAAACCTACTCCATTTAAGAGCCTTCTACCTTATTGCTTGCCACGTAACAACAACAACAAACATGTTGGTGAAATTCAACGTGTTTGTGATGCCAACCAACCTTTTTTTTCCACCACCGAGTGGCCAGATTGCACCATTTCAAAATAAATGTCTTTTTTTTGCCAGAAATTCTTTAGTTCTCTTTAAAATATGGATAAAGTTGCCAAATTTGGATGAAAAAGTGTATGGATATGACAGAAAAGTGTTTATAAGTCCAAAAGATGGATGAATGTAAAAATACAATGCTTCACCAAATTTGAAGTGATCGCCATCTTGGCACTTTCTCAATAAGTAAAAAAAAAGGGCTGATGCCAACCTCAATGAAGGGGTTGCCATGGGCTTGCTTCCTTGGCATTTGGCCTCCGTCAAGCCTCTTTGCGGAGGACAACGCACCCAATTTGCATTTAAGCTTACTTATTGACCGACCACGTAGTCATGTACTTATATGCGCGGTCCAGAGGGCTTACACCTCCGACTTTCTCTTTCTAAGTTTTCTCAGTAGAGGCAGCTTTCTTGGAGCAGCTTGTGTGGCTTTAGTTGTTGCCCAGGGCTTTTCAATTGTGTCCAGAATTTGGACAGTTTTTGAGTCTGTAGAAACCTGGGCAGGAGCTGCAGCAGAAGTCAACAAAGTGTACTTGTAAGGTAGGAGGTTCTAAAAGCGTTCAGGCTCTAAAATGGAGCACCTCTTTAACCTTCTTTTTTTTGAAACAAATGAAATGGGATTTCATTGCCAGAGTAAAAATACAACAACCACCAGCCACAGGTGACCTGGTGGGACAACAGAAAGGGCAAACAAAAACAAAGCAAAGTAACAAAACGAAACTGGCAGACACTGAGGAAGCAGAGGTACAACACACCTCCTTAACCCTTGAAGGACAGACTGATGGCCATGGAAATCATGCATTTTGATACCATGTGATATCATCTACTTTGAATGAGTCAAATATACTCATTGGAAGTCAAAGTATTGTAGAAGATCTCTCCTTTTCATCCCTAATATTGAGGATGAATAGTTGCACTTCCGTCCTACAAGGAAAATTTTTATGTCGTTCATCGGACATTAAAATGTCCATGATGTCCTTTCTAGGTTAAAGGTGCACTATATTTACATACTGCTTTTTAATAGGCTTCAACAATGTACATTTGACTTTGAACATTTCTAACTTAAAAATTTTACGCTACAAAGTTTTGAGCTTTAAATCTTTATAGTGCAAAATTGAGTTGAAAATCTAGGAAAAATAAAGAATTTTTAAAAATAATAATTTTCATACTTAAAGAAATTATTAAGTAGAAGTAGGTACAAGATAGAAGGAAAATCTAAAATATTAATATCTTTTAGATGGAATTAAAATGCACTAATCCTACTGGAGAGATTACTCTAGCAAGTAAACTAAACCATGAATTTTTTTTTCCTAAAAATTTCAGAAATTGCATTAAAAAATGAATCCTACAAGTTATTTTTTTCAAGAAGATGCTCTAATTGCTCGAAAAACAAGAGTGTTCATAACTTTCTCATAATAAATCCAAATGAAATGAATCAAAGATTTATAAATAGAAAAAATATATAATCTATAAGAAAAAAAATTCAATTTTTTTTTCAAAGTTTTTTTTGTTGCCCAAACTGCCCGTTATCCCCTATTTTGAGCTTATTTGGGCATAACTTTTGTTCCCATGCATCAATTGAAAAAATAATAATATTCCTACAAAGATATTTAGTTTTTCTATCTCCAAAAAAAGTTTCAAAAAATCAGGACAAAATTCAGCCCATAGGTACCTACCCGAAATTGCATTTGTCCCCCAAAGGAACAATAATCCTTTAAACATTAAAGAATTTTTAATGAAAAATATTTAAAGATGTTTCACCTCCCTAAATTCCTAATTATGAACCTCCTACCATACTAGCAATGGTGCACAATGAACCAATACTAACAATGTTGGCAATAATGTTGTTTTTGCCACTTTGGCATCCCATTTGCACCAAAGTAAGCTAGGAGGCTCAAAAACCACTCATTCAAGGATTGGTCTACACTTTTTATATATTTTCTTATATAAGAAAACTTTCAGCTCATTTTTTAGAGAAAGGAAAATAGATGGAGAATGGAATATAACTAATTTCATATTTTTTTTGAAGCAATATTTAATTATCATAGAATTTTCAATCAAGTTGTGTTATAAGTTCCTATTTAATTCCCTAAAGGTTTTCAATCATGTTTTCACCAAAAGCGTTCCAAAATTGTGATTTCTAATACACGTGCAAAATTTTAGAAATGAATCATTTTTTGATACATGTAACCATAGGATCTTATAATTAGTTTGTTTGAAAAGATGTGGAAAAATTTCAGAAATTTTCACCATGTAAATTGCAAGATATCACCACTTGAATTGACAAAATCCATTTTTATTCCTACAAAAACCTAGGCAGCTGCACTTCATAAGGTCACATTTGTATGAGAAAATGTTCAAAATGGTGGTTACTATTTGAATTTATTCTTAAATTCAACTTCACTACATGCTCAAAAAATTCCAAATCATTTGGAATTGTACAACATGCAACGAAAATATAGCAAGTAGAAAGAAGTAGAAAATGATTCAAAATATTATTCAAAATGATTCAAAATATTATTTATTCATGGAAATGAGAAATGCCAATCCCAAGGGTTGTAATATTGTAATAAACAATCTTCACCCAATGTTTTAGTTTCTTTTCATAATTATTTAAAATTGAATTAAATAAAGGATTTCAAACTTTTTTTTTGTAGCATAGAGATTCTATTACTACCAACAAATTACCCTAAACTAAAACTCCCTACAACTTTCATCTCATTAATCATAATGGAATGATTCATAGCTTTCTACATAGATATAAATTTAATAAATCAATTTCAAATTTTGATTTCTTAAAGAAGTAATTTTTAAAGAAGTTTTTTTTTTACCTGGGCTACATGCCAAGCACTGAAAACTACATATCATGCAATAAATTTTTAAATATATAGTCATAAGTTATGAAAATTGTTAGATTTTAAAGGTACACCTATGAATAAATGTTTTGTGAAATTTCAAAGAAAAAAAATAAAAGCTCCATTTGTAATGAGCTACCTAAAATTGCTATATTGCTAAAAAACCACAGTTTAGGGCTTTAAGGGTTGAGATCCTAGGTCTCCTATGAACAAAAACAAACAAAAACAAAACAAAAATATAATCACCTAATTTTTTATGAAAATGTAATTATAGATATGTGAAATGTACTATTGTAATATCTTCTATCCAATATGAGGATGAATGTTGAAATCTAAAGTACCACTATGATACTTAATATAACTACTTTGACACTTCATAAATTAAAATGAGAAGAAATAAACTTAGTATACGCATCAATTGAAGGAGGGTTGACTTCCTTCTACCTTCACATTTTATCCGTGGGAATAACACTAAGGAAATATTTATTTTCCATCTATGATCAAAATTGCAAATTTAGTCATTTATATTTGGGATGTCCCAAATTCACAAGGAGGTGAAGAAATGCAAAATTCTTACAACAAAAATATAGGGGGCAATTCCTACATTCACCCTTTATTGTTTATTGTATGTGTGTGTGACAATGGCTAGAAAAGTGGAAGAAACTAAAAAAAAAAATTAAAATTTTAAATTTTCATTCCCTTCCCCACCCCCACCCCCTCGTCTTGTAATTTTTCAAAACCACTATCATTGACAAACACTATAAGACAATTCATCCCATATTTGTATTTGTATTTATATCTCGATACTATATCCATATCCCTATACAATATCCATATCTATGTATTGTATCCATATTTGTACTCATACTCATACTTGTATCCAATATCCATATCCGTACTCATATTTGTATCAAATATGTATATTTGTATTCAGTATTCACTACATATTCACATACATTAATATATCCATATCTAGTATTTATATACGGTATTGTATCCATATCCGTATTTAGATGAAATCCCACAAGATCAACAGCTTGTGATTTTTTGAAAAATCAATGCTAAATTTAAGGATAAGCATTTAAAAAAATCAATGGCCTATAAATTTTTTGAGAAACGGGGGGTGGTTAATTAATTGACAGGGGGTGTACAATTACTTTTTAGGGTATTGCATTGTGTAGCAAGGGGGGGAGGTAATCCTCCCTTGCTTTGTATCTCTTTCTTTGTGTGTGTGTATATATATATATATATATGTATATATATATTATCCCTTCAAATATTGAATTCTAAACTACTATAAAAGGATACTAGTAGACAACGATCATAGAGGTGTTGGCAAATCACACCTACCAATACAAAGTTTGTTCAATTACAATCCAAAATGTTGTGTTGTTGGCTAAATTCTTATATTTGTAAGCTTGATTTGCCAAAACCTCTATAATTTTTACCTTTAAGTGTTTTTTGAAGTAGTTTATATTCATTGTACATAATCTAAATTTGAGTTTCCTTCTACCTATTCAAAGTACTATTTAATGCATTTGCAATGATTAGAAAAGGTCAAATTTTAATTATATAGAGCAATGAAAAGTTATTTATATTTGATGTGCCTAAGTATACCAATCCCCTCAATACACTGAACTTTTAATGTATATTAATGTATATTAACTTTTCACATTTATACCAATGCTTGACAATTTAATCCTTTGAGGTTCAAGCAACTATAAATGGATTGATTTTTGGTGTCTATGAATTTAAGGGTAAGAGATTTTGCATCAACAAAAGTCTTAAGTAGCTACTTTTATTCAAAGTACAAATCATTACCAGGGTAGGGACAATCAAAAGCTTTAGGAGCCTTAAAGCATCACTTGGCCATATGTCCTTAGTAGAAACATCTCCTAGCTCAATATATATTTATTGTTGAAGAAACAATTTTAGAGCATATACCAAAAAAACTTTAATCTCTCATAAGTTTTGTATATAATATTCAAATGATGCATTCTTTGGTGCATTGAAATTCATTGGTGCACTAATTTATTTGTAATGAAAATATAGAAATTGTACTTGGTAGAAAAAATGATAGTTTTAGGTATTCCTACCTTAAATGGAGATAGCCTCTTGCAATAAAGCTTGTTATTTCTAAAAAAAATGTCATGATCTCAACTTTACAAGTTCCTTTGTGGATGTCACTAATGTAGGTGAATTGAACAACACAATTCATTCTTAAGTGTCCAAATGACCAAATGTGGATTTGAAATCTCTAAAGATATATAAAAAAAATACATTGTAGTAATTTGTGAAAATTGGAGCTCTTTTAAAAAAAATACAAGTTAGAATGTATAACTAGGATGAAATTTAAGTATTGAACAATGTAATATTCCCTTGCACTTATATAGAGTCATGTTTCCAAAAATAAATTTAATGAAAATTGTTATCCATAAGCAAAAATATTATCAAAAGAATGAAGTAAAATGAGAAAATTATTAATACCATTTACTACCCAATCAACCCAACAAACAAGAAAATTTCAAATATATTCAAACATTACCAAATTAGAGCAAGAACATCGTGAACAAGGATTTTAAGTGTTCATTAGGTTTATTTCTATTATTCTTAGTATGTTGAAAATGATATATTTTTAATAATATTTTGTGGTAAATAAACAATGACATTACAACATCATTTTAAAAACTAAAGCAGTAATGTGGTATTATGTGCATTGATTCATGGTAGAGCTAATAAAGAAAGATTGAAGCTTCAAGACCTCCAAAGAAAGACACTTCAATAAAAAAATAGTAAATAACAATAATACTTTACAAAGGTTTGTGCACTAAATATAATGGTTCACAAAAAATCACTAAGCAATGTTAACATTGTTAATTTATTATTTATCAATTTTATTAAATTAAATTAAAAATCTATAGACTCTTTTGCAAAAAAGTGATTTTAAATATTTAGTATAAGTATAGGAAGAATAAACTACCAAACAAAGAATTTGCTAAACGAAAATTTTCGCAACAACATAAAGGATTCCAACTTTTACTAATTTGTATTTTAATTTGATTTTCATGTAATGTTTTAACCTTATTTGAAAATTTTAATTTGATTTAATCTATAATATTTCAATAAAAAAATTTGTTATATTTATTTTAATGTACCATTTGAGTTTTGTTATTTTTGTGTATTAATAACTTTGGTTTTATGATGTTAGAGTACAAATATTGAAATTAAACAAAGTGATGGTACAAAATTTGTTTTTCCAAACTCAAGCCCTCAAAAATTAGGCAACAATTTCTGTAGTTATATACATCATGACATTACTAGGAAGCACATTGATTTCAATCAAGTGTAAAGAAATGCATGGTTAATGTGTGAAATTAACCATGCATTTTTTATTCTTATTCAACAAAGAATAATATTCATTTTTTTGTTCTTTAATATTGGTTGGCTTTGTTGTTCTTCACTTTCTAGCTGGCTTTTACAACCACTTTTGGTTGCATTGTGCCAATGCAAATAGATATTGCCTCTTTTGAGCTCATTGTCGTTGTCATTGTCATTGTGTCATTGTAAGGTTGTAGAAAGTATGAACCTTAAATTGGCCTTTCTTGGATTCTTTTTTAATTGCTTAGAATTCTTTCTATTGAATATTGGAGAAGTCTTGTCAATTTGATATCTTATAGGGATTAATGGTTTTGATAATGTTTTTGAATAACAAAAACCATTGCCATCAATGTGAAAATATACTTTGTATCGATTGCAAATATCATTTGAGTGCATGAGTACCTTCACTTGATAAAGTATTGAATGAATTAAAGTGGTTTCAAAGGTGGTGATGAAAATGAAAAAGAATTCAAAAGTGATAATAGTAATGAAATCACTACAAACATATTGAAGCCAAGGTCACTATGACTATGAGTATGAACCACGCATAAGGTCAACTTTTTTGTTCAAGTTAGTAAAAGAAATGGAAATGAAAATAATGGGTATGATGAAAGGGCACTCATATTACTTAATAATTGTAAAGCTGAAAATTAATTTATTCTTGAAAATGATAAAAATGATTGCCTTCCACCTTTAGGAAAGGCTTTAATTATCATCTATTTCTTAGCTTGTAAAATGTAGTACTAACTTAATCATGTTATTGAAGAAAAAGAAGAATATGTTATTGATGAAAACAATGTATTTTAAATGAAAAGACACAACTCTATGCAATGATGATATTGATATTACATGGCCTTCAAGACAGGTTAACAATGAATAAAAAAGCATGTTGAAACTGAACCTTAGATACATTCATCAAGATCTTAATTCAAAGGCATGAGATATAAAAAATTTGATATGATTCAATCTAATAGTTACAATGAAGAATCAACTAGTTCTAATGATAGTTGACTACCCAACAATGTATTCTTCAAATCCAAGCAATGTTGAAATATCACCGCTAAATGGATTGGCTTGTAAGAGTGTGGAAGTTCAAAGTTATTATTGGAAAAAACTTTTATAAAACTAGAAGATGTTGGCATTGTTGTAGATGATAAGAATACTTCTTCAAGTTGCTACAATAAACATTTAGACATAGAAGGATTTTGTAAGCAAATTTCACCTAATTTAAAAAGAAAGTTGTTGAGTGTACGAGTACAAAAGCTAGACATTCAAAAACAAATTTATTTATCTCATGCTCCAAATAGGCTAGAGGTTACATATGTGTCAAGTTGTATAGACTTTTTTGCCATTTTGGTTTGCAAGGCATTGAAAGAGAAAATAGACTTTGTACGTAATCAAAAAAATTAATTTATTTTGAGGTTTTAGTTAAATATATGAAAGTTTGTCACCCTTTCTTATAATATGCTTTTCAATTGTTTAAGATAAAGTGATATAATAAATTTATTGCAATGATTTAATGAAACATCAATTGTTGTGGATAGAAATCTTTTGGTAGAATTTTTCTTAAAAAGAAGATGAAATATTATCAAACTAAGTTGCTCTTCAATACTTGCATAAACATTGAAAAACCAAATTCATCCATTTATTCAATTTTTGGGATTGCAAGAAATACTTGCCTTATTTGTTGTTCCTTTGTCCTAGGATAAATGTTTTTTGCTCATAACTTTTGCATACTTTGATAGTTTGGTGTGAAACTTAGAATGAAAGGTACATGCAATAAATGTAGACATTGAGTAATTTTTTCAAAATTTTCAAATTAGTTTACTATTTTCAACTTGCCTCCGATTGGATGTCTACCTTACTGAGCCATTTGGGGGGGTTAAAATTCAAAGCTACAAATTTGATATGTTTGAGGTCTACTAACATTATAAGGATTGATGATGATCGAGTTTTTGTGAAAATAGAAACATGTCACTTGTGCAACTAGGGGCAAAGTAATCTTTTTTTTATGAAGGCTACAAAGAAGGAAAAAATTTCTACAAGAATTCTTTGGTGCAATGCTAACATAGTTTTTTCTAGCAAAATAAAATTTATTATAAATTTTTAAATGTTTTTGTGATTTAATCAAAAATAAAAAGGTCCAAAAAAACCTTTTCTACTATTTTTTTATCCTAGAGGCTTCTATAGTACTTTGTAGTAGTTTATAGTATTGCTTAGTATTGTATAGTATAAAATCGGCAATTTAGATTTATAGGTGCCCTAAATCAATGGCTTAGATTTGCAAGGGCACTACTAACACATAGTGTTGTTAGTCCTATGGCCCAAAATTGCATTTTTGAGCCAAAAATGAGAAGTGTTTCTTGCAATCACCTTGTGATGTATAGTCATGTATAGCTAAAATATTCTTTTTTTCAAAGTGAAAATGTGCATACTAGAATTATTGATTTACTAAGACAATACTTTTAGGTTATCAAATACTTTGGATAGTGACTTCAATAAATATAATATGTATAATCACTAATCCTATAACATTATAAATATAAAAATATAAAGAATTACTTTCAAATTTGAATTAAAAATTCATTCAAATATGTACTGAGTATATATATATTCTTGTTTTTTATCCATTTAATTGACTCATGTTCTATTATTTGTATTTAAACATTTGTACATTTAGTTTTTCCATTCAATGGATATTTGGATGATTGCAAGAAACATTTAGACTATTTCTTTTTATTGTCCATTGTCTTATCAATGCATTTTTCAAGCACAACTTTGTGAATATTGACCTAGTATAGATGAGATTCATGACAAAATCAAGTAGTATAGTTGTTAAAGATTTTTCATGATTTTTAAATAATTTCATAAGGATTGTTGATCTCTAAAAATATCATAATTGTGCTTTTTGGGATACAAAGTACAATTGGATACTTATTTAAAGGAGTATGGAACTTAAATGTAATAGGGATGGTCTACTAGTTGACTTGAAAGCAAAGTACAAATATATGCATAAATGTGATCAATCATTTATATTTAAAAGTTTTAAAAAGAACATTTTCTCATGTGCATTTTAAAACATGAAAGTACCTATTCTAATGATCTTTTTAATACTTATTAGTAGAAAAATATATCCTAAATGATTGTCAACAATGATTGAAAAGTGTATACAATGCATAATTGATAGTCATCAAGGACAATTTCTAGTCATTTAGGACAATCATTTATAGCATAATTTGTACAATAACTTAGCACCTCTATAGTTGTCAAAAGTGCCTAATTTTTTAAAAAATTTATTCAAATTTTCTACAAATAAAAGTGTTAATATACCTTATTCAATGAGATTTTGCACTTTCTTATTCCTTCTTCTTAGGATAAAATACACTATAATTTATATCATGTATGTCAAAGTGTATCCTATTGTTGCAACCTTAGTAAAACTTTACAACTCCAAACAACCTTTAGAGGGCCTTCATAGCTAAATAGATTCACCATGCTTCAATTCTAATACCATTGAGGTCACTACTAGCTAAACATTGCACATGTTATGCACTTGCAACATTAATTCACATTTTCAATTTATATTAATAAGTCCCAATTCTCATAACTATTGGTATACACTTCACACATGACACCTAATATGCCACTTTGGTAACATGGGGCGGAATTTCCATCTTATTGTACTAGGATTCATAGTGCCACTAGCTACTCACTACAATTCTAACCGCCCTTGAGTGTCATGCGACTTCATACTAGGCCCATGATAGTGTATTTGCTACTTTCACACTATGGCTAATCAAGATCACAAGTTGGGAATCATCAAAAATGGGCCTAGCAAGGAGTAGAACTCTACTCATGAAACCTTGGGGCTAGTAGTAACGTTGCACTACCAATCTCAACAAATCTTGAGTCATTGAAACTCACCAAGATTCCTAGAGGGAATAAAGAAAGAGACCAATCTCATCTATAGTATTTTTTGTGGTATTAATCCCTATGAAAATCACTCCAAAACTGTGATTTCTAATACAAGTGCAATTTTTTGAAAAAAAACATTTTTTGACATATTTAACCATAGGATCTTGTAGTTAGGTGGTTTGAAAAGATGTGGAAAAAATTTCAGAAATTTCCACTGTGTAGATTGCAAGATATTACCATTTGATGTGCAAAAATCCTTTTTTTATCCCTACGAAAACCTAGGTAGTTGCTCTTCACAAGGTTACATTTGCATGAAAAAATACTCAAAATGATGGTTACTCTTTGAATTCATTATACAATGCAAGTCGGCCATATGTTCAAAAAATTTGAAATGATTTGAAATTGTAGAACATATAGGAAAAAAATAGTAAGTAGAAAGAAATAGAAAATGCTTGAAAATACAAAATTGTAAACAATTTATTCATAAAAATGAAAAATGCCAATCCCAATGGTTAAAATACTGTAATAAAAAATCTTCACCCAATTTTTTAGTTTTTTTTCAAAAATATATAAAATTGAATTAAATAAAGAATTTCAAACTTTTTTGTAGAGAAGAGATTCTATAACTACCTGCAAAGTACCCCAAACTAAATTTCCTCATAACTTTTGACTCATATATCAAAATGGAATGATTTAAAGATTTCCATATAGATAAAAAAAATACAAAAAAACAATTAAATTTTTTTTTTGCTGCCCGGGATGCCCGACGTTCAAAAGAAACAATATATCATGTCATAACTTTTTAACACTGTAGTCAAAAGTTATGAAAATTGTTGGGCCTTAAATCTACTCCTCGCACACATATTGTGTAAAAATTTCAAAGAAAAAAAATCCCATTCATAGTGAGTTGCCCAAAATTGCTATGTTGCCAAAAAACGCAGTTCAAGGCTTTAGGGGTTAAACAAACCTTGTATGGATCAAAGGAACTTCTAATACTAATTTCAATTTATAGAGATCACCCATTTCCAACTGAAATCAACAACTTATGACAGTGTTTGAACTTCCGAATGGGATAACTTTGTGGTCATAGCTTCAAATCCCACATACAAGCCTATTTTAGATATCTGCTCAATGTATAAATGCTCATGGACTACTTGCTTGTTCTATTTAGACGCCCAAGGAGATATAGGGGTGACACACCTAATAAATTTAGATGATAAATACATTACAAAGATTCATTAGGGTTTAAATATTCTAAACAATATAGATTTAGAAAATCCACCAAATCAACTTTTTATATTATTGAACTCATTGATACACAAATTGATGATTTTTAATATTGCTTAATGTTGACTAATCCTACCTTTTATGTTTTGTTTTTCAAAATTGCCCCCTTAACCTATAGTTGTCTTGGCATGGTTGCTAGTATGTGAACATAGAAGTGTGAGCTTATGAGCCTCAAAGATAATACACCTATAGTGTAGGTGCTCATACTACAGAAACCTTTTAAGATAAGAGTATATTTATATTATAGGTACCTATATTGTAGTTATTTTTACTATAAATACCTTCAAATGTGGTAGTATATCTACTTATATACATATTAGAAGCTCACATGCTCGCATGTTCATGCTCACACACTAGCACCGTTGGTTGTCTTGGTCTCATTGAGAATATGAAGAAAATTTTCAATAGATTGTCAAGGGCAAAAGAACCAACTGAAGGTGAAGAAAATAATAGTTATACTAAAGAATGAGTGATAAACAATGGGCATGGAAAGATTTGGACTATCTACTACTAGAATTGCAAAAACTAGAGATTCATGACAATATTTATAATGTTATTGAGGTGTGAAAAATGTGCAATATATGCTTGCAACACTACCAACCTCATAAAAGATTCCTTTT
Organism: Thuidium tamariscinum; assembly: GCA_947034885.2. Lineage (NCBI taxonomy): Eukaryota > Viridiplantae > Streptophyta > Bryopsida > Hypnales > Thuidiaceae > Thuidium > Thuidium tamariscinum. The sequence goes on along the minus strand of OX344753.2, from coordinate 1,554,788 downwards.
AAGGAACTTAGGATTTGGTAAAGATTGCTTTTATGATTTACATAGAATAATTAAAACTGAAAAATACAAATTCAATGCATGAAAATACAGGCTTACTACAAGAAACACTCAACGTGGGTGTAAACATTATTTTTTTAAATTTAAATTTGACACAAGTTTAGTTGTCTTTTTTTTATGATTGATCAATGCATACATAAGGGTATTTGAAATCATTATGTGCATTTTGTGCATTAGAAGATGGAAAGAAGACTCAAAGAACCTATTTTTTACCATAATACATCAAATTTTGAAAGCATTGTTATACAAAACATTATATGTTTTATTTCTTTACATTGACCTTCTTTCCAAAAAAGGCCTATCTACTTGTGCCACCTTTGTTTTTGGTTGCCTCCTTTTAAAAGTCAATGTTATTCAAGGTGTGAAAAGGATGCCATTCTATCCATGTATTTCCATGTATTGTGCGGAGATTGATAGTATGGCATGCAATTGTATATTCTAGATCCAATTGCTCTAGTTCAATCTCTATCAAATGAATTAGCAAAATTCAGTTCCTAAAGCACTTCCAATTCTTCTTTGATCATGAATTGTTTCTTTTTTTCAGACTGCAGAAACCAGTTTAGTTTTCGGTTCTTTGATCTAAAGAAAGGGTTAAGATCAATTTGAAATCGGTTTTACGGACATTTCTTCGGACTGCACATCATGCTTTTGATTCCACATCCCAACAATTCATCCAATCCAGAATCTCTCAAACAAGCACTCACGAAACCAGCTTTGGCATGCGAGAATTGAAGGAATCCATGAAAGAATCGCAAAGTATTCATGAAAGAATCTCGAAGAATCCATGATTGAGTTGCAAAGTATTCATGAGAAGAATTGCAAAGAATTCATGAGAAGAATTGACAAGAATTTCGAAGACTTCCTGAAATAATCGCAAAAAAATCCATGAAAGAATTGAAAAGAATCCATGACAGAATTACAAAGAACCCGTGAAAGAGTCGAGAAGCATCCATGAAAGCATCGCAAAGAACCCATGCGAGATTCGCGAAACATCCACGAAAGAATCCTAGCGAAGCATCCTCGAGAGAATTGCAAAGCATTCATGCGAGAGTTCCAAAGCCGATTGCAAAGAATTTTTGGAAGCATTGCCAAGAACTGCAAGGAAATTCAAAGACATGGTTCCAATTGAAGCCAGATAACGCGCCGATGCTTGCCTCCAATTAGGTTTACAAACGCCACTGCAACTCATCATTAGCATCGCAACAGCTCTTTCAAAGCCCTTTTTCAGCAACCCTGACGACCACGCATCCTTTTTCCAAACCCTAATTTATTCTATGCAGATCCCACCCTCCGAACAACAACGAGATTGCATTCGGGACCCACGCGTAACAACGAAGGAGTCATCGTTGTTTCCAAGTCCGCATGACGAAACCCCTCCATTCCTCTTCCTCTGCTCCGCATGTACCATGGCTACCGACACACTTGGACCTTGGCTACATAAGAATCAACTGTTTGTTGATGCAATGGTGTTGCAATGCTCATATCATTCCCGCCTCGTTCATGGACTTGGACTTGCAATTGAACCTTGTTTCTACGGAATTCGAAGGTGGAGTGGGCGCTGGTTTAGTTCAAGCGGGGAAGCTTTCGTCAACTGAGGTTTGTGTAAATTCTTTCCAGTTTTTGCGCCTCTGTGTCTTTTACTGTTTGGTGGCCTTTGTAGCTTTGAACTCGGAGCTTCGGTTGAGCTTCGGTTGAGCTTTCGCGCTGAGTTTTCGTTTTAAGGGCTTCACTGGTGTCGTGAAACGGGAGGAAGAGTTTGTTGTATTCTCTGGAAGTTCTCTGGAAGAAATCGATTTCAAATTTGCATTCCGAATCTCTGTTAGGGCTAGTTAGTGAGCGAAGTGGAATTGCACTGTGTCGAATTGGTAGCAATACCTGGAAATTGCGGAATAGGAGTTGCAAAGGTTTGACATCCTGTATTGAATCTTGTAGCGAGTGGTGAATTGAATGTTTGCCGCAAATGTTCGCGAATTGGCTGTATAATAGGTCTTGTCAGAATTTGGGTTTGTTGGCGATTTGAGGTTTTGAGTTTTGCAACAGAGGCTGTATCAATTCATGATTTCAGCCTTTTCGAATCGGGTTGCGCTCAGTTCTGAGGTCTAGAATTCTGGTTCACAGGACTAGATCTCTTGTAGTTGAATCGCCACAAGGTTTGAAGGCTGACGCTAGTACTGAAATTTCTGACTGTTTTTATTTAGGTCTTGTTCTGAGCGAGTTGTTGGGGTTGCAGGGGAGGCCTTTTGTCTTTCGAGGGGCAGGAGATGGAGGCATTCAAAATGTCGAGTCTGATTGTGGCTATGGCGTGGGTAGCGGTAGCCGCATGTGTATTTGCACTCGTGGGGTCCTATTTCAAGTGGAAGAAGAAGAATGATGCACTTAAGAAACTTATGCCTCGAGCTTTGTTTAATGAGTTTGGCAACCTCAGTGACCTTGAGAGCTTTGGCGATTACGTTGGTAAGATCGTCAGTCTAACAACTTCTGTACATATTTCCACTAAAATTTTGAATTGGTTTGTGTATTGGTTGCATCATTTGCCAGCACAGCTGACCCTTGTTATTGTAATTCATCTATTCCTGTACTTGGCTAGACTAATTAGGAAGTGGTATAAGCATGACTTGTCTATGGCAACTGGTCTTTGAATGGAAAGGTTGTTAATTAGTGATTTATTTATAGTATCTACAACCTCCCACTTGGGAATGATTGCATAAGAAAGTTATATGTAAAAAGGATAAACAATTGGTTTCAAGAGATTAGGCTCTTGGACCCAGAGTGATCTGTCCACAGCTCTTTACATCTTTCGAAAATCTCTCTCCTACGTATTTTAAATTGATTCGAATAGTATTCCTCTGATTTGTATTATGTGGCGATTCTTCTGGTTTGCTGAGGCTTGTGGATGGGTTTTGAATACTCAGTGCGGCAGCTGGAGCTTGATAGCCATACTGCGATTGCCAAGTTAGTTTGTAAAGTGGCCGAAGGGTATCTCCGAGACGCAAGGAATGTGGCCACTGAGAGCAAGGAGATTGCCTGCGTCCTTGTGGCAGGTATGACCCATGAGGAGAGTCTGAAACAGGTGAGCGAAGAAATTCTGCAGGAGTTGGAGATATGTGTTGTGGCATACTTCAGTTTTCACTGGCACAATGCAACTGCCGTCATTGATAAGGTACATTCACAAATCTTTTGTAAATCATTTGTTACTTTTGTAGTTTATGATGGATTCCTCCCTGCAATGCACCTATCTGCACGATGGATAAGGTAGATGATACTAAAATTGTCAGGGCCCTGATCTTGTCTCCTACGTTGACCCCTGATACCAACAACTCATGCATTCATCCACTTGCTTGCACTCATTAGCAAGTGATGTAAGCATGACTTGCCTAAAAGTATGTTCACACTTGGAATTAGGAGTGATGTTTGCAATGTGATTTTCATTTTGAAGTAGGTCTAAATTCATTCCGAAGACCCTCAATAACAACACTCTTTAACATCAAGTGAGAACATACCTTAAATGTCTATGGCGACTGATCTTTGGATGGAAATGGGGCTGTCTTCTGTCACTTGCAGTGGTATACTACCCCCACTTTGAATGACTGCATAAAAAATTCGTACATAGTGATAAAAAATTTGATCTCAAGAGAGTTTGGCTCCCACCACATCTCCGTAGTGATCTCCCAAATGAATGCGCACACATATTGGTTAAATCCTGAAAAGTGACGCAAATAGTCTCATCTACCACTCCCATTTTTCTTGGTTGTTGTCTGAACGCAACTGTGATCATGGTTTATCTTGATGCTTGGGTATCTGGTTTACTGATTCAACGTGGGCCATGGATGCGCTAGATCGTCAGCTTTGGGGCCACAATCAAGAAACTGCATCGTGCTGTGTTATCTTACCTGAGGTGTGTGGGTAGGCTGTAACTGTGACCACCCTCTTTGGCGTTTTGGACCACGAATGTTGTCTTGCAATAACTCGATTTTGAATTTTGATTTCATTATTTAGATTTTCTCTTTCTGGAATGATTCTTTTTCCCTGAATGCATTCTCACCTTTAGGGTGGTCCATCAATTAGCTGACCTCGGTGATGATGCAGGAAGCAGCGCTACCACAAAGTCTTGGAGAAACTAAGTACCACTCGTCGTTTCTATACTATGATTGAGGAATTGCGGAGAATAGCTAGAAAATATTCTGCCGATCCGCCAGATGAGGGCTCTGTGACTGTTCCTAAGGAGTGCTCACAGCGCAGCCCTGTTATTCTTTTCATCGGTGGGGGCATGGGTGCCGGAAAATCTACCGTTGTAAAACACATTCTTGCCAGGTACGATTAGCTTGTCTTGGTCACTTAATTTTTATTTATTTCTATTGAAGTTGGGGATCCATTCATTCTCGTGCAACTCCATAGGTTTCGCCTATGATATCATGCGTCCTTGCGATGTGCTTTGGATTTGTGAGTTATGTCTTAGTTTCATGTTGGGTCATTGCAGCGCGTTTTGGTCAGGTGTGATCCACGATGCTGTGGTGGTGGAGGCTGATGCATTCAAAGAAACGGATGTCATCTACCGCCACCTGGCGTCCATGTCATCTGATGATATTGCAGGGAATGCTGAGCTTGTAAGGACTATACAACCTCCTCTGTTTTCTGTTGACTTGGAAATGTGTAGTGAGAGTATTTGTTCTGATCCATTTGAGTGAATATGGCTTGTCAATAGCGGGTGCCATGATTGGAGACTAGGTCGGGGAATGGAATATTTTTAGCTTTTAGTTCACTTAATGGTGGAAGAAGTGTAAAAAGAGAAACATAACAGTCTTTTAATCAATTTCTTTTCTCTTTGAGGTGGATACTAGCTTTGGCAGGTTATTGATGAGGTGGTAACTTTGTGAGGTTCGGGGAAGTATCTTTTGTTCAAAAAGTCAATGATATCATAACCATTTTGACATCTGATATTATGTCGATATAGCATTCTTCTGGGCTCAGCTAGACGGAGCTCACAAAAAAATATTCGCTCAATTTAGGCGCTGAACTGAACCTGTAGGTACATCAATACTCCACTGAGGCAGCAAATTCATTGCTTGTGTCCGCTTTGAATGAAGGCCGCGATGTAATTTTTGACGGCACAATGTCATGGGAGCCTTTTGTTCTTCAAACCGTAGACATGATTCGTGATATCCACAACAGGTAGTTACTCAGTTTGGACCTGGCATTGATCCAAAATTCATTCGTATTCACTGAATTTTAAGTATAAGAGTCGCTTAAGTTCGGAGGTAGCCTTGGAAGAGTGGATTTGGCTAGTCTTTCAGTAAAAGAATTCTAATGTCTGTACATTGCTGCACAGGCGATATCGGTTAGGCCCTGGTTACAAACAGAATAAAGACGGAACTGTGATAGAGAGATACTGGGAGCCTGTGTCTGAAGATGATGAATGTTGTGAGACAAAAACGAAGAATGAATGCCAGAGGAAAGCTTATCGAATTGAGTTTGTTGGTGTTACTTGTGATGCTCACCTGGCTGTCGTTCGTGGGATGAGGTAAAATTCTATTGAGAAGCAAATTCATAGAAGTCAGGTGCTACTTTGTTTTTGTATTTTTTACTCATGAGAGACATGCTCCTGTTCCAAAACATTCTTTACCGTGCTTGAAATGTCCCTTGCTTAAAATAATAGTGGCAAATATGATTGGATTGATACCTTGATCTGCAAATTTGACATCATTTTTTCCTTGATGTACGCTTAAGGAGGAAGGTATTTGGAAAGCCTCATGAAAATTAGCATTACACGTGTTAATTTTCACATTCATTGCCCCGTTTGTGTTCGATTTAAAGACGAACCCCAGTTGATTGATAAAAACTGTTTTGATGATTATATGTTTGCCTCTAAATGCTTTGCGTGTCTGTCCCTCACTTTCTCTATTTCTATCATTCCGTGGCAATTGTTGAAAGTGTTACCATCATGTCTGATTTTTCAGGAGGGCCATCGTGACAAAAAGAGGAGTCCCAGTTAAAGGGCAACTCAGGTCCCATAAGATGTTTGCGAAATCCATAGATAAGTATATATCAGTGGTGGATGCGGCTAAAATATACTCTACCAGCGCATGGAATGGTCCAGCTGAGGTAAAGGTGAATCTCACCAAAAAACGTCCTTGCTATCCTTACGTACTTGGCATGAAATCTGACAAGATCTGCCTATTTTACTTTCATGGCCTCTGTTGTGGCTTCTTTTATTTGACTTCATTGCTTTCTTCGCAGTTGTTATTCAACTCGCTGTGGCGGGCTTTGGGTCAAAACAACTAGGATTTCATCTAAAACAACTTAGATTATATTTAAACACCTTTGAAATGTGTGATTGACTCACTGAGAAAGCGATTGGTTTTTTGCTAATTACTAAAGTAAAAAATAAATAAAGAATCCACTTTCAAAGCTAATAATTGATTCACTTGCAAGACATATTTCTAGTGTCCAAAAATGGAGGATTCAATTTCTTCTTTCTAGAGTACATTCTTATGCCCTTCCTTGAAGCTTTCTAAACGATTTATCTCAACTGCTAAAGAACTTGAGGAAAGACTTTTGTCCGTTTAGGCACTGAAAGGGGTTTACTTGATCAAGAGAGGAAGTCAATGATTGACTGATGAAGTGACTAATTGACTGATTAATCAATTTAAGTGACAGACCAATTTACTGACCCATTGATTAAGAAGTGCAGAAATAGATATATACAAGTGACTTCCTATATTGCTTCATTGCTTCCTTTTGCATTTGTCACAGTGAAAATGTGATTTTCAGGTCTTCGTTTCATGCTCTGGTCACTAAACAGATCTATACAAGTGACTTCCTATATTGCTTCATTGCTTCCTTTAGCAATTGTCACAGTGAAAATATGATTTTCACGTCTTCATTTAATGCTCTGGTCACTAAACAGATAAATACAAGTGACTTCCTATATTGCTTCATTGCTTCCTTTTGCAATTGTCACAGTGAAAATGTGATTTTCAGGTCTTTGTTTCATGCTCTCATAACATTTAGTAGGATTGGCTGGCTCTGCCTTCTGTCTACAGTGGGGGGTGTCGAATATTCCACACCCAACAGTGCTTCATCAGTAAGCACTGAAGTAACTGACCAGGTGGAGGATGGAGAGTCTGTTGGATGTGGAATATGCCACACCCTCCACTGTAGAGAGAAGGCAGTGTCATAACATGCTACTCAATGTTATGTTGGTCACTAAACAGATAAATACAAGTGACTTTCTGTTTCGCTCTATTGCTTCCTTTGCATTTGTCACAGTGAAGATGTGATATTTCAGGTCTTCGTTTCATGCTCAGATCCCTGAATAGTTTGAATGTGGTCCGAGTGCAGTTGATAGCCTTGAAAGACAGTCCGGGGAGCAAGCTTCTCATCGACGTGGACACCTATCCTGGGGTGCGCCGTCTCGGAGACTTGAACACCGATGCCGACTCTGTGATGGAGCTTTTCAAGTGCTGTACAGGCGGCAGCCGGTTTGTGAACCAGTACTGGCAGAAGGTGATTGCAGATCCCACCAGAAGCCTTCGGCAGGAGCGCTTGCGAACTGCAATCCTGGACCACGCCGACACTTCCGTACTCCTAGAAAGGTCCAGTTCTGCTGATGACTTGGCTACAGAGTCTGAGAATAGGAATCCTGACAGATCGAGCTCTGATAAAGACTTAACCTCCGCAGCCGGTTGAGCTTGTTCAAGTTTGTAGGGTTTAGGGCTTAAAAAGCCTTCCTTTTAATCCTTGAGCGTCTGTCGTGAATCCCAAAAGCCAGCCACAAACTACCACTCTAGTTGACCCATGTGATTAAAAAATAAGATTTAAGAGATGTGGTTGTTGAGATTGCAAAAAGGTTAGGGAGGCCAACTTTGGGGAAATTATGGAAGTTTTCACTATAATGCTAATGAGATTATAGTGATCAAATGTCTCATTGTGAATCTCAAAAGCAAGCCATAAACTACCACTCTAGTTGACCTCTTTGATTAAAAAATAAGATTCAAGAGATGTGGATGTTGAAATTGCAAGAGGATTAGGGAGGTCAACTTTGGGGAAAATTATGGAGGTTTTTCACTATATGATTTATGAGATTATAGTAGTCACACGTCTCATGGGAAGAGGCCAAATTTGGGGTTGTGGGGTGCCCATGGGTTTAGCTCCAGTGGATCAATAGTGTACAATTGTATCATTTTTTGTGAGAACCCTAAACCTTGAATTGTGAAATAAAAAAAATCTAGACATTCTTTTCCTGTGGATTGAAGTGGAAATGACCACATGGAAGAAGACTTATGTGGAAGGTTGTATGGAAGGAGGCTTTCTAGGCTGGGCCATACCATTTTGAAACATGGATGTTATTTTGAAGAAAGAGGCCAAATTTGGGGCTCTGGGGTGTTGAAGGGTTTAGCCTTGGTGGGTTGATAGAGAGAGGAATTTTCATTGGAAGGGGCTAGGTTATGACTCTGGACTTTGAGGGCTTGGTAAAGTGTACAATTGTATCATTTTTGTATGAACCCTAAACCCTGAATCTTGAAATAGAAAAAACTAGACATCACTTTCTTGTAGATTGAAGTAGAAATGAGCACATGAAAGAAGGCTTAACTTACATGGAAGGTTACATGGAAGGAGACTTTCTAGTTTGGATCAAGGTGTTTTTTTTAGGCAATAAAAAGACTAAAAGCACCAAAAAATAATCTTCTACACCAAGCCTTTAGAAAAATTTGGATGAAAAAAAAAAATTTAAGCCAAATGTAAATCTTCAATCACACCCTCGTAGCCATTACCTTGACAATGACTACTAGGATTTGTCACCCTGCTGCCACCTATCTAGATGTTCATTCAACAACTTTACACTTGCAACCATCTAAAATATACCAAAGTTGGAGATATAGGTATACACTATAGCCACATGTACAAAAGCACCTTTGTCTTATCACCAAGTTCTATCACATCCTTTGAAGCTATAATTTTTTTGCTCTCAATTTTACCTAACTTTTCCTACCAATTGCAATCTTTAAGGTTACATTTTTGTTGTAGAAACCATTTAAAACGTCATGCTCATGAATTAGGAAGATATTAGAGTTTGAAGCCCTTGTACATGAATGAGGTGTAGTTCATGTGCTTGAACTTGTGAATCATAGTTTTCATAATTCATGTGCATCTCATTTTGCACCACTCTTCAAAACTTGGTTGTCCTATTTTGCACCAATCTAAGAGTTGTAATAGGCAAAGATGTTTTTTAGGTTTGTGTTCTCAAGCCATACAACTTACACTAATTCCTAATTTGAAGCCAAATTTCACACCAAAATTAAATTTGAATGTTGCCTAACCTCAACCACTTACTTCTCACCTGGACCCCAAATCTAGATTCCTTTAAAATTAAAAAAAATTAAAAAAACCTGGTCTAAGCCATGCCAGTTTGAAATGTAGATGTGATCCCCCTATGAAGATACGTTGTTTGTTTGTTTGGATGTTTGTTTGTTACGATGGGATCTCCTGGACCGTGCGTCCCCCGGGTGCGTGTTTGGTACTGTCGAAAAGCCCTCGGCGAGGAGGGGTGCATGGGCTTTGATTCATGGTGTTCCAACCTACGGCATGAAAGTTATTGAATTTTGAAGTTTCTATACATTAAAAAAATTAGACCGTGGCAACAGCACGGGCCACCCTAGTTTTGTTTGTAGCACCGACTAGTACAATTTATGAAAATTTGGTTTGATGGGGCTCATCCCTCTTGTTCAAAAAAAAAATTGGCTTGATGAGAAAGTACCACATCATGTGCATGAGGTGTGTGGCTTGTGATGGAAGAAAGAGTCACTGATCAATTCAACATGCAGTGAGGGCACTACTGTCCAGTACTGTCCAGTGACATATCAAAAAGTTATGTAAGGTAGACTGCTCTAAAAGCGACCACTTAAGAGCTGATTGCCTTTTGGGAAGCTGAACTCCTTGAATCAATTTTCAGTAAATTTTCATAGGAAGGAAAATGGAATTGGCATCTAATCTAAGTTGTTTCATCTTTTTTGGACTTGTGTAGAATTAGTTATGAATTTTCAAAGTTCAAACGCAGTGTACTCTAAAAGTGACCACCTGCTGAAATATACAACTGTAGTACATTGCAGAAACCAAAATCTACCACTGTGGCATGGGCACTTTTAGAAACATGGTTGCTTTTAGAGCATCCTACCTTAAGTCCATTCAGTTTTCTTTGCATAATGGAGAATACAATTGACATTTTCTGTTTTTGTTTTGCACAATCAACGTTAATATCTTACACACAGTCCCAATCAAGTGTACCAAATTTGAGATTCAAAAAACAAAAACTTCACTTTGGGTGAATTTTTTCATTCCATTTTCATAGTTTTACATTAATTTTTTTTGTTGATGATTGATTTTTCAGATTGGATCGTAAAGATATGTAGGAAATATTCATATGCATATCGTTTCTTCAACAAGCATCTCTAAAAAAAAGTTTCACAATTTCCTCTCTTGAGGTTTCCACATTGATGTGACAATACCCTAATTTTAAAAATAGTCATATCTCTCTATTATTATTAGATTTTGGCAAAGTAATTGTACCATTAAGCTGAAAATGCACGAAATTAGCCATAATATGTGATAGATAAATTGAAATATTTTGTTACAACAAAGATACATGATTACTTTCTAAAAAATGGGCATTGTCATGCCAACATTGAAATGTCAATGACTCAATGGAGGGAATTGTGAAACATTTTTTTGAGATTTTTATTGAAGGAAAGATGTGCATATAGATGTTCTCTACATACCTCCACAATTAAATTAAGAAAAATCCATCACCAATGTTATTCAATGAAATATCAAATAAAGCCATGATAATAAAATTTTAAAAACTCATCCAAAATGGAATTTTTGTTTTTTAACTAAAATTAGCATACTTGATTGCAAGATTGCAAGAGATATGAATGTTGATTGTACAAACCAAAAACATATCAATTGTATTCTACATTATGCAATGAAAATTGAATCATGGCCCAATTTGCCTTCATGTATTCTTTTGACTTCCTACCATGTAGGAGTTTCTTCCAATATAAATATACACTTTCAAGGATTTTTTTAAAATTTAAATTTAAAAAAAAAATAATAATTTTAATTTTAAAAAAAATTATTTTGTTTTATTTATTTTAATAACAAACGGGAAGAACCCATTGCATTAAAAACGAAACACTTTGAAGGATTGGACATTTTGGTAAACCGAGTAATATAACTTTGGGGTCTCTATTTGCATAGGGTAAGAGTTTGACAATTGCATAGTATTGCATCTTCAACTATTTTTTTTAATTGGGAAAGTAAATAAGTTTGGACTTGCATACTTCAGTTGTATTATATATGCAAGCAACTTTTTCTTTAGTCCAATTTATTAATTACTAGAACATGCAATGTCCTTCATTGATCTCAGTGATTTAAAATTGGGTCCTCTTTAAATTTAATAATTTTTTCACAGTACAATCATTTGTCAGTATTTTTGCAGTTAAACAAGAAATTTGTACAGATTGTGACCTTAGATTAGATGTAAATCAATTATAATGGGTTCACAGATGCAGAACGTTAAATCATACCCGCCATCAAAGGTGGGCCCAGCAGGATAAATCTCATTTTACTAGGGTTTGACAAGGGTTTGGGGTTTATATTTGTGTTGGGTTTTTTGGTATGTTCGGGGTCCTCTCGGTAATTCATAACATTTAGTAGCCCATGGAAGGACTGCCTTCCTCTTGGTGAAGTCCCCATCACCTAATTTCATCTGACATTTCTTGGAGTTGCAACTTTAGTTACTAAATGGTGTGGAATACCATTGGTGCTGGATGGAATGGTGAGGGATATTCCACACCATTTCATCCACTGGGAGGCAATGTGACAGGCTATTACAGAATGTAATGTTTGGGGTCTCTGATTCTAAATCTAAATTCTGAATTTGAAAAAAATCAAAAATCAAAAAATCAACGTTTTTCCTAGGATAAATCCAGCCTGCAAGGCCCACCTTCGATCGTATGATTTAATGCTGTGCATACATGGTTTATTTCTTTTGACCTAAAACAATAAGCAATCTACAATCCTGCTACATTTCTATTCTAGAATGAACGACTAACTTAAAAATGGACAGCATTGGGTGCAGGTGTGCCATTGGGTGCCTCTCCCGTAAGGGAAGAGGTCAAGAAAGCACCCATCTAACTTAAGAGCTAAAACTAAATTTTGGGGAGGTGAAACATCGTGAATTATTTTTCAGTAAATTTTCCTTGAAAGATAAGTGGGATTGGCATTTAATTCAAATTGTTTAATATTTTTTGGAGGTTTGTAAAATTAATTATGAAATTTTGAAGTCAAAATGGCATAGGGCTTTGAAACCACCCACCCCCTCAAATGTACATTGTTTGTACATTCTTATAAAGATAAAAAAAAAGAAACATGTATGTTGAAGAAGGATAATGACCTATTGAGAAATTACCCTATTAGTATAATAAGTTCGTTCCAAGGGAGATGGTCAAGTAGGAAATCTATGCTAATAGGTTAATCCAATTTGAAACTCTATCACCAAAAACATTATTACAACGACACACTAAATCCAATGAGGCTTACAAATTCTATACTCAATTGTAATCACTCAACACTCTGCATTTCACCAATTTGGTACTCTCAGCTACCATAACCCACCAGCATCCCAACATATTGAATCACCCCGAATTGTATATTTCACATCACATCAGATCATCTTCCAATTTGGCATCCATGCCATAGCATACTCACATACATGCACAACATCCAAATTGATTTCTGTCACTCCAACAACTGACACAAACAATTCCAAATCGATTTCATTCTCATAACTCAACACTATAACCCGACTTGGAAATTAATTAGCAATTTCACAGACTGAACACATCCCACATTGACTTCAAATCAGCTTGCCATAGCTTCACATTAATTCCGAATTGGTGAGCATATCACCATTAAACATAATAATAATTTCCGAATATTGTTTCCTTTCTCCATCAACTAAACTCCTAATTTATCAATCTCCTATTTGGAATCATGTTTTAAATCTAATCTCCTCACACACCACTGATTCCTTCAAATGATCTCCATCACAGTTAATAAACCGAATTGTGGACTTAAAATTCTACAATGCACTCCTGTCCCCCAATTCCTATACTTCCTAATTGGTAATAATTCTTCTGATTATTCCAAAATAGGACTCACTTCCACCACCTGCTCCAGTTCCCCAACTTGGACATAGACTCCCACACATTTTCCAAACACTCAGTACACACATCCACAAAAGCAAACACACACATTAACACACAATTTCCCACTTGGAAACACAAACAAAAACTCAAATACGCAGCACGATCGGCTGGGACTCGCAGCGGACACATTCAACACTGGGTGACAACAAAATTGCAAAACACAAACTAATAGGAATTCCCAAAAACGGTTACCAAAAACTGCCCGACTTGGAGCCTAACCACACAACACTTAACCGAATTGGAAACACAAACCTAACTGCCAGCCAAATAAACCTAATTGGAACTGACAAGTGGCCCCGCCTCCAACTACTCCGAATTGATTAAGGAAAATCCGACTTGGACACAAAAGAAATTCACCAACTGGGATTTGACCTGACCCACCAATAACCTCAAATTAACCCCCTCGGCAGACTCCATCACATCCAAATTGAATTCACACAACAAAATTGGTTCAAAATCTGCACTCCCAATTGGTAAAAAACATACAAAATCATCCAATTAGTGCATAAACACCCTAAAAATCCATTAGATGAAATCTGAGGGCATTAGGAGACCGTTTCGGGTCTGTTCCCGAAACGGCTCCCAATGCCGCAGATCCTCGTCAGGCCGACTTTTATGGAAAAAAAAAAAAAAAAAAAGATTTTTTTTTTTTTTTTGGGTCCTGAAATATGAAAATAAGCCCAAAAAAAAAATTTGAAAAAAAAAAAAAATATTACGTGGCAGTGTCCCGACCACGTAGGATTCGGGTTCACAGGGCAGAAACTGCGTTCCCGCAGTCCGGGAACCCGCAGTCTCCTAATGCCCTCAAATTTCTTCTAATGCTTCAAAAACACAAAATTAACCCCAAAAATCCGCATGAAAACTAAAGTAAAAATCCTACTAGGTAATCCACAATGTACAAACAATGTACATTTGAAATGGTGGGCAGTTTTTGAGCCTCTTTCCTTCATAGATACTAAAAGTGGATTTCTGCAAAACCACCACTTGCTATTTTGCATGGTTTCTATTAATAGAATGGTCAAATTTTTCATCAATTTTTGTGTTGGCAAGTGAAAAGAGATTCCAATGCATCAAAGAATGTAGCATTTTGAAATGGTATGCAAAAGTCATGAAGGGTCAAAGTTGTTTTTGGTAGATGTTCTATAATCATTTCTTCAACATAGGGACACATTGATTTTAGAGATGTATTTGAAGCGATGATGGTAGTTTTGTGTGAATGATACATTTAGGGGGAGACATCTATCACCACTTGCAAATGATTTTCTTCACTAGTTTATAATTTTATACTTGTGCAAAAATTATCTGTATCTTCTATATGAAACTTATAGATACCTTGTTGCCATTATTTAGTAATGCAATTGGAACTTGGATTTTTTATAGTGAAACTAACTGCAACTTAAATGGGATAGTGCTCATGGATTGCAACTCTAACAAGAAACCAACCTCTATAATGTCAAGTTCAAGTTCTTAACTTAGACAAATGCATTGGCAAGGAAACAATTGTCCAATATCTTTATTTTTTCTTATGAAAACCCTTGGATCAATTGAAAAGAATGGATTTGAATATTGAAGATTCAATGATACCACTTGTCATATTTCCAACAACCTTGCTAGTATATGAGCATGAAGATGCAAGCTTATGAGCTTTAAGTATGTATATAAGTAGGTATACAACAACCATTGATGGTAATTATGACATAAACACCTATAACATAGATATCTATAGTCATAGTTGCACTATAATTATAAAAAAATCATGTACTATAGGCTCCTATATCGTAGGTTTATAGTCATCTAGGTTCATGGGCTTACACTCTCAGGCTCCAACCCTCCAACCTTGAGTTCTCAAACTTACAAAAGAATTTTGAAAATAAGTTTCTTCTACTATGGCCCAACAATACTTTGGGCATTGTAGATAACCTAGTTGGAATAGATTTTTTACAATTTTTTGAATGTTTTTGCAGCTTTAAGTTGGGTTTTGATAGCCTAGTTGTACATTTGGGTGTCAATTTTTTAAATATTGAGTTTGTTTTGAGCAAATGGAAGTCAATTTTTTCGGTATTATTACAGCTAGTTCGAGTCTGTTTGTTAAAATTCAAAGTTGGAGAGATCAGGATCTAATTGGGCAGTGATGGGTTGGTGAGATTTAGTCTGAATTGGGGACCTTTGTTGTAATTCCATGTAGGTGGTAATTGTTATGTGTGTGGGATAACAAAGTGTTAAGTTGAAGTTTTCAAGTTGGAAAGTGTGAAGTCAATTGAGTCAATTGGTAGGAGTTGGTGGCCTTTGTCTTCCCAATGTCCTATTAGTTTGTTTTTCCAATTCATTTTGCCCATCCATTGTTGAGAGAATGCCAGTGCATGTCCCAGCTAGTTCTGCTGCGTTTTGAATTCTTTGTGCTTTTATGTGTGTTGTTTTTCTTACATGTGTTTTTGTGTTCTAGTTGAGATGTGTTTGTGTGTGAATGCAAAGATGGAGTTAATTCTTCCTATTTTGGAATGCCTGTAAGTTTAGGAGTTTTAGAATATGAGCGAAAATGTTTAATTCTTGTGAAGATTAAAACTGTGGAGAATCATAGAGATCTAATTGGAAAGTCCTTTAGTGATTAATTTTAAGAATCCAATTAGGGGAAGAATGTGAAAGCTAAATTACAAATTGGAATAGATAAATGGTGAAGTTAATTTAGCCATGTATTAAAATTATAAGACGTTGAAAATCTGATTAAAAATTAAAAGGTGATTTGTTCACCAATAAGGCATGTGATAAAAGAAATATTTTGTACGATTGTTGCTATAATGTAAGGAGTTAATTTTTCCAATCTGTGTAATTGATTAAAAAAGTGAATCTAAGTTGTATGTATTGAGAATGAATTAGTAAATTGCTTAATTCAATTTGGATGTGTGTTAACATGGTTATGTGTATGCCGGATGTATTTGTGTGCATGATCTAAGTTGGTATTGATGAAGGCTAATTACAATAGAATTCCAATTTGGAGTTTAGAAAGAAGATGGTTGTAATATTTTCAATTTGAGTTGAATTAGAAGTATGTGATGTGTGTTGGAATGAAAAGAATTACCGAGTGGATTAGAAATAAATTAAGGAATTAATTTGAACATGTTTTAGTGTGAAATGATGACTTTAAAAAAATAAAAAAAATAAAAAATTCCAAGTTGGTGATTTTATCGAGAAAATGATGATGAGATCAACTTGATAAATAAGCGTTTAGAAGTCTAATTGGAGTGTGAAGATTCAACTAGACTAGAAGCTTAAGAGCCATATCAAGCTATGTTATTTCAAGGCCAATTTGGGAATTGTTGTCTAATCTGCGGTGCTATAATGTAAAGATCCTACTTGGAGATTAAAGCTGAGGCTATAAAGTCAAATTGGGGAACAAGAGAAAAGAAAAAGAAATAAAGGATAAAAGAAGAATGAATGAATAAATAAATAAAGAATTAAAGATTGATAATTTGGGAGAAATTCTAACCTTTGGGGCCATTAAGAGTGGAGAGGCAAATTGTGAAATTAGATTCAATGTGAGGAACATATATTATTACGGTTAAGGAACAAATTGATATTCATTTTCTATGATTGCAATGATCTAATTAGGAATTTATTAGAAGTACCTATTTAACAAGCCTCCCTAGGAACAAATCACATATTAGCCTTGGATTTTGTTTAATTTTAAATTAACACCAAAGCTTATCTACATGCATCTTGAACACACTCTAAAATTTGCCCCCAAATGGACTTCTAACTTTTACAAGTTTACAATGAAAACTTGAAATTTGAATCATTGGAAGTATATTCAAAAGTATTCTATATAGGTATAAGAAAATTTAAATTTAAGAATTGGACAATGAAAATAAATCTCTTTGAAATTAGCTTAGAAGACAAAAAAAATTATAGAGGGGTTTGTAAATCACAGTTACCAAAGAACTTTGCACTCCAACTTTGCCAAGATTTGGAGTGCATTGTCTAATGTCTAAATTTAAATTCTCTTATATCTAAACTAAGTATTTTTGAATGCACTTCAAAAGATTAGAATTTCAATTTATAATTATGAATTAATAAAAAGCTAAAAGTTCATTTAGAAAAGTAAATTCTAGAGTGTTTGCTGCACTCTTACAAGGGATGAAGCACTACTACAGCTCAAGAGTAGCCAACCCATTTTGAATCACCTTTCATTTCTAATCTATAGGTTGCTATCTTTTTGTGAAGTTATCCTACAATATCTAAAGTGGTTGTGGCACATTATGATTGGCTGCAAGGCTCTCAATATTGCAACCAACCCTTAGTTGATTTTGCAATTAGCCTAAGGTCACAAATAGAGAGGTTTATATTACCATTATAGGTTGAAGAGAATCCTCTACTAAGGAATTTATAATAATTACATTTTGTTTAACAAAATTATGGAAAATTATTTAATACTTCTAAATTCTATTTTTGTACATGTGAAAAAATTTGCATTTGAAAAAATCTCTAGAAAAAAAGTATGTTGTAGTAAACAAAATAATGTTGGATTGTTTTTTTTACTACACAGTTGAAAATGCAGAAATTTGTGTTTCAAACACAAATTTCTGCGTTTTCAATAGCAAAGTCAATAGAAATGATCCAACATTTGTTTTGTTCACTACAACATTTTTTTTCCAATTAATTGTGCTTCAAATATGTGGAATATCTTAGGTAGTTGGAATGGGTGGGCTACTCTTAATCAATGCTCACATGAATTAGCACTAAGATGGTGAATTTTATTAAAATGGTGGTACTCTATGTGCCATTTTTTCAGACAACATAATTTGAACTGAAGATTGACATCTAGGACACGTATCAATTTTAGACATCTAAAATTGGTATAGATTCCAAAAATCTATGACTGCTCTAGATTTCAAATCATGCACTAGAACATCCACAATTGGTATAGATTTCAAACATCCAAAATAGATATAAATTCTAAAAATCTATAACAAATTTAGATTTTAGATTATATGGTTTAAACTATAAAAAGTGTCAAAGTAATGTAATTTCACTATTTTGATGAAATTTGCTATTAGGTGAATATATTTATAAATCTACATTTATCTCCTTTAATTGCATTGCCTACATGAAGTAGGGCAAAGTAATGAGGTTTCTAATGGACTCATACATATATTCACAACTTTGTTGTTCACATACATGCATTCAACATTAGGGAATTTTTTTGAGTTGTTTGGTGATTTGCCTCTTTTTTGTACACGGAGCTATATTTTTTTCCAAAGGCACTAATTGCATATTCTCCTTATCTCTTCTAGTTCATTTATTATCATATCAAATTCTCATTGGCCACTTTTCTTCAACTTCAAAATGGCAAGAGTTATAACCCTTGTCTTTTAGAGACATGCTACATGTTTTTCATTACATTGGGTAGACATTAACAACAAATTAAGGGATGGCATGCCTTTGCCTTGCCTAAATATTCTAAAGTGATATTCACCTTGTTCAAGAACATACTAGCATCTAGAACCTAAAGCATCAACCTTGGATTCACAATGCTAAGTGATTGAAATTTGACAATTCTATAAAAGCAACATCTATATATCCATCTTTAATTTTTGTACTTTGATTGATTACAAGTCCTACCAATTTTTTTGTCTAGTTTTGGATTTTCTATTTTTACATTCCAACCAATTCTTTTCTTGATGAACTAATTAGTAGTTATCCTAAAACATTGCATTCATTTAAGTAACTACATCTAATTTCAATGATTGTCCAAAACCAATTAGTCTAAATCCTTGCCTAAAGTATATTCTTGCTATTCACAAGAGTCTATATGGTTGATTTTTCAAACCCTTGCTTTTAGCACTTCAAAAATTTGAAAATTTGTAGTTTATTCATATCGTGTATATAAAATGCACTTTAAGAAAATTTAGAATTTATCCTTTGACTACTAACTAGATACCTCGGGGGGTGCACTTAGTTCTACTACCCTACGTTACGTGCGATCAAAAGTTACCAAAACCTACAACCTCTATATACTTTTTAAAATTTAAATAAAATAAAAAAATAAAAAAAGGATTAAATTTTTCTACTTTGAAAGTTTATGTTTTGAATTATTGACATTTTTATTTGTTAATAATAATTAGTTACAAATTTTTGAAGTAATTAGATACACTGTAAAACTGAAAAATAACTTTCACACCCCTATTTTACATCCTAAAAAATTGTTTTAAAAATGAACGAAAATTTCCTAAAAATAATTCTCTATTAAAAGCTCACTTTGAGACGAGTATTGATGCATTGGTCATCTAAATGTGTTCTCAATAAATATTTGAAGTTGATAAATATGCCATTTTAGTTCATTTTCAACCTCTTCTAGAAATCAATTCATATATTATTTGAGTTTGAAATTTTGGCAATAGAATCTTATAGTCATTATCAAACAATGTTTAAAATTTGAGGTTGAAATTATCATTTATTAGAAACCATTTGATCGCACTTGACGTAGGGTAGTAGAACTAAGTGCACCCCCTGGGCTAGATACTACAAAAAATTTGAATATAATAATAGAAGCCATATTGAATTATTAGATTTTTCAATTTTAGATGTAAATTAACTCATTTGTAGAATCGACAGTTTTGGAATAATCATTATAAAGAACTATTTGGAAGAATATTTTGGAATTGAGATGCAAATAAAAGTTATAGTGTTTGAGTTTTAGATTCTATCCGTAAGGTTAGATTCACCAATGCTATCACCAATATTTTTCTATAAACTTTGAAAGGGAAAATTCAAAGTTCCTTCTAAATTCAAAGAAAGCAAAATATCATCACTTTATGAGTAAATTTTGTTGGAAAGGATTTGAAATGAAGTTCTCTTGATATGGTCAATTTTTTATGTTATTTGATTCTATGACCTCATTTTTGCTATTCCAAGTTTGAACTAGAATCAACCCAAGTCAATCGCTTGACATACTTCCAAATTTGTAACCTTTAGAAAAATATGTGCTCTAGTAATACCAAATCCAACCCTTGAATAAGACCACAACTTCATAAAGTATCTCTAAAAATTAGGACAACTTTCATCCAAGTTGTAATGAGAAAGAAATCTAGATTTCAATCTATAAATCTTCAAGAAATAGGACGTCAGAGTGCTCTAGGGTAAGTAGCCTTGTTCATATGAGATGTTCTATGAAAAAAAGCACTCAACCCCTAAATGCCTAAGGCACCCAAATTTGGTATTTGCAAAACTTTGAAGTTAAATAAAACCTAAATAAGTTGCTATTTTTAGTAGTTATATTTTTGGAAAGTTCTTTTAGAAGTCTAGTTCAGTGTCAGTCAAAAATCTGATTTGGAAAATGAATGATAGTGATTTTTTCATTCAAGATTTTGTACTGTACAAGGGTGCCCATTGCAATCTTGACTTTCCACAGTGTTGAGAGCTCTTGAAAAAGAGCTCTTGAAAATGAGCCTCAAATACACTAGAAATTGGAGAAAAAATCACATTCAAAATTCATGTACAAAAATTGTAGAGTAGATTTTGAAAAGCCATAAATTGATTGGAGTTATGTATGTTAGGCCCTTTAACCCCTAAGTGCTCAAGCGACCATTTTTGGTCATTGCTTGATTTTGGGCAGAATTTTCAAGCAAAAAAAAACTTTTTTTCAATTTTTTTTTTCAATTTTGAAAACTTCGGGTTGTTATTCAAAATTTTAATTTAAAACTAAGATCAATAAAATCAAACAAAAATTATGAGAGAAATAGCACAAAGTGTTTAGAATTGCCTAGTGTTGAAAAACTTACTATTTGGAGAAAGTGTTGATACTCTCATTACTAGAACTTTGCATTTTTTCACAATTAAACAAAAACCATGATTTTGATCAATCAAAAAAAGGTCCATGCACTAAATATAGAAATTGTATTTTTGGTGAATTTTTTAAGTTACATCTTTGAAATTCATTTGAAGAGAATCCGAAAATAATTTTATAATTTTCACCATACATGTACTTTCAACATTTTGTACTTCACTTTATCTTCTTTGATGCAAACTTCAAAAAAGTTATAGAACTTATACTTTATATCACATTTGTGTTTTGTCCTAATCCTTTGGGCTTTGGAGGATTAACTTCATATTTTTTTGGTCACCAACTTTTTAGATTTGACTTGTGAAAAGAGGATAGAAACACTCTACATCACTTTTGCAATTTTAACACCCTCATGGTCAAACATTATAATCTTTCACTCCAAAGGTGCTATTATTGTGTTTTCTTTTCCTATACAATCTCTAACATGTTTAGTTAGAATTTGTATGGTTATGATTCAAAAAAATTGATATAACTTATCAAAATGTTAGCATTTTTTTCAACTTAGAACAAATTCCAAGAAGCTCACAATAGGCCTTGGGCATTTAGGGGTTAACTTAATGAAGATACAGTGTAAAGTTGTGCAGTGACAAGTGAACTACACATTTATATAATAATTGAATTATTAATTATGCAATTTGAAAATTTCTGATGATTTTTATCCTTAGTGATCTAACTTATAGAGTTGAATGATTTAAATACTTTGACCAAAAGATAAGGGAGAAACACCCATTCCCATCCATGTAAGGTAGGTACACCCAAAATGGCACCTGACCTTAAAACGCTTTGTACAACGAGCATACATTTTCAAAATCAGTCATGTACCTAGACTGTAGATGGTGCTTTTAGAAACACACTTTGACTGTTAATAACTTTTGCATACGGTATCCAAATCCACTGTTCTTTGGTGCGTTGGAACATGCTTTCACACGCCAACAAGACTGTAAAAAAATCTGAACAATATAATAACAGGAACTAGGCATAGTATGAAAAACTGGCTTTTTGGGGTGTACCTACCTTACCTTGCAGTGGAATGTAGCATTAGGAGGGATTTGAGGGCTCTGGGAGCCTGTGAGTTCCCACAACCCGAAATCGTGAAAACAGCCGTGGGAACGCAGTTTTGCAGGAATCCGACGTGGTCGAGCGACTGCCACGTCATCGACTTTTTTTTTGACTTTTTTTCATATTTCAGTACCCAAATTTTTATTTTTTTTATTTTTTTTATTTTTGAAAATGTTGACCAACGGCCAGCCATTCCCAGACCCTGTTTCGGGAACAGTCCCGAAACGGCCCTTTGCAATCCCTCCTAATGAGTCACCCAAATATGTCCCTAACGTGCAGTTAATGTATTTGTCACATGTGTGATTGTAATTTGCTGACACAATTGAGGGACACATAGGAAAATCTGGTTGGCTAAGTGCTGATTTTTGCAGGGTTCAGTTTTGGGTGCACCTATTACACACTTTCAGTGGTCTAGGGAGCCATCACTTCAAAAAAAACATAGAAATTACATACAATTTCCGAAAATTCTATTTCTTTTTTTGAATATTCATGATTTTCACATGCTAACACTAAAAAAATATTAGTTTTAGGAAAATCTCCCTCCAACTATGCTGAATTCCTTATTTGGACGGTTTTGGGTGCTTTCACCCTAGAAGTGCCTGGGATACTTAGAGACGGTTGAACAGAAGAGAAGAACGGATATGGACTCTCTAAGAGCCCCCAAAGCATTCCCAAAACGACCCTCACTTTGATTTTAATTTGGATTTCAAGGCTTTCAAAAATAGTTGTGGCCTACATTACCTCATTGTAAGGTGTGATAGCCATGATGTGTGTGCCCATTTGATTGGCTTTCTGAAATGGGTGTACTACTGCCCTTCAAATTCATATCTATTATTGAATCTACAACTTGTACCAATTGAATGTGACCTTTATATTCTTATAAGTTCTTATTCTTATACCTTTACCAATTAGGAGATTGGATCATATTTCTTTGTTTTCAAATCATGGTATTGGACATGTTTTTTTTTGTTTTTTTTTTAATTTTTTGAAATGGAGGTGACCATTAAAAACCAAAAAACAACCAAACAATCAGTCCGGCTCAAGTGGAAAATTCAGCCTCGGGGGAGGCTGAGAGAAAAGTGCCACTTGAGCTTGTGGAGAGTACCAGAACAAAAGATCTCATTTTGACACCAGGTGTTAAGAGTACATGTTTTAACTGTGAAGCGCTCCGACGTCCATATTCTGGACAATGAACAGAGGGCTTCAAGGCACTGTTTCATCCAATTAACTTCTTATTTATCAAATGTAACACTTCAATCTACAAAAGACAACCTTCCTTAATGACCAAATTCATTCAATTCTGGTAAATGATATATCTGTTCAAAGCTAGAAGTGAAATGCGCAAAAATTCAAAAAAGGATTGAGACGTTCCAGGGTTAAGCATTACAATGTAGATCACCAAGTGAAACCATTTTAACTGAGATTCTTGATATGGATGTGCATCTTTGTGCTATCCTTCGAAAGCACCCCGTCCTTAATTTTTGAAAACTATTCATCAAAGTAGGATTCACTTGTCAATAGATTTTTGGAGACCTAAAATTGAACAATTGAATGTGGTCAATATTGAACTCCATGCCTTAAATCTTCTCTTGATTTAATCAAATTTGGCTTCTATGTTTGAATTTTTGATGTAGCATCTCCTTCAATGTTCGTTCCTATCCATGTTTGCATGCTTTTTGAATTAATAATTCATATAATTATTCATTCTATATATTTAGCATTGAGTTGTGCAAATTGAGAACTATTTAGTCCAACATTTTTATTATTATTAAGTTGACAGCTCAATTTATTAACAATTATCAATGGTGCAGAGAATAATATAGTAAGACATACATAACATTATTGTAATTTAAAAAATGGCCTTTAGTTATTGAAGCAAATGATAGAATAATCTTCCTCCGATATTTGAATATTTGGTTACAAGATATCAAATGTTTGTAGGCTTGGTGATGACTTATTTAGGTGCTTGAAAAATAATAGAGGCAAGCCACAATAATTGAGGCAAATGATGGAATCAACTTTCACCAATATTTGAATCTTTGGTTATAAGAAGGCATCAGATGAGTCTATCACTGAAAATGTTGAAAGCACTCATTTAGACTCATTGTGTACTGAGTTGGAAGCACATTGAAGTACACTGATGTAAGCATTTGTGAAATAAATCATGATCAATCCTTTGTAAAAGGAAATCTTAAGAAATTCAACATTGAAATTAAAAAAACTCCAC
Organism: Thuidium tamariscinum; assembly: GCA_947034885.2. Lineage (NCBI taxonomy): Eukaryota > Viridiplantae > Streptophyta > Bryopsida > Hypnales > Thuidiaceae > Thuidium > Thuidium tamariscinum. The sequence continues at coordinate 1,530,343 of OX344753.2, read as the reverse complement.
TCTCCATACAGTTCATTTCAAAATTTAGTTCCTGTACCCGCTGATTGTCTGATTGTCATCCAAGGTAGTAACACTTTTGTGTCAAGAATTTGGTACTTTGTATAGCTAAGCTAGCTAGTTAAAAATAGTTTGGCTTGTCTAAAATTAAAGGGTATCCTATGGGTCTATAATTTTGCTAATTTTAACTTTTGACTCATTTATAATTAAGGTGGAAGCACTCAAAATCATCAATAGAAGCAATTCAACATCATTGGAGGCACCTTTTCTTTTAAACGATATTGACGTAGTTTTAGCAAGTGAATATTATGAATTTTAAATTCAAAAAAAAAATTCAGATTTCATATGTAATTTCTATCATTTTTCAAAGTATTGACTCTCTAAACCACTAAAACTGTGACATAATTAGGTGGATCCAAATCTAAAATGTGTAAAAATTAGTAGTTAGCAAACTAGAGTTATGTATGAGTCCACCAAATGCATTAGCAAATCAAAGTTAAACATTTAGAAGACACACTGACCAAAGTCTAGAGATACAATGAGGTATGCATTAGAGGGGATTCGAGGGCAATATGAGACTGTGAGTTCCCAAATGTAGTGAACGCAGAAATGCAGAATTGGCCTTTGTTGACATCGACTTCTTTTTGAAATTTTTTTGGACTTCTTTTTGCATTTCAAGAAGAATTTTTTTTTGAAAAAAAAATTAATTAATTAATTGTTGACCTGATAGTATTGGGAATAATTTTGGGAACAGGGCTTTTGTAGTCTCCTGTTGGCCTCGAATCCCCTCTAATGGTTTAGGGTATAAGAATGAGAACATGTGTGCTATTGGGTGTTTTTACTTTAGAACTTAAATTTTTTTTCCAAAGTAATTTGGATAGGTACCAAAAAAAATTTAGACATTGAAAAAATAAATAAACTACTTCAAAGTTCACTTAAAGACCCAAAAAAAATAGTAGTTTTGACAAATTATAATGGGAGGAATATAAAAGTGAACCCCCTTCTCTCAAAGATAGAGGAAGAATAATTGTTGTCTTATACCTGTTCTACTCATCTAAATGGAAATTTTCTTGTATACTCTCTTTGGTTTGCCTTTGCATGCCATATTGATTTTGTATCCTCTTTCATTTTGATAATCATATTTTTTTTTAATAAAGAAGAAGTTATAGCTACAAAGGTGGTTGACCTTGTCAACAGTGCTAGTATGTGAGTATGAAAGTGTGAGCATGTAAGCCTTGAGCATATGTATAAGTAGGTATCATACAACCATTGAAGGTGTTTATAACATAAACACCTATAATATAGGTACTTATAGCATATACACATTATTAACATAGAAGGTTACTATAACATAGACACTTATTTCATAATTGCATAGTCTTTTAGGCTCATAGGCTCACACTTTTATGCTTACATAGTAGCAACCCTCGTGACCTTGATCCCAACTTTGGAATGAAATAAAGAATATGAATCATGACATGTGGGATGATTTTACACTTAAAATTGTTCAAAAAAAAGCATTTCAACATAGTTTATGTAATCAAAATTATCTAATTTTTTATTGGATCTTTTGAGGTGGAGAAACAATACTCTAGACATATCCATATATATTTTTTGGACATTGTATGAATAAACTATAAATTTTCAAAGTGTTGAAAAATAGATGTATCCAAAATCAACCCTTGAATTTCATAATTTTAGGCTATACATTTTAGGTAAGAATTTAAACTAGATATCTTTAATCCCTACTAGAAAAATGAAGTACATTTCAAATTTTTTGGATAGAATCAATTATGTTTGGTTAGAATCTAGACAATAATCATGAGTAATCACATTGCTAGGAACAAACAATTTTTTTTTAAGACTATATATTTGGATGTATATAACCCATTTTCTATAAGTCTGATAAAATAAACTTTTTAAAATATTTTATAATTGATCCGATGGATGTTGTCTCTGTTAGGGATTGATTAGACTTTCTTTTCATTGACATTCTAAAATATATTGGACACTTACTATACTATCATCTACTACTTGACCTTTACAATGTCTATGTTTCAAGCAATCAAATCAAAGGCGGTAAAGTATATAGGATTTTAAAAAAGTGGTTACGATTAGATGTAGTTACCTTAACCTCAAAAGTTCAAGAGAACATTTTGTATCCTCATAATGATTTCAAGAAAGCCTGACAAATGGAAAAAATCTTTTTTTCTTCCAAATGTTTAGGAATGAATTGCTTGAATTTAGCTTTAGTAAATGGTATATTCCTTCATAAATATATATATATTTTCTTTTGTATAAGAAAAATACAAATCCATAGATTATTGTACAGTGATTATTTAGCAACTTCTATTCTTTTTTCTTGAATGGAATATATGGTTATAAAAAAGATACATATTTTTTAAATTTGAAGCCAATTTAAAGAAATGAATCTTATTAAGTCTAGTTTCAACTCCAATTGAAAAAATTTCAAATTTTCATAAATTTCAATATTTGATTTGAGTTTAAACATTTGGTCTATAACCATAGTATGCAAGTTTCAAATTTTAGAATCATAATAAATTGATTTTGTACCATAATGATGTTTTACACTATTACATCTTTAGGGAAAAAATTTAAATTTTTTGGAGACACATACATTGTGTGTAGTGCCCCAGTTGAATTTGATCAAAAGGCACAATAATAATATGCCTTTAGAGTGGTTCCTAAGGATTTTTTATATTTCAAATGAAATTTTAGCATTTTTATTCAAAAAATTACAAAAATAAAAAATTTAAGAAAATCTTAATTTTATACAATCTATAGGCACATAATTAAAGCTATGAAAATTAATTATACATAATTTCATTTGTATATAGTTGTAAAATTGAAGCACATACAAAGAATAAAACTTTGAATTCTGAAAAATGGTTATTGGTAGTGCCCCGAGGTATGCACTATTCAAGAAGTTCATTGATCACCTATGAACAAGCCCCTATTATTTAGGGGCTATGTAGGGGATTTATAGGGGCTTATTTGACCTAAATTTCTAAAGGGTGCTTATTTCATGTACTCTATATTTTAGTCAAAAAAAAATTTGATTGCCAATTTTTTATACCCTATGTTCATTATAAATACAACATAGTAGAAAGTCATACAAACAATTGATATACAAACAATTACAATAAGCATCCAAATTCTTTGCCTGATCCTTGTGAGCCCTAAACCAAACTTGAACACAAATTTGAAATCTCTCAAGCAAATTCAAAAAAACTCTGCCATTGTTAACAATAACCCTAACATTCAAAAAACTTCATTGAATCCCAATTATCCACTCACCTTGCCACTTAGTCACTAACTAAATTGACATAAGTACTTAGTTAGTAAGAGTATCATTCATTCATAGGTTCATTCATTCAGGTTTAAATTTGCTTGTACAACAAGCACATGGGATTCTAGTCGACCCTTAGTAAACCATAAATTCTTACACCTTTGTAAATTCAATATTCAACTGATGGATTTATACTATACTAAGTATACTATGAGAAGTTCAAATTTTTTGAAGGGAATTTGGCAGGGCTACTTTAGAAATAAGAAATTGATAAAATTTTGTATTTTTGTATATCCTTTATTATTTCTAAAGTCTATAAATTCATTATATGGATGTTAATTTACTTTAAACAATTGTATAAAATTGAGGTTCAAGGCAATTAAAATTACCCTTCATTAGTTTGCACATCAACATCAAAGAAATGGGGAGTGCACCCCCGGGGGTAGTGCTTTTATAGTTAATGATTTATCATTTCATTTGAATGAGCTTCTTTTAGGTAATTTGTACTAAATATAGAATTAGAAAAGGGATGATTCATCAATGAAAATGAGAGACAACTTTGGTTATTCAATCCTATTCAACCTTGCAAGAAGAATTATGAACACTTAACTACCATCAATGTTTTTCTAAAATACAACCAATGTCCCTTGTGCCATTGTCACAACCATTGATATATCAATGGTTATTTCCACAAAAGTAATCAATATCCAAATTCTTCATTAATTTTCTTTAATCCCTATTTTTTACTTACTTAAATTATTTGTATGAACAATGTTTAGTATCAATTTTTTTCATTTTGTTTAAATTTATTTTAGAGTATGAAAATATTATGCAAAAAATGAATAAAAATAAAAAATAAAGTTGAAAAGATGACAGTGAGGTTGAAAATAAAGTAAAAATAGTATCAATGCAATGTCATGATGGCAAGAGTGTTTTATATTTTGTCAATCTAAAGACCCTACATCTTAATGGTTCTTCACACCAGTTTTTCTTCATCAAATGTTGGCAAGAGGATGTAATTATTAACACCTAAAGGATTCATAAGTGTAATTCATAACAATTTATGGTCTACATCACAACAAGATCCAAATAGGTAATAAAATACCCGATTTAGTTTTTTTCAACATTTTAAGAAGAAGGGCCATTTGGAAGGTACAAGAACTTCTAATAATTTAGGAATAAATCTTTTCTTTCCTCCTTATTTTCCTCAACTATAGTAATAAAAATTATACAAACAACTAGAAAATATTTGGGAAACATAAATTTTCCATGTTTCAAATTTTACACAAAGTATATAATATTTGTTACCCTAAATTGTCTTCCTTTCAACTAATGACTAATGTATCCTTCCATTGATAGTCCCTCTATTTTTGACCCAACTTCCATTGACTATGAATGATTGATAGTTCCTCTATTCATTGTCCCTTCAATGGCTTTGACTCCTCTTCCACTCTCTCCAATCGCTATACCTTGGGAGATTGTCTCTTAATAACATTACATGTCCTTTCAATAACCTTTCTTTTTATTAATCTATTATTTTGGAATAAAATTTTTACATGTTTTGGGGCTTGATATACATTCAATTTTTCTTCTTCTATAAAATCTTCTAGGTAGAGATTGATTTATGTCTTGACAAATTTAAGATCCTTCAAGAGTACAACTTTTATACATCAAGACTACTAAAGTCATTGCCATCTATCCATTCAACTACTATTACTTTTGAAATACATGATTGTTTAGGAGATTTGCCCATCCTTTTGTACCTTTCATCTACAATGCATTGTATAGCTAGCTATTCAAGCTATGTGTTGATTAGATCAAGTCCATAGTATTCATTTGCTCTGTATTGATTGGATTAGGTTTTTTGTTTTACCTGTGCCAACTCAATTTGCAATGCTATGTATTGATTAAATTGAGTTTGTAGTTGTGCTACATGTAGATTAGATTTAACCCTTGAACGACGGGCTGGTGACCGTGGAAATCATGCATTTTGATTCCGTGTGACATCATCTACTTTGGAAAAGCTAAATATATTCATTGGAAGTCAAAGCCCTGTAGAAGATTTCCCCTTTCCACCCCTAAAACCGAGGACCAATAGTTGCACTTCCATTGTACAAGGGAAGATTCTCTCTCATTCCGCGGACGCAAAACGTCCTCTTCGACGTTTAAGGGTTAATATTGACCTTTCAATACGTGGTGATTGGATTAGGTTTTTTCTTTTACATGTGCCGATTAGACTCAATTTGTAGTGCTACGTGTTGATTAGACTCAATTTGTAGGTTTGCTATGTGCCGATTAGATTTAATATTGACCTTTTGATATGCGGTGAGTAGATTAGGTTTTTATTTGACTTGTGCCGATTAGACTCAATCTATAGTGCTACGTGTTGATACGTGGTGATTAGATTAGGCTTTTATTTTACTTGTGCTGATTAGACTAGTCCGTAGTGCTATGTGCCGATTAGACTCAGTTCGTAGTGCTACATGCTACGTGCTGATTAGATTGAGTTTGTAGGTTTGCCACATGCCGATTAAATTTAATATTGACCTTTTGATATGTGGTTAGTGGATTAGGTTTTTTGTTTAACCTATATTGATTAGACTCAATCTTTAGTGCTATGTGACTGAGTTTGTAGTTTTGTTAGGTGATTGATAAATTAAATTTGAAGTTTTGCTACTAATTTTAAATTGTGGTATAGAACATGATTGTTATCTAAATTTAAATCTACAAAATATTCTAAAAATGTCAAAAATATAATGAGATTTATTTTTAATTAAATTTTAGGATTTAAGATTTGAAAAAAAAACTATGAAGACATAAAAAGTGTCTCACCTTTGCACTTTTTCCTAATAAATTGATGCATAGTCTCTACCTCGACCCAACAAATAGAGGAGCACATCTTCAAAGGATTATGTTCTTTAAGATTCCCCAAATTCTAAAGATGCTCAAAATCCATGCCCAAAGACATACCCGAAGTTGTTGATGCCCGGGGCCAAACTTAACGCACGGACATCAATATCAGAGCGAACCACTGCGGCGAAACATAAGTGCGCTTCTCAAGCTTCTCCTTCCTCGCAACAACGATGCGTCGCGACACCAGTTGTAGCGATTGTCCCGCTCTTCAGGGTTGCAACATTGTGCGTGATTTGGAAGCTTTAAATTCTTCTTATTTGACGGTTTCCACAATTTCCATTGATTTTGCGGTTGGGACGCTCATCAGTTCAGTGTTTTCTTTAGTCCGCATTCGTTGACAGTGCCGGGCGAGTGCAATTTGGAATCTGTTAGCCAGGCTTTTAACGTCGAATTTTGTTTAAAAACTGCGAAATTGTTGTTACTATTCTCATTCCTGAAGAAGGAGAAGGATTAGGAGAAGAATCTGTATTGACCGTTTCCTTAAGAATGTTGCAGAATCACTTTCGAATTTGGCTTGTTTGAAATTTGTAATTAATCGGAGTTAGATTTCGGTTTACAAGTTTCAAGCTTCACGTGCTGGCGTTTCATTTTTCGTTTTGAGATGAGGTTACAGCCTGAGTTTAAATAAGTCTTTAGGTCCATCTGGTGTTTCGAAAGTGATGTCGGAAGAGTGATGTGAGCGTTGTTGGCGAATTCTGGAGGATTTTGTTGCAGAGAGCAGTTCGTGAATGGTGTAATGCACGGGCGGAAAATGAGTTCATCCCGTCTGAAGAAGAAACGGAAACGGTTGCCTGAGTTGACGGCGATGACAAGGCCGAAAGGGGAGGAAGCAGGGGAGGACATGGCCATAACGAATTTCCTAGGCGATGATACAGTGCTCAACATTCTGCAGCGCATTCCGACTCGGGCGCTGCTCAGCGTGATGGCTCTTGTGTGCCGACGCTGGAGACGACTCTGCCAAGAACATTTGGTGCGTTCTTTCTCTTTTAGCCATAGGCTTTGAGCATGTCACTCATTTTACCGATGTCGTGCATTCTCCATATTAGGGTTGTATTACTCTTTCTGTAGAGTTTTTTCTAACTATTTGTCGTGATAACTTCTGAACTACAGGTTTCACGGTAGAAAAAAATTCTTATGAACCTGTTTTGAACGTTCATGACTTGTTTCGTCTTGACAAGGATGTTATTACAATGTTTGACCTGCAGGTGCATGATCTTACGCCTCCACTTTTCAGCATCCATGACAAACCTTGGGGCTCCTTGGTGAGTCAAAGGGGTTTTCTCTACATGTCGGTCTAATATTGTGATACTAGAGGATATATTGATGATTAGAAGTTTTAGTTATGTGTCCTCGAGTTCTCTGATGAATGAAGTAGGTAGTCATATGCTCATTTTGTTGAATCGTTTTTACTATGTAGACAGATCTTCAGATTATGGAGCTTGCGAAGCGGCATGCTTCCACTCTCGAGTCCATTGAATTGCGCGGGTGAGCTCACATCTGAATTATTACGAGTTTGGCATGTTGAGGAATGTATCGTATGTAGGAGTTGGGAGGTATTTACATTCGAAGGGAAGTTTATTTTGCGATTTTGGTGCTTCTCCTTCATCCTAATTCGATGTACGTTGTGTGACCAGTTTGAAGCAGCTAACTGGTGATGACGTTCAGAATGTTTTTGCCAATCTGCCACGGCTGCAACATCTGACAATCGCTTCAGATCCTCCTGTCATCACCAACAATTTACAGAGCCTTGTGCATCAGCTGCCCGGCCAATTAGTAACCTTGGATCTACATACGACTGGATTCAGCACTTCTTTTTTCTCTACTCCCAATAGCCGACCTCCCTCCCGACTCCTGCCTCCCTCTGTTACAGATGAGTTTGTAGATGTTCTGTGTCAACGATGTCCCAATTTAGAGCGGTTGATTCTGGATGCAGATTCTTTTATCAGTCAAGCCTCTTTTGACAGATTACTTCATACTTGGCCATCCCTTACCTTGTTACATATTAATAGTTCTGCGCTGGGCTGGAGTTCTGTTCTTCTTGTGTTTCAGGCATGCCAATCTTTGCAAGAGTTGTCTTTATGCTCCCGCAATTTTATTATCCCCCAGAAAATCGCAGCGGATAATGCGGGTTACAGGGACGGGGTAGAAGTAGCAGAGATGTACTCAAAAGACACTCTATCAGCTCTGATGCCCCCGTCGTTAGTCTCCCTCCGTTTCTATATAAGTCTGCATATTTCAGTGTCTTGGGATGTCATACCTGCCGAAGATCTGATGAAGTGTAAAGGATATCAAATTCGGCAACTGCACGCCCAAAATTTGTTTCAGACGAGCTGGCACAATATTTCTGTGTGGTTTATCAATATCAAATCGCTTGACTTGTCACATGCTCACCATTTTAACATCAAGCTCACTGAGGTAAGTTTTCGTATTTATATGACGACTTTTCATACGATTTAATGAAGCTGGAGCTGACTGACGATATACCTGATTCTGTATACTTGAATTCTCCACAGGAAACGATTTTTACTTGAATTTTTAGTTCACTATTTTTCATTGGGATCTACTCTAGGTTTCTTATCGACCCTCTTTTTCTGGCAGACGGAAGAAACAATCCTCTGCAGATTAGTGAAGCATTTGGTGCAGCTTGAAGAACTTGCACTCCCGGGAGCAACCGATCGAATTCTTTCAGAACTTGGCCGTTATTGCTCTAGGCTTACGAGATTCTTTTTTCAGGTGCATCGAACAATTCAAGAATGCCTTTTGCGGAACATTAGGTTCTGTATTAGGTTCCATTTGTGGGATCCTTTGTTTCTGAAATAATATAATTTTTGTTCCTTGGAAATAGGAGGGCTACAGTTACGCAAATTCAGACTGGAAGTTCATTTACCGAGTATGCCTAACGTGTGAGCACTTTGTAATAAATGTGTAATAACTGATAGCGTGGAGTCACAATCTTGTACATTGAAACCGCCCAAGCCAATCCTTTCCTGATACATGTGCTGTTTTACTGTGATGCATTAGGGTTGGAGAATGCAGAGATCAGGACCACTTACTAAACAGTTGAACATTTCTGATCGGGGTGTCATATCCTTAGCCGAGGGATGCCCTGAACTACGTGTTTTGAGCCTGGGAGGATGCATCAAGATCAGCCTCTCTTCTATCAGGTACGTGGTTTTCTTGCTCTTTGGACTGAAGTGAGTACTGGAACCTTGTTATTGAGATTTGTACTTGACTTAAGCTTACCTAGTGAGAGGGCACTGTTTATATCTTTATGAAGCTGATATTGAGGAGAATGGTTTGTCTTGCAGGGTGCTTACGTTCCACTGTAAAAAAATTGAGGTGCTGGAACTTGCTGGCTGCTCCGCCTTGACTGATAGTGCAATTTTACTACTATTAGAGCGACTCAGCTCCTCTTTGTTGCTTCTAGATTTACTTGGCTGCTCAAAGTTGACTTCCGGTGTCATGCAATCGATGTATCATCATGTCCTGGTGGGTTCCAGAGCTTCAACATCCATTTTTCCATTTAAACCTATTGGTCATGTTTAAATATTTATCATGATGGTTTCGAATGTCATGCATACTTAGTGATCTGAGCATTGCATCATTGAACTATCAAATTGCCCTTGTCTAGATAAACTCGTGACTACTGGCGATAAACTCGTGATAAACTCGTGACTACGATAGATCTCATAGATCATCATGATTGCGAACCTTTAAGAAGTTCCTATATCTTTTATAACACGTTTTAAAGAAGTTTGCAGGGGTGTTGTCCGATAGGTCGACGTTGCTCATGTGCATGTGGTGTTGGGTGACCGTAGGCTCAGACTCCTCAGAGGATAAGCTTGCGCGTGCTGGCCATTCCAAACTCTGTCAAAAGTACTAGTCGAGCAGTGATATCCAACTTGACCAGGCTGCTGCCGTCACTGAGTGTCAGAGGAAACAACAATGGATTGCAGTGGGACGGTTTCTATCATTGTCCACCTTGGAGTTACTGCAGCTAGAAGAATTATGGATCGTGGGAATTGGTATTCGGTATCGAGCAATCTTTGGAGTATTCATTCTTCAAGCCTTTTGCCTGAATTTCCAAAGTATCTTTGATGAGCTATTTCTAAGCAATTTTCATTTACAGCCATGATTGTGTGCAAGGGAGGCTTGATTGTCACGCATACACAAATTGTGTCTGAGCTTAGGGGTCATTTGAGCATTAAATGCAAGAGTTGTAAGAGCTCAATGTTCAAGTGGTAGATTTTTTCAATGTTGTGCCCTAATTTAATGTCTCAGTGTTGAAAACTCTAATTTTTTTAATGTAGAGTTAGATTTGGGCACACGTTTGGGTCTTACTACCTTGAAATGAGTGTTCAGAAGTTGGAGCATGAGACCAATTCAGAATTTTACTGACCTTTGTGGAACACAATGATGTCAATCTGTGATTAATGAAAAACTCTTTCATACTCAACCTGGTGCAGAATGTTATGATATGATTGTATTTGCTTCTGTGCTCAAAAATGCATTATGAAGGTATTAAGCTAAGGGAGGCTCTTGAACCCCTAAGAGAGCCTGGAGGGAGGGGAAATGTAAATAAATCATGTCTTGTGACTAAACTAGACCTAAGCTCATCTTGCTAGTTTTCCTTTTCTTCCTTTTGAACTCTTTCAAAATCCTCAGTTGCATGAAGTGGTGAGTAAGTTGGTCACATCATTGAAGAACACTTAACTTAAGTTAAATCATTATACTTGGATGTACTTCATCCATTTCATATAGCTTCAAACAAGGATTGGTCCATCACCACAATTGCATGTATATAATCCTTTTCATTACTCTAGCTATAAGCTTTTGAAAATGGTCATCATCTATGTAGTGAATATTGTGGATGTTTTCTCTATTAGGGTTCAACAAGAAGTAAATCCAACCTCTAAATTCAATCTCTATTTGAGGAAGTGAATATTGTGGATGTTTTTTTTGGTAGGGGTTCAACAAGAAGTAAATTCAACCTCTAAATTCAACCTCTATTTGAGGTTGAAGAGAATTTAGGGTTTATTTTTTGAGGTCCCATATCAATTGTCAAGGCTCAAGTGACTCTTAAATCATAAATTGCATAATCTTTTCAAGATGATGTGAATGAAGGGATTGTTCTTTTATAGTTTTATGTGAAATGTCAAGGTTGACTTGAATTATAAATATGTCTCTTTCTAGTTCCATGTCAAATGTCAAGTACATGTCTCTTATTTATAAACTACATTGTTTATAACTATATTTTCGAAAAATAAATGTATGAATAAGGTGGAGAGTCCTAAAATTGTCCACATTCTACTAACATCCCCAAGCAAGTTGATGCATATGGTGAATTGAATTCTTCAATGCATTATCTATGAACAATGAGCTATCTACAAATTATTGAAACAAGCCACAATGGATTTTTGATGGATTACAAGAACCCCTAGAGGTTTTAGGTGTTTTTACACTCAAAATTACTTCAAACTATTTAAATCCAAAGGAAGGCTTAAATCTTCATCTATATTGATTCATTAATAAATACAACTATAAGATATTTTAGATAATTTATTAGAGTAGATCCTTTTGGAATTTCAAAATAAAAAACCTTACCAATTCAAAGATCAAGTCATTTGAATTTCAAAAAGAAGGATTTTAAGTTCCTTCCAATTGCTTAGATTTGATCTTTCAAATTTTTGACACAAAATTGTATAAATCCTACAACTTGTTGCTCTTCATTTTATATATATATATATATATATATATATATATATATATATATATATATATATATATATATATATTTCACATTCATGTTTGAAAAAAAATGGTCTATAGAAGGAAGTAAAAAATGTTTCAAAATTTAGTTATAGAATTGAAAATGACAATCCTAATGGTTGTAATATTTTTATGAACAATCTACACCTTATGTTTTGGTTTTTTTCAAAAATCTTGAAAATTGAGTTATATAAAGAACTTTAAAGTTTATCTTAAAGTAGAGACTCTACAATTATTTACAAAGTAAAACTCCTCATAACTTTCATCTCATAAATCAAAATGGAAAGATTCAAAGCTTTCCACATAAATATAAATCTTGAAAATCAATTTCAAATTTTTTCTTTCTTAGGAAATTGATTCTTAAAGAATTTTTTTAAATTGTCTATGTTGCCTGCTAGGCAATGAAAATTACATATCATGCAATAACCTTTTAGCCATATAGGCAAAAATTATAGAAATTGTTGCACCTTAAATCTACTCCTCAAGCACATGTTGTGTGAAAAATCCAAAGAAAAAAATTCCATTTGTAGTGAACTACCCAAAATCACTATATTGCCAAAAAAAGTTGTTTGGACCTTTTGAATTAAAGAAATTCTTCATGGTTATTTTACCTCATTGTCTACTTTCTAAATTAAAATTGATTTGTAGGACAAAAAATGTCATAGTACCCTATAACAAACTACTTTTGATTCAAGCTATAGATAATTACAAAACTTAGCAAATTGTCCTACATTTTCTATCCAAGCCAATCAAAATCATTTTTTAAATACTTTATTGTTTCGATAAATTTCTCAAATTTGACGAAAGAATGTATAAATTCTTTTTAATAGTAATTTCACATCTGATTTATGACCTCAACCAATAAAATTCAAGGCCAATTCTAACTCTCAATAATTATATAGGATATACTTTGAAATTTTGAAAACTTTGTTATCAGGGGAGTTTGAGGGCACCATTCTCCGTGTTGTTCATAAACAGTAAATCAATTTGTAATGATTGAATTTTCAAATTTTTGAAAAAAACAAATTTTCTTCCTCAAAAATTCCAAAAATGTTAAGAAATCTGAAATGTATTTATTTTCAAATTAAAAAATTTTGATCACTATTTTTGATGTGGAAATCTCTAGACCATGTTAAACTATCATAACATTTAGTAGCCCATAGAAGGACTACCTTTCCCTTTGTGAAGTCCCCATCACCTAATTTCATCTGACATTTCTTGAAGTTTGCAACTTTAGTTACTGAATGGTGTGGAATATTCGACACCATTTCATCTGCTGGATGGAATGATGTGGAATATTCCACACCATTTCATCCGCTGGATAGAATGGTGTGGGATATTCCACACCATTTCATTCGTTGGGAGGCAGTGTGACAGGTTGCTACTGAATGTTATGATTGATGTAACATATTTCTACAGTTTGAGACTCAAAATAACTCATGGTCTTTTATTGCCTTCAAACCTCTCCTAATGATGTTTTAATTTCTGAATATCAATATATCTGATTTGAACTTCATATTTTACTATAAATATGAAAAAAATCTAAAACTTATGTGAATATCAAAAATACAATCCTTGTGATAAGAGGAGTTTAAAGGAATTTTTAAAATATCTCATTTGCAATCTATGAAATTTTTGAATTTAGAATGGATAATAGATTGTGATGAAATACTTTATTATAAAGGTTTTCATTTAGGCCATATAATGGGCAAGAAGGGGAAGTTTATGACTTTATGTATATTTGGGACATTCATACAACTATTTATTATTTGAGGCTTGAGTAATTGGTTCTTAACCCTTTAACTTATAGGAGAGGGCTCTAAAACCAAGCGGGCATTTTCAACCATCTAGTAGGGGCTGTGAAATGGACATGTGAACTTTGGGAAAAAAAACTATGGATTAATCTGGAATACAATGGAGCTTGATGAGATTTGTTTTAACTTCTTCAATGAATGGTTTAAGAACCACAATTGGTTCATTCTTAACTAAGTGGCTAGGTGTCTACTAATATAATTCAAATTAAAATCTATTGTTCAACTACCTTCTTACAAGTATTAAAAAATCTGAAATAATGATTAAATCAAGCATTCATTTCAGATTTTGAAAGGGACACTTTTAGAAACCATTTCAATTACTTTACACATGTTGCAATGCTAGTTTTGGAATAAGGACTGATTTTTTTCAAACTATGCATGGATGAGTTTCCAAGGGCCTATGAAGGCCTATAACAGACTATGTTTGAAAATTCATAACTAATTCAATAGTGCTTCCAAAAATATGAAACGACTTGTGTTAGATTCCTCATTTATTTCTCTGTCACTGTAAAATAAACTAAAAATATTTCCATATCAGGAGATACACAAAAAAGGCACATCAGTGCTTAGATGCTCACTTTTTGAGCCTCTTACCTTAGTGACTGTGGTCAACTGAACAGGGCAGTGCTTTTTTTAGTATTCAGTTGAAAAAAGAAGATGTGCAAACAAATTTGATTCCCAAGAACAAGATCAGACTGCAGAAATTGAGGCTACAAGGCCTTCATGACATGCTATGACAAAAAAAGTGAAGATCCAACAAAGTGTTTACAGTACCATAATAGGAACTTTAAAGGTATGTTCCCACTTGTGCTTAGTTTTCTGCTGTTTTGTGCACAGAGTGGGAAGAGCACGAATATCAGAGCCATGCCAAGGAACAGTGGAGCAGAAGTAGGCGCTTCGGCAATACGGAATGCTGTAAGAACGTGGTGAAGCGCACATGCCAGAAATCCACCTCGCCACCCGCCACCCGCCATCCGCCATGACACGTGGCGGGGCGTGAGTGGTTCACCATTGACACTGTTTGTAACGCTGCCCTTCCTGCGCACAAGTCTCTGCCACGCCCCGCCACGCCTTGCCAGTTTTTTATTTTTTTATTTTTAAAATTTTTATTTTCATTTTTATAGAAATCACCACTACGTTTCAACTTCAAGAAATTGAAATTAATTCTGTGAAGTTCCCAAAAATATGAAACGTGACTCCGATTTGATGTCTATTTTATTTTATTTTTTAGGAAACTCTACTTAAAATTGTTCCAAGATATGAAGCTTCTCCCAATAGGCTATTAGATTTGAAATGATAACTAAAGAGCAGACTACATTGGCTTTGATGTGTTTTCTAAACAACAATGAAAAGGAACAAGTTATACTAGCATAAATGTATTTTTTTTCTTTTATCTTATTTTCTTTGTTAAAACACATCAACAAATGAATGTGTCTTTTGATTTGTAACCCTTCCATAGAAAATGAATTGCACCATTACATAATTTTTTTAGCATGAATTACAATTCACACTCGTAAGTTTAATCCCCACATGCTAAAATTGCATCATATGGCAACATAATAATTTGGGGCTATCCACTACAAATGGAGCTTTTATTTATTTTTCCTTATAGTCTACGTTGCAAAAAAATTATTCATAAATTATTTTTTCAAGAGATAAAAATTTGATGTTGTTTTTTAACCCCTAAATGTCCAAGGCACCCAAAAGTGGTGTTGAAGAAACTTTGAAGTTAAATAAAAGCTTATCCAATTTCTATTTTTAGTAGTTTATATTTTTGGAAGATTTAGTGCAAGGGTACCTGGTTCGTCTCAAAATGGCTCAAAATTAGTGAGTCCTGTGAGTCCTATGACCCTTTGAAATAATTTTTTTTTTAATTGAAAAAAATATGGTTGATTTGAAGAGCAATGAGAATATTATGTCTCTTGAAATTCAGACCTAAGAAAATTTTTCTCTAAATGTTATAGACAATGGAAAATACAATGAAAATACCTCTTTTTTCACTGATTTGGAAAAAGTAGTAAAAAAATTCAAAAAATGAAAATGAAAAATTCGTTTTCTCTCCAAGTAAAGGTCTTTTTTTTCCAACAAATTTCATCTTTGGAAAAAATAAATTCTATTCTCTAAACTTGCGCAAAGTCAACCACTTTGACGACATGTGGAGGTTGAACAATATAGTATTTTCAGAAAATCTCTTCGTGGTCTTGTGTAACTTTAGATAAGGTCCTTGCATGCCAATTTTCAGCTCAAAGTTTGCATTTTTGGGTCAAAAATTGGACTGAAAAACCCCAAAATAGCCAAAGTAGACACCCACTCAGGGGCACTTTAAAAATAGTAAACTAATTTTGAAAGAATTGAAAAAATTACACAAAATGTAAAACTTTTGTAGACTACTTCGTATTATATAAGAGAACGTAATAACAATTTGAAAACTATGAACTTGTGAGAAGAAAAATTATAGTGAACTTTGTACTTGTGGATTTAACCTTGAAGCGTGCCGACGTCCATATTCTGGACGATGAACAGAGGGCTTCAAGGCTTGGTTTCATCCAATTAACTTCTCATTTATCAAATGTAATACTTGAATCTAAAAAAGACAACCTTCTTTAATGACCAAATTCATTAAATTCTGGTAAATGATATATCTGTATGAAGCTATTAGTGAAAATGTGCAAAAATTCAAAAAAGGATTGAGACGTTTAAGGATTAAACTATTTTTATGGTTTGGCTAAAGTAAAATAAATTGTGTAATATGGAAAAATAAAATGTAAATGCGACAACCTCAAAGTAGATGAAGATTGTAAGAGTTTTACCCTAAGCTCATGCCTCGTGTAGTTATTGACACATCAATTTTTGTGCTTCAAAGTAGTATTATCCTAAACTACACTAATCACTTTTAGGGGAATTAGTGTACTTAGTAACCTAAGATATATCTTCACAATATAACATGCATGTCATTAGCGAACTAACCTTATTTGGGAGGGTTAGTGCACTTAGTGACATAAGGTATATGTTCTCAAAATCATGTGTCATTAAGTGTATTAACTTCTTGTAGGAGGGGTTAGTGCACTTAGTGACATAAATTATACTTTTGCAATATGACATATGTGTCATGGGTACCCTTGCACTGAATCTTACATAGAAAAATCATAATTGTTCATTTTCAGAATTGTACTGTTGATGCTAGAACTAGACTTCAAAAAAAATCTTCCAAAAATATAAACTACTAAAAATAGAAATTGGATAAGCTTTTATTTAACTTCAAAGTTTCTTCAACACCACTTTTGGGTGCCTTGGACATTTAGGGGTTAAAAAACAACATCAAATTTTTATCTCTTGAAAAAATAATTTATGAATAATTTTTTTGCAACGTAGACTATAAGGAAAAATAAATAAAAGATCCATTTGTAATGGATAGCCCCAAATTATTATGTTGCCATATGATGCAATTTTGGCATGTGGGGATTAAACTTACGAGTGTGAATTGTAATTCATGCTAAAAAAATTATGTAATGGTGCAATTCATTTTCTGTGGAAGGGTTACAAATCAAAAGACACATTCATTTGTTGATGTGTTTTAACAAAGAAAATAAGATAAAAGAAAAAAATACATTTATGCTAGTATAACTTGTTCCTTTTCATTGTTGTTTAGAAAACACATCAAAGCCAATGTAGTCTGCTCTTTAGTTATCATTTCAAATCTAATAGCCTATTGGGAAAAGCTTCATATCTTGGAACAATTTTAAATAGAGTTTCCTAAAAAATAAAATAAAATAGACATCAAATCGGAGTCGTTTCATATTTTTGGACCTTCACAGAATTAATTTCAATTTCTTGAAGTTGAAACGTAGTGGTGATTTCTATAAAAATGAAAATAAAATTTTTAAAAATAAAAAAATAAAAAACTGGCAAGGTGTGGTGGGGCGTGGCAGAGACTTGTGCGCAGAAAGGGCAGCGTTACAAACAGTGTCAATGGTGAACCACTCACGCCCCGCCACGTGTCATGGCGGATGGCGGGTGGCGAGGTGGATTTCTGGCATGTGCGCTACACCATGTTCTTACAGCATTCCGTATTGCCGAAGCGCCTACTTTTGCTCCAGAGCACCCTCCATATAGGATCGGTTTCCACTGTTCCTTGGTATGGCTCTGATATTCGTGCTCTTCCCACTCTGTGCACAAAACAACGGAAAACTAAGCACAAGTGGGAACATACCTTAAGCTTTTCAATGTTAATTCATTATAGAAAGTGACTCTTTCAAGCCTTCTGTGTTAGAAAATATTTTGACATAAGTTGAATAAGATGATCATTATGGATACAGTTTTAGTTGATTTTCGGATAGTCTACAAATCATGATGGGCGGAACACTTCAAAAATTCATAACAAATTCACATTTTGTTCAAAAAATATAGTTTCCAATGTTCTCATCATTTCTATCACTTGTCCACATGTGGGAAAAAAATTAGAAGATTTCAGTGGTGACCAATGATCTTAGAACAGATTTAGGGTTTTTAGCCAAATGTTCATTTTTGAAAGATTGTTTGAAATTTATAGAAAGGGTATGAAAAAAATTAAGTAGAAAATGAGAAAAATTTAGCTAGTCTTGGAATCACTAGTGGTGACATGAGGACAAACTCCTCATTTGATCTGTAATAGGCTGTTTTACCTCAAGTTTGTTTTCCAGAAAATTGATGGAATAGGAGAGGAAACAAGCATTTCCTGACATGTTTTGTGACATGTCCCCATGGAAGAATGCATGCCATGACAAACAAATACAATTGAGGGTGGCTCCTCACTGCAAATTCTGATCCGCTCAATTTGTCACTAGTGACATATTAAACTACACTATGGTGGAAACACCAAAAAACATCCAAATAAGGAATTTAGCATAGTCGGAGGCATCTTTTTCTAAAAATGATATTTTTCTAGTATTAGCAAGTGAAAATCATGAATATTAAAAAAAATTAAAATTTTTGGAATCAATATATAATTTTTATAAATTTTCAAAGTGTTGACTCCCTAGACTACTAGAACCGTCCTATAGGTGTACTTTTAACTGAACACTTGTTAAAATCAGTTGGTAGTGAATGAAAACTATACATGTGTCTTACAACTGTATCAACAAATTAGAATTAAACATTTGTCGGACACTTTAATGAATGCTTATAGACAGATTTAGTGGTACTTTAGGGTTTAGGAATATATACAGGGACAGAAATGAGTGTTTTTCCCTTATGCTATTCAATTTACAATCTATACCTCCATGAGCCACAAATTCTTGGGAATATGATGTAATGTTGCTTGAATGTATGCTTAAGTGATTGGCTGAAGGTGTCTTGACCATAGCTTCCAAGATTAATTGAAGGGTTGCTGAAAGCTAAGAAAAAATATTTTATGAAATGAATTGCCAAAAGACTTCTTAATAAATAAAAAAACTAACTATGAAACCAATCTTTCTAATTTTAAATATATGGTAGAGGGACCTATAACCAATAGAATAAGCACATGTGAACATGATTTAGAGTCATGCAAGGCAAAACAAACATTGTCATAGGTGCATTGACAAAAATGATGGAGATTGCACAAAATTTAGTCATTTTATGTCTAGAATTGAAATTACTATAAATTTTGAAAGGCAAAAGTTGGACTTGACCTATGATCAACATCTAGAGTCACCCTATTTAGATCATTTAAGAACTATTTTCCTACTCATTGATACTTACTTTCTTGCTTACTTATGTGTCATGAAGTTATTGGTCTAAACTTGAAAAAGTACAAAAATACCCACTCCAAAAGAAAAATGAAAATCCATTTTAACCTTGGTTGGAAGTAGGATACCCTATTGATTGCTGATGGGGAGGTGATTAGTAATGGATCCCTCTACTATTCCACACCCTGCACTCTTGAGAGAGAAGGTAGAGCCATCCAATGCTACTGAATGTTATGTTTAGAACCTACTTCTACAACTCCAAAATTTCATAACTAATTCCACAAAGGTCCAAAAAATACAAAACGACTTGGGCTGGATGCCAATTCCATTAATCTTCCTATAAAAATTTACTTATAATTTTTTCAAGGAGTTTAGCTTCCCCAAAATTGCAATAAGCTCTTAAAAGGTCACTTTAAGAGCCCTCTGCTATAGTCATTCAATCGGTAAACATGAGCCCAAGGTGTATGGTAGTATGACAGCTCACACAACGTGGGCGCATAAGTTACTGTATGTTGTCCTGTGGTCTTGAAACTGAACTGGTTTGGGAATTCCCAGGCGCAGTTCATCACCACTGAACTTGGTCATGAGGTTGCCACCCTCACAAGTTAACTTATATCAGAATTCAAGGTTTGATCTTAATACATCAAACAATAAAGATTAGGTTTTCATTAAGGTAGACCAACCTCTTACCACCCTGATTTGCAATCTAACTATCTTGGGGCCAATTCCAAGAGGGACAAATATTTTTTAGAGGTGTGCACATGTTTCACGAATCAAACCCAAGTGGAATTATAATTTTTTCATCAAAATTGTAATTTCTGTGAGTTTTTGAAGTATTCAGCCCTAAATTTCAAAAGCACCCATGATTAGGGTTATAAACACCTTAATAACAACCCATAACCAGCTTCTTATGTCCCTATAAGCATCTAGGTATTCTTCAATCAACTATTGCCATGATACCCTAAATGACACAAATGCACTAATTTTGTCAAATTTCTGTACAAAATTGGCTCAATTCTAGATATATTTGGATGATGGAATGGGTGGAAATGGGAATAAATATTGGGTGACAGAAATGGGTTGCAAATAGAATTAGATTGGTTTACCTTACTTTCAAGGTTGTGGAGAAGAATGCATGCATTGAAGCAACTAACAAGAACCTAGGCTGGTACTATGTACTATGTACAAAAGAAATTTGTTGGTTGAATTGAACATGACAAGGCCTCTTCATCTTTTATTCAATTATGGAACACTAGTAATTGGATTTGCGCCTTGAAAGGTGCATGGATTGAGGGTCACCTCACATTGGGGATGTATTAGATAACTGATGAGATGTGCTAGTGATGAATTGGATATCTCACATAACCAATTGTTGAATTTTCAATCACAACCTTTGATCTTCACGACCCGAGAGTGTAGGAGCTGGTTATGGTCAACAAATGGTAATAGTTTGAAACATTGTATATGTACATGTGACTCATACTTCCATTAAAGTAGAAGTACATATTTTGAACAACCCCTTTTATGGCTTCATAGACTTAGGATGCACTATTTATTGAAAAAGATTTTGTGTTTGTACCTTTTCATCCAACTATCTCTCTCCCTTTATTGTTTAGGGTGAGCTAAGCTATAATAGGTGAGTCTATGAAACTAGAATGGATCCTAATGAAAAATTTGCATTGATATTGAATAAAAAATTTATTTTTGAGGAGAATTTTATTTTTGCATTATTCCTCATCCTTACACTTGCACACACTAAATTTGTTTCATAGTGAATTTTCTACATCTTACATGCTGAAATGCTTAAGTTATCCATTATAGGTACCTCTATCTTAATAGGTCTTGTGAACTCATATCTATGGATTCTGGCTTGGTTTTCTAGATAAATATCATAAAGTTTATATCCCAAATTCATTAGAGAAAATTTGGACTCTTTAGAAGGCTACAAGGGTTTAATAAGCCATTCTATATGGAGAGCCCTACTAGGCTAGAAAAAGTACAAGATCTCTAACAAAATTGCGTTTCAACTTGCGTGAATATCTTCATTGTCAATTAGAATATGTCAGTTTTCCTCCAATTGAACACAAGTGCTTGTGTACCAAGGCTCTGACATTTGGTTGCACTACTGTACAAATGACACTTAGTGCACCACAACTATAGGGAAAAATTCTTGCCCCATGTCAAATAAATATAATCTTAGGCCTTTTGACACTTCTAAGCAACCTTTTAGAGGGTCTAGATTTTTTCTAATGTCTAGCTTTTCTTCTTGGAGGTAAGAATGCCTAAGGGTCTCAAATTTTTTAATCCCAACCATCATTCCTACATCATCAATGCACATGCACGCTAGGACTCAAGGGTCTTGTGGAGCATTGCTGTAAAGAAAAAAGATCTGCATGCATTCAAAATGTAACAACTGGGAGAGTGGCTTCCTTCAGCTCCTCTTTTTCCTTCACATTTTCCACGCACGGTGTGCCTTGGGATAATATGACCAACACCTTGGATGGGAGCGGAATCATTTTTGGCATCACCCAGAACCTACCTCGTAAGATAATTTCTCCAATTGACACAGCTTGCACTATAACAAAACATGGTAAAAAAAACATAGTCAAAATTGAGTGTGTTTTTTCTGTCATGGTTTTGTGTAGGTCGACTACGTATGTAGTCAATGTTTTTTGCAATTTTTCACTGCAATTTTGGAAATTTTGGAATGTGTAATATACCATTGGAAAGGTATTGAAAAAATGTATATGAATTTCTAGTATAGTAGATTGAAGAATGCTTGAGACACCTCAAACACCAAGTGAGTGTGAACATTTGAATTGTAATACTACCCTCAAATCTATAGTTGCAAATGTAGACTTGGAAAATTGAAATGGCAATAATTGTAAGTTTGCTTTTATTAGGAGTCTTTTGTTGCCTTTTCAATCCCAAGACTCAATCTTCTATGGGAGAAGTAAATAGACTATTGCAACAAATTTGAGACATAGGAAACATATCTTTCATTACATCAATACTAATACTGTCATTGCTATTGACCAAGCCCCTTGGAATTTATCATTCATTGGAGTTTTCACATAGCTCTATTGTGAGTTCTTTGGTTTCACCTTCTCCTACTTCATTGGTGTAAGTTTATTTTGACTGAATAATTATACTATATAAAGTCTATGGTAATGGTAATTGGCACCAAGTAGTTTTTCTTTTATTGCAAGGCATATTTGTTTTGACTTTTTACATTAGATCTTAGCTTGATTCCAAATTGGTCCAATGTACAATTGAATGTGATGTTCCATTCCCATGATTTTGGCTTCTTTAGCACAATGGTGTATTGCACCTTCAAATATTTTTCCAATTTATATATCCAAATTCTAAAATCTTTCAAATATTCTATGCCATGTCTTACCTATGTGTATTAAAACAACAAAATCTCAAAGATGAAATCACACATCTTTTATAACTAACAAAATTTACAATCTTTTGTATTGAATTGGAATTGTCTTGAATTTTAAAGAAAAGGTGAAGAAAAATCATTTCAACTACAAAACACAAATGAAAAAATCTAAAATTTTATCATCAAAAAATATTATAGTATAGAATTACCCAATTTTCTTCATTGTCAATATTGCATGTATTATTCTCTCAAGTGATTATTTACATTTTGAAATCCAATGACCTTGAAGTTAAATTGCGACTATTACATTAATATACCCTTCATTTTAACTCATCAATCAAATTAATTTGGATAATTTTCATGTGTAAAGAAGTTTATTTTAGATGTTTAGGATTCAAAAGTTTTGTTATAGTAATGTGAAATTCTTGACAAAGATGAGGGTCATAATGACATTCCATTTTTAGAATTTAAATTCAAAAAAATTCTAAATAAATATAATAATAAAAAATAAAAAATATTATTGCATCATTTAATTTTAACACAATGAGCTTGAAATTAAAAAATTCATTAAATTCTTATAAATTATCCTAGTTCAAAAATGAAATCAGAATAAAATTTGTGAGGCTTTACTTTTGAGTCTAAATCAAATGTTAATAATGGTTGATGTAAATTCGTAGTCATAGTTAGGCAGTTAGTTATTGCTTCTTTTGGATATATTGTGAGATAATGCACCCAACCTGAATTAAATCAAGTAAATTAAATTTGGTTAATGTGGGGGTACATATGGCGTGTCCTCATAGGCTTAAAATATTTTAATTGAAAAACTAAATTAAATTTTTTTCATTCCCCTTCCTCTTGTCTTGTAATTTTTAGAAACCAATTTAATTGACAAATATTATGGGACAATTCATCTTGTATCTAGAATCCATATCCAATACTATACCTATATCCATGTCCAATATCCGTATCTAGTATCCATACCAGTACCTATTTCTAATATTTACTACATATTATTTCATATACAATATTGTATCCATATCCAGTATTCATTTTGTATCTATATTTGTATTTATATTTAGATGGCTCAGGATTAAATCTCACAATATCAATGACTTGTGTTTCTTGAGAAATCAATGATGATTTCAAAGGCAAGCATTTCTTTAAAAACAATTAATGGCCTATAAATTTTTTGAGAGAGGATGGGGGCTAATTAATTGACCAAGGGTGTGCAACTACTTTTTAGTACAAAGTCAAGTTCTCTCAAGGCCCACCTTATTTTGGGATGGAAGTACCTTCAATCTTTTAAACATCTTGTAGTTGTTTTTTAGCCAATGAATGATAGAGAATCCTTATATATAGGACAAAAGTGCAATTATTCATCCTTAGAACTTTGTATGAAAAAGAGAGGTCTTCAATATTAGTTTGACTTCTAATAAATACTTTTGGATTTTTCTAAACTAATGGGTCATACTATAAAAAAGGGATGATTTTTGTAGTCATTAGATTGTCTCTTAACTTTTAAAGGATGGATTGGTAATTATGGAAATCATTCTTCTAATTACTACGTAAATCATTAACTTAAATATTACAAAAATAATAATTGAAAGTCAAACTACCATAGAAGACCTTCCCTTTTCACAACAAAATCCTAAATATGAATAGTTTTACTTTTGTCCGATTAAAACGATTCTCTATATCCATTTCACAAAAATATCCTCCTTAATGTTTAAGGATTAAGGGTTAATTCCTCAAGGCATATAGGCAGCGATCTTTAAAGTGGCTAAAATTCGCTCTGGTTCTACCTGAATTTCAGAGGTGCTAAATGTACATTGTAGAATTCAAAGGCAAAACAAAGATTTGAGCAAATAAACTAACAGCATTTGAACGAGGATGCGAAACTGTTTAGTCGTTGAAGTTTTATGTCGCGTTCATCCACTCCATTCGGCAGCAGCGATTAGCTGAAAATCGATCGCGGCCGTAGGATTTTCGCGACGCGGCTCCATCGTGGCCGTCTCTGTCGCAGCCATCATCTCCTTGTCAAATCAGGGTTTAGCCTGTCATCATCTCCTTCCTGCTGGGGTGATTAGCAGAGCTCCTCCTTGATGTGCAGGGGTTTAGCAGCTGTTGTTCAAATGCGCCATAGGATTTTCTGAATTGCAATTTGCATTCTGCAATTGTCTGCAATCTTTGGTGTACAATTGCGCATTGCACAACTGACCTCATTACAAGTGCACAACTACACATTCAATGAATTCTAAGTTTCTCAGGCCGCTAGGCCGCTGCTTCTGTGCTATGATACGGTCGCCAATACTTGCGATTGCAACATTTTCATTGCGTGACGCCATTTTGAGGATCACCGATTTCCTGGTGCACAAAGCCGCCAATTTCTGTCTAGGGTGAAGACGTTGGGCAATGGATACTTCAGCTCACGTACTGGTCTTGAAATGGAGGCTGTTTGGCGCTCCAGTGAATGCGGTGTGCGATTCTGAAATTGGCGGCAGCGCGGGTGCATGCTTGCACCAACTGTGGTTTTGTAGAAGTGTGGAACAACCAGTGATTCTTGCCAAACCCGCATTGTGCAACATATAAGTGATCGGGTGTGCGAGGGATTCAGTGCATGAGTGCATACAGCGTGCTTTCGATCAGAATTTTGCGTAACAAGCATTCAGATCTTCCCGCAGGCCTTCACTTCACTTCCCCATTTTTTTTTTGCTCTGTTGAATTACTGAATTGTTGCATTGTTGTGCTTTACTTTGAAGGTTTTTGCTGTGTTTTATCTCTACTTCCATAGTTTGTGCAGTACTGCTCTTGGGGTTTTGGGGAGTGGATGTAGGCTGCCAATCAAGAATGGCGCCGAGGTTGAAATTGCCGGAAAACTTCCGTGTGAGGACGTTCGGGTCGTCGCGCAATACACATGGAATCACGAAGTACCTACCGGTGCCTGAGGAGGTAACGCGCATCTCAGAGACAAGATTAACCAATTCAGTCGCTGGCCCTTTTCCACGCTTTTTTTCGTTGTTGGAGACAACAGTTGTCTCAGTGGAGGCTCTTCTTGATCCAGCCCCCGACATTTGGGAGGAGAAGTTGAAGGAGAAATCCGCGGCGCGCAAAAGGAGGAAAATTTCTCCAACCACTGTGACAAGGAGGTGGCAAGAGGTTTGGGCTTGTAAGTTCACTTGGGTAGAAGGGGAGTTCGATTCCGTAGGCAATCTCACCGGAGTTGTGTGCAAGAGTTGCAGCTCTGTAATTGACAGACGAAAAACAATTGTTCCGAAAGGTGACAACCTCGAGAAGCATGAGGGGAAGCGAACGTGCAAGTTCGATGGCGAGCCTTTTCCAAATTTGAAGAAGGGAGATAAATATATCAAGTGAGATTGTAAGCATGTCCAATTCAACAAGGTTTGGGTGGGGCGATGGCTAAACGACACTGTTGCGGATCAGTTATTGGTTGGCTTGGAGGGCGAGGCGAGCAGAAAGGCAGTACAGTTCGCAACTTTGTTCCAGGTGACCAGGTTCTAGATTCGGGTCATCCCATGTGCGATTATGAAAGAGAGCAATTTCTTTTGAGGCATTTGAAGGTTAAAAATGTGCCTAGAAAGCACTGGTCTGAAACATCGGGATGGGAAATGAGTGAACATCTTCATGGATGTGTTATGGCTGCTTTGAAACTTGTGGTATAACAGTCAGCCAGATTTGTATCCATCAGCGCTGAAGAGGTGACGGCAGTTGACAACACCAGTTGGATTGGGGTTTACGTTTATGTTGTTGATGGCTAGGAGAG
The DNA here is from genome assembly GCA_947034885.2 of Thuidium tamariscinum. Taxonomy (NCBI): domain Eukaryota; kingdom Viridiplantae; phylum Streptophyta; class Bryopsida; order Hypnales; family Thuidiaceae; genus Thuidium; species Thuidium tamariscinum. Next base: position 1,503,666 of record OX344753.2, on the reverse strand, counting down.
AATCCCCCACTTGCTCCATTTGTCTTGTGTATCTGATTGTGGGACTGCTGATCACCTTACAGATGTGATTATGCATTCCCTACTTGGTGAGGGAGGTCTCACACATGACCAAATCGCTACTAAACTTGTGTCATTCGGGGCAGATGGCGTGAGCACATTCCAGGGGTCTAAAAATGGGGTCTCTACCCAGATTAGAGACAAATGGGCTCCGTTTTGTCTTGGTGCAAGTTGTGTGAGCCATCGTATCAATCTCGTAGTTTAGACTCTGTCGAACTATCCCATGGTGTCCCATTTGGAGGCACTTTGCCAATCGCTGTATGCCTACTTTTGCAGGAGCCACAAATGCCACATTGAGTTACAAAAACTAGCCGATCTCATGGAAACTAAGGGTAACAAAATGCTGAGGAGCGTGGACACTCGGTGGATTTCTATGCGAAGCCCAGCTCAACGCATAATGTCGGAATACAAGACACTTTTGGTCAAGATGGGTCTTGACATGTCGGGGTCTGTTGGCAACAAACCATCTGCTGCTGCAGCGGCCAACTTCGACTATCTTGCCGACATTGAGGTCTTACTATCTCTGTCTTGTTTTATACCAATGTTGAATGTGGTACATTGCCTTATCAAACTATCACAGTCTCGAGATGTGTTCATCTGCGATTTCCTGTAGTCGGTGAAGCTTTGCCAGTCCGACTTGGCTCGGCTCTTTGTTGACCAAACAATGGCATTCAAGACAGCAGAATTCAAACGTTATCAGGAGTTCATTTCCCTTTCCTCAGCTGAAATTCCTATGGAATGGAAGCAAATGCCTGAGAGTACTGGTGCTTTCCACCTACTGTTCAATTTTGGATGCACTAATGTGCTGGCCCGCTCCCACTGCAAGGTTACGGGTAATCATGTTTTCGTCACACAGGAGGTTTTTGAGCAGACACAAGCAAATATTCAGCGGCAGTTTGCTGGTTAGGCCCTACACCGCATTCATTTTTTGTTTTGTGATTTTTTTATTAAATTCCCCATTTTTTTTGGCTGACCCTATAATCCTACATTCTTCTTTTTAGGTTGTGTTCATTTTTAGACTCCAGCAAGTGTAGTAGAATGAGGTGATGATCTTCACTTCATGTAGGATATAAATCACCTCACTTCTTAGATACTTGCTTGTTTGTCTTATAATCTGTCACAGGCTCACAACATTTTCTGTTTCATAACAGTGTAAGTTGTAGTGTTGATTGTTTTGTGCTCAATTTCTTTTCTATTTTGTTTTGAGACTTTAGCTATTGTTACTTGTTAGTCTTAGTCTTGTTTCATCATTGTTTGCTGATTTTGAATGAGTTTATATAGTGCAGTTCTTGGTTCTTTTAGTGTTTTTGACCTCTTTGCTGTCGGTCTGGTAGAGATCACCCATTCTCTTTCCAGCGAGCTTGATAGGCGCTTTCCGCAACAAGAGCTACTTGATGCTTTCGGAATAATTTACCCCCAATATTGGAAGCAGCCGGGGGCAGATGAAAGCTTTATTCATCATCTGGCAATCTTGAAAAACTTCTATTCTTACCCGAGAGTTCTGAATGCATGCAAGGCGCAAGAGGGCCAATCCAGCTATACAACACCTGAGCTATTGTCTGCTTCAAACTTAGATAACCAACAAGGGTTATTTAAATGCACAATGAAAGCTAATTGCGATGCAGCTTGTGCTTCTGCGTCTGTTGTCAATCCAGTGATCCTGCTTTGGCGGAGCTTATCTCAGTCCCGTCACTTGAAGAAGCTCATTTCGGAATACTTCAAGGTTGCCGAAATTGGTTGCTGCTTGGTATTGGGGTCAGTGGAGGATGAGCGCTGCTTTTCCACGCTCAAGTTTCTCAAGTCTTGCCACAGAAATCGGCTGGGCAAACATTTGCCACTTGTAGTGAGGATGTTTGGACAGAAGTATTGTACTCTGGAGAATTTTCCTTACAAACAAGCCATCGAGTCATGGAAGAATGCAGTGAAGGTTGGACGGCATGGTGATGTATGATTATCACCTAATTTCACCAGTATCCTCTCCTTTTTGAAAACCTTAGTTTTCATGAGATTAGGCTAGGGTTTGGCCTCAAGAATGTTACTTTCCTTGACATTATATTTTATTGTTGGTATGTGAGTACGTGCTTCACAATTTGATCTTTGACAAGATACGGTGGACGACAGAAGTCGGAGGACATCACCAACCTTGTGGAGCATCAAGCATTCAACAATCAGTACTTGTTTAATCTAACTAGAATTTCTAATGTGGGTTGTTTGTTTAGTGTTGTGTTGGAGATCACTAATACTGCAATTTGGGCAGTCTTGCTGTTTCAGCATGAAGGGTTCAATCCCCTTATTAGTGCTTGTTTTCTAAATTCATGTCACTTGTTTTCAATTTATATTTGTGTGTGCAGATTTGGTATCTAATTCTTGTTTGCAGGTGGGTGGTGGATTCATGTAGCTGCCTTATTTTTCTTGGCTAAAATTAGAGAATGATTGAGAATTCTTGTTTGTAGGTGGGTGACTGGGTAATGGATTTATGAAGCTGCCTTATTCTTCTAAGAATAAGAGAATGATTGAGATTTGAGAAAGCTTTCAAAAATAGCATATTTTGTAACAAAAATTCCACCACCTAGCAATGTAATACAGCAAGGTGGATTAAAATTAGTCGTATTTATACATCTCTATTTTAAAATTGTCGCAAGTTGTGCTTTACCAGAGGCCACGAAATTTATCCAAAATTTTACTATTTTTTCTTCAATTTATGACGCGGTTTCTACAGCTGGACTTCTCCTTCGCAGAAACTACTCCCTGTTATACATATGTATAGCTTTCCAGCGAAATACGCTATACGTATTCTGGGATCGCTGCATATAGGGACAAAATTAGTTTGTGTCATGTGGAGAATGAGAATGGAGAATGGATTTACTTGTGATCCAAGATGCAATTAATTTTCTATAGTAATTTTTTTAATTAGACAACTAACACCATTATGGACAGGGAAGATTGATTCCATTATTGTCTTGTTTTTTACCCCATAGATATTACTGAATTTTTTAATTTGCCACATTTGATAAAGTTTGTAAATTCTTAATTCATATTTGCAATCAAAGACCATGAATTAGCTTGGAGAGGTGAAGAAATACAAAATTTATATAGTACAAAATAGGGGGTAATTTTTAGCTTTACCTTTTGATAAGGCAAATAAGGAGTCGATCCGCCCTAGTTGCATGATTGTGATTGTAATATGGAGGTTGTTGTATGGTAGAAGGTCCTAAAATGGACCATCTAAGCACTGAATCTGAATTTCGGGTAGGTGAAACTTCTTGAAATATCTTTTAGTAGATTTTTATTGAAAGACAAGAAGAATTGGCATCTAACCCAAGTTGTTTTACATTTTTTGGATCATTTTTGAATTAGTTATGAATTTTCAAACAAGATGTGTTGTAGGTCCCTATTTATGATCCTAGGTCCTTTTTAAAATGTTCACTGCAGCTTCCAGAGAAAAATGGGAAAAGCAAGGGAAATAATTGGCTCTTAGAATAATGAATAATATATTTTTTGATTCATTCAATGACTACGGAGGGCAATTTAGTAACCACATCCAGTCCATTCAATCACCATTTATAGGGGCCATTCTTAATGCATGCTCCATTTCAGGACCTCTTAGCTTAGTGATCCACGACACATGTGAATCAAATGGAAAGTACATTTCAAAGATCAAATAGGCAAGGAAAGTCTTTTAACTTGGATTGCTGCAAGGCCATTGTGTGGCATTTGGATGATAGTCTTGGATCATAAGAAGAGATTAGAAGCAGTTTTTTCATCCACTTTTTTTTAATGACTTTTCATGTTGAGTTACAAGAAATATTCAATTGAGTTTTTAATCTAACTAATATTTGTTTTCATGTAGTTGAGAAGTCATAATATTTAATAGCATGTTGTGGTTCTACCTTCTCTCTACAATGAAGGGTGTGGCATATTCTACACCTAAGAGCCTCTCCATCTTCCACATGTCCACTTATTTTAGTAGTTTCTGATGAAATACTGTTGGGGTGTTGAATATTCCACACCCTCTAGAAGCATTAGAGGGGATTCGAAGCCAACAGGAGATTGTGAGTTCCCAACACAATGAACGCAGGAATCTACCGCAGAAATGCAAAACTCGCCTTTGCTGACGTGGTTGAGAGTGTGCCATGTCATCGACTTTTTTTTGAAAAAATAAATAAATTTTGGACTTCTTTTTGCATTTCAGGACGAACTTTAAAAAAATTAATTAATTAATTATTTAATTGCTGACTTGACAATATCGGGAACAATTTTGGGAACAGGGCTTTCGCAGTCTCCTGTTGGCCTCGAATCCCCTCTAATTACAAAGCCACCTAATGCTACTGAGTGTTATGGTAAGTAAAAAGAACCAGATGGCAAAATACACCATTTTAGTGTATTTTGAGAAATCGCGTAAATCTGAAATTTCTCCATAGAAATGATATTTTTTGAATTTGATATCAACTAATGAAATGAAGGTCCTCTACTCTAGTTTCTATTCCAATTGGAATTTTGTAAAATTTTGTAATATTGAATATTTTATTGTAGTTTGATCTTTGGATATATTTCAATTTCTAGTATATTCTAACTATAGAAGTATATAGAAATTGAGTTCACACCATGATGTTTGTCATTGTAATGTACACATATGGTGAAAATTTCATATTTTTTGAGATAATTTTCTATTTTCTATGATTTTTTCTTTACTTTTTTCCTAAAAAATTCTTGTAAAAATCAATTTTCCTTAAAAAAACTCTAAATTTTTTTGTGAAGAACAGAAGACATGTAATTTCATCTTTGAAAAATAAATAATTTTTTTTTAGTTCTAAAATAACAACAAATTGAGTGATGAGCAACAGTGCATGAAATAAGTGGTTATAGGTTTGTCTTTTAAGGATTAAAAAACAATGAAGAAAATCAGATGTAACTTATATTGAAACATTAGAACAAGGCCATGGCTACTCTCCAAATGACACAAACTGGATAATTTGGCAAGCCATGCCTTACTAGAAGATGGTGACCCATTTTTTATCAACCCTCATTTCCAATCAATAGGTTGTTTTCTTTCCATGAAGTTGTGGTATAGTTCTCGGAGCAATTGTGGCACATTATAATTGGTTGCAAGGCTCTTATAAATGCAACTAGCCCTTGGTTGGTTTTGCTATCATGCTATATCACCATTATAGGTCAAAAAGAATCTTTGATTGAAAAATTCATAATAATTACAATTTGTGTAATTTGCACTCTTCATATGTGTAATTGCTTAAGTAGTTGAAAATGGATGAAATACTCTAAGGTAGATGCATCCATTACTAACACACACACCATCAACAATAAATCGGGTACCCTATTCCAAACAAGATTGAAATGGATTTCCATTTTCTCCTTGGAATGTGTATCTTTGTACTTTTTCAAAAGGCTTGGACCAATAAGTTAATGACACTTAAGTGAGCATAAATGTAGGAAGTGATTAGTGGGAAAGTATTCTTGAATGAAGGAAATTGAATGACTTTAGATATTGGTTATAGGTTGAGCCCAACTTTTACCTTTCAAAATTCATATTAATTTCAATTCAAGAGATAAAATCACCAATTTTTTTGCAATCCCCATTATTTTTGTCAATGCATCTCTGAAAATATTTTCTTTGCCTTGCACTATCCTGAATTATGTCCAAATGTGCTTATTTTATGAGTTATGGGTACATTCTACTTTAGATTGCGTACCCCATGGCAAGCACAAAAAATGGAAAAAATTGCTCGGCCACTTCAAACCTTACGGCCAAATGAAGTGTCTCTCTTGCATGACATGTGAGCTTGACGTTAAATCGGTCCCACGAAGTCCATAGGGGTAAATGCTGAAATTTTTTATTTTTTGCATAAATTTTCTTTTTCATATTCTGAGTTCATATTTGGCATCAGAAACCCCGAATTAGTTGAGAGAGGGATATACACAACCAAAAAACCCAACAAAAACATAAACCCCAAACCTCTATCAACCCCTAGTAAAATGAGATTTGCCCTGCTGTAGCCGCTTCGTGGGACCGATTTAACGTCTTGCGACACGCGACGTGTGACACATCTTTCGAGGTACTGACTGCACTTTCTGACATGGGACACAGTATAGCGAGGGTCAAGTACAGAATTCTCCAGTGAGAGGAGTCAGAGGGCTGTCAAAATGTTGGGGTTGTGCCAATCTTGCGCCACCGTGGAGCAAAGGACAAATGCAGAAGCTGAGCTCTTTCCACCAGCTCGGCAAACGCAGACTTGGCGTGGCCAACTGGCCACACTCTCATGCAAGAGATTTGTAGGTTTGGGTTGAAGTAGGGGTAGCTTTGGGACTGTGGGAGTTGGCAAGGAAACAGCTGAAGAAGCTTGCGGGATACCCTGATTAGTGTGGGTCCTTTTGATTCCGCGCTGCAAGATCGACGGTAGGGGAGGGCTTCCAATTTTTTCGAAACAAAGGTTTTGTCTGCGAATGTTCTCGCGCCGTCTCTCAGCGAAGGTTTGTTTGCAGAGGTGTTTTTCTGGGTCGAATGTTGAATGAATTCACAGGAGGACGACTGGCAGGGGAGTGGGGTTCAATTTTTTCGAAACACAGATCGAAGGCGGGGGGCAGAGGCGGGGCTGCTTGGCAATTGCTAGCTTTTGTAAGACATTGCTATGCTACGATGCAGGTAATGGTCTGGATAATCTTTGTAGCTGGGAGTCGATCTTGAGAAGGGTGTCGTTTGAAGGCTGCGGGAGCTTCGGCGCGATCCTCATTTCAAGGTGTGTGGCAGTATTGTAAGCAGTATTTCAAGTAGTATTTAAACCTTAGCTTCCTTCGAAATCAAGAGTTCGCAATTGAAGATCGCGGACGGAGCGGGAAGCCGCTGCTTTTCAATTTTGTTTTCTCCTTTCTCTTGGATGGCGTCTCACCTGATTTCGTCGCCAGGAACAGGGTTTTAGGTTTCTGTGTGGGAATTGCTGGGTAAAATTTGTAAATTTCAAGTAGCTTGCAATTGCATGTTCTTCAGTGGGATATCGGTTTAGATTTATGTGCTTGGAAATGCTAGCTTATGGAAGCTTGAACTGGAACAACGATTACAGAAGCGTTGCTGACGTTATTTGAACCCTAGCCAGCAGTCTTAAGTTAGTCGTCTTGATTTTAAACCTTTAATTTAGAAGCCATAATGTATCTCATCAGATATGTATATCTTATGTGAATATTGGGATTTTGCAGACCCTGTATTTTTGAGCTTCCACTTCTGTTGTTCCTGAAGAGAGCCTTAGGTCAGTCTGTCAGCTTTAAGGAGAAAACATGTATGTTGAATGTCGCTCCTGATCCATATTGTCAAAACCCTAAACAACGCGTGTGCAGAGTGTTAGTGCACTATTTAGACTCCCAAGTGCGCTGGAATGTCCCGTATTTTGCTTAAACTGCCGTCTCTGACATTGATTTGTGTACGTGAAACAGGTCGACGATGCAGCTGGCTGACGGATTGGGAAGCTCCCGTTGCTGACGTTTCTGGACTGGGTCATTTTTGCGTACGGCAGCGTTGAGTGGTTGTACAAGAAAATTAGGTGATCCTTGGACTCGGAGACACTCACTAACCAATCCTAAAATCGAAGCTGTATTATATATTGATGGGTGGAATTAGGAACAAATTATTGATACTGTGTCGTTGGTGAAGCTCTGCAAATTTAATTTGGTTTATGACGTTTGTAAACTGTGACGATATCGGTATCCTGTAGAAGTGATATTTTTCGACCTGTCTTTGATGGCATTGCTCAGGTGTGTCACATTTTGATGGCATCCCCTTGTCCATTCCAGATGTACTCTCTCCACTTTGCTTTCGCTAGGTCTCCCCAATCCAATCTTCTCTCTGCTCAGTTGGTTGGTGTCGCTCCCCAATCATTAAATGGGCATGTGAGATGTGCTGCGCTTGCAACGGGTTGCTGCAGTGGGAAGTACCCTGCTTTTACTTCAACAGCTGGAAGAAGATCAAGAGGAGGACCTGGCTGGAGTGTGGGGAGAGGAAATTTGCAAGGTAGAACAGGACAGCGGCTACCAGCAACTAAGGTAGTTTCAGGTGTGGGGACATCAGAAGCATCGATGGGGGATGACCTAACTGCTAGCGAAGGCCAGAAAATTGGCCCAGTTGAGGAGTTCCCGATCGAGGTCGCCGAGGAAGTTGTGAGAGAGGCACTCGTTTGGGCCAGTTTGCATGGTGCTGTGGTCGGCGACAAGTCCAATGAAAGGTCAGGCACATCCCCTGGTGTGGGGATAGTGCATGTGCCACTAGCCCTGCTGCCTACACCCTTTCCAAGACAGGCGTTCACCCAAGCCCTTGACCTCGCCACTCACTACAACACCCTCGTAGATCGTGTCAGTCAAGACACTCAGTTTCTTCAAGCAGCTCTTGCGCAGACACGAAACGCAGACAGCTTCACATCGAGGCTTATGGACATCTATGATCAGATCCTTGCGGAAGGTATTACGCAGGACATACAGCTGGGGCTGCACCGGAGTGATTATATGTTAGACATGGCCACTGGAGCTCTGCTGCAGGTAGAGATGAATACAATTTCTTCCTCGTTTGCTGGTCTTGGTGCCTTGACAAGCGACTTGCACAGATATCTGGTAGAGCGATTTGGGGAAGCATTGGAGCTTAATGTTGCAAACGTGCCAAAAAATAGTTCAGCAGATGATTTTGCGGAGGGTCTGGGCAAGGCTTGGTTGGAATACGGTGACCCGAGTGCAGCAGTGTTGATGATAGTTCAAGCGAAGGACACAAACATGTATGATCAACACTGGCTTAGTTTCAAGCTGTATGAACTATTCGGTGCCAAGGTGATCCGACGAACGTTTGCAGAAGTTGATGCTGAAGCGAAGCTTGATGAAAATCGCGCATTGATTGTTGGGGAGCAACGTATAGCAGTGGTGTACTACAGGTCGGGTTATTCTCCAGATGACTACCTTTCAGACCGTGACTGGGATGCTAGGCTGTTGATGGAAAGGTCAACAGCTGTTAAGTGTCCAAGTATCTCATACCACCTGGTGGGCGCCAAGAAAATCCAACAAGAGCTGGCGAGGCCTGGGGTACTGGAGCGTTTTTTGCAGGATAAGGAGGCCACTGCCAAGGTGAGGGAGTCCTTCGCAGGTCTGTGGAGCCTGGAGGGCGATTTCGATGGCCAGATCCTTGAAGAAGCTGTTGCTAAGCCTGAAGGCTTTGTTCTGAAGCCACAGCGTGAAGGAGGCGGGAACAATATCTATGGTAAAAACGTTGCAACAACCATCAAGAAGCTGAGGCAAGAGGAGTTAGCAGCGTACATTTTAATGCAACGCATTTTTCCTGCTGTCAACACGTCTTATCTCATTCGTGATGGTGTCTGGAGAACAGCCAAGACAATCTCGGAGCTGGGAATCTTCGGCACTTACTTGAGGAACGGGAGCAAAGAAATTCTGAACAAGCAAGCTGGGCATCTTGTTCGTAGTAAAGTTGCCGACTCTGATGAAGGTGGTGTGGCTGCAGGGTATGGCGTTCTTGACAGCCCCTACCTCACTTGATTTTTGTGTAATATAGTAACCTAATTGGGTTTATGTATGATACTTGTTTCTGCACAATGCTTGCAGAAACTGTCAAACTTCAATTCTTTCATATTCTTTGTTCACAGAACTTCTATTATTGGAATTAAATAGAATCAAGAACGAGACCCAATTGTGTCGAATGAGAAATCGATTTCAGAATCGAATCATGTAGTAGTAGTCGTCGAATCATGTAGTAGTCACGTAGTAGTCATGTAATGTAACTTAGTAGTAGTAGTAGTTGAGATGGCTCTATTTTGGGGGGTTTATTATTCTATCATCTGTTGGATGACTTTGACAACCTCATCCATTCTAAAATGAACAACACTTTGCAAATCATTCCAATATTTTTCCTTCAAAATTGCAGCAAATATGCTCCTTGGTAGTAGGAAGCTCTTCACCTGTTTCCTTAAGAGCACCTTGATCAACAACCGCCGTAGATTCCATACAATATCTCACGAGGTTTTAGGTAGAGGACACTTTCAGAGGACGGACAGCTGCCCACCTTTTACAATATATTGTAATTGTGCCATCATGGAAAAGAGTTTCTTGACCAGGAATCATGCGACTCTCATGTCGTCATGTCTCAATACAGACAAAGGGAGAACAGTGATCTCTTGTCACAGCCAAGGAATAGGTCCAAGGCGCGCTGCCTGTGATGACTCGTCGATGTCAAGCAGCCCGTACACATAAGTTACCCGAAGTTATCCAAACTCTGCTTCGCACACATGTTTTATGGCTGATGAGTGGCTCTTGGCCGGTGACCAATGTCCAGGCTTTTGTTTTGGGGCTAAGAAATTGTCAGATTTCAGTTTACTTAAATTGGGTGGAGTTATTTTCCTCTTCACTTTAGTGCACCCTGCACTTATTATAATGCCAGTTTAGCCCTTTTTGAAATATCATATCAATGTGTGTCACAAATTCATGTACCTCCAAATTTAGTAGGAATAAATTCAGTGTAGTGTGGTCTACACTATTTTTGCACCATTTCAAATACTTTGCAAAATAGCCAACTTTCATTTGTTTTATTTGCTTTTGTCCAAATCTTGTCTAAATTATCCATGGATTCGCAATAATCAAATGACATTCATCCAAAATGATTTAAACTAATTCAAACCCTCATACTAATTGAATTTTCTAATATAATAACAAGCAGTCATGTAGAAAAAAACAAGAAGAAAGGTGTAATTCTTTTAGCTAGGTTTTTAATACATATCATTTGAAATTTACCAGAAACTTGAGCAACTGTTGTTAAACCTTAAGTTAAAAACATTATGCACAACCCAAAGTTTCATGGTCTTGAATGTGGCCCACAGTCCATAACCAACCATTCCTTTGGTATGTAGAAAATTTGAGAACAATGCGACCGGAATTCAGAAGAAACGAAAAATGAGTGATGAAGGTTGCCCACGACGACGGACCTTCATTCCTACAGTAGAACTGTCCCACATCAAGTGCCTCACTTCCTACGATTCTTCGTCTCCAGCACGCATGTGTCCTCACATGGAGATCAGAAGAAACTTGCTTTGAATGGAATGCACATGCCATTGCAGGAGCCTGTCTGAAGGAGGAGCTCTTTGGCAGGAAATCTTGGAGCTCAAGTCATTGAAGCCGCCTTTGTCGCTCTCTCACTGCTGACTCTGTTCGGCGAAACCGGCTTGTGAGGGTGGTAGTGTGTCGCGGTTCTTGGTGAGTTTATCCGGACGGAGGCGAGCCGATTGTGTGGAATTGTGAATGCGAATAAGGAGAATTCGAGGTGATTTTATGTTGTTTTGAGGTGATTTAACTTACTCAGTAAATGTCTTCGAGCACTCTTGTTTCGGCCATGGATAAGTTAAAGCTGAAGCGGACTTCATGGAGTCACATAGGGACTTGGGGGAGGCAACAGTGTCGCCGCTGTCAGTCGCCGCATATTTTCATTATTTTCTTGTGCTGACGAATTGACACTTGCAGCTTGTCAGGAAGGAAATTGTTGTATTTGCCGGCCGTCGCTCGTACTTTGCAATCAATATACATTTGGCGCTTTTTGAAATCGGCATTGCGAGTGTAACTTACTTTCAGTTGATCGGCGGAGTAGCATTCTGATAAATTTTGTCGTAAGTGAGGGACAAGAGTTTGGAGAAGCGACTTGGTTTCCACTTTTTATGGTGAAGTCGGAGACGGACTACGTTCATTCTTCACTGACTCGAGGTAGAGGAAAAGGACAGAGGAGAGAAGCGAAGACAGGATTTGAGACAGAGGTTTTGTTTAGCTGGAGAAATTCGAATTTGTTTATTCGGTACGCGAGAGAGGGAGAGAAAGGGAAGTCAGAGGTGTAATTGTTAGCGAAGGAGTTGCTGTGGTGCACGGTGGGGAGGGGGACGAGAGTATAGACGAAAAAGAGAGAGAGAGGGAGAGAGCTGCGGAAGCGAAAGGAAGAGATGCAGAGCGGAGTTGGTTTGGCTGTAGCAACTAAATTCAAGAATGCTGATAGCGCGAAGGAGGGAGCAAATGGACAGGAGCAAAAAACACCTCCTGTCTCCCTGAAGAGTGTTAATCCTAAGGTTCGATTTCTATGTCTCCTTCGAACCATTCTCCTTGCACACAGTTTTGATAATCGGTTTCGCTTCTGACAACTGTTACAATTCTGTCAAAGCTTTTGATTGCGTTAGGGAAAAGAATTTGAAGTGTGACGCTATTCTTGAACTATTTATGTGGAACTTGGCATTGCCATGGGGTTTTACTGCAATATTTCACATGAGGTGGAACACGGCAAAGTGAACTGCTGCATACTCTACTTTGTGCAGTGCACGGTGACTAACTCTTCATGTTTTGTGGAAGAGAAATGAGGTTTAGATTTGAATGCGAGACGATTTGAATGAGTGACAAGTTTAGCTCTGACTACTGTCGTTCACTACCTTGGGCCTTCTGTTTGGCATTCATTATCATACTTGACTGCTTTGACCTAAAGTGAAGCACCTGTTGCAAAATTTCTGTAATTGCAATGAATCGTGTTTCAACTGAGAGTAATATCTGCGAATAGAAATTCTTAAAGTTTGGCCATCAATTTCTGTTCTTTCTACAGGAAAGATTCTGGATGTCAATGTAAAAGAAACAAAGTGATATTGCGGTGTGCTCAAATTTCTAGATCTCTCTTTCGTCAATCATAGTTTCGTCTGAGAACAATGTGCATTTGAGCATTATTTTAATTATATATCAGTATATACTCGAAATAGTAGGCAGAGAACAATGCACATCACATCATGCCAAATTTTTCTTGGAGGTTTGTTGTGAGAGGTTTAAGCTACGTGGACGTATCGCCATGTCATGTATGAACGAGGGATGTAAACGAACAACGATCATTTGCTGCTGGTCTGGTTCGGTCTGCTAATTAAAGGTCTGAATTGTTATTGCTTGTGTGTTTCAACTGCTCAAGATTTATCATTTTGGTGCATTTGTGTATGTGATGACAGGTTCTGAAGGCAGAGTATGCTGTCCGTGGAGAGATTGTTATCCGCGCTCAGGTTTCTATTTCTATTGACTGACCAGTATATGTATTTGCATTCTTTGTTAGTCAGGCTTGATGCACAGTTACTTTGAAATTAGCAAGTTACAAGAGATGAAGACCACTAGAACTTGATCTTGAATTGTTGTCGTGATACAAGTTCTGTGTATTTAGACACAGTGATAGTCGTAGGACTTTCTACTATGTTTCAATTGATCGCTATTTCTGTTTTCTATATGCAGACTCTGCAAGAGCAGTTGTCCTCGAAGCCAGAATCCCTCCCATTTGACGAGGTAAGTTACTTGTCATGACTCTTTTCAAAATTTTGTGCATCATTTATCCAATATTTAAGTCTACGTTATCAAGCTAGGAGGCACGTGATTAGTGAGGCAACTAAATTGAACGACTTGGCAGATAATTTACTGCAACATTGGCAATCCGCAATCACTCGGTCAAGCTCCGATCACTTTTTTCCGCGAGGTATATACTTCTGGCACGTTAGCCTGTAGTGTCGTACTCATTTTGTGCAATATTTGGTGAACAAGCTTTAGCCAGATGTTTTAGTAAAGTTGTGACGTTTTTTTTTCTCATTTCTCATGAACCTGACTCGAGCACAACCAATTGTGGAGGCGTCATAAGTGTTGGGTTTACTAATTTCTCTTTTTACTTTGGAAAATAATTCACCTGTAAATTTGATAATTAATAGTCGGCACTTTTCAGGTCATCGCACTTTGTGATCACCCGAGCCTTCTTGACAAACAAGAGACTCGAGCTCTTTTCAGGTAGTGCTTTCATTTCTCGCACTCTTCCATATGGCCTCGTCTGCAGGGTCGCGTATGATGGATTAAATCCTGAAACGATCACATGAATCCTAATTGCTGAGTATATTGAAAGAAAATAAGATGGAATTGAGAATCTTTATGGTTTTTTCCTCTGATATTCTATTTTTATTTCATGAATTCGTTTCGTTGTAATGGGAGAAAACCAAGCAAGAAATGACTGAATTGCAGTATAAAATTGTTACTTATACGTTTAAGATTTTCGTGTGTATGTTCGTGTCAGTGTCTGAGTAATTCAAAAATAGCTTTTGGAGAGTTATGTTTATTAAGTATGTCTTGGTCTTGCCAGTTCTGATGCCATCTCAAGAGCTTCCTCGATAATCGACCGTATTCCTGGACGGTCCACGGGGGCATACAGTCATAGTCAGGTACCACATATTGTATCTAGTACTTATATACTTGTCTTCAAATTGGTTAGACATTGGTTTTGAATCTGCCATTTGTCTTTGATTACACTGCTATTTTTTTATTCGAGGCAATTAACAGTTACGGGGAGATTGAATGTCCAAGGTCGCTATTTTCTTCAGACGACTTTATGCTGACCAGAATCGAGTTTTAAGCCATGTCACACCGTTCTTTTTGTTTCTGGTTTAGTGCAAGCAAATCTCTCAGTAGGTTTCCCGTCTACAATATTCACTAGCCTTACCTGCATTTAGATTCTCTTACTTCATGCTTCTTGCAACTCTAGAGTTTTCTCGGAGAGAATCCGTTGCCTGAGATGTGCATGTTACATGCAGGGTATCAAAGTTTGTCGCGATGACATCGCCGCAGGTATAGCGGCCCGTGATGGATATCCTGCAAATGCTGACGATATCTACATTACAGATGGAGCAAGTCCTGGAGTAAAGTTCTTAGCCCTTCGTCATTTCAGCACTATGTTTTGATATCCTACATTTCAGTGCTGTGTTTTGAAATCATGTCATTTCAGTACTATTTTTGCATCCTTCTAATCAATCTAGATATTCGACAGGTTCACATGATAATGCAGATGTTTTTGAGCTCAGAAAAGGATGGAATCATGTGTCCTATTCCGCAGTATCCCTTGTATTCAGCGTCAATTGCATTACATGGTGGAACCTTGGTAATGTTTTCTCGAACTGTTGACGCCATCTGAAGCAGTTAGCCATATCAATGGTCTCTGACACAGACCGAAAATGAGTCGTTGTCTTTAAGTTGTCAATGTTTAAACCTGTTTAAAATCGCGATGATTAAAGGGAGATTAATTATCATGCTGTCTCGAATAGGTTGCCCTTTTTGACTTGATTTTTCCATATTTGGATTTAGTTGCTTTTGCATAAATTTTGAATCGTTTGGGCTCTTTTGATATGCTTTCACCACCATGATTACTCAAAATTGGGGTGTGTTTGGTTATGAACAGGTGCCATATTATTTGAATGAGAGCGCTGGATGGGGTCTTGAATTGAATGAGCTGAAACAGCAACTTAAAGCAGCTCGTGTTGCTGGCACTACTGTACGGGCTCTTGTAGTTATTAATCCTGGGAATCCAACAGGCCAGGTTCGTTCCAGTCGGTGCTTCCTGTAGTATTAACTTTGCAATCATTTTAGTGGAATATTGTGAGCTTACTTCTGACACTCTACTTCAATATTGGTACTTTCTGCATCCATTGCAGAATGCAGATGGAAACCTTAATTGATTATCTAGGTAGCTGCACAATGACTGTTTATTGCTATCATATTAAACTTCCCCCTTAATCTCAGTCATCCTCGTTTACTCCTTTCCAACATATATGAAAGAATCCCTTCGCTTGTATACAAAGATTCATTTAGGAAGTTTACATACTTTGTGTACTGTAATGATTGATTAAGCATGCTATCCCGCTAGATTTTAGTGTCATTTCTCTGCTGTACTCAGATCTTTAACCTTGGAGCGAGTGCAGGTGCTTTCTGAGGAAAACCAGCGAGATATTGTGCAGTTTTGTAAGGATGAGGGCCTTATTCTCCTGGCGGATGAGGTACTAACCGTTCCTTTCTGCATGTTCCGGAATTATAACTCTCGTACGATTCTTGTTCTTGGACAAAGTTTATGCCTGTCATTCAATAGCAAAATGTTGTTCCTTTCCCATTTCACAGCTTTTGCGCTTCCAAAAACAGGTGTACCAAGAAAACGTGTACGCCGCGGGCAAGAAGTTCAATTCTTTCAAGAAAGTTGCTCGGAGTTTGGGCTTGGAAGACAAGGACATTGCCATCATATCATTCCAATCAGTCTCTAAAGGTCGGAGAGCTCTGTTCGTCGTGTACTTTTCTGCTAAGACACTGACAGGCTGCTGACATTTTATTTTATCATAATTTCTAATTCCAGAGTTCATGATGAAAGGTTTTCAGGGACTATAACATGATGTAACTATTGACTATTGGGTGCGTTCTATGCAGGATATTATGGCGAGTGTGGACGACGGGGGGGCTACATGGAGGTGACGGGTTTGCCCAAAGATGTGAAGGATCAGTTATACAAGCTAGCCTCTGTAAACTTATGTTCAAATATCTCCGGTCAAGTTCTCATGAGCCTGGTTATGAACCCTCCTAAGGTTCGTTTCACGTCAAAGTGGATGTAGCTAACTCTAAAAGTTACAGATTTGTTGTGTTCGCATCGCTCTATGGGGAATTTTCAATTGGATTTCTTCAGTGATTACTGAAGTATATGCAGTCATGGTATTTTGACCTCAATCATTTCTTTCAAGATTTTTTTCTCACCTGATTTTTATGTTTCAAAAGTGTTTTAATGTAAAAATTACAATGTTGCATTTGCAGCCTGGAGATGAGTCATATGAACGGTTTGCTCAAGAGCGGGATGGGATTTTGGCTTCACTGGCCAGACGTGCGAAGGTATAGATGTCTCTAATATCAATTTACTCAGTAATAGCTTGTGCTCTTTTCAGTGATACCCTTTAGGAGTTATGGAACTGTCCTCGGTTCAGATTTCCTCCGACAGTATACCATATGTTGCACATTATTTTAACATACTTCCTCTTTGACTGCTCCTGATACAATTTCTCACTCTCCTTTAATATCGATGTGCAGGTTTTGACAGAGGCAATGAATAAGTTGGAAGGAGTGTCGTGTAATGCTGCCGAGGGTGCATTGTACGTATTCCCTCGTATACATCTACCAAAGAGGGCATTAAAGGCGGCAGAAGCAGCTGGCATGGTGGCCGATCTTTTCTATACACGAAGGTTATTGGATGCCACTGGCATTGTTATGGTGCCCGGGTCAGGTTTTCGTCAGGTATGTTGAAAACTCATATCCCGTAGTGATGTAGAGTAATATGTTCGGAGTCAGCATTGTCTCATGTGCCTGTCTGAAGTCCTTCATATTAAGCGCGACTTTTTCTAATGCTGAGCTGGTACGCACCTGATGCAATGGCCCAGAGTCGGCTCTTCTAGATGATTCAGACAGGATCCATATCAGCGAATTGAACATGCTTTGAGGCAGTAACCATATACAACCATAGAGCCAATTCTTGAAAAATCGCTATCAACCTCTGAAGGTTACAAGGTTTGAAGACTTGTGAATGTATATTATAAAATACTTGGGAGAAATTATTTGGAGTTGGTGTTGCCAAAGAAAGTTGTAAGTTTTAATTTGTAGATTTATTTTTGCTACGATGAATTTTTCATCGCAATATTTCTTAGTTCAAATTTAAAATACATTTAAATTTTATTACAAGCAACGTGTTGACAATTTTTGGAATGAAACACTTTGGATTGGATTTGGAATCCGATTCTGTTAATGTGGTGATGTTTAAAACGTTTTGTTTCGCTTAGACATGGACTCATTTTTTCAAGGCCACTTTGGAATTTAAATTCAATTCAAACAAATTTTCACTTGCTTCTATTCCCATGATTCTATTGAAATATACATTCCAATAATGCCAATTTGATCATTGCATATTAGAGCAAGAGTAACATTACAGGGTACTCAATGTTTTGTTTTTCACGGAACAGAGCTCTCAGTGAATACCATCCATCAACCGATTTGGATTGATTGGGCTATTATGGTATCTACTATCACTCTCATGAAATGATGTCCATTGTATTGTACCTCCTAATGTGGGGGGCGTGTGCATTTCCAGGTACCTGGTACATGGCATTTTCGCTGCACAATTTTGCCAGGTGAAGATAAGCTGCCAGCAATTGTCAATCGTCTGACTGCTTTCCATCAGAAATTCATGGATGAATTCAGGGATTGAACACGTTCCTTGCACGCTGCAGCAGGTCTTCAACAATAACAAATGAGCCCATTGTTACTCGAACCTAGCCCTTTTTTTGTTCCTCAGTCTCAAGTTTAATGGAGAGTTTTAAGATGCCTAACATAACAAAACAGTATAGTATAATACATAAAGGCATTAGCTATCAGGTACTCGAACCTAGCCTTCTATTTTTCCTTTACAGTCAAGAGTTTAGTGAAGAGTTTTACGATCATGCCTAATAGTAAAATACATAACAAAGGCCTTAGCTATGGAGTCGCGTAATACGAATCCTGCAGTTCGGCGAAATATAGAGTGTGTTTCAACCTAAGCCAAAAAGCCACATTGCTTTTCCCCCCCTTAACTGCGGAGCTTCCAAGGGGGCTGGCATTTTGAGTGGCAAAGTAGTTTAGAGGCTCGAGATTAGCTTGACCCCCCAAATGTGTGCATGTGTCGGCTTGAGAAGTGACCGTTTTATCATAGAGAGAAACTAGCGAGGATTTTGATGTTATTGGCCTTGCTATGTTGCTCTGGACGTTGGTACAGTAGTAGTGACACTGGGACCTACAGTGTATCAACTGCAAGCCTTTCTTAATAAAAGAATTTACAAAAAACCAATCGTGTCTTGAGTTCATCGCTGCTGTTTTGAGAGACATACTTGAGAACGTACCTTATTACATTTTGTCCTCCATCATTAACTAAGGAAATTTCATTACTTGGCGGACACCTGTTCAACTGCATGAAGTGGCTGAAGCTCTAGGCTACTCCTGTTGAGAGAAGAGGAACGTGGCAATTTCTGCGGTTTTCTCCGTGGTCGTGAGCATGGCTCTCTACTGTCTCTAGTTACATGGATGCAGGATTTCAGAGCAGTTGGTGGGGAAGGGAACACGTAACTGACACATCGCCAACCGCTATTACAAAGGGAAGAAGGTTATATGAGGTGAGTAAGCTTACTTCCCCCAATTCGAACCGCCGAATTGCGTTACAATGTATTGCTTGTCTTACTAGGTTTATGTCACACGAATGAGAGAAGAATAATGACCCTATATTTAGATTCTGAAATGGGTCACAATGTATATGTCCTCTTCATTTCAGAGCGTTAATCTAGGATTGTCATACTTGTCGACTTACGAGATTCATGTCACATGAATTAGAGAAGATTTAGGTTTTGAAATGAAGAGGAACTATGATGCAATTATGTGGGAATCGCAAATAGTCAGTGGTTGTTAGTGTGAACCTGCTACCATGAATCAACCGCGTGCCCACCTTGGCTTACAATTCATTCTTTCGCAGCTCTTCTCCAGTCTTCGCTCCCGGGCCCGACAAGCTTCCTCTCTCAATAATGCCGCGTATTGGGTCCCTATGCAGTGCCTCTTGCATTCATAGGGGGAACGAGGCCGGCTCTCTGGTGACTTGGGTATGAAGATACTCACAGGACTCTCGCAACCTCCTTTGTTCCTGTTAATTTTCAAAGAGTCCGCATCCAAGTACATTTGGATGCCTCTGCCTTTCCCAGATCCACACCTGCAGCAGCTCCAATTGAGCGCCATCGTCTCAGGCTTACCAGGGGGCTCTGGTTTGAACTCCGAATGGTTGCCGAATGCAACGTGGCCTCGTGCATGTTGGCGATGAACGCTGCACACCCTCTGATTGCTCGGCACGTGAAGGTGGGAGGGTCCGCCACCCCGAAGCCGCATTGCTAGCACATCGCCAGAGATTTCCTTTCCATTGCAATGCCGAATCTGATTTCCATTCGCGGTGCCATCGAAGTTGATGAGACCCACAAGCTGGTCTCGAGCATCCGTCAAAGCTTTTGCCAAGGAAGTCACTACGTCCCAAATGTTGGCTGGTTTTCCTCGCTTCCTCATACCCTGCATCACAATCGGGGCCGGCACAACTGTTGCATTAGGGATGCTTGGAATGAGGAGCCTTTATGAGGCCGCACCTTTCATGAAGAAACTCGTGACTAAAGATTCTCACGTGACAGGGCCACCAACTGCTGCTGGGAATCAACGGTTCAGAGTTTCTGCGACACAGAATTTTGAACCGTTGATTACCAGGAGTTAGTTGCTGAGCATCCGGACAATGAAACAGGACCTTTGGACATGAAGTGCAACTTCGTTCTATCAAAACCCCATGTTGAGAGGACCCAGACATAGTGGCTAATCTGAAATGTTCTGCAGAACATTCTTGAAACAGTTTCGAACAACTTGGGCCCATCAAGGAAGAATGAAGGTTTCGATCCACTAACATCTTCTTTCTTTGACACATCCTTTGAACCCTGTGACGTCAATCATTTCAATTGCTCCCAAACAGAAGCAGCATGTCATTGCACACCAATTCTCAGCCTAAATCCTAATCGTGTCTTGTTTTTTTATATGAGGTCATCTTAAGAATGGGTGCGCTTACAGAACTTTTTTGAAATGTTTCTCCCTCTGTTTCAAAATAAGTCCGGGATTTCAATGACATGAATGAAGTCGATTCTCACAAGATTTATTTTGAAACAGAGGGATACTGTATTTTCAGATTGTAAGTGCACCAATGTAATAAATCTCAGCAAAAAGGGAAGAGTAATACCATCAGGAAACCGCAGAAGACGAGATTGGAGCGCTAGTTCTTGGGCTGTTCCAGGTGTGGATCTTCATCTGATCGGGTGGTGTTGGCTGGCGCCCAGACTGGTCTTGAGACGTCGTCAGAGGAGCAGAAAGAGTTGTCATCAGTATGTCAATAATGTGAGTAGAACCTTAAAAGAGAAAACCTTGATCAAAAGAACTGAAAAACTCCGAGAGAGGATAAACTGACGGGATTTCCTAATAAGGATGTTGCCATGTTCTGAGATAAATCGATGACAGCTAGGCAGGCCAATCGTATTCCACCTTTGACCACGAGCCAGTCTGCACTCATTATTGCTGCAAACGATGCCGCCGCAACAGTTTGGTACTTCGAATCGATTGAGAAGGGTTTTCAGGAGATTCTCTAGTACTCAAATTTGAGAATTTTAAACAGTTGAAGAGAAAAATTGACATCGAGGCATTTGCGGGGAACGTAAAATCCAATGCAAATCTGAGTACTACAGATGTCATTGTCGGCATTTCGGGTCAAACAGGATTTCGCAAACAGGCAACTCGAAAATAAGGAACAGAAAATAAAAGTAAGAATAAACTCGTCTTACAGGAGCAAAAGGCGTTGCCTGCGTGCACCCACGGAGGAGTTCCCAGCAGCGTTATAGCACCTCCTCCAAGGATATCTGATTTGAATATAAGAAAAGCGTGATGCTCGGTAGAGTTGGAATACAGAGGACTTGAACCCTACGAAGCATCTCAATTAGACCTCACAGTCGTTCTTACCATCCTAACATTGTTGCCTGCACTCACTATAAAACACGACTAGGACCTCCGTAAGTGAATTTACTTTTCGTATCACAGGAGATAGTAGATTTTTTCACCCAAAGTAATGGCAAAGCTATGGGGAAGAACTGGATGATGGCTACCTCTGGTGGTGGCAAAACAGGATCATGCGGCCAATCGATTGTGCAATTGGTCCTCTAAATCGCCTGGAATCTCAAGCACTGAGGAAAGCGATTGCTTCTATTGACAGAATCAATAATTGGTGGGGGGATTAGTTTACAAAGGAGCCTCAAGAAACGGCCGGAATTAACCTCTGTGCAGCGGTGCGTCTATTCCCTTCAAACGTCACGATGAAAAATCCCAGTTGGCCGCTTAATCTTCCGGTCAGTTCATGGTAATCCCCTTGCCAAAATGGAGCTCATCCCAATACAAATCGTGAAACCAGTTGCACTTCAACATTATAGAGTACCAGACTCATTCTTGAGGGGTAATACTGGCAGATGTCTACCGTAGCACTTAAAATAAGAGAAATGGATCGTTGAATAGGGAAATATGTCTAAAGGACTGTTCCTGTCCTAAAGCAAAGATTCACCTTGTATTTACATCCCCGATAGCATACTATCCAGGCCACCAGGTCTATCCTTGAGTGGGCAGCATTCACACACATTGCACAAATTTTATTGAAGAGCAACATCCCGCAACGTGCAAGTCAACATTATCAGACATCAACCTTTTCTTAAATTCCGGACCTAAGACATGAACTCTGGAACGAGGTAATGCACTGCAAAAAGTTGGACACCGAATCCAATAGCAAGTGAAATAAGAAATTTAACACTGTAGTGTCAAGAGTAAGAGAATCGGGTTCTCGACATCATTTTATTATATATCCAAAATGGTCTATAAACTGATCTCAAATTACATCTCAAATGAAAGACATGACCAGTTGCTGAAAACGAACAGAGAAGTCGGAAACATATCTACATAAAACCTGACCGTCAAAATTGGTCTTTACAACTCACAAGATGATCCAAAAGAACTCATATGAACAAGTCAAATAAGTGCAAATATGTAGCTCTTGGATATGATAAAGACAAATCAACTAAAGCTTACCGACACCTCGTAGGATAACTTAACAGAAAAAAAGAGAATGAGTTGATCTACACGACTCACCTAAGTAAGGGCCTGGGATCACTGGTATCCAATCCTTAAACCTCAAGAGATTGCAGCCTCCAAAAGTGCGCTATATTGTTGGGCAAAATGTTTAATACCTAGACATCTCCTGTTGTGGAGGAGGAATGTTATCACGGGGCTGAATCAGGCCGTCTCTCTTGTCAAGCTCCAGCTTATGCTGCGTCTGAATGCAAGCGCACACAGTGCAGTAGGAAATGTCGGCGATGCGGTCGGTAATTATCGCGGCCTCGTCGATGCCCGGGATGGGTAAGAATATGGCGGCGAGCCAACAAAGACAGTTCAGATACTGCGCGATAAACATGCTTGCAATAATGCAGTTATCGCACTTGGTATTCTGAATTTGCAGAGCATCCTGTAACATGAAGCGCGTCGTAGACACAGCCAAAGTGAAACACAACGTCACCTCGACCACAGCACAGAGCTGCGGGCATTTACTCTCTCCGCAAGATCCACTGCACGGCATGCCACCTCCACAGCACTGGTAGCGCGACCAGTCCCCGTAGAGCACACGCCCTCGCTGCTGGTAGGCCACCAGACAGGGACACCACATTGCATAACAACAATACAGAGGAGACTCCACCGGCGTCCGCAGCAAATCTGAATGCCACATGTTCGGCAAATGCTTCCGCGCCTCGTACACGCCCATGTTCTTCGAGCTCGCCATGGCTTCTCACAACTTCGAAACTCCTTGTCTGCAAAAACTCCTCCCGCACGACGGCACTTACCCTAATGAAGGTAAAGAAGTGCAAACACCACCTCAAAACCTCCGAGAGTCCACAGCAACCTCAAGAAAATGCAATCAAGCGATCGGGAAAGAGCCCCCTGCGAAAGTATTTCTCAAGCTGCGGCTTCACAACGGACACCAATTTCTCCTGTTGCAAACTCACCGATCAATCGCTCGGCGCCCGGCAAGCGACAATCGGTCAAGCAATAGAACACGACCTTCTGGGCTCCAGAGACTTACTACTTTAAAGCTACCGGTAGAGGGAAGCTATTGTAGATCTACTTTAAAGAGCCTCGCGCTTTTGGCTTTTCTA
Source organism: Thuidium tamariscinum (assembly GCA_947034885.2). Lineage (NCBI taxonomy): Eukaryota > Viridiplantae > Streptophyta > Bryopsida > Hypnales > Thuidiaceae > Thuidium > Thuidium tamariscinum. The sequence continues at coordinate 1,479,955 of OX344753.2, read as the reverse complement.
AAGTTGAATCGTCACCTCAATTGACTAACCAAATTTCCATCTTATATAATATAGACTTTCAGTAATAGAAGATTGTTAGTTTTTTGAATAGATTCTATGACTTATTTTCTATTTTTAACTTGGTTATATTTTAAACCATTCTTTAAAAGGAAAATCTTAGTCATACATTGAATTATTCTAAATATAAAGTCATATCTCATATATAAGTCCAAGTTTCAGAAGATACTTGTATTTATTTCAAAGTTGTCTATCTTTAGTGCAATTGTCATTAAGTAAAATTTTCTAACTTTAGTATAAAAATCAATCTTCTTCAAGCAATCTTAATTTGTAATCACACATTTCACCCTCAATCGGTTCATCTATCAATGACTTCATCCATCAATGGATTTATTCAAGAAAGTTCATGAAATAGATATCAAAATAGAATATTTTTCTTTCCTCAACACTTTGACTAGTAGATCCTTTTTTTAAACTTATTTCTTTATGTTCTCACAAAATTAGGGCCTTTAATGTTGCATAATCTTTACAATTAGAAGTCAAACATTGTACAAAGGGAGGGGGCTTGCCATAGAGGCTCTATTTGTTTTGTAGTTCAAAACTCCAATTTTTCTTATAAGAAAAGCTTATTCAATTTGAAAAAGACAACCAAGTATCAATATACATGCGAGAAATTTGAAATTCATTTAACGCCCCAAATACACATTAAAAAAAATTCTTGAATGACTTAGTCAATGGCTACATATACAGAGATATGGACATGGATGTTGTATATCAATCTTTTTAATCCCTAAAGACCCAAGGACTTTGGGGGGTAAGAATATTATTGCCTTTGAAGTGGTATATGTCTAAATGTCATTAACGTATAGAAATCTCTACTATACAATCTTATAGTGTACATGTTGTAGATGACATGAATCAAACTTGGAGTCATTTGGCCACATACATCGAGAGATTATTACATTTTAGTATTAACCCCTAAATGCCCAAGACCTACTGTGAGCTTCTTGGAATTTGCTCTAAATTGAATAAAATGCCAACATTTTGATAAATTGTATCAACTTTTTTTATATTGTAATTGTACAAATTCAAACTAGACATGTTAGAATTCACATTGGAAAAGAAAACACAACAATATCACTTATGAAGTGAAAGATTATAATGTTGACCATAAAGGTGTTAAAACTCCAAAAGTGATGTGAAGTCTTTCTATCTTCTTTTCACAAGTCAAATCTAAAAAGTTGGTGACCAAAAAATATGAGGTTAAAGGCCTAATATGCATAACTCCACTCAATTTATGGCTTCTCAAAATCTACTCTACAATTTTTGTAAATGAATTTTGAATGTGATTTTTTCTCTTAGATTTAGTGTATTTGAGGCTCATTTTCAAGAGCTCTCAACACTATGGAAAGTCAAGATTGCAATGGGTACCCTTGCACAAAATCTTGAATAGAAAAACCACTATCATTCATTTTCTAAATTTAAATTTTCAACATTGAAACTAGACTTCTAAAAGGACTTTTCAAAAATATAAACTACTAAAAATAACAACTTGATTAGATTTTATTTATCTTCAAACACTAGATTTTGATGCCTTGGGCATCCCTTTATGAAGATATAATGTTTGTTTGTTTGGATGTTTCTTACGTTGAGATCTCCCAAACCGTGAGTCCCTCGAGTGCATATTTGGTACCGTCGGAAAGCCCTCGGCGAGGACGGATGCACGGGCTTTGATTCATGGTATTCCAACCTATGGCATGAAAGTTATCAAATTTTGAAGTTTATATACATTAAAAAAATTAGAAAATTATTTATTCTGTTGTTTTTCTTTTCTTTTAGACCATAGCAACGGCACGGGCCACCTCAGTATAACATGGACTTTACATGAAATATTCTTATATACATATAATTTCTACAAGTTGGTTTTTTATTGAATTTAATCTTCTCATAATATACAATTAGAATGAAGACCAAACTCTATTTAGAGGTTTAAAAAGGATGATGAAATTTTTGTGGTAACACAATTGGATGTCACATTAGATGAAATGTGAAGGCATTGGGAGAGTGTGGGTTCGCGGACCATGGGAGAATGCAGTTTTTGCTGCAGGACTAGGAATCCTACGTGGTCGAGACATTACCATGTAATTAAAAAAAGATTTGAAAAAAAAATTGAACTTTTTTTCATATTTTAGGACCCAATTTTTATTTTTTTTATTTTTAATTAATGCTAGCTTGACAACGGCTAGCAGCATCGGGAGCCATTTTGGGAACAAACCCAAAATGGTCCTATAATGCCCTCAAATTTCATCTAATGAATTTGATTTATAAACCTACTCAAATGAAAAAAAATTGAATCGTAAAGTGCTTCTTAACCACCATACAAACACATTGGTGAAAGAAAATATCATTCAATTGAATGATTGTCTCTACAAGATGGCTTTGAATTTTAAAATGTAAAAAAAATAGTTACAAAAAACACATCTAGGGCTAAAGGTCCTTCTACTAAAATGCTTCTCAGTCACTCATAACTTTTTGGATTGATAGGAAATTTTAAACACACAAACTAGACTAGTATGTGCAACTTTTCCAAAAAAGAATTATAAAAAATAGAGACCGTATGAAGAAGAATAAGTTGTTGAATTTCATTGTAATTCAAAAATATCTAGTTTTTGAACTTTGAATTGCTCTTGAACATTCAAAACAACGTGCACTACTATGAAATTTGGCCACAATAATCAGACTTCTAGGGAAACATAAAGCAACAAATTTTTATTGAAAACAAACATTAAATGAAGGAAATATAAGCCCCCAAAGCATTAGGAGAGATTTGAGGGCTCTAGGAGCCGACGAGTTCCCACAGCCTGAAATCCTGTAATCTCCCACGGGAACGCAGTTCAACAGGGAATCCTACGTGGTCGAGCGACTGCCACATCATTAACTTTTTTTTTTTGAAAAAAAAATTTTGGACTTTTTTTCATATTTCAGGACCCCCAATTTTTTTATTTTTTTTTATTTTTTTTTAGAAATTTTGGCCCAACAACGGCCAGCCATTCCCCAGACCAGTTTCGGGAACAGTCCTGAAATGGCCCGTTAGAGCCCTCAAATCCCTCCTAATGTTGTAGCCATCAACTACAATTTGGTGAACTCAAATTGAACTTGTGAACTTTGATTGGCTCCCAAAAAAATATTAGATTTTAGATTGATCCAAAAAATTTGCCACACAAACTATAAGATAAAGTTTAGATTTATGACAAGTTTTATTCAATTTAGACATTAGATGCAAAAGTTATAGCATTTTGAATTGACTTCTAAATTGTGAAAACACTTTTAGTCCCTTGGGGTGTTTAGGGGTTAATCAAATAGTTACTACTCGGGTTACTGCAAAAGCCCAATAAAGAAAATGGAGGAAAGAATTGAAAGTTATTTCTTCTATGATAGGGTTCCTACAAATTCATTCATGACTTTACAACTAATATAGTTTTTTCTAAAGCATATGTTGATTTCCACAAATTTTAAAAGTAATATAGTATCCACGTGATTCAAAATATTACTTGAGACCATTGAAAGCTAATAATTTTCTATCCAAGTTGGATTATGAGGGGCTAAAGTCAATCTTATACATTGAAAATACAATTTTGTAGTCATATATTGATTGCTCAAAGGTTGAGAAAGTAAAGTAGTAAACCTACAAATGATTTAGAATTGTAATAGAAATGCCTACAATTCTAGAATACATATGTAGAATTAGTAGTAAAGTTGCATTTTAGAAAGTTAGAGTTCTCTTACATGTTTGGGAAATTAGGACTCCTAATGAATTGAAAAATTCAAACCAACTTTCACTATTCAAAAAATAATTAGAACAGAATTTGAATACACAATCCCATCTTCATTTAATTATCTAATGTTAGACTTCTAGGTAACAATAGGCTACCATACATTCAAAAAAAATTGTACTCCCTCTAGAAAACCCCTTAGACACAAATAATACCAATTTTACAATGGTGAGTCTTCAAGTTTCTACTCTACACATGTGGAAAATAAATAAATAAATAAAAATATATAAGCAATCAAAATTTTTCAATTTTTGGTCAAAGTTTAATATATTATAAGTATTGGACTTCATAATAAGGCTACCAAACCTTAACCCCTTAAGTTCCTTGACTATATTTATTGAAAAACAGTCCAAAAATGCCACTTTTAGTATTATATCAAAAAAAAATTTAATAATTTTTTTTGAAATTTATAACTATTGGATCTTGTAGTAAATTGGCTTGAAAACATGTAGAGTTCTTTTTTAGAGTTTTCCATCATGTCAATTGCAAGATATTAGCATTTGAATGCTCAAAAAATATTTTTTTCACCCTACAAAAATCAAGGTAGTTGCATTTGAGAAAGTGACAATTATATGAAAAATATTGCAAAGTAGTGGTGTTTCTTTGAATTCATTGTTGAAGCCAGGTAGGGTACTTGTCAAAAAAATTTGAAAAAATTTGAAATTGTACAACATATAAGAAATAACTTGTAAGTAGAAACAAGCAACAAATAAATCAAAATACAAAATTGTTGATCATTTATTTATGGAATTGAAAAATGGTAATCCCAATGGTTTCACTTTTGTAATAAACAATCTATATTTTTTTCCAAATATATTGACAATTGAGTAAAATAAGGGACTTCAAAGTTTATCTTAGTGTAGAGACTCCATAAGTGTTGATGAACAAAAATTCTTTATAATTTTGGACTTATTGATCAATATGAAATAATTCAAAGCTTTCTATATAAACATAGTTGAAAAACTAATTTCAAATTTTAGATTTTGAAAAAAGTTTTTTTTTTCTAATTTACAAAAAAGTAACAAAAAAGTAACAAATTTACAAAAAAGTAACATTTTAGGCTATAACTTTTGACTCATATTTCCAAATGTCCTAATTTTTAGTGCACATGAAATATACTTATCATCCCTACCTTCAATTGAAATTTGGTCTTAAAATATGGAAGTCTGCAGTTGCTATATTGTCAAATTTAGTAGACTTTTCTTTTAGTGATTAAACAAATAATTGCATGAACTCAAGTCCTTTGTTTTTAACAAATCTTGTAGAAATTAGAATGATTTCGAGGCATTAGATGTTTTTTACAACCTTCAAACAAAAAACTATAAGTTTTTAGATTGTGAGAACTATGTGAGAACTATGTGAAAACTTCAAGAATTCTATAATGTAAGCAAGTTGACGTTATTAAGAGATTGCCATATGCCCATATAAGATAATATTAAAAAATAAATTTTTGATAAAATATAAAATATTTTAAAAATATTTTTTTGAAAAACAATAATCTTTTAAATTACTATATTCTACTAGCATGCTTAATAATAAATATTTCAAAAAAATGATGCCTAATTTTATAGAAATTATCACCTTATCTTACCTAATACTTAAAAATTGCATTTTATGAACAAATAACCTCTTATCCATTTTAGAACCATTAAATGAAGTATCTAAATCTAGTCAAATGCCTATACTTTGTTCAATTTTAAATGTTTGCCTAAATACTATAAATTTACTTTTAGTCCTGTTGAATACTATTAAATAAATATTTTTCATTGATGTAATGAACTAGCTTGTAGACTATGATAGTTTTTAGTTTTTAATATTTTCATTAATTTTAGAAAAGAAAATTTGAATATTTCAATCAATAGTGGCCAATTCACAATATAGTGAATAGTTTCAAGGAATGACCCCAAAACAATCTTTAGGAGGCCTCAATGAACATCTAATGACTATGTTTCTTTCAAATTAAACCTAGATGACAATAAATTAATTTGAAAATATTCAATGTGGCAATTTTTATAGTTTTTCTTATAGTTTTTAAAAACATAATGCCAATAGGAAAGCCTACCCAATTTTACAAATCAAAGCCTATAATGGTCTCTTCAATTCTCTAGGAAAGAACAATTATATCGATTGAAAATAAAGAGTAAACTACTATACATCCTTCAAAAGTTTACATATGACACTGAAACAATGCTTTGCTCCCAAAAGAAATCCTACCTATGAAAATACAAACTTCAAAAAAGAATGTAAAGACATTTAGCATTTATATAGAAGAATTCATGTATTCATTTGATCAATAGAATAAGAACAATTTAATTGTAAAGCTCTATATTTGATAAACAACAATATTAATTTATTAATCAAGTAGACCTCACATCCTTATTCTAACCATGGCAAATCCTAATTGTGTTGTGTAGTACAAATGCAATTGTAGAATGTAGATAGGATTTAGAAATTGGGATTCAAAAACTAGAGTCCATCCAAAAGATTGAGCCAATGAATGCATAATGATAGGGCTAAATGGACTTAAAGTAGATTAGTCTATTACCACTTAGTTTAAATAGTGAATTAGATATCTTGTGCAATGTGCTTATCCCCTCAACGCCTAAGGGGCGCAAATAGCACCCCTCAAACTTTTTAGTCAAATTCAAAGTACTATAACTTTTGCATACAATGTCTAAATTCAATGAAACTTGTTGGAAAAGTTTAATGTTGTCTTCTACTTTGTGTGGTAAAACTTTCAGATTGATCCAAAACGTGATGATTTTTTGGCAGCCAATCAAAGTTCGTAGGTTCAATTTGAGTTCAGAAACTGCATTTTAGGGCTGCAACTTTGGGGGCTTGTTTCTCTTTCATCAACTGATCATTTTCAATAAAATTTGTTGAGTTTTTTTTCCCTTGAAGTCTAGTTTGTGTTGTAAGATTTTCGTATCAATTCAATTTGTTTTGATTGTTTGGAAGCAATTCAAAGTTCAAAACCCTGCCATTTTTGGAATATAGTAAACTTTGACGGCTTGTTTCTTCTCCATATAGAGTCTATTTTCAATAAAACTTGTTGGAAAAGTTGTGCATACTAGTCTAGTTTGTGTGGCTAAAGTTTCATGTCAATCCAAGAAGTTATGAGTGACTGAGAAACATTCTAGTAGAGGGAGGTTCAACCTTAGATGTAGTTTTTGTAGTTTTTCTTGCTAATTTTTGACATTTCAAAGTTGTTTTGTAGACACAATGAGTCAATTGAGTGAATTTTTTTTCAAAGATGTATATGTGTACTAGTTTTGAATCACTTTGTAATGTAAAGTTTTTTCATTTGAGTAGGCTTAGAAATCAAATTTCACCTCCAAATGTGTTTTTGGGAAAATTTTAGCATCCATTTTCAGTACTAAAACATTATAATCTTGCAAATCTATGCAATCATATGACTCCAAATTTTGTACATGTCATCTACAATATGTCTACTACAAGATTGTACGGTTGAGATTTGTATAGCTTAGTGACATTTAGATCTATAAGGCTTCAAAAGCTATAATGTTTTTGAACCTGTTTTTGCTAGGGCCTTGAGGAGTTATTGTTGCTTGTATTTTTGAAAGAAAGCATTAGTTGACTTAATTCAATTACAACTGGAATTATAGTTATCTAATAAGAATTGAAATTGATATGAATCTTCAAACACTTTTGGTGTAGAAATATATAATTGTTAGTAGATGGGTGTTATGACCATCTTAAAAGACTCATTGGCTTAGCATTCCTATGTCTAATTCATATTCAATGAACAAATTGAAAGTGATGTTTCTTTTTCATTATTGCTGTAATGAAACTTATTGTAATTTGAGGAGATACTTTATCAAGTTGTTGTCCTATCTAATGGTTGGATTTGGTGTTAAGGTAGATGTACCCATTACTAACACTCACCATCAACAATAAATAGGATACCCTATTCCAACCAAGATTAGAATGGATTTCTATTTTTTCTTTGAAATGTGTGTCTTTGTATTTTGTCAAGGTTTGGACCAATAAATTATTGACCGATAAGTGTGCACAAAAGTAGGAAGTAATGACCGGGAAAATAGTTCTTGAGTGATTGGAATTGGATGACTCTAGATGTTGGTCAGAGATCAAGCTCAACTTTTGCCTTTCAAAATTCATATTAAACTCAATTCAAGAGATAAAATTACCAATTTTTTTGTAATCCCCATTGTTTTTGTCAAATGAATGCACCTCTTAAATATTTGCTTTGCTTTGTACTATCCTAGATCATGTCCAAATGTGCTTATTTTTATCAATTATGGATACATCTACCTTACTAGAATATATAGTTTTTTAAAATTACAAAAGTAAAATTATATCAAGCGGTTGACCAAGACCAAATTGCATTGACTCTAATTCAAAATTAGATTTGCACAATCGAGGTCATAGATTTAAAAAACACAAAATTTTATTAAATCACTATATAAAGAAAAACTCACTTTAAATCCATTCCAACAAATTTTATTCAAATAATAATAATAATTTTCTTGTAATCAAATTTAAAAGATAATTTTAAATTTTCTTTAGAAAATATTACAAAAAATATTGGTGATAGCATTGGTGAATCTAATTGTATTGATATAATCTAAAATTCAAAATCTACAACTATTATTTGAATGTCACTTCCAAAATATTTTTCCAAATAGAAAATCATAATGATTTTTCTCAAATTGTCAATTCTAGAGAGCACTCTTTTTGTTAAGGGATTAACATTCTAAAAGCACCTCTTTTATTGTTTGTAGTTACAAGTTGTTTTGACCAATATTTATTGACAACTAAGTCCACTTGAATCAATATTTGGTGAACCACATTCTTATACAAGATGTTAAATCCTACCATTGAAGGTGGGCCCAACACAGTAAAACTTGTATTATCCAAGGATAAAAGTAAAAAATCCCCCTATTTTGGGCTATGTTTTGGATATGTTCTTCACACCACCTATCTAATTTGGTGTCTTTGATTGCAAATATGAATTCAGAATTTGCAAAAAAATATTTGTTCAAAAATAAAAAAAATTCAGCATTTGCCCCTGGGGTAAAATCAACCTGCTAGGCCCGCCTTTGATGGTAGGATTTAACATCCTCCCGTTCTTATCAACCTACAATAGTCCATAAGGGAGAGGCACCCAATGGTGCACCTGTACCCAATGCCGCCCGTTTCTACAGCACACAATCATTTCAGGCTATAAATGTAGGTAGGCAGTACATGGCTTATTTCTTTCGATCTAAAACAATAAGCAGTCTACAGTCCTGCTACATTTCTGTTCTAGAATGAATGACTGACTTAGAAATGGACGGCATTGGGTACAGGTGCGCCATTGGGTGCCTCTCCCGTAATAGATGTGAATATGATATTCTCTTCCAGTTGCTTGCGCAAAGAAAATGAGTTTAAGTAAACGGGTGACGTCTGTTTTGCCAATCGGAAGTTCCAATAGATGTCGGTTGGCGCTACACGGCTGATCTTCCGGCTTAGTTACTGTACTCCCCAGGGTTTAGGGTTTAAGGAATTTTCATGGAGTGGTTCTGAGTTGACGAAGGGACCAATGTCCAATCCTTTCGGTGCGAAGCGCCGCCTTCATCGCAAAGCACGCATTGCCGTTGTCAATTTTCAATTTGCATGAATTCCATATTGCAACTTAGTTCAAACATTGCGTGTCACATTGTGTATCATCATGTTTTTGCTCTTCATTTGATCGATTCAATTCTGTAGATTGACCAGCTGGGAGCCGATTGCATTTGGTACATGTTTCGTGCAGACATTGTGGATCTCGCGCACAATCTCACATCGTAGTTTTTGAGGGTGAAGAATTTGAACAGAGTGAGTGCATTTTGTGAGCGAGATTAATTTTGGTGTCAGTGCAGAGTGAAAACTTCATGTGAATATATAGATCAGCGATGGTGAGGAAGGGGTTGTCTGCATTGGCCACCAAGGTCGAGGAGATGGCCGCCTTCAAGTGTTTTTTCTCAAAACCCCTCTCAGTCGTTACAACGAGTGGCCGTTTTCCAATTTTTGTGCGATCCGTGACCTCGCAAGCAAGCCATGTCGCTGAGGAAGTGGAGGAATGGAGGGGCATGGCGGAGAAAGACTTAGGGACTGCCGTGGACATTTCGTACCCGACCTACATGGTGTGGGGAAGTAATACAGGCGTTGGCAAAACTTTGATTTCCGCAGGTACTTGGGTTATTCTTGTGGTTAAATTGTGTGTTAAGTACATCACGTTGTGGCTGCAGGGATTGGGTATCGTGTTTTGAACGAACTTTGCGAACTGTACGAACTTTACTCAGGTTATATTTGATACTGATTTTATGTGATTTTATGTGTGATGGATACCTGGGGTTGTGTTCGGTGATTTGAATTTTACTCAGGTCCTGTCTGATGCTGATTTCATGTGAATTTATGTGTGGATTATACTTAGGGTTGTGTTCGGCGATTGTACGTCAGTCTGCGAATGTGCGGAGGAGGAAGGACTTGTTGTACCTGAAGCCCGTGCAAACAGGATTTCCGGAAGACTCAGATGCGCGGTATGTGTACCAGGAGGTTTCGCGGGTGGGACGATTGCATCCCGAGGCCATTTCCGAGGGTCTGCTTGTTTCGAATCATACACTTCAAGTATCGCCTGCTGTTCGAAGCTCTGTTCGCTCGACCAACTCTCCCTGGGAGGGACAAGATTCGTCCTCCAGCACCCATGGCATAGGTAATTAAACAAAAGCTTAGTTGTCAGCTTATTGCTCTTGAAACACAGCTTGAGGGATGCATTAAGGTGGACACTAAAACCGTTAGGGACCTGATCCCGTCTCCTATACCAATCCTGTTATCAAAAAACACTCATATATATTTATACACTCGGTTGGCCTTCAATTAGCAAGTGGTTAAAGCTAAATGTCTGTGGCTACTGATCTTTGAATGGAAATGGGTTGTCTACTGTCACTTGTAGTGGTCTACAACCTCCCACTTTGAAATTGTATAAGAAAAATAGATCTCATTGGATTCAGCTCTTGAGCCTATTAAGCTCTCTGCAGATCTATACTGATCTCCCAGACATCACGCTTCCATATATGTTAGAATGCGTAAAGTGACTCAAATAGTATGTTACCTTAACCTACAATAGCTTTCTCACGTACGATTTCTGCAGGAATGCAAGACCTCTGCAGCTATGAGTCGCAAGTACTGCAGGGTGTCCAAACTGGTATTCGTCCAGATGGTGGTGTACAGGGTAAAGGGGAACGGTACGTGCAATCACGGTTCTCTTGTAAGACAATGTGGGCGTGGCGTGATCCTATATCTCCCCATCTGGCAGTTGCCAGGGAGGGCGCCGCAGTGCCCGACTCTTTGGTTGTGAAATCTATTCAAGGCCTGCTTGTGGCTCTCAGCAAGGGAGAGAGCAGTGCCTCAAGCGATGAGAAGTGGGCCATTTTGGAAACGGCGGGCGGGGTTGCTAGTCCTGGACCCTCTGGAACGCTGCAGTGTGATTTGTACAGGTATACTTTAGACCCTTGTGGTGGTTGTTGATGGCTGCATATATTATTTGCTCTAAATTCCACGGCATTGGCATTATAATTATATTTTAAATGGATGAGCTCCAGTAACACTGTTGACTAAACAAATCCATTTACAGTTCTACTCTTAGTAGTTTGAGAACTCAAGATCACTAAGCCAGCATTGATGGCTACTTACACTTCAATAAAAAATAGTTGGTGTGAACCAGTGTGGAAGGTTCAGCTTCTCACTGCTCTAGAATGTTTTGTCCTTCTCTGAGGCCTTAGAGAATTTTATTGGCTCTGGACCAAGGGGAGGAGGCTGTGCATTGACAAAAGTTTATATCTGCAGTGAGATTGAGTTGGCGCTTACTCAAAAAGTGAGCCAGTGTCACAGTCTGCTACAGTTTGGGCAATATTCTCAGAGATACCAAGGTAGGTTATTGGATAGAAAGCACATACACTATAAGTACCCATCATTAACCTTACCCTCAATCTATTCTCAATGAAATAAAGTATTTTCATTTCTAAATTTACAGGTATAGAACCTCTCGTAGCATGCTGCTTGGTTGATTATTTTCATTGATGTCAGTGCACTTGATACAGATCGCTAAGATTTCCAGGCATACTAGTCGGAGACGGGAGGTTGGGAGGTATCTCAACCACCATAACAGCGTATGAGAGCCTACGTTCACGTGGCTACGATATACCTGCCATTGTTATTGTGGATTCAGGGTTAAGCAATGAGGAGCCTCTGTTGCAGTACCTGCGGCACAAGTAAGGAAACATGATTGACATCACTCTTCTTCATTAATCTACAACGAGGAATGAATGTCGCAACCACCATGAAAGTAATATCCACCGTAGCAGCGTATGTAATGTCGCAATTTCTCTTGTATGAAAGTTTAGTGTTAATATTGGTGTGCAAGTGTTCTTTCCCCTTAGGATACCGGTTCTGGTTCTTCCTCCTCTGCCTGAAGATCCAAAGATAAGCCTTGAAGAGTGGTTTGGCCTCGCGGAAGGAAAGTTTCTCGAGTTAAGGGATGCTCTGGACTACGCTCATTTCAAGAGACTGAAGAGACTAGGGGAGATGCCGAAGATAGCAAGCGATGTTTTGTGGTGGCCCTTCACACAGCATGACCTAGTTGCTCAAGATTCAATTACGCTCATCGATTCAAGATCAGGGGAGAACTTTTCTGTCTACGAGGTGAATTTGCCAAGAAACAAGTTCATTTTACTTTCACTCGTGTGATTAAAATACTTTTAGATCTCATCATTACCGCATCCTCCTATCGACTACGTAGGGAAGTCGAAGACTGAAGTTGACCTGATGAGTGCAATTTTTCTTGGTAGTCAGGCTGGAATAACTTCAGCAAGTAAGGTGATAGCTCAGCAATTTGACGCATGTGCAAGCTGGTGGACACAAGGCCCTGATAGTACCTTGCAGGTGATAAAATTGCTTAAAATTTTTATTGTATTGTGTTTTGAGTTCATCCTCCTTCTGTGATCTGCATACAAAGCACCTCTTGAATTGTAGAGGTAAACATGCTATTTTGAAGTAGTCGACTGCTAGCCTTTGATTTCTCTTTGGTGTCTAAGAAATGGTTTGTTGATTGTCTTTAGTCCGAGCTAGCAAGAGAAGCGGCTCACGCGGCTGGAAGGTACGGTCATGTTATGTTTCCTGAAAATGTCCACGAGCCTGCTTTACGGTGTGCTGAACTTCTTCTCGCAGGGGTAGGCCGAGGTAATTATTTCGTTTCTCATCTTTGCGGAAGGTCTCATATTCTTCGAGGACAGGCATGATGTCTACTTGAATGTTTGCTTGACTTTGTGCATCATCCAACTTTCTGAACACTCAGGGGTCAAAATTTGACCTTCATGTCTGTACTGTGAGTATAGATATATCAGATACTTTCAAATGTGAATGCTTTTATGAACAGGATGGGCAGAGCGGGTATTTTTCTCAGATAATGGGTCGACGGCTATAGAAGTGGCCATTAAAATGGCTTTCCGAAAATACATTGTAGATCATGGTCTTTACAATCCCTCTACTACTGAGAGTAGAGGAGTGCAACTCAAGGTAAGCAAATCCCTTTGCTTTTCCTTATAATCTTCATAGTTTCCTGTATGATTATAAAGATTCAGTGAGAACCTTATGGAACATTATAAATAATGATTCAGTGAGAAGCTCGTAGAGTCAAATATAGTCTCGACGATGGGTGTTAATGAAATTTGTACCAGATGCTACCAGCATATGTGGATGATATGCCCAACAGAGCTCTCTTTCTTGAGAGCCGGGATACGAGAGGAATCTAAAAATGCCGCTGTTGACTTACGTACGACCTGTATTATCCAAGACAGGTTGTGGCCTTGAAAGGATCGTATCACGGGGATACATTAGGTGCCATGGAAGCTCAAGCACCGTCTGCTTACACAGGTTTCAAGCAACAACCATGGTACGTTTCATTCGAGACCTAGCATGGGCTATAATCAAAGATACTTTCACATTTCTATTGTAATGCGAATAACCAATGTAATAAAATTTAATAGAAATTTGATAGAAATTTAACCCTAAAATTTATCAGGGTTAGATGGTTGTTCCCTGTTATGCATTTTCTTTCAGTGCATCTATTGCCTAAGATTTCTCATGAGCAGAACCAAATATTTTCGCCGCCAGAGATATATCCCAACTAAGGCCCTGAAGTGTGATTTGAACCGTACACCTTGTTATTGTATTTGTTATGTTATGTTTAATGTGTACAGGGTACTGATTGAGAAACTCGTCTATGTCGCTCTGAAAGCAATTTATTGTTGAGTTGCACGTTTGTTGCAGCAAGAATTAGCAGAGAATGACTATTGACTCATATTGGTCACAGGCATGTTGGGAGGGGCTTATTCCTTGAGCCACCCACAGTCTTCCAACGACGGGGTCGTTGGCTTTTGCGACTTCCTGCTGCTTACCATGATAGTGCTTCCTCCGATTCTGCTTCCAGTATGTTGCACATCTTGGCCTGTATTGATGTCGCTTGGCACTCAAATCTTGGCCTTGAAATGCTCCTATCTTGCAAGACTAGAGATGGTACGTTGTTATAAATAATCTCGTGAAAATACGGCATTGGACCTAATGGCAGTATATCTCCCTTGTTGAAGCAGGCTGGAAATCTAGGGACGAGGTTTTCGATATGTGTCGAAACTCTACATCTCTTGCCAACCTCTACAGCAGGTCAATTGACGGGCAACTTGCTTCTGCAGCCAGAGATGAGTATACCTCATTGGCTGCATTGATTATAGAACCAGGTGGGGCAAGTGATTCTTGAGTCCTGCATTGACTGAGTTTTATTGTTAATATAATGTTTTTGATCCTCTTGCACGTTCTGTCCACTATTTTTAAGATCCAGCAATTTGCACTTCGATGCTCTCCAGCGAAGTGAGCTCATAAACTTTGATCTTCCAGTTTCTAGGTCAAGGTACCTGCGTTCTTTGTTTGAATGTGATGTGATCTGACGCAGTGATTCATGGAGCTGGAGGAATGGATATGATAGACCCCTTGTTCCAGCGGATACTTGTTCGTGAATGTCGCCGCCGTGGGCTTCCAATAATATTTGACGAAGTCCTTTCTGGTTGCTGGCGATTTGGAACTGAGGTTTGTTTCTTGTGACACTTGGTCGTCCTTCAGCCTCTATTTAATTTTTCTGCTCCGAAGATGTTGTCATGGTTGTTCTTCATGGAATTCTTGCCTGCATACATCGACTATTATGGCTTACTCGATTTTCAGCGTGAAATTACTGCACCTGTTGCAATAGTTACCCTCTCATCTTTTGTTTGCATTGTTATTGCCAGTCTGCTGCAGATCTACTGGGTTGTATTCCTGACATAGCATGCTATTCAAAGCTACTAACGGGGGGCTTAGTTCCTTTATCTGCAACGCTTGCAACTCGGTCTGTCTTTGAAGCTTTCCGCGGCATCTCAAAGGCAATTCTCAAATCTCTTGGAACCTTAAATCTTTCTGTTAGTTTAGGCGTGAAGGGACCCTGGATTGACCCTTATCGACTGCTTTGTGTTGTGTGTACAATTGATGTGTACATGTGCATTGGAAAATCTTCTTTATTGAATTGAATTCTCAGAGTTGAGAGTAACTATATTTTACGATCGAAAGTTCACTTCATCAGGTCCATTTAGGAGATCAGTTAGGAGACGGTTCTAGAAATCACCTGCTCTTCTTGACAATGTTCGATGTGGGATTGTTGTGGACGCAGTTAGATGCGCTGCTGCATGGCCACTCATATACAGCCCATGCCGTTGGCTGTGCAAGCGCCGTTCTATCCCTTCAACATTTCTCTGATCCTTCAAGGAATCCAAACCTGTTACAAAATGGGCGCCGTCTAAGAGAGGTGAATACGCTGGTCAATTCCTTCACTTCTAAAAACTTACCAGAAAGTTTCAAAACAAAAGGCTTTGTAGTAGTCTACTGAATGAATTTTGTAAATATCCTAGTGTCTACATGAAGTTAGACGCAGTATGTTTTATGAACAATTATCATTAGCAAGCTGCTTAGCGCAGTGTTTGGCACGTACATTGTAGGTTTTTGGTTTCATGTATCAGTGTTTTCTGGACTAACAAAAGTGGTATGGCAGTTGTGGAGCCCTGAGTTGGTGTCAACGATATCATCGCATCCTTCAGTTGAAAGAGTGGTGTCCATTGGAACCATTTTTGCACTGGAGCTCCGTGCCAGTGGAGCTGAAGCAGGGTATGTGCATTCGATTCTTAAATTCACGATGTCAGAGAAGATTTCTTTATCGTTGATGTAAAAATATGTTGGATTCTCTGTAAACTTCCTTAGTAATTACAACCCTGACTGACTTAAACCTCTTCGGCAAATCGTTATCAGCCTTACGGATCATTTTGCAGAGCTGGGTGCAGTGAATTTTGATCTAAGATGTTGTAAGCATTGGCATATCGACCTTGAAGGCGAATGCAAATTAACCGTGTGTTTTCGCATTGGCTTACCCTGCAGATATGCGTCAGTGCTCTCGAAAGGACTCGTGGAAGGTCTTCGACATGAGGGCATCTACACCAGACCGTTAGGAAACGTTGTTTACCTCATGTGTGGACCACTTACAGATCCCAAAACGTGCAAGACGATGTTGCAGATGTTGCTTTCTCTCCTTGGGTAGGCTTTCGCAAAGCTTGTAAGATTGTGTATTTCGCAGTGGGTTCTGAAACTGATTTTTGGGTTCTTCACTGGTGAGTAGCTGCATGAAGAAGAGTACTGGTCTTCTCATGGTGATTGTTATGTCTTTAAAGTTTTAGCTTTAGCTCCTAAAGGACGATGCGGACGGTTTTTTTGTCTTTGGGATGACTTCAGGTAGGGCTGCAGGATAGGAAAAAAAACAGTTTTTCATCCAAATCACTATTTGTAGGATAGAAGAAAACAACAGTTTGTCATTCAAATTACTATTTTGGGGGAGTTACTTGAATGAATTTTCAGTGAATAGTATGATATTGGATTTTCCCTCATTATGGTGTTATTGATTTTCAAAAGAAGAAGATGCTTATTTCATGGATCACCCTTGTAATGTGTTTTGGAAAATTCTTGCTCTTTTTGATGTGAATTTTAGCCATAACAATTATTTTTTTGGAAGTTTGAGGTCAACTAATGAAATGTATTTTATCAAGTTTAGTTTCTACTCCAATTGTAAAATTTGAATCAGAAAATTTGAAAAGAAATTCATTCAATGTTTATTGCATTTTGAACTTTGGACCTATAACCAAGGTTTGTTGATTTTCTAATTTCAAAAGGATTCAAAATCTTTGGTTTATACTATGATGTTCTACACTACAAAGTACACTTGTGTTGAAAATTTCAGATTTTTTGTAGCATATTTGTTGTTTGGTATGAACTTTCATCACTATTTTTTATAAAACCTATAGTAATTTTGAATTTTCACAAGATGTATTCCATATCTTAGAAGACATTGATTTCATTTCTATAAAATAATTTTAAAAAACTTCATTCATATATAGTTTAAGTGAAATTGAAAAAAAACATGCAATTTTAGTAAAAATTTAAATTTTCCACTTGGAATAGGAAGTACACTTGATAAACTAAATTTCAATAATTAGATTCAAATTTGAAAAAAAAAATCATTTTCATGACTCAAATTTACGTTAAAAGTAATGCCTTAGAAGATGTCAAAATATAATACATGGTAATATGTGGATCAAACATCTTTTTCTAAAGAAAAGTTGAAAATATTACAATGTGACAATTATCCTCAAATTTCTAGAAAGTTCAATTTTGGATCCAAAATGATGTTTTTCTTTTTCTTTTTGATATAGAAGGTGTATGAGTTGAAGTAAAGTGTAGTGACAAAACTTTATATATATGCTACTTCACATCCACCTCCTCCATGTCTTAGAAGTCAAAGAATGGTCGCATGTACCGCACTTGAGTTTAATAAAGTTTAGATGTTAAAATGACATTTGAGTGAAAAATTCTAGTAGTTGAACTATCAATCCAATAGTATATGTCTTGCCATAATTTAGTATATTAGTTATATTTTAAAAGTTGAATATGATATTGTATATATGATTTCATACATAACTTATCATTATAATTAAATACATATGAATTTGAAATCATGCTTGAAAACTAAGATTTTTATATGTTCAAATATTGTTAATAAATTGTTAAATAATGTAAAATATGAATATTTTTTTCTTTTAGTATTCTATCTTATTCTATATTGAAATAAAGTCCACTTTAAATTATTATTTTTTGCATGGATTCAAATGACTTTCTAATTCCATTGATGAATAATGTTATAAAGCAACAATTTACATTGTATATTTATGCAGTTAAGTACATACAAAATCTACCCAAAACATTTATTTAAACATCCATGGTAAAGTTTTGATTAAGGTCTACTTATGAAAAGACATCTCTTAGCAAAGCGACTTTGATTCATGAATCATTTTATATGTTTATAATGAATATTATAAATACATTCATAATCAATATTTATAAATAAAAAATTTTGAAGTGAAAATCAATCATTTTTCTCCAACATCTTATATTGCTAGAATGTTTCAAAAATTTTGTCTTTGAACTGAAGGAGGGAATACTTCCTACAATACAATACATTTCATTCCAATAGCATTTGCTCAAATTTTGAGTAGGATAGCTACTCAAACTTTATACTAAAGAATCTTCACAAATGTTATTTATAAAAACATCTTTGCCATATGAGGACTTATAGCCATGTATAAGATCATTTAACCATCTATCCATTGTCCCCTCATGAGACCAAATTAAATGAATTTTAGACAAGTTCTTATGACCTCAATATTCAATAAAATCTTTTGAAATTTTTCCTAAAATAGAAAATTTTAATAGCTTCATGGGAATAAATTTTTATTTCAATCGATATAGGGGGAATAAAAAATATACCACAATAAGTCTAAATTTCAACTTAGCACTTACAACAAGAAATCCATGGAAACTTGAAATAAAATTCTAAAACTTTTTTTCTTACAAATTGTATTTTTGTCTCGATGTGAAGCTTTGATTTAGTCTATTTGGATTGATAATGTGAAGTTATGATCAATTTTGGTTTTTGGGCAATCTCAACAACAACTTCTTGAAAAAATAGTTGGGAAGATTCATTTTTGAATGCAATTTTCAGAATTTAAGAAAATACTATTCGACAAGGTCAAGCTTGCTAGAACAATATAACTATTGGTTTAATGTGTTTCAATCCCATCTTAGAGTTATGAAGATTTTGATTATTCTTTCAATAGATAAAGTGAATGATTAGAGGCATCAGGGGTGTAACACCCTTGACCTATTTTCAAACTTTAAATAGGTAAGCCGCCTTGGACTTGCTTCCATTTAACAATTTTCTAATGAATGAATACCAAGTACGTTTTTGGAAAGTATTTTTCCTAGGAAGAATTTAATTTCAACTCAATTCTTCAATACAATTTTTAAAAATTCAAAATCCATATTACAAATGTTTTTCACAAATGGAAGCCAAAGTCATCCAAAATTGCAAGCTAGTGTTCAAAGATGTGTGCCCCTATGTATCATTTTAACTCCTAAATGTACAATGCCTTTTTAAGCTTCTAGGAATTTTCTTTAAATTTTTATTAAAAGCCAACGTTTTGATAAGTTCTATCAATTTTATTTGAAGTGTAACTACACAAATTCGAACTACACGTGTTAGAGATCACATAAGAAAAGAAAACACAACAATAAGGTAGGAGGTTCACAAAGCACCTATCTAAGAGTTGAAATTGAATACTTGGGAGGTAAAACTTTTTAAATTATTTTTCAGCAAATTTTCCTTGAAAGACAAGTAGAATTTGCATTTAACTTGTCATTTCATATTTTTTTAGAGCTTTGTGGAATTATTTATGAATTTTCGAAGTCAATATGGCATAGGGCTCTATAATTGCCCACCCCCTCAAGTGCACAATGATTTTACATTCTTGTAAAGATGAAAATGAAACATATACAAACAGTGTATATATGGAGAAGCGTGCAATTTTACAACTTGAGTGATTTTCAAGCCTTCTACTTTATCTCTTATGGATTGAAAGATTATAATGTTTGATCGTGTGGATGTTAAAATTGAAAAACTAATTTGAAGTCTATCAACACTCTTTTTCCATGTCAAATCTGAAAAGTTGGTTACCAAAAGAATACGAGGTTAAAGGCTGAAAACTACATAACCTGAATCAACTTATAGCCTTTCAAAATCTATTCTACAATTTTTTTTAAATGAATTTTTCAAGTGATTTTTCTTCAAGATCTAGTGTATTTGAGGCTCATTTCCAAGAGCCCTCAACACTATAGAAAGTCAAGATTGCAATGGATATCCTAGTGCCCACAAAATCTTCAATAGAAGAATCATAATCAATAATTTTCAAAATCAAATTCTTATACTAAAACTAGACTTCAAAAATGATATTTCAAAAATATAAAATACTAAAAATAGCAATTTATTTAGATTTTATTTGACTTCAAAATATCGGTAACACAAAAATATGGTGCCTTGAGCATCTAGAGGTTAATTTCTCAGGGATGAAAAGAGTCCTTATATAGTCTGACAAATCGATTCAAAATATTGTAACTTTTGCATCAAATGTCCAAATTCATGAAGAAAAAAAAACTATTTGAAAAGTTGGTCAAACTAGTCTAGTACATGTGGTAAAATTTTCACATCAATTGAAGATGTATAGATTTTTTAAAAGCCATTTGAAGTTCACAGGTTCAATTTGAGTTCATGGAACTACACTTTGGAGGCTTGTATCTTTTTCATGCAATGTTAGTTTTCAATAAAATTTATTGTGTTATATTTTCCTTAAAGTCTAATTTTTGTAGCATTAGAGGAGGTTTGAGTTCATCAAAAAATCAGGAGCTTTTTTGAGTTCCCGGACTATTGGAATGTGCCACATCCGTAATTTGACATGGTCGAGAAACTACCATGTCAAAAAATATTTATTTTAAGAAAATTCTAGTGATTTTTTTATAAAACAACTTCATTAAAATAAATAAATTAGTTATAGTTTTCTTAACACTTTTTAGGTATTTTTTTATTTTTTTATTTTTTTCAAGAAATCGAGAATTTTAGCCATAGGGTTGGTTTGCAGTTTTTATACAACACAAAGAACAGATAAGGGAACAGTCTTGAAATGGGATTCTCTTGCCTTCAAATTCCTTCTAATGTAAAATTTTTATGACAATCCAATTTGTTTAGAATGTTTGGGAGCAACTCAAAGTTCAAAATACAAATATTTTTGGATTTCAATGAACTTCAACACCTTATTTTTTCTTCATACAATGTCTATTTCTAATAAATAAATTTTTTGGAAAAGTTGCACACACTAGTTTAGTTTTTATGGTTATAATTTTATATCAATCCAAGAAGTTTTGATTGACTAAGAAGCATTTTAGTAGAAGGGGTTCCAATCATAGATGTGTTTCTTGCAACCTATTTTGCTATTTTCATGACATTTCAAAGCCATCTTGCAAGCACAATGAGTGGGTCGAATGACATTTTTTTTCACCAATGTGTTTGTATATTGGTTTTGGATCATTTTGTAGTTCAATTTTTTTTCATTTAAATAGGTTTAGAAATTAAATTTCACCTCCAATTGTATTTCTAAGAAAATGTTAGCACATCTTTTTAACACTAAAACATCCTAATCTTACAATCTAAGTGGCCAAATGACTCCAAATTTGATCCCATCATCTACAACATGCATACTCCAAGATTGTAGGGTTGAGAATTTCATACTTTAGTGACATTTAGACATATAAGGCTACAAAAGCAAGGATGCTTTAAGAAACATTTGGGCATTAGATGATGAAGGGTTAAACATTCAAATGTACTCTAGAAAGACATACCAGACTAGTGACGATGAAGTGAGGCAAATTAAATCTCCTCCCTAAAGGACAAATCCATGTAAGACAATACAAAAATTTCATGAGTTTAAGAATAGTAACTATGGTTTGTAAAAAACAAGTGGTACTTTAGACAATCCATACCTTAAAACGGGACGTTCTAAAAAGCAAGCAAGTTTTAAAAGTGGAGCATCTCCTAAAATGAACATATTTTGTACATGTTGCTTTTTCATAGCCTTTAGCAATGTGCAAATTGTGTACATGTTAGGAGGTGTTCCATTTTAGAGTTTTATGCCACTTTAACTTCAAAATTTTATAACTAATCCCAGAAAGCTCCAAGAAATATGAAACAACTCTGGTTAAATGTCAATTCCACTTGTGTCTTTCAAAAAAAATTTACTGAAAAATATTTCAAGATGTTTCCACATACACCCCAGTTCCAACCCTAACCCATATTGTATTGAGCGGTATGGCTCTTCATACTAGATTGGAGCCATACCGCTCAGAGTCCATTAACTTGCACTGAATTGCACTGTTGCTAAGCTTAGAACTGAACTGAAGTAAGCTTAAGTTAATCCAAATTTGGCAGTTTCTTACTCCAGTTTCTAAGTCTCGCATGGCAAGGAATCTATTGTTCATGTAGCTTGTCGTGCAGTGTGGTTCAGGGTTTGTTCATGCGAGCATTTCGCGTGTAAATTTGTGGTTCTTCTTGAGATGCGAGGATTTTTCATGGGTGATCCGGGATTGAGACCGTGATCAAAGCATCAAGCCGTATTTTCTCCGAAATTGGAGGAGGAGAACGTCAAGTTTTGCTGCATTGGGGTCTGGTATGGAATTTTTGCTGAGTGGTATGGCTTGTTGCGTCTCAATTGCGCAGTTTTGCAAAACTCTCGTCCACAATTTATGAAAGAATTGACGTGCATTGCATCGTAATGAGCAAGTTGTACATCAGAAGAGAGTCGTCAGAGCATGTACCGCGGGTACATGTCGTTTGTCATTGCCAATTGCCAATTGCCTGGCCTTCTTTGTAGTTCCAGGCTTTTGAAGTAGTATCATGGGATTTTCTGTTGGCGGGTTGTCAAGGTGAATGCGGCAGTGTTTCCTGTTAACGAACACAAGACCTCGACGACTGCTTCTTTTAGGGTTCAGAAGTTCCAGTCGACTGCGAGTTTCATAGGCTTCAATGTTTGATGCTACCGTATTGTCTGGAGCTTGGAAGTGCATATTATCGTTGAGCTTGCCGTGCTTTTCTACAGAGAACTGACGACTATTTGTCTCCTGGCTTGTCTTTTGCAAGTCATGTATCACAGACCGTGTTGGAAGTATCTGTTGCGTTTGATATTGACTCTTTCTGCAACCGTTTTTCTTCGTATTGCAGAAAGGGAAGTGATATACAAGACATTAGCTGAAAGAGCAAGCTTTTTCACTTCCAGGGCTTCCCGGGTTTCCTGCGCAGCCCCCTGGTGCTGGTAAAAATTTCTGTGGGAGTGCCTGTTTGACGATAGATTCACGTACTTATAATTGTAAGTGGGCCCAGCCTCCTATGCTTTCATGTCAGGTAGTAATTGAAGAATCTGAGTCAGATCATTATAAGGTTTGTTCGGTTGTATTGTACATGTCGTTCAGTGTTCACAGTCATAAATTGGTCATAAAACACTTGACTTTTGTGTGCGCAGCAGCTGGTTCCTTGAGAATCTGAGATGGCGAACGCAAGGACGGAGCTGTGTGGTGCCTGCTGTAAAGGCTCTCGCCCAATTCGCAAGCGTTTCTGTGAGTCCATCGTATGTGCATGTGGCGCACCCTTCTTCTCGCAGATTGTCGTGGAGAAAAACTTACCCACCAGTCGGAGATGCTTGATTGTAAGTTTTCAAGATCCTTGGTTTTCGATGGAACTTCCTTTACATCCTTTACATTGATCAAAACGCTTCTATTTGGATTTGTTTTTGACCTTCCATGTTGATGCAGGAAATTCCTATGGATTTTATGGAAGACTATGGCTCTAGACTTGATAAGACTGTCACGCTGCAAGACAAAGAAGACAGTGAAATTCATCCGGTGAAGATTGGAGGCAATCTTTGGGTGGGATTTGGATTGGAGTGGAGGGATTTCGCACAAACGCACAACATCGACATCGGGCAGGTTATTGTTTTTACATTGGTGGAGAAGTCTTGGTTCGTGGTGCAAATCTACAAGGCGGGCACCCCCTCCTCGATTCCTGCGATACCTCAAACGTCGGCAAGGGTTGAAGCTGAACAAGCTGGAACAGTGCCGCCACTAGTTACTCCGAAGGTAGAGGACGACGATGACATTGAGGTTTGTGTGGCTCAGGATTGGTTGGTAGCAAAAGCTACAAGAACGAATACGGCTAACCCTATTCTTCCCTCGAAGGTGAAGGTGGAGAAAGTATTTTCAGAGACCTCAAGCGGGCAAGCTGTCCGAACACCTGACATTACTGTTAATGAGCGACAGAAGCGCAGAATTGTTCCCAATGATTTAGAGGGAATGGATGTCTCTGACGGCATTGTGGAGGCTTCAGACTCTTCCAGACAGAAGAAAAAGCTTGATTCTGAGAGTTTCCATGAAGGCCACTCCTTGCGAGGGACGACTCGACGGGCGCTTCGATACGAACATCCAGTATTGAAAACTCCAGCTGAAGACCAGGGAGGTCTGGGAGGCCAGGCATCTCCTCAGGCCTCAACTCGTGAGAGCTCCAGTGACAGCGAAGAGATTGGAGATTCAGACGCATCTTCAGCCTCTACTTCAGACTCTGCATGGTCTCCAGGAAAATCTCATTCAGATCGTGGTAGGAAGAGAAGTGCTGCGAATTCTGCTGCGCATAGCGACAGCAATACCGAGGACGAGGATGAGGACGAGGAAGATGGTGAGGATGGGGTGGAGGATGCTCAGGTTTTTAATAAAATTACAGGAAAGAAGTGCTCATCTGCAGACGGAAGCAGCTCCTTGGATGAAGTTAAGAGGAAAAGAGGCAGACCTCCGATGAGGATTAAAACAGAGACCGGTCTTGCAAGTGCCGATGATGAGAGGAATGAAACCAGGAATGGTCTTCTGGTCGAGGGATATATTATCAAAAGACATGGACACGATTGGCATAAGCCAGGGACAAAGAGGGGCCGAACATACGTCTCGAAACGACGTTCAGTGACTGAATCTGAGAAAGTTAAGACCTTGGCAAAAGCGCGAAAAGTTCAAATACAGTATCCCAGTTTCCTGAAGCAACTTCATAAAGACAGTTGTTACCGTTCCGTGAAGCTGGTAAGCCTTTCTCTTAGACTAATGTTCTGAATTCATTCAGGTTTTGGTTTATGTTTCCGTGAACTGCTTATACACAAGGGACTCTAAATTTCCTGTTTGACAACTGTCGGCCACTAGACCTTAAGTCTGCATATTAATCTTTCCGGTGAAGACTTCTGTTTAATTTGTATAATGGTATACTTTTGGGTTAAAATTCTTTGGGTTGAAATACCTTGTGTTAAGTTAAGATTGACCTGCTCTTTAGGTTATTTTAATCATATCCTCAGTTTGTCCATGTAGTTAATTGACATTGATATGTACATTTTGATGTACTTATCTTGAATCTGAGAAGTACAGATTTGTCTTCTTTTGCAGTTTCCTCCAACTTCATTCTACAGGAACAATATGATCTCTGCAACAAAGGGATCGTACAAGGCGACACTTATGGACGAGGAAGGAAAATCATGGCCAACTAATATTTGTGGGATGAAGATTTTCTGGAAACATTTCACTCTTGATCATTATTTGGAAGAGGATGATGTTGTTGTTTTTGAGCTCGTAGATCCAAGACCAGAAAGCGTCACGTTTCTCGTTCACATTTTTCGTGTAGTGGATGTTAAAGTGACTGTCACTGGGAAAGCTGGTTGGGCTGTCCATTACAACGTTGTCGAAGGTACCAAGAAGCAGTACTTCGAGGAGAGGAGGCGATTGGCTCAGGTCAGTGAATGATGTTGAATTTAAATCTTTACTTAGTAAATTAGTAATCCTTGTTCTTTCGGGTGAATGATATTGAATTTAAATCTTTATCTAGTAAATTAATAATCCTTGTTCTTTCGGGTTCAGTGTTAGCTTAGTCACCTTACATGTCTCTTGATGTGATCATTTTAAAGCTTATTGACATATCTTTGGTCTACATTGGAATGATTTCTGTTAAGTATAGCTTGTGATTCGCTAAATATGTGATTTCATATCCTGAAATATGATTTTAATCCCTGCAGGCTCAAAAGCAGCAGAAGCAGAAACAGAAGCAGAGGCAGAATAAAAAGCAGAAACTCAAGGATGGATCATCGAACCCCGAGATCGACACTGAGTTCACGGAATTTTTCAGGGAAAAGAATCAGCAACCTTCTGTCATTACCGAGGTCTACAAGAGAGCGTTTCCTTCACAGGGCAAGAGTCGGGGGCTGCAGAATGAGAAACATGCGTCCGATTCTCCCAATGTGGACCAGCCTGATCGTTCGCCTTGGAGAAGACCAACAACGCGTAACAAAAGTCGAGAAATCAATCAAAGTTCAAGTGAGTTAAACAATACCACTCCCAACAAGAGCGTTGGCTCTGTAAAGCAAGAGATGGAAGATGCTCCACCTCTGGCAAGTGTAGGGACTTTCACTGGAAATGCAAGCAATTCTGTCAATACAGAACCCTGTGTCTTAGAAGAAGTTTTTGGAAGAGAGGATTCTGATTGAGTGCCGATGAAATCTTCAGGGAAAATCAAGCCTTTTTGTAGATATTATGGGAGATAACCATGCCCCTCTGTAGATATTACGACACTTTTTGATGTTTTGTAATCGATCTTTCCGTTTTGAGTTCACCACTGTCGTGAACGATTCTCATGTAACTTACTTCGTCAACGACCTGTGGAAGCAAGCAATTGAAAATGAATGTGCTGTAGGCATATCTGGAAGTTTCCGTTACAGGGGTTGGAATTGGGTTGAATGGTGGCTGCTTCATGAATTCTATGAACATAATTGTGCGATTTGTACACATGGCAAAAGAAGGGACACTCATTGTTTCTCAATCCTGATGGAAGCTTCCGGATTGTCATTTTGAAAATGTGTAAAAAATTGACATAGCTAAATTACTGTAGCATCTAAAACAAATGTTCTCATGCTCAGATGGTATGCATTTTATGTAAGGATCTACATAAGGGTCATTTAGCCTACAGTATTCACCCAACAAATTATCACATTCTCAATCCGCAATGGAGAGCATCTTCGCCTTGCATTGACATCAACGTGAACAAAAAGTATATCAAATAATCAGTAAGATACAATTGCCACGGCATTGTGTTGAAAGATTAGCACCAGAAGTAAATTCAAGAGTTTGATTTTCACCACTAAATATACAAATAAAGCTGTCCTAAGATTTAACTGCTGGTTTGCACATGCAAATACAAAAAAACCCACCACATTTTGCTAAAAGATTCATACCAAAAGGAAAAAGAAAGCTGATAAAATTTCAAATATAATTTTTTTAAGAATTCATTCCTTATTAACACATACAAACATGAAAACCACATCACATTTTGTTGAAGGATTTATACCAAAAAGATAGGGAAAAAAAAACAATCTTCAAAATACTTTTATCCCGAAATCACCTCGTGGTTTTGTACATGCAGCACGCATATAATACTTCCTCCACATGCAGATTTCCATCATATCAAGTCACGAGCTATTCCTCACTCATAAATTACATACATAAAATGCCTCCCATCAAAACTAAATCCTTCCCAAATAACTCTGAGTTGGACATGCAGACACAAAAGTCACATCACATTCTGTTGCAAGATTGCACTAAAAGTAAAGGGGAAAAAGCCGATCTTTGCAATTCAATATCCAAATAAGAACTCTCTCCCAAAATCACCTCCTGGTTTGTACATGCAGCACCCATTCGATGCCTGCTCTTCACGAGCACACTTACATCGCGTGCTATTTTACACTCCGAAATTCTTCAATCCCAAGTCACACACCGTACACAAAATACACTCATCATCACAACCAAACGTAATAAATAGAACTTTTGCATTTACTGTCCAGGCAGGTTGCTCTTGGCATCCTCAATCTTACTCGCCAATCCCTTGAACAACCCCGAGCCCGGCGCCTGCGGCACGTCAGGCGCTGCATCCTTCGCTGCACCGGCAGCGTCCTGTGCGGCGCCCGTGGCGTCACCGAAAGCTTCCACGGCCTTGCCTCTGAGTTTCGCAGCGCCCGCGTTCACCCGGTCAGTTGCCTCATTCACGCGAGAGCTGTCCTGGCCCACAAACTCTTTTCCTGCGCGATTGCTCGCAGATTGGGGACCAAAGGCAGAGGCAGTTTCTTTGCTACCTTTCTCGATGTTGGTGGCTAGTGGGTTCTGTGATTTCTGCAGGAAGTCGTTGACGCGGCCTTTAGCGTCGGCGATGGCGCCCTTGCCTGTCACCTGGGTGTTGCGCTGCGGGTAAGGCTGCATGAAGGCATCACAGTCAGTTCAAAAGTCGCCAGCATACTGTACACACGCATTAGCAAATTCTAGGTGAACAGAATTACAGCACACACAGAATCGACATTCATTACAAAATTCCTCACATGCACACGCATTGGCAGACGCTGAGATGGGAATTTCAGGGCACGCTCAATCGAAATTCATTCCAAATTCTCCCACATGCACACTCAGTGGCAAATTCCAAATGATATTTCAGAGCACACACAATCACCAATATTTCTGAAAACTCCCACAAGCAACACGCATTGATAAGTTCTAAGTGAAGAATTGTGGTACACACCCAATCCCAAATACTTCCAAAACCTCCCACATGCACACATTCTCAAACTCTTAGTGAAAAATCAGGTGCACAAAGAGTTTTCCAAGCTCATACCGAGTTCTTGCCGAAGATTCCATCAATACGTTGCTTAATACCGGCGCCAGCTTCCTCCACTGCGCCCTGGACATCAGCAACAGGGTTGTCACCCGCCAACGCTTTCTGGCTGGAAACTCCCAACGCAGCGCCAGCAGCAAGAATGCCCGCGAGCACCTCTCGCCTTGCGGGCCTTGCCTCCTGAGCAAACACAGGATCCAAATTCATCACCACGTCCACAGAAAACCAAAACAGAACAGAGTCGCAGAAAATGGAAACCGAGTTCACAACCGCATCCACAGAACACCAATGAATCAAGAACAAGAATGAATCACATATACACAGCACGTCGCAACCAAATTCATAACCAAGTCCACAGAGAGCCCCAAATCGAAAGGAATCGATCACAGTACACTGTTACCAGTCACGCGCATTGCTTCCCCCATCCATCACACACTGCGCACTTACCTCTGAATTCTTGGAGCTCGCGCGGATGCCAACTCCACGCGTTCCAGCTCTCGCCATGGGCGCACCTTGAACTACATTGCAGCTGCTGCTGTTCCCACTGAAGGCGGCCTTGCTTGAAAGCTCCAGGCTGGTGGACACGGCGAATGCTGTCGACATGGTTGCCATGGTTGCACTTGCTTGCTTGAAACGCGACTAACTTACTTCTTGTCGAAATGGAAATGCAAATGGTGATGGAAATTGATGGCGACTGGCTAGCCAAGCTTGGGACGCAACTAATGTGTGGATAATGCGAAAGATGGAATGCGATAAGACAGCAAGATCAGGAGATGGGGCTACCTTCGTTGTGGGAGAGCTGGGGTGGACGTGGGGGAGTATAAGAAGCCAGAAGGGATGGGGACATGGTCGACAAGTGGCGGACTCATGGGAGAGATATTCGACAAGTGGTGGAAAGCCTCATGCAAAAGGGAAGGGTGACAGGGCCAAGCGGCAGGGGAGCTTGAGAGATTATCAGCTTAAGTTATTAGCAGAGAGAGTAAGTTAGACTGAGGTTCATGAAGCTCACATTGAAGAGCTGGAAATGAATTTGGGGAAGTTAGAATTCTTGAAAAATATTGTTCAAGTAAATTTTTCTTGAAAGTCAAATGGAATTGGCATCTAACTCAAGTCGTTTCATATTTTTTTGAGCTTTGTGGAATTAGTTATGAATTTTTGAAGTTGAAACATAGTGATCAAGAAAATTGTACACATCCTGAAATGTAGACTATTTATACATTGCTCAGGCCATGATAAAAATGGACAAATGGATTACATTTTAGGAGGTGGGTGCTTTTAGAGCAAGAGTGTTTTATGGACCTCCTACCTTATGGTAGCTAGGTAGCAATTAATAATACCATACACGTAGGTCTGATTCGACAAGCTCATGCCAAAAAAGTTTATTTTTTTGCATTTCGGCAATTCGGCAATTGTGGAAGAATATTTTTATTTTGGGCACTTCATGATAAATGTTCCTAATTTGGGATTCATTCTTTCTATTCATATGTAAGTGTCTTACTTTTTCTAATTTAACTCAAGAACAATTTTTTCAGATTTTTAGTAATAGTTGTAAATAATTTTCTAAATTTTGACAACTTCCAAATTTTCCCGAGTTATTTACGAAACTGACCTACACGTACGGCAGGGAGGTGACCTCTTTAGTAGCACCATCTGTAGTAAGGACCCAAGAGCCATTCTGTTTTATCACCATGAAGGAGGAAATCAGTGCAAAAGCCATCCTTAGTGAATGTGGTCCAAGAGTGTGTCCATATTCATACCTGAGTCTCATTATTATTAAACCAACTAATCAGGTGTGAACGTACTTTAAGTTGGGGATGGTTCATGTTGTCATGTTATTTCAGTTCTAAATGGGTCTTGGTTGCAAATTTGAAAGAGGATTCCAAATTGGCTTATGCAATTTTTGGAAATTGTTTGAATGAGGGAATCTTATTTTAAAGGCTAGTTAGTCTAAATCAAGTGTTGACATGCCTTCCAACTTTGGAGATTATCCAAGTTTTTTGAGTGTATGCCTAAAAAATTTCAAACCAATTGGACCTATTTGTTATGGTTGTTTGAATTGTCCCCAATTTTTTTTTAAATATCATCTTTTTGAGGTATAATTTTTTACTACAATTTAGATTGTGGATAACATTTCTAAGCATCAAGGTGGTAGTCAAGCATACCTTTCATAAAAACTTTACAAGAATCAAACAAATATTGTACCTAAAAGGGCGTGCTCCAAAGGGAATAATGGCCTAAAACCCTACCATTTGGTTTTGGAGTTGCTATTATCTTTTCTAATATGGCAAGGTTTTTAAACATCACTAAAAAACTCACATTCACAACTAAACCTCTTTAGTGTTACATTTTCCTATGTCACTTTATTTTAACTCAAATTTAGAACTTCATCAAAATTCTTCTCCAAATTCCTTTCATGTTATCTTAGACTCTAATATTAAATTTTATTTTGTTTTATCAAATCCCAATGAATGTATGCACCTCGTTCAAATGTCACTCTAAATCCTTATTATCATCCTTTTTTATTACAAAAGAATTTATAATATAAATGAGAATGGATTCCTAACTACTTTGTAAACTATTATAACCTTGTTTACTAGTTTAGCCCCTTAAAGGACCAAGCTGAGAATACAAATTTCCAAAATTGTGAATATGTATAATAAAATGCAATTTTGAATAATGATTCAAGTTTGATTTTTAACCCCTAAATGCCTAAGGCATTTTCGAGGAGCTTTTAGGAATTTGCTCTAAATTAAATAAAAATTCATTATTTTAATAAGTTGTATCAATTTTTTAAAATGTAATTGTGCAAATTCAAACAAGACATTTTAGAATTTAGTTATATATATATAACACTTATAGATTTAAAGATTATAATCAGTGTGATCATAAGGATGTTCAAATTGTAAAAGTGACTTGAAGTATTTTGATCCTCTTTTTACATGTCAAATTAAAAAATTTGATCACCAAAAAAATATAAATAGAAGGGCCCAACATGCATAACTCCAATTAATTTATAGCTTTTCATAATCCAGTCTACAATTTTTTTAAATGAATTTCTAATGTGGTTTATTCTCCAAGATCTAATGTATTTGAGGCTCATTTTCAAAAGTCCTCAACATTGGAGAAAGTCAAGATTGCAATTGAAAACCTTGCACAATGTCTTCAATAGAAAACTCATGATCAATCATTTTCAAGATTGGATTTTTGATGCTTAACCCTTAAAGGGGAAGGTCTTTTTTTCTACCATAAAAACACTTAAAACTACCATTTCTATAGCAAAGAGTAAAAAAAATCTGAAAATTGTTTTTTTGCACATCTAACCATAGGATCTTACGTGTAGATAGTATGAGAGTGTGTAGGAAAAAAATTCAAAAATTTTGACTACATAGATTGCAAGATCTTTGCATTCAAAGTGAAAAAAACAAATTTTTTTAGTACATTGTAGGATTGGATTATTTGCCTGGATTTTTTGACTTTAAACCTTCTTAACTTTATTTTTTTGCACTGCAAGGTTTTAAGCTTTGTAGAAGGATTTTAAATTACTTCTATTAAAATTAAATCCTATCATAGGATTCGAACGCTAGGAGGTAAACTATCCCAATTGGTTTATAAAATTAATCCCAAGGAAAATTACTAATTGCAAGATTGTGAAAATAATTATAGTCCCTATCATATATCAAAGTCCAATCGGTTAAAGCCCACTTATCTTAGTCAAGGGTCATTGCAAGAAACACCTGTACTATTTTGTGTCACACGTTGCATGCTGATCAGTTTTTTGGCCATAACTTTTGTGTTTTAGCTCCAAATGGCTCAAGATTTATAGGGAAGGTACTCATAACTATTATACACCTTCCTTGATTTTTTCATAATTTTCAAAAATATTTTACTATCCAAAAATAGCCCCCGATTGGATGTCACACTTGGCAGTTTAGGGGTTTTTAGTACTATGGAGTACCTTTTTTTAATGATTTTGAGATGAAATTTGGATGAGATGGTCTTCTAGTATATATCTAGCTTTCCAGGGAAGGATTTTTAAAAAAAGTTAATTTTGTGAGGTGTGGAGGTCTACAAAGAGAGCTCCCTTCTGCTTGTATTTTGAAACATATAAAATATTATTTTGGTGAGTTTTTTTGTGAATGACCATCTCCATAAAGTTGTTGCAAATGGTCACTTTTTATTTTTTGAAAATACTTATTTTTACTATTTTTCCCTAATTTTTGAACCAAAGTACCTATTTTCTTGAGATTTGGCACTTTTCAATTTCTCCTACTTAGAGAATTTTTCTATCAATTTCCTTCGGTGAAAACCTTCATTTTAGAGGTATATTCATTATTATTATTTTTTAAATTTTTTTAAAGTTAGTTTTCTAATTTTATAGTACTCCTGAAAATTTCAAGAGTACTGTTGCAAAACGCAACAAATAGGACAGGTGTTTCTTGCAATGACCCTCAATTGGTTTTTATATCTTTCCGCTTTTCCAATTAGCTTCCAACTTTGCTCCCTCTCTCCCAATTGGTATTCTCAAGACACGGCTTCTATAAATTATTTCACAATTTGATCCACAGTTTTCTCCAATCGGTTATTCATACACAACATTCACACAATCGGTTTTCTATTTCAAATACATGTTCTCAATTATTCTTTAATAAATATTCTTGATTTTCTTCCAATCGTTCAAATACACAGTTTGTCACACACACAAATTCTATTTAAACTTCCAATCGGTATTTATATAACACAGTAATTCCATTAAACTCCAATCGGTGATTCTACTCCACAGTTCCACTCTATTCCAATTGGTATTGCTGATTCTACAGATCAATTCCCCAATCGGTAATTCATTCCACATATACACAGATACTCAATTTAAATCCAATCGGCCATTTGCCAAACACAACACACATAAACTCACAACCCCCAATCGGTCTCAAACACACAACAAATACACACAATTTTCCAATCGAACTCACACAGCCACAGCACACACGCACAGACTCACAATCACACACAAACACACAATTGGCAAATCAACTCGTTCCATTACTTAAATCAAAAACATAAAAATACACAATTGTTTTACTTCCGACAATTGGAAGGAACGCCTATCTCTTTCAAAGTCAACTGAAAAACCAATCGGGAAAAACAATTAAGTAACCACCAGCCGGCCTACCGGCCAGAACCGCCAATCGGACAATCGGAAAAACCCCTCTGAATCACATTGGAAATACCTTATTGGCAAATACAACATATAGTTCTACAATCAGTCTGTATAGCCTCTATAAGTACGCTACCAATTGGTAAACTACAGAAATAACCTCAAAAACCACCAATTGGGCAAAATGAAAAATATAATTCAGTCCACAAGCTTTAAGTCTTTGTAGTGTATAATTCAGTTGAGAGTCTAGAGGGAAAAAAAAAGTACAAAAACATTTAATTTTTATTCTTTGAAAAATTATTTAATAGAAGTAGGTACAAGATAGAAAGAAAATCTGGATTATTAATATCTCTAAGATGGAATTAAAATGCACTAATTCTAATGGTGAGATTGTTCTAGCAAGAAAAATAAACTATGTGAAATATTTTTGGAAAAATTATAAAAATTGCATTCAAAATTGAATCTTCCAAGTTATTTTTTCAAGAAAATGATCAAATTACTTCCAAAACAAGTTTGTCCATAATTTTCTTATAATAAATCCAAAAGGATTGAATCAAAGCTTTTCATGTAAACAAAAATATAATCTATGAGAAGGAATTTTTAATTTTCTTAAAACTCAAATTTTGAAAAAAAAATTAATTAACTAGCCTCCCCTATTTTGAGCTTATTTGGGCATAACTTTTGTTTGCAGGCACCAATTGAAAAAAGATTTTATTTCTATCAAGCTAATCAATTTTTCTATCTTCAAGAAAAATTTCAAGAAATCAAGATAAAATTTGGGCATATAGATACCTGCCTGAAATTCCATTTATCCCTCGAAGTGACAATGGTTTTTTAAAGGTTAAATTAGACTTCAAAGACAAGTTTTCAAAAATATAAATTACTAAAAATAGAAACTTTATCATGTTTTATTTAACTTAAAAGGCTTTGCAAACACCTGATTTTGGTGCCTTGGGCATTTAGGGGTTAAACAAAAAATTATAAAATATGACCCATGAATTATATTTGTGTGCTTGAATCTACTACTAAAATAACCAAAATTTATAATAAGATTTGAAACCCTAAATCTAAATTCTTTTTGAAAATGATTATGGATTGAATATGAGTAATAATTTTCACAAGAATTTTTCTAAGATAAAAATTTTAAGCTCAAATTAAGGATTTAAAAAAAGTTCAATTTATATATTCATTCTAGTCATTTTTGAAGTAGAAAAGTTATATTCTGAAGTCAAACATTCCAACACTTTATGATACAGAGAATATTTGTAAAAGAGAAGCTCAATATTGTATCATCTATATTGTACAAATATAAAAGAACTAATACAAGAATCTACAAAAAATTTATATGGATGGGAAAACAAGATTTTTAAGGAGGGCATGCTTGCATTCATTTATCATTCAAAATTTGAATGTTTAGTCTTAATATTTATATATAAGAGTGTAGTAGGTGACATCTATGATTTTAGAATGGTTAGTTATAATATTAAATTTGTTGCACAATGCACTATATAGAGTATTTAGTAGTATTGTGCATTCAAGATCCTATTCTATGAGGGATATGTAGGCAATTTTTTTGTATTTCTATAGGGCTATATTCACCTAAATTTTAAAAGTTATTCTTATTTCATATATCCTTTATTTCATTTTTAAAAATTTCTTACTTTGTTTTTTGGTATTCTATATTTATTATAAGTGTAAAATAGCAAAAAAAAATTTCAAACATTTGATAGGGTCATATTGAAATTCATCACTAGAAATTGCGTACACAAATATTGATAAACAAAACAAGAGGGAAATTGAAAAACTACTTGCAAACACATAGTACTTTGAAACCAAAAGTAAATTCAATTACAAAGTACTTCCAAAGAAATAGAAGGTATTAGATAGCAAGGGAAGGCCATTTCATAGTTGTCCCCTTTATTGTAAACTAGCCATTCTTGCCCAAAAATTGAAATAGTAAAAAGTTATTTAGAAATTATTATATAATTTTTGTAAACAATTTAAAGATTAATTAAAAAGTGTTATTTGATTTGGCACAATCTTGGTCACATCAAATTCTTAATGTAGTAAAGTTCCCATATTCTCCATTGTCTAAGAATTCAGGTGTTGTTGATGCTTCAAAGTTCATCTAATGAGAAACTAGTTTCAAGCAAAAACTAGTTTGAAGGAAGCCAAAGTAATTTCAAATATGAGGTAGGCCAAAGCACAAACCAAAAATATAGAAGAATAGAAGTGAAGCAAAATTGTCTTAGAAGTAAGTTACCTTCTACTACCCCCAAATTGGCATGGATGTTTTCAACTATTTCTAATTAAATTTAATAAAAGAATATAAGATTTTTATAGGTGAAAATTTTGAGATATATCCCCCCTTCAAGTCATTCTGCATGAAAACAAAAATTGTGTTCTTTTTCAAAAAATGAATTTGAATGCAAATATCTCAAAATATATATATTACTAGTTGAATACTTTGAAAACTAAAGGATGTACTAATTTGATAAAAAAAAAAAATTGAAATTAGATTCTAAAGAAATAATTTAAATAAATAAATAATTTTTTAGAATTAACAATTTAGAGGTAAATTTGGACAAAGGATCTCTTAGATCACTAGGGGTTGAATTGGTTGTATATAAGAAAACAAATCAAAATCTAGTTAATTGTATGATATTTTAAAAAGGATAAATTTGGCAATATCAGTAAACTTTGAAAAAATGGTCTACTACTTCTATTCTCACTCTAAATTCTATGGATTTAGGATTAAAATAAGCACTTAGAATGTGAATAATTAGATGTGAAAATCTAAGAACTTTATTTAAATTATAGGAGGCACCCCATCCCTAATCTCACTCCATTTTGGCAAGGGAGAGTATTCTACTTCTATTTACTTCCATTGTCCCACTAAAAACCTCCAAAATTTTCTCCTTGAAGGATTGACTATATTTTTAGTCATAGTGCTAGCAATACATACATTCAAGAACAAGTAATCCATCCCTCAAATTTATGTAAAATTTCTAGCTTAGGCATTGTCATTTAAGCACCCAATATGGATTTAGAAAGTATAAAACTTGAACATAGTGCCCAACTTTGACATTTTAGATGTTTTAAAGAATGGTGGTAACAATGGTATTTTAAAAATATGTTCTCTAAACTAAATATCTACAACAAGAAAATCTAGCCCGCTTTATGAATGATTTTTATAGAGTTGAAGTAGTCACTAAATGCATTGTCAACAATGTTGTTGAAGGAAGCAATTAGTACAAGGTGCCTCATATGGGCAAGGCCAAACATGGTAAGCAAGAGAAATGCTTTAGATTGTTTCACTTGCCCCCATAGGAGTGTTCAACATAGCAAACACTTATGCAATGGTTGAAATTAAGAAATGGAACTTGATTTGGAGGGTTTTAGTTTTAGTAGGATAGAGGGAGTAGTTATCATGTATTATAATTAAAAACAAGACTTTTACTTGGTAAGGAGGCACTTAGCAATGAATCACTTTTGATTGGTACTACAATTTTCCATTGCAGTAATGAAGCACTTTTGATTTTACAACTAACCTTGAATTCAAAATAGAATGACCTACATAACTAGTATAGGATAAGCAAAATTGGTTCATCTAGAAAATTCATGATAATTTTATTTGGAAAAATAAAATCCTAAAAAAATACATAATTCTTTTTAAATCTATTTCTATGTAGAAAAAACAATTCTCCCTCAATATACCTACATTCTAAATATGTTCTATTGCTTAAATGATCAAAAATGGGTTGTCTCCCTTAGAAAGCTTTTGAATTTCTTCATACTAAAAATTTCAATTCATATGCCAAATCTGAAATCTAAAATGTATTGCAAAGCACCTTAGTTAAAGTACAATGACACTAAGAGGAATATTTTAGTTTGATTAAAAGAGATTAGATTGTAATCGAACATTGACATATAGTGGGATGATCTTCACCCTTCCATTTAAAGTTATTTCATCCCTTATTGTACATGTACTTTTAGGTTCAACATTTCATGGTCTATAGAGATTCTAGTTGGATGAACTTTTAATTTTTGTTTTGTAAAAGTATGAGTGTTTATTTGGATTTTTGATAGGCTTTTTGGTGTGTTTGTGTTTTAATTTGGTGCTTTTGAGTGTTCTTTTACCAATTTTGGATGCACTTTTGGGGGCTGGTTTTGGAGGAAATCGATTCCAATTTGGGAAAGGTCAATTTGGTCTACCAACTAGTTTTTTTAAGGTGAAGCCAAGTTGAAAGTAGTTGATCAAGGAATGGGAATCCTAATTGAAGTAATGGTCAGTTAAGTCTAAATAGGTGGATAGTTTCAATTGGTATCCAAGTCAGGAAACAATGAGTTTGGCTTTGCATTTCCAATTGGGTAGTTGGGGGTACTTAGGTTGTCTCTTTCAATTTAGTAACCACTAATTTTTGGTCCCTATTAGGTTCGTCTCTTTGAATTTATGTTTACCCATTGTTGAGAGTGCCAATGGAATCCTAGCCCAATGTTGGTTGCATTTTATTTTTGATGATGATGAGTGCATGGTAGAGTGAGGAGTCTAGATGTGAGTAAAAAAATTAATTAATAGTTGAGATTTCAAGTCATTGATAGAAGTTTGAATTGAAGTGAGAGTTTGAGATGCTAGTTCGTGAAATAGAGATTTTATGAGGACAATTTCAAAGTTGTGAGGATGGAAATAGAATAGAATTACTGAATACTATTTGGTAGTAAATACTACCGAAGTTGGAGAATCCCTTAAGTTAGAAGAACCTAAATGATGGAAAATTGTGTGAAGATTGAATTATAATATATCTTAGATATATTTGTATAACGCTGATTTGATCATCAATTTGAATTAATGTATTATATTCAAAGCCAAATTGGTGTCTTGTGATTGTGTGGTGGGAAAACAAATTTAAAGTGAATGTATATAAGTTCAAGTGTGCAATGTCATTGTAGTTTGAGTGGCTACTAATTTTTCAAATTGGGTCATGGTTTTCTATTTTAGGATTGTATTACCTATTTTAGGTATTGATCCATTTAGCATAGATTTCCTACTTGACCATCTCCCTTGGAACGAATTTATTATATTAATAGGGTAATTTTTGAATAGGTCATTATCATTCTTCAACATGGTTACAAGTATGTAAGTAATGAACTAAGATTTTATAGTTTTATCATCATACCTACTAAAATACATATTCCAATTTGATTGATTAGCATAAAATTGACAATTACATGAGATGTTCCAGCAATCCTATCATCCCTTCCAAATAATAAAATCACTTAAATAAATTCATAACAAATAATTGCAACTCTTCAAAAATATCAACATGACATCGTTATTTCAAGCACAATATTACTTCTTCATTCCATTGATATATTACAAAAATTTCAAGTATAAAGCTTCCTTGTTGAATGTCAAATAGATGAAGTGTACTTTTCAAAACATTCAAAGCCATCTAGTGGATAGTTAAGCATTTAGGGGAAAGAATATTTGTTCAAAAAAGATACTCAAAAGCAACATTTGGAGGTGGGGGTGGGGGACTATAGCTCAACAGTAAAACCTTACGTGCCCTCCCACTATGGATGAATTTGGGGAGGAAGCTAGGCGTAATGGCTTATAGGACTGACAATCTAGCAACAAATCACTAGAAAAAAACCCATTGCTCAAAAGTAATTCTTGAGGAATACTTAACAATGAATAACAAACAGATCTTCTTTTCCTGATGAATTTGGTAAAATTGATGGAAATCTTGAAACAATATTAAGAGTAGTCACAACTTCTTTCAACAACCAAATTTCATAGAAGAATGCAGGAAAACACGACCAATCAGCAGTCAATTAGCATGAAGGAGCTATGACACCCGTTTTCGGGTGCCGTGAGCATGCAAGATTGAAATCCTACAAATGTATTTACAAGCTTTTACTTCATCGGTGAGATCGGCAGCTTCAATGGTGTGATTGGCAACTTTCAGAGCAGAAAATCAAAGTTGGGGTAACAACTTCACTTGCAAATGATTCTACACACACATTTTTCACCTCCTAAGCATAGTAATAGAAGCTACAAAGGCTTTACATAATAAGAATATTCCTTAGCAAATGGCCGCATGACAAACAACTGTCCACCACCATGACTTGATTTTCCTGTAAAGTTCAGCAAGAAGAAGAAGTGGTGACTACCCCTATTGCCCCTACAGCATGAAGCAACACACTTCTGAATAAATTGACTGAAATTTCATCCACATTTTGCATGTTTCATCCATGCCTGTGAACTCACAGCTGCATCACTGTGTACTCTTTCCGCACAGCCCCAAATAAATGAAATAATAACCCTTGAATTAAGGGTTGAAGTACTTGATACAATTATGACCCAACCACTGAATCTGTCTTGAGTCTTCACAAACAAAAGGCAATAAGTTTGTCCTGTCACCATCTTCATTGCACCCCACATAATTTCATCCAAAACTCCCAAAAATTCATCCAATATTTCCATCCATCTGAATGCCCCCATCACACATTCACACCCAGACGGCGAATCCACTTCATCTGTGCAAGCTTCATCTCGCCGTTTCCGTTACATCACCATACATCTTTGATTCCTTGTTCCGATTGCTTGTCTCCTTCTGCGATTCTTCACCATTCTGCAGGTGAAGTTTGCAGATGAGTTCCCGATTACGACAAATGCTATCAACACTTGCAGTGATCGACATTATTGCTCCCGTTTCGAATGACTGCAACTCGATCGATTCAAGTCTCCCAGTCCTTGGATCACGCATTCGGGATCGGAAGTCTTTTCGTTCCCGATCCTCGTGAGGAAGATCTCCTCTTTTACGATTACTGTTTTGGTTTCTTTTGTGGGTGGGTGGGGATTCAAGAGACTGAATTTGGACCTGGACATTGCAGTTTCAAATCTGGCTTGCAGCGACTCTCTTACGTCTGCCTAGTGTGGAACACTTCATTTCGATCAGACGATTTTTTTGCATTTTGCATTCACCTACAACGCTGTTCGCACTCTTATGCTTCAATGACGGGGAGAGTGCGCACTACATTTCGGAACCCGTACTCAGTGGATCGATCGACAGAAGAGTGTATATAGCGTTCTTGGTAAATAGGGCAGTAGGCATTCGTATTTGGCATTAGATTCCAATCGTTGCCTTCGCCCTTCGGCAATGCAATACTGAGGTTTTCATTGCTAGCTGGAGTTGCTTCGCTTTGAGCATTGATTCGAAGCTCCGATTTGCCGCACAGCTGCTGCGGCGTTTGAATGGCAATGGAAGCGCAGCGGTTTAGGTTTAAGAGAAGGAGAAAACAGGCAGAGGATGGCGACATTGCAATGGGAGTAAGTCTGGGAGCGTGGTAGCTTGTCTCATACTCTGGCTATGGCACTTGCGAAAACAGATAATTCATAATCCAGAGCGAGTGGGATTAGTTTGCATCGAAAGGGTGGAAGCAGGTGGAATTAATTAGCCATGCTGTGCAAGTGTAGCAATCAGTTCAACCTTGACGAGAAGGAGACTGGTCCATCACTGGCCCATGGTTCTCGTGAGCTCTCTCCGAAGCTGAGAGAAGGGGAGGCGAAGCTCCTGCAAGGGAGCGTTCGTGAAGCCGAAGTCTCGCTACGGGAAGCACTCTCCTTCAACAATGAGGTACTGTATACTCAAAAGTCATGCTAGTCCGTGTTGTTTATATGCTAGTATTTGGAAATTTCCCATATACCCTGTTTTGCCTTCTTCTGGACATGGATTCCCCAGCCAGAATTGGATTTCAGCTCGTGTATGTCAACTGAAAATTATTTAAACTGTAATCGTCAGAGGAAACCTATTTCGGTTTAGTCAGCAGAGCCAATGCCGAATAGGACTGTGCGGATGTCCAATGTTAACAAGCTGATCTTTTTTCGTTCCTCATTTTTTGCTGTACTGTACAGTACAGTACAGTACATTTCTACCTGCAACAGTAGTATATGGAACCTCCTGTGCAGACGTGATGTCTACTGGGTATTGAAGGCGACAGTGTATTTAAAGTACCTAAGGTCTAAATTTCAACTCTCAGAGAATATCTTTTGTACATTTTCGATTACAAGCTAAGCAAGACAGGTTGCACAGCCTTACACTAAAACCCTATTCACTCTATTCTTTAGGCTTTGTGACATATGGGGATCTTCAAAGAGCACCCTGAAAGTCGAGATAGAGAAATTCCTCCTCTGGGTCTTCTACTATACAAACTAGTCTCTATATTTGAAACGATCAATACAAGTGCCATAGTTTTGTTATTTCAATGGGGAGTAACATCTACCTGCAGGCATTGGTTCTGAGTGTAATTTCCTGGCACATGAAACAGGAAGCACGGGCATTGCTGGGTCGGCTAGAATACGAGAGAGGCAACTACGAAGCAGCCCTTCAAGTCTTGAAAGAGATCCAGGCACACACCGTTGCGTCCAGTTTGCGGGTTTTCATTGCAGATTTCAAAAAAGAGCAGTCTAAGAAAGGAAGGCAAAATAAAGATGGCAGTGGTGGACAAAACGGTGTCCTCGGCAACTTCTTACATGGCGCTAGTTTGCTTCTGGAAGCACTGTACCTCAAAGCCAAGTGCCTGCACGAGCTTGACCGACTTCCAGGTTCGTACTTTCCCTCCTTTCAAGTTATCTGCAACTTGTGATGGTTTTACATCATCTGCCATTTGAACTCTCGTTAACTTTTGCATATAATATTTTAGAAACACATGAGGTTATGAAATGTAATTGAGCTTATTCATAGAAAATCTTAAACTCCCCCGGTTCGTAAGTTTGGACTGAGTACCTAACGTGAAAGTAGAATCGTATTATGAGAAACGACATGCCAATCCAGCATAAACTCACTGATTCAATCTTGTTTTAATCGACGGTCTAAAAAGGAGGTCAGGACAATGAGAACTAATCATGCTCCCCATCAAACGCTCGGCTGCTACCTCTATAAAAATGGTTTTTATTCAGTTTCGTAAGGTTGTATTTTGCTCTTCCTGATTCCCAATCCAAAATGTGTCATTTTCTGATTCTCCTACCATCCAAATGAGTGAAATGGTTGAAATGGGCTCCATGCATTGAGGTACATAAGGTTGTAGTTTGCTCTTCCTGCTTCTCAATGCAAAATTTGATTTTCAGGTTATTCTCCTACCATCCGAAATGAACGAACGGTTGAAATGGGCTCCATGCACTGAGGTCATGGTTGTGGTATCCTTTACCTTCTTCTTGAAATGGTTCTCCAAAAGGAATAGAAGCTTGCGAAGCCAAATTCTCACACCTGCTCTGTCCCCATGCCTGTGCAGATGCCACCCACGAGTGCACCCTCGTCCTGGACGCAATGGAGTCCGCCATCCCCGCCGGCTTGCCACCCGACTGGGGCCACACACGCCTCGCAGACATGCTCTCCCAATCCGTCACCCTCCTCCCTCACCTTCTCTCCATCACAGGCCACACAACCTCGGCCCTCCTCGCCTACCGCCGCGCCCTCCTCCGCTTCTCCTGGTGCCTCCCCTCCCCCACTCTCATGCACATCATGAAATCCCTCGCAATCCTACTTCTCTACAGCGGCTCAGACGCAACCCTAGAACCAACCCTCCAAACCCTAAAACCTCCCACACTGAACGCATTCACCCCCACCGAAGAAGCCCTCCTCCTCCTGCTGCTCCTCCTCCGCACCATGACCCAAACCAAAGACCCTTCCTCCTTCGACCCCACCATCTTCGACCACCTCACCTTCGCCTTCTCCACGAACTCCCAGCTCCTCTCTCTCGCTCACCACTACGAATCTCTCTTACCAGGCTCAATCCCCCGCCCCGACAGATGGTACAGCCTCGCACTTTGCTACTCCCAGTCCCACCCCACGCGCGCCTTAAATCTTCTCCGCAAATCCTTATCTCCCAAAGAACGCCCGAACCACGTCCCGTCGCTTCTCCTGGCCTCCAAGCTCTGCGTCTCGGATCCGTCTCTTTGTGGGGAATCTCTCGGCTACGCGAAGCGTGCTGTGGTGAACACAAACACCGTGGGATACGAAGCGCGTGCGCTTCACTTGCAAGGAGTAGCCCTCAGATGGCACACGAAAATGTTCCCTGAAGCCGTGAAGATTTTACAGGAAGCGATGGAGTTGGATAAAGGAGATTGTGCCGTGGTGTTTGATTTGGGGTTGGCGCTGGCGGAGATGAAGAGGACGAGCGAGGCGGTGGAGTGTGCAAAGTGGTGTTTGGGGAGAGGGTTGCAGGGGGATTTGCAGGGTCGGGTACAGGGGTGGCGGATGTTAGCGTTAGTACTGAGTGCGCAGGAGAGGTGGGAGGAAGCGGATGGGGTGTTGGAAGTGGCGTTGGAGGAGGCGGGGGAGGCGCTGAGTGAGAAGTGCCTGTTGTGGCGGACGCGGGCGAAAGTGCAGGTGGCGCTGGGGTTGCCGTTGTTGGCGGTGCGTAGTTATCAGTTGGTGCTGGCGGGGTTGCGAGCAGAGCGGAAGGAGCGTGAACTCGTGGGCGCGGCGGGGAAGGTGAGTCCGGGTGGTACACTTCCAAAATTTCTTTCATAACCTTCTTGACCGTTAAACCCTTTCTGCTCCGTCGTTCAAAATCTGGAAAACGGTTTGAGAGGCTTCAGGTTTTTTTTCACTAAACTTCTCATTCATACAAACCAATGCTTAACTTTTTCTTAAAAGCATTTTTGTTTGATTCCAGATGAATAAACTATGAACTTTTAAAGTGTTGGAAACAGGTGTTTCAAAAACCGACCCCCAGGCTGTCCCTTGCAGAAGGAGTACATTTTAGGCCAAAATCTTTAGGGGTTGGTTTTAGAAGGTGGTCACATTTAAAAAGGGTAGCTAGCTCTACTTACCAAGTAGTGTATTTTGTGC
Source organism: Thuidium tamariscinum (assembly GCA_947034885.2). Lineage (NCBI taxonomy): Eukaryota > Viridiplantae > Streptophyta > Bryopsida > Hypnales > Thuidiaceae > Thuidium > Thuidium tamariscinum. The sequence goes on along the minus strand of OX344753.2, from coordinate 1,435,324 downwards.
CAACTTCAAGTCTTCCTTGTCATCTTAACACTCGGGAATATTGGGACGGATGTGGCTGCAGAGTAGGCTTGAATCCGATAAATTGAAGTGGCAAATTTTGGCCAGAAACAGAACCATCGCTAGAATGATCTATTTTCAGTCACTTTCCACTCTTTCAGTTCTACTATTTTGAAATGAAATGAACTTGAAGAGTCTTGTGTTCCAAAGTACTCGTGTCACTGTCTCATCGAATACTCGGTAGAAGATAGAATCCATAATCCTGTTTAATTGAAGCTCTTTGATCTACCGAAAATGATCTTATTCTTGATGGAATACCACAGCTGGATATTATTATGTCCTCTTAAGACTGTTGATAATGTTTGTATGGTTTTCAAAAGGACAAAGATTATGAGTTACTGCAAGGCTCCTCATAATTAATTATACAAATGTGGTTCCTGCTGTCGCCTCCGTTGAAATGGGGCTCTGCTGAGGGTATGAATGGCATTGGGACTGGCATTTGCAGGTGGGGCATTGCAGGGTGGAGGAAGCCGAGGTGTGGCATGATTTAGCCCGAGTGTACACACAGCTGAAGCAGTGGCCAGACGCGGAAACTTGTCTTGAGAAAGCTCGATTGTTGGACTCTTTCTCGGTCGCCACATGGCACAACAGGGGTGAGAAACTCCTTAACCAAATAACTTCAGTGCTGGAACCAATTTGTCGGTGACCTTCTCAGTTCAGAGACTGGAAAACGGATTACTTGAACGGTTTCCAATTCTGGTTTCCAATTTTTGTTTCAGAAATAATTTGAATGGCTTGTGACGTTTGAGAATCTCTGGATCTGGACCTATGGCTTAAGAACAGAGTCTTTGAAAACAGGATTGAGAATACCCCGGTCTAATGCAATCCAAAACGCTGTTATAAAGTGGAATAACACAGAAGATTTCAATATTGGGAACGGGGCTCTTCAAGTAAGTTGTTCACTTGACTAAGGTGTGCGCGTTCATGATCGCCGCCTCATTGCAGGAACTGATTGAAATTTGGATGACGGAGTTACGTGTGTTTTTTAACATATATGGAGAGGAGAGGAGGCATGTTGAAATTGTTGAAGAGAATTCGATAATAGGGGATACCTTGAACGGAAAGATATTCACTTGCAAAGTTCATTTGAGTAAGAGCAACAATAATTTGATAGTAGGGTTTATCACAAATCAAGCACAACACATGTGAAAAAGATTACAATGAATACACAAAATGGTAAATTCAATGACTTCCTTTCAATTGCTTCTCCTACAAATGGTTCACCATGTCTTCCTTCCTCATTCATGCTCAAATTTAGGTGTTCATATCAAGGCAAGGTCAATTAATGGGTATTCTTCGTGGATCCATGTTTTGTTTGGGTTGCAGGATTGCTACGCGAAGAGCGGGGCCACCTCCAAGAGGCAGCAGCGTGTTACAACAATGCCCTGGCATTAGACGCGACCTACGTCGACAGCAAGGTCAAGCTGGGTGCTCTTCTGTGGAGAATAAGTGGCCGATCGGCCATCCCCGTGGCCAAGAGCTACCTGGCGGAAGCGCTCGAGGCCGAGCCCACTCACGCGGAGGCCTGGTACCACGTGGGAATGTTGCACAAGGCCGACGGTCAGAAGCGGGAAGCTGCCAAAAGCTTCCACGCTGCAGTGGTGCAGGAGCAGTCCTCCCCGGTTGAGAAGTACTCCTCCATCACCCCTGCCTTGTTGTGGTAACGGTCACGAATTGCTGGCCCATATGGATAGTCGAATCCCTCCGAGGTTTTATGCGCATTGAGCTCGAGTGCAGGGTACTTGTAAACCTAAAAACACCCAACCCACAACTGGAATTTACTGCACAAAAACCTGGCAAATTCTTCGGACTCCTACACATTTTCTGTTCCCTGTCGTGCTCGGATTCACAAGAGTGCATTCCTCTCAAGGTAGAATCGGCCAATTTCTTGCGGCACATGCATTCCACTTTCGTGTAGCCTGTCTTTACTGGTAGCCACTCCGCCATTGAGTAGCGATCGTAGGGCCATGAGAGGAAAATAATGACGTACCAGTCATACGTTCAAAATCCTAGGGGAATTACACAGCTCGGTTTCAACTGCATACGGAGCTCCAGCTTCGAATTTTATCATTCATGGTGTGAGTGAAGGTATTGATGCTGCCAACCGTTATTCTGGGGCAAGTTTTGGAGTTCTGTATAGTTGACCCTAGCTTTCTGTGAAGTGTGTATTGGGCTGCACTGCGGTTCAGGATGCCGAACTCCTTGTTCAACGAGGGCTTCTCATCGCACATGAGTGAAGGGCTGGTGATTCGTCAAGTGAGGCATCGGGAGCAGAAATTTATTGGTTAGCAGAAACCTTGCCTGGTAGCTCTGCATCCTCAAAGGAAAAATATGCAATTCAGCCTGCTGCAGGATGCTCATCCAGTTGAAGACAATAAGGTAGATCCCCATGGCCAACCTAGTGATGGATGTATTTCCAACCAAGGCTAGAATGTGTGTTTTTCTCATTTTTCAAGTTGGGACTAAAAATTTATGGCACATGTGCTAAAGTAGTGTGCAAGAAAGTAGGAAGAAGTGAGTAAAAAAGTAGTTTTTGTGTGATTAAAATTAGAAGATTCCATAGATTGGCATTGGGTCTAGTACACTTTTTGCCTTCCAAAATTCATAGTAATTTCAATTCATGTGATAAAATTATCAAAGTTATTGCATTCCCCATCATTTTTATCTTTGCACCTTTGAATATGTTTGTTTTGTCTAGTACTACACTAAATCATGTTTAGAATACCTTAAATGATCAATCACAAGTGGTTCTATTTTAGCTATAGAAATTTTGTATACAAATGTGTTATTCTTGGGCTTTTGGGCTCTATTTATTGAGCACTTGAAAAGCCTCCTAAATCTCTTTATGAAATGCAAGCAAATGATTTGAATGTCTCAAAAAAAGGATGGGTTGAATGATTCCTCTTCACACTTGTCTATTTGTCTTGTTCTTATAAGTGACCTTTGTCTGCAACATCTTATGAGATTTTAGAATAATCAAGGTCTCTCCCAAGTTTTTTACTTTCTCTATATATTTGCCTATATATTTGCCAAGGGAAAGGACATCCAAAATTGGGATTAATCTTAAAACAATAGATATATATTTATTCAAAAGTAGTACATTGCCTTGATGTTTGATTATTTGGTGGTTCTAATTAGTCACTAGTAGATGTATATCTATCTAAAAAATTAGCTTCAAATTACTATTTCTAAGTTTAGAATAGTACTATTATCATTCAAACTTTACAAGAATAGTCATTTGATTTAGGACCTTTAACAAAAGTGAATTACTTATGGAAAAAAAAAATTTGAAGTGTAGAGTGTAGACTAATTTTATGTGTCTTATAAATCTTTGGTTCATTGGATGTATTAAGGAATATTTGTAGCCAAAATTCACCTTTTACCATAGAAAAACAAATAAATTGAACTTTTGCTTCTTGCAAGAACCTCTCCTAATAGCAAATAGAAGGGCATATTAAATGCATATGATAGCATACAAAATTGTTTCTATTTTCTTACAATAAAAAAGTCATCATTTTGTTTGGTACTAAGTTGTTTGTATACAAGTATGTAACTATATAAAAATTTAGTGATTGTAAGTTGTGACTCTAATGTCAATAAAGAAACTTTAGAACTTTATTCTCATAAATTCACAAGATAACATGTAACACTTTTGTACAAAAATGACTTGATTTATGCCAAATTTGACCTTCACATAAAATATTTAATAAAAAATTGCCAATTGTTTTATACTAATATCCACAAAGATCTTTCAATTTACAATTTTCTATCATCATGTATAAGTTTTTTGGTTTTTTGAAACACATGAAATCACGTATAACTTAATTTGGATTGCGGTCATGTCTTTCAGCATTACATTCAATAGCAGCCTGTCACACTGCCTCCCAACGGATGAAATGTTGTGGAATATCCCACACCATTCCATCCAGCACCAATGGTATTCGACATCATTCAATAACTAGAGTTGCAACTCCAAGAAATGTCAGATGAAATTAGGTGATGGGGACTTCACCAAGGGCTTCCATGGGCTACTGAATGTTATGAGAATATCTTGCCATGGATAGCTCCTGAGTGTATGATGGCGTAGCTTGTAATAAAAGTACGTAATAAAAGTATGTAATAAAGGTATGTTGTAGGGAGCCATTCACTCATGAACTAAAATGCTCATAATAAGACTCCAGTTGGCCATGTCAAGTACAGCAGTAACTTTTTCTTTTTGTACGGTGGTACGTATGTATTGATATCTGCACTCCAGACAATCATTGAATTTTGACAATCATGTCTGAGTGCTACTATAACTTATTAAACTTCTTCCATATATTTTTTGTCTTGTGGATGTCCAGAATTTAACAGCTTTAAGTCACATTTGCATTGAATGAATGTAGTGTTACTCAAGCAACCAGAAACTCAATTCTTGAAGGACATTACAGTGGAAACACCCAAAAACGTCCAAATAAGGAATTCAGCATAGTTGGAGGCAACATTTTCTATAAATGACATTTTTCTAGTATTAGCAAGTGAAAATCATGAATATTAAAAAATAAAAATAAAAATTGGATACAATATGTAATTTCTACAAATTTTCAAAGTGTTGGCTCCCTAGACCTGTGGAACCATCCTGTAGGTGCCCTCAAAACAAAAATCAACACTCAGCCAACCAAATTTCTCTATGTGTCCTTCAGTTGTGTTAGCAAATTACAATCATACATGTGGCGAACACATTAAGGGAAGTCTATTGACGCATTTGGGTGAATCTACAATCCACTACAAGGAACAGGTGCGGGAATGGGTGTTTTGCCCTTAAGGCTAGAAAGTGATCAATAGATGACTTCATTGTTCATTGTAGAAACAAAGAATACACTTACTAGTTCAATAATTAATTTTGATGACTACCTTGGTTATGGAGGTTGCATTTTTTAACTGTTGATATTGTAAAGTAGATGTGAAATAGTATCCTCAAATTGATTGCATCGAAGTTTTTTTTAAAAGGATATGGAAACCAACTAGATTTTTGATTTCAAATAAGTCTATTAATAGAAATTTGAATATTAAAGGTGAATCCACACGCTCATTTCAAATGTGCCACTAACCCAAAACCATCATAATCACTCTATATACATGTCCAAAATCAATATGTATCCATGTGGAAGAAATGGTTGTAGAGCATCTACCCAAAAAAACTTTGACCCTTTGTAACTTTTGCATACAATATCTAAATGTCTCAATCTTTGATGCCTTAGAACCTCCCTTCTATTATAGACAAAGAAAAATGAAACTTTGATCAATAAAGGAGAAACACCCAATACTATACATGTACCTTGCATTTGGCCCTAGATTCATCCAAAACCATCCCTAGCCTGCAATTACTACAAGAGAAAGGTGTGTTTTAAGTATAGTCCTAGAGATAACATTTTAAGTAATGACCTTTTTTTGGAGACTTTAAGTAAGAAATAAGTGTCTTTTTAGTAAAATTTTACTAAAAAGATACTAATTTCTTACTTAAAGTCTCCAAAAAAGGTCATTACTCAAAATGTTATCTCTAGGACTATACTTAAAACACACCTTTCTCTTGTAGTGAATTCATGTGTTTGCCAAATACTTGACCTTAATTCGTTGACACATATTAAGGACACATACCCAAATCTGATTGGCTCATTGCTGATTTTAGCAGTGTTTAGATTTGGGGGCATCTATTGAATAGTTTTAGTGGTCTAGGAAGCCAACACTTTGAAAAATCATAGACATTACATATGGCATCTGAAAAATCTTTTTTTTTTTTTAATATTCATGATTTTCACTGAATAATACTAGACAAATATCATATTTTAGAAAAACCTACCTCCCACTATGCTGAATTCCTTATTTGGACGGTTTTGGGTGTTCCCACCTATATGGAAATAATAATAGTAACTAGGCACAGCAGCAAAAAGTGTCAGTTTGGGGGTGCCCTCCACCTTATCTGATACAAGATGCCAATGACAAACCACTCCAGCCAGAATGGTCCGCAGATCATATGAGAATTATGTTCTATGGAAGTAATTTCAGGACTGAAAAAATTCCTATTTCACAGTATTTGCAGCCAAGGAAATTCATACCCATCCATTCATTTATTCAAAAACTGGAATGCTGCGGTGCTGCCTGTTGTCTGAATTGAAGGCCTAGACAAGTGCCGCAGAACCCGACTGACCTGGAACAGGTCAGCTAGATCTTGTAAGAACAAATTGATGGCCGGTTTGGCTTTTTTTTGCATTCCAAAGAATAAGGTAGACCAACCTATTACCACCCTGATTTGCAATCTGACTATCTTGGGGCCAATTTCAAGAGAGACACATATTTTTTTAGAGGTGTGTGCATGTTTCACAAATCAAACCCAAGTAGAATTATAATTTTCTGATCAAAATTGTAATTTCTGTGAAGTTTTGAAGTGTGCAGCCCTAAATTACAAAAGCATCCATAACTGTCCTAATAACAACCCATAACCACCTTCTCATGTCCCTATAAGCATCTAGGTATTCACCAATCAGCTATCACCACATTACCCTAAATGATATAAATGCACTGATTTTGTTAGATTTCTAGTCAGAATTGGCTCATTTTTGGACAAATTTGGATGGTGGTATGGGTGGAAATGGGGCATAATAGAGGGTGATGGAAATGGATTGCAAACAGAATTAGGTTGGTCTACTTTAGCTACTTATGTGAAATATTTTTACTTTTTCATAGCATTCAATATGGAGGGAGGCTCAAGAATTGCTCATCTAAGGAGAAAAACAGATCTGAAGATGGACCAATGTGTTCAAATCTTTCCATTTTTTTGGGATCCATAGGAAAATGGAAAACAATTGAAAGGCCTTTTTTTGGTAATTTTTTGAGTCATTGAATAAATTGCGATTTTCCAAAGGGGTAGGTCCATAGAGCATTATTGTTGCACAAAGGTTGCACTGGTCATGAATTGGACTGAGCCTTAGAATGTAGTGAATGAGTTTTAAAATTAATTAACACTAGGCTTAGCATATTCATGAGAGTTTTGGAAAGTGCACAAAGAGTCTCAGAAATAGACCACGCCGTGTAACTCACTACACTAGCTTTTGTAATAATTTTTTGGTGACTTGGTAAGCAAAAAGAAACTCTTACATTGTTGCTTCTTACTATAATATTAATTTCCTCATGACCAATTGAAGAACTTATCAAGAAGTGAAAAACTATACAATCTGTAACTCCATATAGAATGCTACTTGTCTTGAAACTGCTCCTTGGACTATCTACAAGCAATCCTTAATAATTGCTCTATTTAAGAGCCTCCTCCCTTAGTAGCAGTTTTGATTGGCCTCCCTTCAATGAAATGGTGTAGAATATTCTACATCATATTAATATCTAGCTAAGTAGATACTTGTTGAAATTTATCTAAAAATATATTGCAAAAGCACCAGTAGAAAATTTGCCCGGTTCTATTGTTTTGGTTGTATTAATGATTAATAGATTTATATTAATCAACTAGGAGTTGTACAACAAAAAGTAGTTACAAAAAATCCATTGGATATATGAGTAGTAATCCACATACAATACAATGATTGATTTTGTCATTGGTAGGTTAAATTTAGTGATTATTGATGTACTCATTACTAAGTGATTTGACTTTGCCAAGATATTGTTTCATTGAAAGTACTAAGTGCCATCTTGCCTTCTCTTACACACCTTGTTAATAATATGGATGGATTTTGTAGATGGAATTTGCATACAACAAAGGGCAAGTGCCAATAAACTATTGAATGTTATTTGAGCTTGCCTCATTCAAAGGTTTCAACTGACAGCTCTTAAAGTAGCACCAAGGACTCCCCTTTACAACATAATTGCAATGAACTTCTCTGCAATATTACAAAGGTGAATGCACAAACTAAAATAATAAAGAGGTAAGGTAGAAACACGGCCCAATCCCACACATGTTCCTATTCTTTATTCTTAGACTCAATGGTGTAGTATGTGAGGATAAGAGTGTAAGCATGTGAACCTTGAGCATAAGGTGGAAGCACACGTAACCGTCAAAATAAGCAATTCAGTAAAGTAAAAGGTATCTTTTTTTGGAAAAAAACATTTTTGCAATATTAGCAATTGAAAATCATGAATTTAAAAAAAAATAGAATTTTGGGACAAGGCATCTAATTTCTAGGAGTTTTCAAAGTAGAACTCAGTAGGGCACCCTATACTACACTCTAATAAACCTACCTTGATTCTCACAATAAAATCTAAAAATTCAAAATTTGCCAATCATAATTAAGGATGGATGATAGTTTCAAGGTATGCTTGGAGATAATTTAAGGTCACTCTACTTTCTAATTATGGGTACAATAACGGTTATGGATGTTGCTACTTTATATATAAGTAGATATTATACAACCATTGAAATTTTTTATAATATAATCACCTATAATATAGGTATTTATAGCATATATGCACTATATTCATAGAAGTTTACTTCAATATAGACACTTATATAATAGGTGTATAGCAATTTAGGCACATGGGCTCATACTTCCAAGCTCACATAATAGCAATCCTCTCCCTAAACTCACCCAATTATGTCCCTAGATTTTAGAGAATGTATCTTCTACATGCTAAGTATTGATTTACTGACGCATTTGAAGGATACATATTTAATTGTAATTTCTTGGCAATTAATTTTTGCAGAATTTAGATTTGGATGCACCTATGTGACAATTTTAGTAGTCTAGGCAGTCAAAATTTGAAAAATCATAGACATTGCATACGACATCCAAAAAATATAATTTTTTAATATTCATGATTTTTATTTGATAATATTGCAAAAATATTAATTTTTTTTAATGATAAATGCCTCCAACTATGTTGAATTGCTTATATTGATGTTTTAGATGACCCCACCTTAGAAAGGTTATCTTTTGGGTAAATAAATGAGTACATAGTTTAGTGCACAAAAAGAAACATATACACTTTTTCATTTATAGTTATGAAGGAAAGTATATATTCCTTGTGTCACACTAAAAACCTCCAAAACCTCTAAATCAAGCAAACTTTTTGTCCCACTAAAAATCTCCATTTAAAATTTTTGACCAGTAAGTCATATTTATTGTATTGAACAACCTTGTTGGGGCAAGTAAAACAATCATCAGGGGAGATTTGAGGCCTCCAGAAGACTATGAGTTCCCACAGTCTAAAAACACAAAAATTGCCACAGAAATGTAGAATCGTAGGATTCCTACGTGGTCGAGAGAGTGCCACGTCATTAAAAAAATTGAAAAAAATTAATTGGACTTTTTTTCATATTTCATGACCCAATTTTTATTTTCTTAAAATTTTAATTGCTGGCCTGTTAGAGGCCAGCAATTACGAGAACAATCCCAAAACGACCCTTTGGAAGCCTCAAATCCCCTCTAATGCTTAGAGCATTCCTTTAGCCTAGCAAGCTTGGCCTTGCCTATATGAAGCACCTTGTACTAATTACTTCTTTAGACAATAGTGTTCACATTAAGTTTAGTGATGACTTTAGTGAAAATTTGTTCATAAAATAGGCTAGGTTTCCTTACTTCTAGATATATAAAATAGGGAACATATTTCTAGAATCTCATTGTTTCCACTACTATTTAAATCATTTAAAATGATAGAGTTTGTAAGGGAGTATGTTTATTTCTAGATATTATATAATATCTACATATTAATCTATCTCAACATACTTAATCTTCTACATAGTTTCACACTAGTGTAAAATATGTCTTCTTTTGATCATTATTGAGAGAATCACTACCAAGTTCATATCATCTAGGATTGATTTGGAAATTTTGTTGCACAAACTATAAGAGAAAATGCTAATTTTCCAATAAATTTGATTGAATTTGAACATTGGATGCAAAAGTTACGACCCTTTGAATTGGACTCTCAAACTATGTGAGGACACTTTTGGTCCCCTTTGGATGCTTAGGGGTTAAGTTAAATGACTTAAACCTAGTGATGGGGAATATACTCTAGTGGTTATTTCACTCATTACCATACATGTAAGTCAATTTTGGCAGTTCATGCCGAAACATTTTACTTTTTGTAATTTGACAATTAGGAAGACACATAATTTTTTTAATAAAATTTGGCACTTTATGAAGATACTCCTAATTTTGGATTGATTCTTTCTATTCATGCATAAATGTGTTCTTTTCTCTAACTTTTCTCAAGAACAATTTTTTCAAATTTTTAGAAATAGTTGTAAATAATTTTCCAAATCTTGACATCTTCCAAATTTTCCCAAGTACTTATAGAATTGACCTACACATATAGTACTTTTTTTTTCCTTTTGGAGGGGGACATAAATAAAGGGTAGCCTTTCCTACACAGAGTGTGTCACAAACTATTTTCACACTACAGTAGTGGTTCGTCCGGTCTGGGTGAACCAGCCCCCTCGCTAAGCCACTCCATGGTGCACGTAAAAAAACAACCCGAATTTTGGACTTGAAAAAATGATCTCTTGCACCTCCTTGTCTAATATGGGGTCTCTGATCGCAAATATGAATTCAAAATTTGAAAATTGTATCATGCATGAAAAATAAAAAATTCAGTTTTTCTCCGGCTTTTTTTTTCTTCTATTACCTGTCTTCATAAGGGAAGAGGCTCGAAAACCGCTCAGGTTTGAAAACTGCTCACCTTCTGGAATGTATATTTATGGTACATGATGTTTTTTGATCTTTACAGTAATGTACAACCAGTGAACATTTGAGGAGGTGGGTGGTTTTGGAGCCCTATGCCATATTGACTTCAGAAATTCATAATTAATTCTACAGAGCTCCAAAAAATATGAAACAACTTGGGTTCGATGCCTATTCAAGCTGTCTTTGAAGAAAAATTCACTGAAAAATATTTCAGGATGTTTGACCTGCCCAAAACTCTGTTCCAGCCCTTAGATGGTCGGTTTATGGACCTCCTCCCTTAGTGCCTGTACACCCCCTCCCTTGCCTGTCCCTGTCCCTGGCATGCAAAGGCAAGCAAGGGTTTTCAAGTGCTTCAAAGTTATCAGTTTTTGTGGAACATGGAACATGTCAGACGGACCTTGCAAGCAAGCACGCATCCATCACTCACTCAAGAGCTCCACAACTACGTAAGGTAGACCAACCTATTATCACCCCAATTTGCAATTTGACTATCCTGGGGCCAATTCCAAGATGGACACATATTTTTCCAGAGGTGTGTGCACTTTGCACGAATCAAACCAAAGTGGAATTGTAACTTTCTGATCAAAATTGTAATTTCTGTGAATTTTTGAAGAGTTCAGCCCTAAATTGCAGAAGTGCCCATGACTAGGGTTATGAACGCCCTAATAACAATCCATAACCACCTTCTTATGGCCCTACAAGAATCTAGGTATTCACCAATCAACTATAGTCATGTTACCTTGAATGACATAGGTGCACTGATTTTGTCAAATTTCCAAACAGAAATGGCTCATTTTTTGACAGATTTGGATAGTGGAATGGGAACAACTATAGGGTGACAAAAATGGGTTGCAAATAAAACTAGGTTGGTCTACCTTAACTCACCGCAGATAGATGGAAGCCAATTCTTTCTCTGGTTTTCATCTCCACTCCATCCAATTAGACTAACCAACGATCAATGTGAATTCAACATAATAAAATTCTAATATAACTTGGTATAACCAAGCAATGGTTCTCTTCCTCCCTCTTCATATATTGGGAAGGTATTATGCTTTGTTTGATACAAGGGAAGGACTCATCACGTAATTTAAGGATTGGGGTTGGTTGAAGAACCATAGAAAACAATTATGCTATTTACAAAGGGAAGAGGTTCATAAAGTGCCCATCTAAGAGCTAAAACTGAATTTTGGGGAGGTGAAACTTCTAAAATTATTTTTTGATAAATATTCTTTGAAAGACAAGTATAACTGACATCTAACCTTTAAGTTGTTTCATATTTTTTTAGAGCTTTATGGAATTAGTTATGGATTTTTGAAGTCAAAATGGCATAGGGCTCTAAAACCGCCCACCTTCCCAAATGTACATTGTTTGTATATTTTGTAAAGATGAAAAGAAACATGTACAAACACTATAGATTTGGAAAGGTGGGCAATTTTAGAGCCTAAGTGGTTTTCAAGCCTCTTTCCTTAGGAGGGACTCCGGTTCAAAGATACCAAAGGAATCTTCCTTCATTAATTGGTAAACAATGTTAGGAAAGACCTAAGATACCTTTAGAGTAATATTGTAACCATTCCAATCCAACTTTCTTTGTCTCTATTTTGCAAGCTCATGAACAACCTCATCCAATGAATTCGTGTAGAACTCCATGCAGTGTAGTACTCACTTGTTTTTTGAAATGAGGTCGGCAAACCCAATACTAATTGTTGACCTAATACCACCCAAATGTAGGGCCATCATTGATTCTATAGTGACAATCTACTACAATAGTACATGCCTTAACTTCACTTAACCCCTAAAGGACCAAACTGCGTTTTTTGGCAACATAGCGATTTCGGGCAGCTCACTATGAATGGAGTTTTTATTCTTTTTCTTTGAAATTTTCACACAACATGCGCCCAAGGAGTATCTTTAAGGTCCAACAAGTTTCATAACATTTGACTACATAGTCAAAAAGTTATTGCATGATATGTGATTTCCTTTTATCTCTGGGCAGCCTGGGCAGATTAGTGAGCCAAAAGTTATGAGGAGGTTTAGTTTGAGGTAGTTTGTGGCTAGTTACAAAATTCCTACACTACAAAAAAACGTTTGAAATCCTTTATTTAATTCAATTTTTAATATTTTTGGATAAAAATAATTTCAAAAGGTGAAGATTGTTTATTACAACATTTTAACCATTGGGATAAAAAAATTTCAATTCCATAAATAAATTGTTTACAATTTAGTGTTTTGGCTCATTTTCTACTTCTTTGTACTTGTTATTTTTTTCCTCTATGTTTTACAACTCCAAATGATTTGAATTTGTTTTTGCATATAGCCAACTTGCCTTTAAGAATGAATCCAAAGAGTAACCACCAATTTGAACTATTTTCATACAAATGTAACCTTGTGAAGTGCAGCTGCCTGGATTTCACAGTGGTATAAAAGGGATTTATGTCACTTCAAACACTAATATCTTGCAATCTACATAGTGGAAATTATTGAAATTTTTTCCACGTCTTTTTAAACTTGTACTCTAAGAGATCCTATAGTTACTTTTGTCCAAAGATGTTTTTTTCTTAAAATTTGGTAGTTGTCTAAAAAATGACAGTTTTGAAGCGGTTTTGGTGAAAACATAGTCAAAAACCTTTAGGGGTTAAAGTAAAGTTAAGACATTTATATGATACTATCATAGACATTCATTCTAAAATCAATAAGGGTCTTATATTTTAGTCGTATTAGGTTAATGGTTGGAAGTGTATACAAGCATCACTTGGCTTGGTTGAAACGTCTACAATTTATCTTACTTTGCAATTATTGACTTGGTCACATGGCTATTGAAAATTGAATAGACCCTCTCCATACTACAAGGGAGCTTAGGTAAATCAATTGCATTCAAATGATCCATAGTAGTCATATAGGGAATGAATACAATTTGGATTTTTTAGTATGTAAGATTTTGGCTACAATCAATGTCTCACTCCTTTTGTCCTAAAATAAATTTGCGTTTCTAAATATACTTGTCCCAAATTATATTCAGAATTGACTCTCCAAAACGCAAGATACTAAATCTTCCATTTGAAGTTGCTCAATATGGTAAATTTTGGGTTCTTTGGAATAGAAGTGAAAAAGGCCCTTTATTTTGGATTATATTGAGTATACTATTTATAGACCTCTCTTAGCTAATTTGGGTTTTCTAATTGCAAATCTGAATTCCAAATTTGCAAAAAATTAAAATATTTCCAAAAAAAATTCTTATGTTTTCCTTGAGGTAAATCTACCCTAATTAGTCCACTTTCAATGGAGGATTTAGTGTCTTCCCTCTACAATTTGATGGACAACAATTGAATCTAGTTCGAGTATCCTATTGCAAAAGAATGTGCACTAATATATTTTGGAGACAATATAACAATTTTATCATAGCAAATCAAACCAAAACCAAAATGAAACATCTATCAAATCAAAGATGAATAATTTTACCAACAATTAGAATACAAAAGATATCAACGGACAACACTCCACCAACATTGCTCAAAAAATAATCAAAACTAATACCATTGAAGGAATTCCAAAATGAGCAATTTTTTTTTAATTTCAAAGCTTATTTTCAATATGTTTTAATTTCATTATTGACTTCCATTTTTTTACACCTAGGGGGGCTTAGTAGAAGCTATAATAACTATACAATTTTTTGAAAATAGGAGCAATTCATGCATTAATGTAGCCATTTGTACAAAATCCAGGATTTATTTTGGAATCAAGGTAGTACATGATTGACAGTAGTAGAGTGATTAGTGACCTTAGAGCATTCCCATGCTTGTGTGCCAAAGGAGCATACTTGTTCAATTGGCAAGGCAAGGTAGATTTGTTGTCCTACAACAGACTTGCTAAAGTGAGAAAAAATGCTTGGCCACTTCAAATTACAAAGAGGGCATTGGGAACTAGTGTATCTTCGATGTGCTGCTCTATATGGTTTGTATATCTTTTTGCCCCATTTTTTATGTATGGATTGCATTTTGACAACTTAGTAATGGTAGCTCATGCTCACTCGGTCAATGTGATGAAGCAAGCACCATATAACATTTCGGTGATTGCAAAAGAGACTAGTCCTATTTGACATGACAAAAAGAACGCGGAAGTTGTCATTGGCCACAACTTTTGGGGCATGAAGCCAATTGACTAGAATTTTTTTTTATTAAAGATGACTAACTTGATAGTAATGAGATTCCTTATCTTTCAAAAATATCCAAAAATTAATTTCTAATTTAATTTTAATTTAGCTAATATGTCACACTTTGCGGTTTAGGTTTTTTTTAGTACTATAGAGCACTCAAAATTCATGATGTAGACTTGAAATTTTTAGAGTCTATTTCCACACTAGTTAAGCATGTGCTCACCAAAAATAACTTTAAGAAAAAATTATTTTATGTCCTCTACATTCATGCCAATAGGACTCCTTGTGCAAGTAATTTAAAGCATTGAAAATGGTTTTAAGATCATTCTTTTGGAGAAATCTCTTCACCATGAAGTCTTTCCAAATAGAATTCTTTATTTTCTTCTTAAAATTATTTTCCTATTTTTCACAAATTAAAACCTATTTCATGAGAGTACCTATTTCATGAGATTCTGTACTTTTCTACTTCTCCTATTTAAAAGAAATTTTATATGCTTTTCCTTCCTAAGGTACCTTCTTCTTAGAAGTGTGTACATTAAACATATCTTTCATTTTTTTAAGTAATCTTGAAAAAAAATGTATACTATGCGAAAACGCTATGAAAACCATACAATCTTTCTTGTAACTATCCATCTCCCTAGTTGGCCCTCACAAAAGGTAACTAGGCATTGAGATGTGGGTCTGATTTTGGGGGTTGTGCTTGGTGTATTTGAGCATGGGGTAGTGTAGGTTGGGGGGCATAAATTCTAGTGCCCTTGCTTGAAAAGTCATGGGTGCGAATCCTTTAATTAAAAACTCCTCACTTTTTAGTGTAAAATTCATTGTAAGAATTGACTTTTTAGGGCTTACATATTAGAAAATATTGTGGCTTTATTAAGTAGTAAGATGGGCTAGATTCAAATTTTGTTGGTTTTAGGGTAGAGTATACAAACTCTTATAGGCCACAATGTAGTGAATACTTCAGAAATTTTTAGCAAATTTACTTTTTGTTGAATAAATATAATTTCAATTACACTTGTTGTTTCTCACACTTGTCTTTATGTGGAAAAAAGATTGAAAATTTCAACAATAGCATGATGCCAAACTCCAAATTTTGACTACAATGACCACAATTTTTATCTTACGGGTGAAATTGAAAGGGAGGCAATTTGTCACAATTCATCCACTACAAGAGAAAGGGGTATTTTAAGTATAATCCTAGAGATAAGATTTAAATAATGACCTTTTTAGGAGATTTCTAGTAAAAATTTATTAGAAATACGTATCTTGTAGTGATCATATTGTATGCAAAGATTAGATTTGGCAAAAATTAACCCCTAAAGGTTTTGGACTATGTTTTCACCAAAACCGCTTCAAAACTGTCATTTTTTAGACAACTATCAAATTTTTAGAAAAAAACAATTTTTGACAAAAATAACCGTAGGATCTTTTAGATAACAAGTTTAAGAATATGTGGAAAAAATTTCAGCAATTTCTGCCGTGTAGATTGCAAGATATTAGTGTTTAAAGTCACAGAAATCATTTTTTTACCACTGCGGAAATCCGGGCAGCTGCACTTCAGAAGACCATATTTGTGTGGAAAAATGTCCAAAATGATTGTAACTCTTTGGATTCATTTTTCAAGTGAAATTGGCTACATGCTTGAAAATTTTCAGATCATTTGAAATCGTACAACATATAGGAAAAAAATAGTAAGTAGAAAGAAGTAGAAAATGAGCCAAAACACTAAATTATTAACAATTTATTTATAGAGTTAAAAAAAGACAATCCCAATGGTTGTAATGTTGTGTTAAACAATATACACCCAATGTTTTTATTTTTTTTCAAAAATATTAAAAATTGAATTAAATAAAGAATTTCAAATTTTTTTTGTAGTGTAGAGATTTTATAACTAGCCAAAACTACCTCAAACTAAAAATCCTCATAACTTTTGACTCATTAATCAGAATGGAATGATTCAAAGGTTTCCACTTTGATAAAAATCAAAGAAACCAATTTCAAATTTTAATTTCTTAAAAAAGTAATTTTTGAAGAAGTTTTTTTTGCTGCCCGGGCTGCCCACCGAGTAGAGAAATTAGATATCAACCAATAACTTTTTCACTATCTAGTCAAAAGTTATGAAAATTGTTGGGCCTTAAAGCTACTCCTCGGGCACATGTTGTGTAAAAATTTCAGAGAAAAAAACCAAAAACTCCATCTGTAATGAGCTGCCCGAAATCGCTATGTTGCCAAAAAACGCAGTTTGGTCCTTTAGGGGTTAAGTTATTTTTGAACAAAAGTGACACATGTCATTTTGTAGATGGTTTGATGAGACTTGGACCTATGAGAATCTGAAGAGGAAACTCAATTCTAGCACTCAAGGTGCCAAACTAGATCTTTATGCATAGCATTAGGTGTTGGATTAAGGATTTTGAATTAGAATAGAGTGGTTGAGAAATTAGAAAAATTAATCAACTACAAAATAAGTGGTAAAGTTTTTTTGACACTTCTTTTCACATCAAAAATTGAAGAGGGATCAATTTCTTTGGCAGTCACAAGACATGACATTGCTTAGGAATGAGGTGGCAAGGTGTGTGTGTGTGTGTAAGGGTGTATTCGCATCCTTGAAAAGAAATGCTCTCCAAAGTGAACAAAATGATGTTATTTTATCTTGAACCACCCTTGATGTTTACATTAATTGAAAGTCCTTAAGTATTTAGGAAGTTAGGTATAACTTATACCATGAAAGTATAGGGAGGACCATTGTGTGGTTATACAATGTTACAGAGGAGTATGAATGTGGATTCAAAGAAGGCATCAAGTGAAATGAATAATGTCAAAGTTTTGAAAGTGAATCAATTAGTAATGCAATTGTGCTTAAATTTTTTTCAAAGATTGAGGCATTTTGAGTACTTTTTTTTATCATTCATTTACTTGAGAAGAGGACTCTTGATGTAGTAGAAAATGGTGTGAGATAAAAAAAAGAAGGGCGAAATTAGTTTGTTGAAGGAAAAATTTATACTTTTGGTACTTTTACCATATTATTGGCAAGATGTCTCATAGATGATTGATTGTATATAAAATAGGGTATAGAAAAATGTACTCTTATTTTGTATCTAGTAGAAAAAAATAGGGTGCCAAATTTGAGATCCTCCAAAAAAGCTTAGTAGGTTCATTTTGTTGATGAATGGTTTAGAAGTTTGTTTTGTAATTACTATTTTGAATTTGAATTGAGCAAAGCTTTAGATTGGTGGTAAATGCTTTTAGGAACTATATAGCAAGAATATGTTGATTGTCAAATTTGATAGCTTGAATTTGTAGATGACCTATGTTTGTAAACTTTCAATTTGTAAGTTTTAGATTCCTTGGTGAGTTAGGACTACTCATACATGTGATTGAGAATGCATGAGGTATATTAAATTACTATATTTTTAGCTTTTTTATATTTCAATGAGTTCTTTTTTCATGGATTGCATGATACTATTAGATATATGCTACAATTTATAGATTATACATGATAGAGTTTGTTTTCTTGTCAATGGAATGTCTTTGCCATTGGTTTTATTTTCAATGGCCCTTTCCATGGTACACTATTGGTATTGCCTCTTGCGTCCAATGTTAGTTCAAATGCTATGGAAAATTTATTGCTCACATGCTTGTTTTTGCAAGGTGTTTAAATTCCTCTCAACATTTTGGAGTTCTATAATGTACAAAAAATAGGGTGCCAAAAATTAGTCTCCTTCTCCATTTAAAAAAAAAATAGGGTGTTGAAAATAATATACTAGTAGCTTTTTATCTACAAAATTTGAGTAATAATACAGAAGAAAAATAAGAATAGAAGGAGATATATTCCCCCCCCCCTTCCCTTAAATACCTTGTAATTGCATGTGGTTACCAAAAAAAAGGGTACCTCCCCCTTGAGTTCATTAACCATTCATTGTTGTCCAATTATAAATAGCATGCACCATTCAATTTTCAAACTACATAAAGTGGATTTGCACCCACCTAAAACTACCATCATCATTTTGAATTCATACTCAATGCTGAAGAACTAAAAGATTTTCAGTAACATATTCTACAAAAATATACATATATATTAAAAATTATACATACATCTTACACATACATATATACATACAATTTAAAAAAAAATGATAGTCTAGAGACATCCACCTCACCATACAACACAAAAAAGAAAAGGTGACACAGGACTGCCATCTATAATTGATTTTTCCCTTGTTTTCTTTCATGTTTTTTCTTCTTATAACTTTTTGTCGATTCTACTCAGCAAGTTTGGTGTTTTTTGCCCCTTTGTAGCAGGTCACCTAACAATCAAAAGCTAGACTCTCTCATAGTCTGAATTTTTAAAAAAAATTAATTAAATTCTTTTTTTAATTTTTTTTTTGGGTAGTTGCAGTTGCAGTTGTCTTGCAACTGAGTCCCAGACATTAGTTGACACCAATTGAATGTCCTTTTGCGTTTTCCAGCAGCGGTGAGTTGGATGCCACATGCGCTCTTCATCATTGTTCTGTCTTTGCTTTCATGGTGGGAGCCCCGGACTGACGGTGTCTTTGGACACCTTTGGACACTCCGTCACTAGCCCCTTCAGTTCATCACCAACTGAATTCATCATCGCCATCATCCTGTCCCTAACTGAAACCAACGTATTACCACCCTGACTTGCAATCTGACTATCGTGGGGCCAATTCCAAGAGGGACACGTATTTCCTCAGAGGTGTGCGCATGTTTCACGAATCAAACTCAAGTGGAATTATAATTTTCTGATCAAAATTGTGATTTCTGTGAATTTTTGAAGCATGCAGCCCTAAATTACGAAAAGTGCCCAAGACTAGGGTCATGATCACCCTAATAACAACCCATAACCACCTTCTTATGTCCTGATAAGCATCTAGGCATTCACCAATCAGCTAGTCCACGGTACCCTGAATGACATAAATGCACTGATTTTGTCAGACTTTTCAAGTGAATTGGCTCATTTCTTGACAGATTGGGATTGTGGCAGGAGTGGAAATATGGCCAACTGTAGGGTGACAGAAATGGGTTGTAGACGGAATTAGGCTGGTTCTGTTTCATGTGTTAAAAATGAAAGAAAAGTGAGAAAAAAAAGTAAAAACTGAAACTGAACTCTCAAGTCCCAACTGACTGCAGCAGGCAGGTTCAACTTTTCTTTATTACTTGTTCACTTGCATGTAGTGTAGTGAGTGCAATGATACGTAGTTTAATTCCCAATTATACAGATACAGAATTTTACCGATCAATTGCATGGGTAATAATAAGTATTCAACATGCACAAATAATCATTCATTCATTCATTAGAAGCAGAGATTTACAGGCAGCCCGGTCAGTTGACTTTGCCAGCAAACGGTTTGTTTCAAATGAGTGCAGAAATGAAGTACAGTGTTCACCCTGTAAAGTGCTTCCTAGCAGTGTATTCTGCTGAGAGCATCCCCGTGTGTGCACTTCAAAGCAACACTTTAAACATTCTGGACCACTTATCTTCCTTTGAGAAGGAAGATAAGTGGGCCAGAATGTTTAACCCCTGAGCGCCTAAAGCAAATTCATTGAAATCCAAACTTCTCCAAACTCATTCCACTCAAACTTTCTTCTAAGAAGAAACCCACATAAACCAACCGTACCGATTGGTAGTCAAAGAGAGACTTGGAGGTTAACTTTGGGAAAAATGACACGTCCTTTGACTGTACCACGCAAAAGATCATAATAGTCAAACAATAAAGTTTTTCAAATTGGAGAGGCCAGATTTTGGTCTTCGGGGTGCTTAGGGGTTAAAGTGTTGCTTTGAAGTGCACGCATGGTGATGCCCTCAAATTTATGCAACTACTAGAATTTAGCCAAAAACTATAAAATTTCTTTTAGAAGCAACAAAACCCAATAGTAAACAAAAATGGATTTGGATTCGAAGTTGACATTTAACCAATGCCAAATGCTTTTGTTTTAAAGAAGTTTGAACTTTTCTATTTTGTTATAATTTCATTTGTGAGAAAAAAACGAAGGTGACATATAATCCAAGTTGTTTCATATTTTTTGAACTTCTTTGGAATTAGTTATGAACTTTGAAGTTGGGATTCACATGTGGCACTTCAATTGTTTGTCCTGTAATATGTTCATTGTTGGTGAATTGATAGAAGAAAACATTATATATGGAGGACTTCTATATTTGAGAATGCTTCTTAGAACTTGGGGGCTATTTTAACCCCTCATTGCCGAAGTCGACAAAAAGTGTCCTCACAGTCTGGTAGTCCAATTCGAAGTGTTGTAACTTTTTCATATGATCTTTGAATTCAACAAAACTTGTTGGAAAAGTTGCGCATACTAGTCTAGTTTATGTGGTAAAATTTTCACCTCAACCCCAAATGTACAAATGCTTTGGGAGCCAATTGAAGTTCACAGGTTAAATTTGAGTTCACCAAAACTACACTTGATGGTTGCAACTTTGAGGATTTGTATCTCCTTCATCAAATGTTTGTTTTCAATAAAATTTGTTGTGTTATATTTGTCTAGAAGTCTAGTCATTGTGATCAAATCTCATGATCAAATTTTCTTGTCAATCCAAGTTGTTTTGAATGTTTGGAGCAATTCAAAGTTCAAAATACAATGATATTTGGAATATAGTGAACTTTGGAGGCTTGTTTCTTCTTCATATGGTGTCTATTTTCTAATAACTTTTTTTGGAAAAGTTGTACATTCTAGTCTAGTTTGTGTGTTTGAAATTTCATATCAATCCAAGAAGTATCGAGTGGTTGAAAATCATATTAATAGAAGGTGGTTCAACTAATGCTTTGTTTTTTGCACTCTTTTTTGCTATTTTTTTGACATTTCAAAGTCAATTTGCAAACACAGTAAGTCAATTGAATGAATTTTTTTTCACCCATGTATTTATATGTCAATTTTGAAGAATTTTTTGGCTTAAAGTTTTTACATTTGAGTAGGTTTAGAAATCAAATTTAACCTTTGAATGTGATCTTAGGAAAATTTCTTCATCTTTTTTCAACACTAAAATATTATAATCTTTCAATCTATATAGTCAAATGACTTCAAATTTAATCCATGTCATTTTAAATATGTACACTACAAGATTGGTATAATTAAGATCTTCATAGCTTAGTCGCATGTAGACTTATAAAGCTTGAAAAGGAAGCATTTTTTTGGGCACAATTGTACTTTCGGCAATTAGGGGTTAACCCCTAAAGGACTCAGGCATTTTCTGGCTTGAAAACCACTCAAAACTACCATGTTTGCTACTTCCTCCCAAAAAAACAAAAAAAACAATTTTATTAGAATCTAACCGTAGGATCTTGTAAATTACTTGTCTGAGATCATATGGTAAAAATTTAATGAAGTTTGACCATACTGATTGGAAGATATTAGCATTCAAAGTTGGAATTTTTTTTTTGAACTCTGACTTGCAATTTCAGACGACTTTGATTGCCATTTGTTGAATTTTTTTGCACTATGGACCATGAAGTTAAAATTTATTATGTTGAACATTTGAGTTGAGAATTAGGGAAAAAAATTTCAAAAAACTACTACTTGATTTTCAGTCATTAAAAAATTGTTAAGTAGAAGTAGGTCCAAGATTGAACAAAACACTAAGTTGTTAATAAATTTGAGATGTAATTGAAAAACCATGATCTCAACGGTGAGCTTGTTCTTGCAAACATCCTAAACCCTATCAAAAAAGAAAATTTGAAAAATTGCATTCAAAAATGAATTCTGTAAGTTATTTTCTAAAGAAGGTGCTTAGATTGCCTGAAATTCAAGATTGTCTGTAACTTTCTCATTATTAGTCCAAATAAAATGAAACAAAGCTTCAGATGTAGAACAAAACAAAATCTTTAAGAATTTTTTTTTTTTTTTTTGCCCGGTGAACTGCTTTTTGGACATAGAATGGCATAACTTTTGCTCCCAAGCACCAATTGAAATAAAAATTATATTTTTGGAAAGCTAATCTGATTTTCTATCTTCAAAAAATAATTCAAAAAATAATAGAAAAAATTCAAGTCACACAAGCCTGACCGAAATTCCAAGTGTCCCCCAAGGGGACTTTAGTCCTTTAGGGGTTAAAGCCTTCTACCTTATTCCAGGATCTAAGATGGCAAAGGAGAATGACAACAATGAAACAAGGCAACAAAGGATTGAAAAGGTCTACTACTCTAAAGTAAGGGTTCTTAAGAGAATGGCAAAAGCTACATCTACAACTTCATATGTGTAGTCCACATTGAAATCTGTCTATTCAAATGACCTTCTGAATGGGAATCAACTTGCTCTTCTACCTACCAAGTCTTTCACACAATTAGTCTACCTAACCTCAATTTAGATTTGGAATGCGACAAATATGACATGATTTTAGCCCTTCAATTTCAATGGGCATGTAGCTACAATTTGTTCTATGATTTTTTTTGTGAAATGTAGCTAGATTTATAGTAGGACATTAAATTTTATCAACAAAGTAGGCCTAACAAGATGGATTTGGGATTCTCCTAGGTAAAAGTGAAAAAAACCCCTATTTTGTGCCATATCTTGGGTATATTCTAGATCTCTCCTAAATAATTTAGAGTCTCTAGTGATTGCAAATATGAATTCAGAATTTGCCAATAAAAAATGCTTGCATTTTTCTTCAAGGTAAATCTACCCTGCTAGGCCCACTTTGTTTGTAGGATTTGCTTGATGTTAAATCCTACCATCAAAGGTGGGCCCACCATAGTAATTTTGGATTTTTTGAGGCAAAAGTGAAAAAAGCCCCCTAGTTTGTGCCGTATGTAGGGTATGTTCTAGGCCTCTTGCAACTAATTTAGGGGTCTTTGATTGCAAATATGAATTTAGAATTTGCAAAAAGAGTTATTTGCACAAAAATATAAAAATACTTGTGTTTTCACTTGAGGTAAATCCACTGTGTTGGTCCCACCTTCGATGATAGGATTTAATGTTCTCCGTAAAATTTAACCCTGAAACGTCTCAATCCTTTTTTGAATTTTTGTGCATTTTTGCTTATAGCTTTGTACAAATATATCATTTACCAGAATTTAATGAATTTGGTCATTCAAGAAGGTTGTCTTTTCTAGATTCAAATGTTACATTTGATGAATGAAAAGTTAGTTGGATGAAACAATGCCTTGAAGCCCTCTGTTCATCGTCCACAATATGGATGTCGGAGCGCTTCAGGGTTAATGTCCTGCAGATTTGTGACTGAAACAGCTGCCTGATTGTTGTTTTGTTGACTTGGTCAAGGAGGGGCCTCCAAGGCTTCAACAATATTTACTCCGAGATTTGGAGGATGAGCCTAATGCTATTGGATCAGCGTCTTTATGTGGACTTGCCCACATTAATTCATGTCCAGACATTGATGCAATTGTACAAATGTATATTACAACAGCAGCTGGCTGGTGCATGTCTGCCACTCCATGTCAAGATACCATGCATTCCAAAAGGAACTAAGGTAGAAGGCTCAGAAATGGAGCATCTAAGGGCTGATCTGCCTTTTTCATGTAATTAAAAAAACGGAAATATTTCTAGCCCATTTTTCAGAGGAAGAAAAATAGATGAGGAATCTAGCACAAATGATTTCATATTTTTTGAAGCATTTTTGAATTATTTATGAATTTTCAAACAAAATGTGTTGTAGGTCCCTATTTATGTCCTAGATCCTCCATGAATGGTTCACTTGCAACTTCAAAGAAAAGATGGAAAAGCAAGGAGAATGATTGGCTCTCATTATTCCCAATGCTTCTATCTTCATTTCATTCAATGAGTATAGAGGTCCATTTAAGAACCACATATTGTCCATTTCAATGCCTTTTATAGGGTCCATTCTTAATGCCCGCTCTATTTTAGATCCTCCTACCTTAAAGTTAATAAGAACTCCCTCTATCGACCATTGTAAGGTGGGTACACCAAAAATGGCCACTTATTCTTACTGTGTGTAGTTCCTGTCATCATGCTGTTCAGATTTTTATTGATAGTCTTGTTGGCAATTGTTGGTAAGTGAAAACATGTTCTAATGCACCAAAGAACATAGGATTTGGATATCATATGCAAAAGTTATGAATGGTCAAAGTCTGTTTCTGAAATGGCCATCTACAGTCTGGGTACATGACTGATTTACGAAATGTATGCACATTGTAGATGGCGCTTTTAGGTCATGTGCCATTTTCGGTGTACCTACCTTAAACCGTGTTTTTTGCATTTCATTTGGCATCCGAAATGCCAAAAACAACTAAAACTGAAAGAAAACCATGACCATTGAATTTTGCAATTCAATTGCGGAAATTATTGATTGAGGAAACTCAGTCTGGATTTGATCCGGCCAGGCATCTCAGTGGCTTGCCTTTTCATTAAATCTATTTTGGTCTTGCTTGTCTGTCACTGACTTGTGGCTTGGCTTGGCTTGGTCAGTCCTGCTCCAGGGTGCTTTTATTTGTGCATTATCTGCAATGAAAAGATTGTTTTTCATTTGGATTAAATGGACCCAAAAAAAATAAAATTGAAAATGATTGAATCAAGCTCTCAAACTGGCCTGAAAAATGGAAAGGGGAACCAAATGTCTTGGGTGGAATGTTTGGCAAGCCAGGTTCCTTTGATTCTTAGCAGACAAAGTCGTTGAACTAAGGTGGGTACCCCTCTCCCACACCACCACTTTGGGGGACTGTGCCTAGTTTATTACTTGTATTATTATTAGGTTGGCCATTTTTTTTGTTGGCAGGTGAAAGGAGGTTCCATCTCTGCAAAGAAGACAACATTTGGATCCCATGTGCTATAGTTATAAAGTGCTAAAGTTTTTATAATAGGTAGATGTTCTTGAATCATTTCTTCAACATATATACATAATTGATTATGGAAATGTACACAAAGAGATGGTGGCATTTTTTGGAAGGGCATGATTTTGCGTGTACCTATGTAGCTTAACCCTTAAACAATGCGGGGGACACCTAGGAAATCATCTTTTCTGAAACTGCAGGAATCATTGGTATTATAGAGAATCCAAAAGAGTGCACATTTGAAGTGAAGGTATTGTAGAGGATTTTACTTTTCCATCCATGATTTGAAGATGAATACTTGCAGTTGTGCCCTATATAGCAAAATACTCTCTTGTTCATTGACAAAAAAACGGCTCAAATGTCGTTTATGGGTTAATCCTGCAAACTCTTGCACTAGCATCACTAATCTTTGGATGAAAGTACCTATTCCATAAGATTAAAAATGATTTTCATCCACATTTTCTACGTTTCATCCAACTACGTTCCAGGACGTAGTGAGTGTCTTCCTCAATCATTCTAACGCCTGGAGGTCGCTTTCGACACTCACTGCCCACTGTAACTGAACTTACTGAAGTAAAGAAAAAGTCCCAGAGACCGACACATGCATGCAGAAGAATCAATTCAAGGTTTAAGTAGCTTCAATCCTGAAGGAGCGGAGTAAGTTAAGCGGACCCTCTTCAAGCCCGTCTCTTCAACTCCCCGAGCCCTCTCCCTCTTTTGATCCCCCTGCCTGCTTGGTCTGACACACCACCTACATTATTGGTTCTTTCCCAATCCTGCAATGTCAGAGAGCAGCAGTCATTGTTGACTGTTCATATTTAGTAACACGAATTTAAGTTACTGTAGATGTTTTCTGCACCGCCTCTGGCTCCCCATGCCAGTGCGTTGATCAGTTGGAGTACCGAGTCTTTTTTTCTCGCTGGGAACATTTCCTTGGACACTCCATCAGGGAGTACATCCCTTCTGCTGCCAAATCCACTATTTCCAGGTGCCTAATCTGGATGTATCTCTCCAGCTTTTTTCGTTTCCAGCAATTGCAGAATGCAGATGCAAAGGAGATCGAGCAGGAGGAAGGGGAACTGGCAAAAGCTCCGGTCCATCAGTTCGTTGCCATTGGGCTATGCATGATTGATCGAGGAGAATTGGGGGAGGGAAGGAATTTTTCCAGCTTTTACTCCCGGCCCCTGCCTGCCCGCCTGCCGCCGGACTTGCCGTGAGCTTTTCCTCGCTTCGAAGTTTGGATCATATATTGTTTTGGAAGTGGAGGATGCTTCAACTGTTTGGGACATGATCCCCGTCCCTTGTTGTTGTCAGATTCCTGTTCCATCTCGAACAGCATTCTTGGTTGGCCTTCACGGAATTAGCAAGCTGGTGGAAGGAATCGCGACTTGGCGAAATGGCTGTGGCCAACGGATCTTGGAATGGCAATCGGTTATCTACAGTCCCTTAAATAATTGTTTGCAGCCCCCCAAATTGTCTCCCAATCGAAGCACACTCGCACACACTGGTTTCCTTAGAATGTTTCAGACTAAACTAACCTCCCAATGAAAATCCACTCGTAAATATTGATTAAAACGCTGAAAACTAATCTTTCAATGAAAGCCCACACCTACGTATTGGTTAAAACGCATAAAACTAATAGATATATAAAATGACAGGATACTCCGACATATTAGTTATTAAGTTATTAGTAACAATGCTTGAAGTTGGACGCCAAGACTATGAGGGAATCCTCTGCCTTGCTTCCTCCCTTCCCAGAGTATCATAGAGGACGCTCTCCGCTCCAGTGAAGCCACGAGCAATCTGGCAGCAGTCCATGCCCCGTTCCCACGTATTGCAACGCATGGCCTCAAGCGGTACGAAAGCAATGGTGGGTAGGGTAGCACTCACGCACCACAACTGCTGCAGTAATTAAGCTTACATAAGCCCTCACTCCACAAGCAGGCAGCTTCAGTTGCTGCCAGTCCACTCCACTCCACTCCACTCCAGTCCCGTCCCGTCCCCCCGCCACCCCACCCCACCCCCGCCAGCCAGCCGGTCAGCCAGCCAGCCAGAAAGAAGCCTCCCACATCAGTCCGCCAGTGCCGAATGTGTGTCCAGCGCCACTTGTCAGAGCCCTCCAGCTACTCTAAAGCACTGTACCCAGTCTCCCCTCTCCCTCGTTTGGTAAATCAGGACTCGGGATGTCAGAAAAGTCCCCCTCCCACCCCACCTAGCTCACGTTGGACCTAGATCTTTGGAGCACATTCCTTGGCTTGCATTATGGAGTTGGGTGGGGGACTGAGGCGATCGAGTGAGATCAGACGCTCCAACTGCTGAAGGACGATTGATCGAAAGGATTGGGCTTGCGAGCGCGGTGCGTGGTGAACGAGTTCTAGCGACCTCGAGATCTGTACGTTGCTAGCATTGGCTTCGGGGCAATGGGGAGGTGCATCACATCAAATCCGCAAGCTTGGGAATCGGATAGGCCTAGAGACGGTGGGCATTATTGACAGACCCGGGCTGTCTGCGTAGATAGACGACAGCGTCCGGCCATGCAAACGTACGAGCTGGAACTTACAGCAGCAGCGTCTCTGTCGCGGCGCTGGTGCGGCCATGGCGCTGGTGCAGCAGATTGGATAGCGACGCAGGCAGGACTAGCTTTGGCGTTTCGTTGTTGAAGACTGATTCTGCATTTGGTGCTTGGGGGTTGCTGTTCACTGCAAGAAGCGCGCGAACAGGCAGTGGTGGCGACTGGTGAGCTTCGAACTAGTGTTTGGTTAGTTTGTGGCCAGGCAGGCTCCATTGACAGGATCGATTGTAGGAATGAAGATTCAGACATGGTTTTGGCAACGATTGGTTTCGACAAAGAGGGCATGGATTGCATGCGGGGATGATACAGCTTGTACCGGTGACATGGTGTCGTTCCTGTAGGTAGAGACTCGCAACGCCATAGCCAGCCTGCTGAGCTTGTTTGCGCTTGGGGGGAGTCAGAGTTATGGCTACAGCTATGGCTGGGGCTATGGCTATGGTGACTCCTACTGTAAAGCTTCATTCGGTCTGCAATTAGTGAAAACGAGCATGTGAGTAGCTTGCAGGCGGCGATCGAAATGGTGATTGAAAATGCTTGGTTAATGCAAAGCCTGAAGTCTGCACAGTGACACAGTTGTTGACGATGTGGGGATGCCGAAGGATGGCTAATTCGTCTACCAGCAGGTGTTACCGATCATCATGTGGTTTGAGCAGTGCAATTGAGGAGGAGCGACACTCATGCGGTGATGAAATTGTCAGGGTAAGTGGTGAACACAGGGATGGCATATAGATCTTGTAATTGGAATCGAGCGCCTTGCGATTAAGGCTGTTGGGAAGGCTGACATGAGAGTCCCAAGGAAGTAAGGTAAGGGAGTGGGTTAGGGTTTCGTATCACCATGAAGAAGAAGACGACGTGGGCGGCTTCCGTGGTGAAGAAACAGCTGCAAACCTGCTGCAAGCACCAGACGTTTTCTCTCGAAACCACAGAGCGCGACGACTGCACTTCCCAAGGCGGCGCCTTCAACTCCCCTTTGCGAGTACTCCACATCTCCTCGCCCATCCGGGAGACTCCTGACAACCCCGTCCTTCAACGACGCAAGTCCTTCAACGTCTTGCACGGACGCAGCCTGCTCACCACCCCGGAGCCGCTCACTCCGTTCCGCAAGTCGGTGGAATCCGCTATCCCGCTCTGCCGATCGTCATCGACGTTCAAGTCGCAGCGGCTGCAGAATGTGAAATCGTCCTCTCCGGAACTGCCCACGCCTGCCACGAAGCGCAAAGTGGTGTTGCACAAGTCGGGTCCTTTGCCGGTGTTGCAGCAGCTGCTGCGCGGCGGGCAGCAAGGGGGGATCGTCTCATCGCCTTTGCAAGTTAGGAAACAGCTCTCGGGGCCGCTGCTGGGAGGACGGCCACCGTCGCCGAAACTATCCGCGGGACCGTCGCCACAACCAAGAATTCTGAAAGTGAAGTTCTCGCCCACTCCAAAAGACGCTGTCAACAAGCTCTCGGTGCTTTCGGCGCCTGCCGAAGTGAATTCGGCGATTGCGTTTGTGAAAGTGAAGAAGCTCATCACTCCGAGAGATTCCCCAAGTTCGAAAACGGAAGGCTGTCCACCTCCTCCTCCTGCATCCTCGTCGTCACCGGAGTTTGCAGTGAGACGCTCGACTGAGACTGTCGGTGAGCTTCGTGGTGAACAATGCGGGAATCTGAATGTCAAAGAAGAGAATGGCAGGGAAGAGAGTGGCGAGAAGAGCACGGATTACGTGATTGCCGCGGCGGTGAAGATTCAGGCGGCGTATCGTGGTCATCAAGCACGAAGCAAGTTCGCGATTCTGCGAGAGAGCTCGACCCCAAGTGAAGAGGTGGAGGAGTTGGAGGAGGAGGACGAGGAGGAGGTTTCTAGCGAGTTGTCGGTAGAGGAAGCGCCTTCAATCAGCACGCAGATGTCCCGTACCGACCCGAAGAAGCAGCGTCGGAATCCGCCACCGCGCGTGAACAAGGGCTGGAACGGCAGCTTGCGCTCAGCGCAGGATCACCAGGCGCTTCTTCGGAGTCGACAGGAGGCGGCTATGAAGCGCGAGCGCGCAATGGAGTACGCGCTTTCCAGACAACGATGGCGAACTAGAGGACCTGCTTCCAAAGGCTGGATCACCGACGATCGCGTCCCGGATAAGCCCGGGTGGGTGCGCAACTGGCTGGAGCGCGCCACGCGTATGAGCAACCAAAACTCGCAGAACCGAGTTTTCAACAACGAATTCGAGCCGCCCGTGAATCCTCCGCCCGAGAGCGAGAGCTTGTCCATGAAGAGCACGGTGGGCATGTGCACCACCGACATCGGCAGCGTGGAAGTGAACCTTGGGTGGCCTCTCTCGCTGCGCCAGCAACACGCCGCGGGGTTATTGCAACCTGCTACCCCTGCGCCACCACCGCCACCACTACCAGTGCACGACCCCTCCCCGCCGCCACCTCCCCGAAGATCAAATGCAGCAAACAAGATCAAAAAACACAAATTTGTTGATCAATTCCAGCGGGAATTCAACGAGTTTTCGACATCCAGTGACGTCGTCACGAGTGAAGAGTCTGTCCGTCCCGAAGTGGAGGGACGGAGGCACTATCGTGACCACAGTAACGACCGGGAGAGTGTGGGCAGCTGCGAAGGTCCTGTGCTTGCAACGAAATTGCTGTCGCCCGTCGTCGTGGCCACCAAACCACGGGTGCATAAAGTCTCGAATTCAAACTCTTTAAAAGAAGCTGCCAAGTTGCGAGAGAGGATGCAAGAGCTTCACCCGCAGTCGCAAGTGTCGGTAGCACTTTCGGATGGCAATTCTGCGGATACCACGGCGGCATCTGTGCAGCGGCCTACTTGGCGATGATCTCATTATCATCTCTGCCTCGACCTTGTTGCTACTTCTGTAGAAGCTTTTGCGGCTTTGGTCGTTGGCGCCCATGCGTTGCCAATTGGTCAAGAACACTATCATTAGCGTCTGGTTTGAATTGTTCGTGAATGTAGGTGTGCTTGTTTTCAGATCACTTGCAAGAGAAGGTGTCAACTTGATCGACAGCATTAGGGTTTCACAGACGCCATGTCGGTCGAGCTTGAGTGTTTCTGTGAATTTGTACCCCTTTCATGTGCTGCAGGCGATGCTATCCCGCAGCAGCTGGCTTTCGGATAAACTGTCGTTGATCGATCTTTCTTGCCATGAATTAGCCAGTATTTTAGGTGCCATTTTTTAGGGTTCGGTTGCCTCCCCCAGTCAACCATTGACACTGATAGTTTCTTTCCTAGGATTTGTACATTAGAAACTATTCTTAGTAGCTACTGAAGCTGAAGATCATTTGTTCTCTGCGACATTTTTGGAACGTGACAATTACTGACCACCGTCAAAACATCGTCTTCCCAGCACATGGTACACTCATGGTCGAGCGTAGTATTTTTCTTCATCATGATGTTGTTGATGGTGTTCTCGGGGTGCACTTGGTCGATGATTTTGGAATGAGTACGACATGTTGCTCACACGGTTGCGTTTGCCCTCCCCTCCGTCGTTTCGTTTTCACTGCTCGAAATTCTATTTCCTTCTTTCATGTGTCGAAGCATTGGGATTACACGGTAGATTTTCAAGCACTATTGTTTTTCAAGCCAATTCTACG
Source organism: Thuidium tamariscinum (assembly GCA_947034885.2). Taxonomy (NCBI): domain Eukaryota; kingdom Viridiplantae; phylum Streptophyta; class Bryopsida; order Hypnales; family Thuidiaceae; genus Thuidium; species Thuidium tamariscinum. The sequence goes on along the minus strand of OX344753.2, from coordinate 1,403,519 downwards.
AAGGATACCGATCGTACAATTGCCTAGCAAACGTAGCCATCAAAGAACACAAGCTTAGGACGTGCCAAATGGAGCAGTAAGGCTTTTGCGACAACACTTAGGGTTTAAGCCGCGTTTTCGATGGGCGCCGTAGTGAAGGACCCCCAGTTGCCATCCTTTTACGAGCTCTTGCATCGTTTCTCCCTCTTTGATTCTTCCGCATCCTCTAGGTGCGATGTACAGGTCTCGCATTGATTCCCCTCCAGCGCTTCATTCCATTGCATTCCACTCCACCTGCGTTTTTTCGTTCTGCGGCTTCTCCAAAATGAGGATGACGATTTTTGGGTTTGTGGGGTTGGCTAGATTGGATCGAATGGCTCCGTGTTCTGCAACTGCCAGGGCTGTGTCGGATGGCGTGACTTTGTGGAAGGCCGCGACCCATCCGACGCCCACGTCAAGTACGAAGTCTTCACTCGGGAGCACGTTGTCGGACTGGCATGCTACTTGCGGTATATTTGCCGATTTTGCCGCTTACTTGTCCTGTTTGCTTGGCTTTGCTCCAGAGGTTGTTGCACTGGAGATTGCTTACTTGAGTGCGTTTTCGAACTCGTTTCTGTGGCAGGACGAGAGCTGCTGAGTACAACCTCTCCGTCATGGAAGTTCTTGAGGTATGTCAGTGCGCGAGGATGTGACGCAACAAATGAGGTCTCAGGCTTGAAAACACTGATTTAAGGGGTGTAATTCTAACTTCATTCTTGATCCCGTATCTCTTCGGCACAAGAAATATGGTAGGTTTAGGGTTTAGGGTGGCAAACTTTGTTGTCCGGTGGGATGTTAAGAGTGCACAACTTCATCATCTTATTTCGAGCCTTCATTAAATCTAAGCCCTAATTCTTGTCATTCATACAATCCTTCAGGTAGAGGTTTCAAGTCTCTTTTGAGAAATGCTACTTCAACTATGAAATAGATTTTTGCTAGTTTGGTGAAAGTCATATTTGGAAGATCTTGCAGAAGTCACGCGTTCCGTGTTCATCATGATGGGAAAATCAACTGACTCTTCCTATTGTCTTCTAGTTGGTATTTTCTCGGTGCAATATCCAGACGATGAATTCTGAAGATGATTTTGTGCGTGGTGTGGTCAGGTGGGTGCAGGCAGTGGTCGACTTTCCCAACATCTGAACAGATCTCTCTCTCGTCTTTTTAATGAGAACCAGGTCAGATTTCACCTATTATTCGTTTTTTTGTCTTGTGCTTTGAGATTTGAGCTGCCGTCGCGTTATGATTTGTATTGTGCTCTCCCAGGGCTTAAAATCTTGTCATATCAAAGTAATCACACTAGCAGCCCATTATGTAAGTCTAGTAGTCACATATTCTTCGCACTGTTGTCATGCCCAATCCTCAAGGTGGCGACCAATTTGCAGGGTCCTGTAGTGAGGGTGATTGCAACAGACAGTGGGGCACGTGGTCTCAATGGACCCGCAGTAAAGGACGAAGACGCAGTTCATGCAATAACTAGAAGAAAACCACATATTATCATCTCATCATGGATGGTGTGGCCATGACCCAGCTTCCTGTTCACTTCCTAAACAACTTGGCTTGTACTGTACATGTTTCAAAGCTTTTTCTACCTTTTGTAACTTCTGGATTCTGGTGGTCACGTTGAGTCTGAAAGCATTACAATAGTCGCATGTTTAGTAAGGAAAGCGCAGTCATCAGAAACAGGTTGTGATTGTAATACCCTAACACATTTTCCTTGTTGTAATTGTCAGCCGAGAGGCATCGACTGGACAGCGCACATGAGGGCTGAAGAATCTGTCTGCGAGTACATACTTATTGGAGAAACAGTAAGTAACCCTTCTGGGCGATCTACTCACTCTCTCCATTACGCAACTGGATTTTCAGCAAACTGTTCCAGAGTTCCGATATTTGTATAAACCGATTATGCGTTTAAAGGTCATTCAAGAAAGGTGTCTTATTAACAGATTACAACCACTCCCTCTGACAATACTTTGCAGGACAATGGAATCTGCGGGTGTCCCTGGCAGACATGGGGCTCCTCTTCTACATGGGACTGCTGGAGTGATAGTGATGACAGCGACTCAGATATCAGCAATCCACAATCAGAAGCGAACGCCCTTGATGGCAGTAGTGAGACCATCCTAGCTGCGTTTCAGAGAGAGTCCTCGGAATTGGAAGGGTTACCGATTCTTTCCTTAACTAATCATCACCAGTCAGAGATACCTTCAGTTTCAAATAGCTTCTGCTTGATGGATAGGAAAATCTCGGTTATGACTGAAGAAAACCAAGGATCTCGTAGCAGAAGGACAACAATTGAGAGGCCACAGTATGAGAGAGATGGATGGGAGAGAGTGGAACTAGACAGTCTCAGTAGAGTGCAGTTGTGCCGAACGGACGAGCGGTGGTCGACCAGTCGCCATTCCCATACCGTCTCCTTCCGAAAGAAATGAGAGCACAGAGTTCTAACGTGTTGGAGGAGGATGCCTTAGCAGAATTAGGATTTCTTTCTTTTAGGGTTTAGGGTTTAACGAGGGAGTGAATCTGGCTAGTTTTGGAAAGAGACAGGGCTCTTGGTTTTTGTTCTGGGGCAAGATTTGTATTCAGAACATTGGAGACCAGTGAGCTGTAGATTTGGTTCACAGAAGGGAGGCTATGGAATTGGGGGTTAAGGTGACAACACTGATTTATATTGTTAGTGGGTGGGTGGGGAGTTTCCTTTATTTTTTAGTGTTAAAGTACAGTAATTTCAGCCTATACTAATTCAGTTATTTTACAAATAGTGTGACGTTCATAACATTCAGTAGCATTGTCACTATTGAGGGATTGCCTTCCCTCAATAGTGGAGGGTGTAGAGACACCCTAATAGTGCTTCACCAGTAAGAAGTAACTAAATAGGTGGAGGATGGAGAGGCTGTTGGGTGTGAAATATGTCACATTTTCCTTTGTAGAGAGAAGGGAGTGTCATAACATGCTATTGAATGTTATGTTGGTAAATTAGCATTTGAGACTAGTTCTTAGTATTAAATTGTTTGTGTTTTGTTTTGTTAGAAGTTGAAGAAGGGTTCCAAATCTTCTTTTAAGGTGGGGAGGCTCTTGTTCTTGTTATTGTACCCTAAACCAATCTTGAAAATATGCACATGTATGAAGTCCAAAACGCACAACTTGCATATATGAATGCAAGAAATAGTTTGAAGTATATTATGTACACCATACTTGAATGTCACAAATTCCTAGCATATTTATACATATTAAAAAAATTACCAGTTTCTTTTGTTTTAAATTCATATTTTTCAATTGCGAACTAATTCATTTGTAAATCCCTTGTAAATGCGTATAGAGTTGTTTAAAGTAAGGGGAATAGGTATCTCAATTTTAATTGTGTTTTTTAAATACTATGAGAATAAGGTGTGCTAGTTGTAGAAGTCATCTTTTGCAAGTGGATAAGGTAGCTAACCCCTATTTGATCCCCCCTTCTAAAGTCTAGATTGTTCTATTTCTAGATATAGGAGGTAAGAGTGATTGACCTATTATGATACATTATGAGATGTTGATGTCATCTAAATTTCTTGACCAACCTATTGTCAAAATTAGATATACCCATATATCAAAAACAAGTTTCAAAGAATCTTAATGAAAAAAATCATTAGTAATTTTGCTTTTGGATGGATAAAAATGAATCTTTTTAAAATAATTTTTAAATCTATTTCTTTGCACAAGAATTTTTCTTCCCCCCACCAAATTCAACTAGGAGCTCTAGTAAATTCTTTAAATGATTGAAAATGAGTTGTAAGCTTTTAGTGCTTGGTTGTACCTAGGCATGCAGAAGTTGTAGTTGCATCCTCTTTGAAACTAGTTGTAGTTGCATCCTCTAAAGTTTCAAAGTGCAAAAGTAGAAGTGCACAAAATAGGATTTAGACTCTCAAGATTAAATGCTTTGCATTTTAGTTGAGAATTTGCAAATGTCAATATTAGAAAAACATGATGGAATTGGATTCAATACAATTTGTACATGTGTATTGAATATGGAGATCTTTGCAAATCACACTAGCAAGGATATTAAATTGTGGCTAGAAATATTAATTATTTATAGAATTAGATTTGGAAAATCATTAAAATAATTCAATTTTGTTTTAAAGATATATCTTCAAAAGTATTGAAGAATGTTTTCAAGAACAATACAAGAAGTTGATAAAATCCAGCCAAGAACGTTGAATAAGCATTATTTGCCTATGATGTTCAATCAATGATGTTAGTAGCTTGGTCTTTCAATGCTTCAGGATTATTGTACAATACAAGATTGTGAGTAGTTCTTATAAAGATAGAAAGAAATGGAAAAGTTGCAAAACTGAAGATTTGTAGTTTGAAGTCTTGTCAAACTTTAATTTAATTTACTTCAAAATTTCTACATCAAGATCTACATTTTTCCTATTCCCCCAATAGTACCTTTAACTATCTTTTGTATAGTTTTGAATGACTAGTAGAGAATGTATAATTACAATTTTTCATCCCAATTTTTTTGAGATATTTGAGTGTGTTTCTAAAGCATGGAGGTGAAAACTCCTTCATTAACATATTGAATTTTCCATAGAAGATGCTAAAAAAGTAGACTACAAAAGATGTTTCTTTTGTGTATTTTGACAATTCCTACCTCTCTATTCTTGATCTAAAATTTAGGCATAAAAATGATAATTTTTTTTCATTTAACTAATAAAATGAAGCTTATTTGGTCTACTTATTATTATTTTGAAAATTTGAAAAATTAATAAAATTCAACATTTTATTACAATTTGACCATTGGGCCTATAACCAAGGTTAAGTGATTTTCTAAATTTTTACTGACATGGAACATTGGTTAACAACATGGTGTTCTAAATTGTATTGAAACATACTATAGCTGACAATTTTATTTTATTTTAACATATTTTGTAATTGATACAAATTAACTTCATTTTCTCTTAAATAGGTTTTGAGTAATTTCAAACTTCTAAAAAAAAATTTACATTTTAAAGATTTCTAAAAAGCATGTAATTGCTAAAAAGTAAAAAAATTCTACTCAAGCATATGGAAAAATGGAAGATACAAAACAATTTTTTCGATCTTTCTATGACTATAAGTTCATTTTCTAACCTTAAAACATTGCTAGGGCCTTCAACTATCCATTTGGATGACTTCATTTTGGATGACTTCACTTATGATAAGAAGATTGAAAAAAAATTAGTGTAGATAGTGTGTTGTCTTTTGGATGGATAGTAAAATTGGAAAAAACATTTATTCATCCACTTCTTTTTTCCAAAACTACTCAAGTTCATTTTCAATGAAAAATATTTTGAATTCCCTCATTGCAATAATGTTGACTTTTCTAAAGAAGATGTTTAATCTATACATCACCTTCATAGTGTATTTTGGTAATTTCTTGTTCTTCACTCTTCATGTGAATTTTAGCCATAATGATATTTTTTTGAATTTGAACCCTAATGAAATGAAATTCATCAAGTATGTATTTCTACTCCAATTGGAAATTTCAAAAAATTTCAAAAGAATCTACAATTTTAGGCAATCTTAACTTTCAATCTACAACCATTGTTGATTTTCTAATTTTAGAGTGACAAAATAACTTTGGTTTATACCATGATGTTATCCACTACAATATCATAAGAGAAGGTGAAATTCAGCATAAGAGAAAGTGCCCAAATTGAATTTTCACATTGCATTCTCAAGGGATTTATATCACCTCACACCATTCACAAGTTGACATGTGGCACTTTTTTACAAAGATGACTTGGTTTATATAGTTCATACAGAATCTGACCTTCACCTACTGTAGGTATACATCAATGGTGAAAAATTCAAATTTTTCAACACCATAAGTAAGCATGTCTTCCTCTGCAAAATTAACATTAAAATACAATACACTTAGCCAAATAAGATATACACAGCACTGACTTCAAAGTGTGAAAAGTACACTCGATGCTTCCAAGCAAAGAGCTGCAAGCCTGCAAGAGAGGCTCTTCTCTTCCTAATAGACGAATGTTCGTAATGCGGACTACCTTTCAAAACAACAGATATCTTCCTCGGTGAACCTAATCAGGAACTAAACCATTTTTTTATATAAATACAACGTCACTTTAAATCCTATACCATACAATCTTGAACAATAAAAGCATCAAAAGCGCAGGTTTAGAGGCCCTCAATCAAACATCACTGATGAGGCGCTCCTGTGGGAGCTCAATTCGAGGGGCCTCTTTTTGAGATAACTCCGTCATCATCTCCGTCCACAACTGAGCCTTGTGTGGACAAATGCTCGATTTGCAGAAGCCAGCCTTGCAGCACACAGCCTGGGAATCCAGTATCTTGTCCAGGTTGGCGAGGACAAATGGGCCGTATTGTACCACAAGCGCCTTACACTGCACACAAGATGATCAAATAGAGTAAACAAATAGTTTTCTTTTGAAGCCAATTTTGATTTTGATTTAACAACACAGATCCCAAATGTCCACAGTGCTGCTTCCACATCTACCAGAGTTGAAATCATTCATTTAGGAAGCTTCAAGCGAGATAACAAAATGTATCAATAGAAAAGAAAAATCGCGTCTTACATTTTTGAACGTTAGAACAATGATTTTAAAGTGTGTTATAATCAACTGTTAGCTTCAAAAGTGAAATTTCTACTTGTAGTTTGCTCCTCAGGAGCTAATACTGATATTTAGTCTTAGCAACAGTAATTCCTAAGAGACTACACTTCATGTCCACAACCCTACTACTAATGTCATCAATGATAAATGTAAACTAGACACTTGTAGACAATTGACTGGAAGATGGATAGCATCACATACAAGTAGGTTCTTTGAGTAGGGTAAGTAACACTGCGGGGTGATTAGAAACACAGATACTAGGATGGAAGAGAAATAACCTCGTCAACATGGTTGACAACGCGGTTGCATCCATTCATGAGCGCGTCCAGCACCTTTTCCTGGACAATCGATACACACGATATTCGTCTCAGAACTTACATCTATTCGTCATTGCAAAGTTGTACATATAACATCCAACCTCACTCAAGCTTCGATCATTTCCAGCAAGAAGCAAATACAGAGTAAATTAAATTCCAAAACATCAAAGAAACAGAAAATAGATACAGGAAAGTGGCAACCACAGCAAACAGAACGTGAAATCTTTGCATTCTACATGTCATACCTGCGTCTTTGGGTCCTGCAATTTGATCTTGAGCTCCAGAATGACAAACTGGCACGTGGCACAGTCGTTGCTATCCAAGATCATCGTTGGCGGTTTGCACATCTTAGCTTTCTCGCAGAACTCCTCAGGTGTAACGTTGTCAAGCTGCTCAATCATTCGTGGGGCGTACAAATCGACCACTAGATCACACTGTCCACAACATACAACTGTCAGACACTATAAAACAGCTTCTGTTCAAAAGCACAGAATTATATAAATAATGCCAATTCTAGCCGGAGATGGGATGCCGGACGAAAGGAGGATCGCTTCTCCAAAACTAGCCCCCTATTTTGTGGTTGTTTTGAGCTCTAAAATGCTCAGGTGGGACTTCCAAAGATAATTTAGGACCAATAGTTACCATGTGACTACTAAGAAGGGACACCAAGTAACTGAAAAAACTCGGAGGAACTTCATTACCTGCTTGCTCAACTGTTGGAGCTGAGCGCATGCAAGGTGGAGAGCATACACGATTTCTACTTGGGTTTTGTTATTTTCCAGGTAGGTCAATGCGTTAGTGGCCAAGTCTTGGCAAACCTTGCACGACTTCCTATCATCCTCAAATGCGTTGATAGCGACGGATTTGCAAAGGCCAGACTCGAAGCAGAGCTTATCTGGGCCAAGGAGTGCCTCGAGCTCCAAGATCAATTGGGGTACATATTTTTCAAACGCCCTTTCACACTGCCAACAACGAACACGATCCGTCAAATACATCGTCATTCCACTCTCAAACCCACTTAAACTAGGACTATAAGTATAAAAAGCAATTCTTTAGGCTTCATACTCTGCTAAATCACAGCAAAGGAGTCCAACCAAAATCTTCAAGTAGCTACCAGGATCAGCGAAGAAAATCACATGTGTCGGTCAAAAAACAAATGAAATTTCAACAAATGTAAGTCCCCGTATGACCTACTCCAAACTACCAAGAAAGATGAGGCCCAATTCAAGCTTCTTGGTCCCTTAGGAGTTAATTCGATACAGAGACAGCCACAAAAATCGACATAAACAGCATAAAGAAGAATCTCATAGTTTTCTCCAAAATAGGTGAATACAGAGTGGTCACAAACATGCTTTTGAAGACTTTCCTCAAGAAAGTCAAATATGTTAAACTGGTTACTTTCTACTGACCTTTTTCTTCAGCCCAGGTTGGAGGGGGGTGCACACAAACTCATCCGCTATATCGATGACCTGCTTCGGCGTGTCTGGATTCGACAGCACCACCTGCGCTTCTTGAGACAGTTGAAGACATGTGTCGCATAAATCAAGTTTAGCAATACGAGTCTCCTTCCGAGTCCACTTGGACAGTCTTGCAACCGTGCCTTCACACACCAACAATCCTCACAAGCTCAGTTTCGCAAAAAATCCTCCTGTATTAGTAAAATTTAATCACCTAAGGTAAGTACACCCCATTGCAACCCTTACATCCTAATGACTCTTGCAGTGTACGCTGAAGATGAGAGCCTAGGTTGATTTCGGGTACAGCATTTGGAGAATTCAAACTGTATTCACAGTGTCCAAAACATAAACGCAAATTTGCATCGGCATCCTCTTTCAAATCCCAACAAACACAAACCTAATCAAACCTCAGGAACCACGCTGAGACGCTTGTTTTCGGTGCCCATACCTTAACACTTGTCCCAAAGTGAGTGGTCGCAAAGAAACCAAAAATTAAGAAAACCCTAAATCAATTGCACAAATTGAGTGCACCCCAGCGCACACGCAATGAGATTCTCAACAATACAAAAGCAACCAAACAATTATCGATCCGTCGTACCAAGATTGACATGAGCCCCTTCCGCGATGCTTAGCGCACACACCACCGCCACCACCCACAGCAACTTCCGGATCGTCATGACGCCCAACCTCACCTCCACCTCAAATTCACCTACAAAACGAGAGCCCAGAAAGAATCAGCACACACACACGGACACGAACACAGATCCAAACCCCAATTTCCCAACCCCGAAACGAAACTTTCACCTATGCAAAAGGGCAAGAAGACGAGAATTCCAACAAGAACTACAACAAGAAGCACAGACCACCAAACGGACCCAAAGATCCGAAGAGAGAAGGAAGGAAGGAAGGAAGCGGCAAAGCAAAGCAAAACGAGGTGAGAGCAACCTTGCCAAGTGTGAGGGAAAATTGGCAAGTGCGTGAGGGTAAATTGACGAGTACGTGACGGCAACCTTGGCAAGTGCGTGAGGCCAAAATTGACAAGTGCGTAGGCAGGAAAAACGTGGGTAAGAGAGGCGGTGAGTGAGAGAGCAAACCTGGTGAAGGATTGTTGTGGTTATAAGTTCAGTTAGAGAAGGGCAAATGGCGTCGCCGCAGTGGAATGTATACGTGATGAGTAAAATCTTCAGTACCTCGCCACGATGATACTGGTACAAGTGAGGGCGACCCTGGAACCCGCCAGCAGGAGAGCTACTTCTGGAATCTGGAGGATTGGTGCGAGACGATGCTGTGGAGGATTCCTTTGCCGCAACGCAACGCAACCCGCCGCTCTTGTGTTTCCTTTTCACGTCACGTGTCCACAGTCCACACGTCACTACAGTAGAGGGACCTAATTCCGCCCGTTCTATGGACAAGTTCTAAAGGCTCAAACTTTTACTTAGTATAGGTTCTAAAATCATGTTTTTGGTAGAGGTAGATAGTAATTAACTTCTAAAGATTTGGTGAGTGAATGAAGTAGAATCAAGTGGAAAATGGGACACCTAGAAGTGTTGAGGCATTCAAAAAATAACTTAGCTTAGTACATATGAAAAATTAGAAAATATTATACTTAAATTTAAAAAATCAAGTTATAAAACTAAATTGACAAGATGTTCTTTGTCCACAATTGCACCCAAATAAAATAACATTTGATATAGAGAAAGTCAAGATTGTATAAACACTATTGGTGGTTTAAAAATAGAGGTGAAAAAAATGTGCATTATTATAGGTAGATGGGTTTAGAAAATCAAGATAGAATAAGCTAACAACTTAGAATTAACCACAATTTTACAATAGCCTTTTGCAACTCTACTTACTATGTCAATTAGTGAGTCTAAGTGCCTCTAGCAGGTTTGATTGGGCTTCTGCAAAGACCTTTTGATTCTCTTTTTCAATTGTCAAGCTAAATATTGGTGGTGACTGGTCTTTCCTAATTTTTCTTTGGACTCATTCTATGGGATATTATAAATTTGGTTGGAAGGCTTTGTTGCCTTGCAAAATTTTAAAGAAGAAAAATAGAAATGAAAAATGATACATACATGTATACTTGAAAAAATATCAAATATCCTATATATAATGGAGAAATAACACCAAAGAAGATTAGTAACCCTAATTAATCCTTAATAGACCAAATTGTGTTTTTTGGTAGTATAGAAATTTTGGGCAAATACATGTGGCTAGAGATTTCATTATTCTTTTTGGAAATTTTGAGACAACATGTGGTTGAGAAATATCTTTATGGCCCAACAATTTTCATTAGTTTTGACTACATAGTTAAAAAATTATTATAATATGAAATGTACGTTGTTTCTTTCAATTCTCAACTTGGGTAGTCTAAGCAAATCTAAGAAAATCAATTCTTTTAGAAATAGAAACTTGAAATTAATTTCCTAGATTTGTGTATGTGGAAAGCTTTGAGTCAAAAGTTATGTGGAGCTTTTGTGTGTGGACAATTTTGGATATTGTATTCTAAAATAAACTTTAACCCTTTAATGACCGTGGTTGATTTGGGTGGTGGGCATAGTTCTTCAAGAAAGTGAATTTTGTGGCCACTCTAAGGATGTAATCTTAAATGAAACCATATAAAGTATTTTCACAAGGGAGATTCTTCAACCTAACAAAAAATCAAACTCATCCAATGGTACAAATTACTATAATTAAGATAGAAGGTCCATAAATCAACCTTTTAAGGGTTAGAATCGAGTTTTGGGGAGGAAGAACAACTTTAAATATTTTTCAGTAATTTTTTCTTAAGAGGCAAGTAGAATAGGCATCTAACCTAGGTAGTTTCATATTTTTGAAGCTTTTTGAAATTAGTTGCAAATTTTTGAAGTTCACAAAAAATGGTCATTTGTGGTCATTAAAAGCAATACCCTTAAAAAATGTGCAGATTTGGTACATTGAAGAAAGAGAAATGTACCTCTAAATCATGTTAAGGTCTTATTTGTTATATTGAGACAAAGTGTAGTCTCAATTTTATCTTAGACTTGAAGATAAATGGTCATAATTTTTTTATTTTGACTCTATTTGATGATTTGAGATGTTAATATAATAATATACATAAAAACCTTTGATTGTCCAAAGGTTGCAATCTCATCTTATTGTCGAATCAATGATAAATGACTAAAATTGTTTTAGGGTGAAGTCTCAAAATGTATAAATTGTCTCATTTTAACGAATAAGGCCTTTGTTTGCTTTTACAGCCTTGTTGGAATTTGAGTTGTTTTCCTTAATCCTCAAAAATCATTGACTTGAATGACCCCTTAGAATTTGCGCTACATAAATTTCAATGCATAAGTTTACTTTAGGCATTCATGAGATTACAAAGCAACACTTATGCCTTGTCAAGACATCAAGATACAAAAAAATCTCACAAATTGGTTGATATTTTTTTGTATTTTTGTTGAACACTTCCCATTTGAGGGGCCAAGCCATTTGAGTTTGCAACTTCATAGCTAATGCATTAATGCTCCAATTCTCTTGAAATTGGTTTTATTTGAAGTGCATGAAGACATTCTAATTGTGTTACTCTTTGAGATTTTTGTAATCAAATGTATTTTGAACGATATTGGACCGAAAGTGCAAAAATCAACCAAAAGTGGTCAACCGGTTACTAAAGGATTAAAGTCCTTTCATTAAACTTAGTCTTAGAGGTTTTTGAAAATAAAAAAACTTTGGTTGCAAATCGGTTATAACAACATTATAACCTTTGGGACTAACATTTTTTAGTTTCAAAAATAAATTCTTAACAAATTAGCATTTTGAATCATTCTCTACTTCTTTCTACTTACTATTTTTTTCTTGTGTGTTGTACAATTCAAAATGATTTGAAAATTTTCAAGCATGTAGCCAACTTGACTTGAAGAATGAATACAAAAGAGCACAAACAACATGGACATTTTTCATACAAGTGTGAGCTTGTAAAGTGCAATTGTCCGATTTTTGCAAGTCCAAAAGTAGACTTTTTGGCAATTCAAATGCTTATATCTTACAATACATGTGGTAGAAATTTCTAAAACTTTTTCTACATCTTTTCAAACTAGTATACTATAAGATCCTATGGTTATATATGTCAAAAAACATTATTTTTCTAAAGCTTGGAACTTATATTAGTGTATATACTAGAAATGACAATTTTGAAGTATTTTTGGTTTAAATATTGTTATAGAACTTTATGGGTTAAAAAAAAAGACATGTCTAATAGTTGTAGTATATAATCCTTGGACTCTTTAATAATTATTGATGTACAACAAAGATATAGATATATATATATATATATATATATATATATATATAGTGTCAAATGTTGATTAATTATTATAGGTTCCCTTTAAAAGTCCTATTCAATGTAGAATATAAAGAAGATATCTAAAATAAATATATAAATAACTCTACTTGAATTAGAAAATAGTCAATTCTAAATTTATAGGAATAAAAATTCCTACAAACAATAGTACTCTCAATTGGAAAAAATAAAAGATAAAGTTAATTAAATATAAACTAATAAAGGTGAAGAAAAATATACCAGATATCCTCTAAGTCATCAATAGTGTTGTTGATTATTTCCATTTCCATTTTCAAATTTTTAAATGAAGTTATTGAAACATCCTCACTTTAGGCAAAGGTTTGCCATATTACAAACAAGACAATAGTGAGTACAACTTGAAGCTAAGCATAGGCAATGAATTAAACTCTAAATTGGCAACAATGGCAATTGTGGTCATTCTTTTTCAAAATTCATCTACATCTATTCCCCACCCAAGCTAGTTTTGTTTGAAAGCATCACACAAATTTGATTTGAATTAGAAATGAGTTTTTGGATGCCCTCCTTGGTGGTCAATGCCACCATTTGACTATATATGAACAAGTTTGGTTTGAGTACAAGGCTTGCAATTGGTTGACCACATCCATACACCTCATATATATGTATGGCAAATTTTGTTAAAATGGTGGTATTCCATTAGTTTGACACTTTTGATAGTTCAGACTGCGCGGTTTGAAATGTAAAACTATTATAGATATTTGAAATCTATATAAGTTATAGATATCTGAAATCTATACTTGTACAAGATGTTTCACACCACGCAATCTGAAATCTAAACCTAGATTTTAAAATTTTATACTTGTCCTATATATTTGTTTTTAGTTTAGACTGCACGGTTTGAAAAATGGCATTTGGAATACCACCATTTTAATGAAATTCACCATATGTATGGTGTAGTCTAAATGTTTATGACAAGTTGGATTGTTGTTTCTCTCATCTCCATTTCTCTATACATATATGGAAATACTATAATCAAAAAGCATAAAAGCCCAATTGACAAAGTATAAATGGAAATAAAGAAGAATGGGCCTCTTATCATTCTTTATGATACAAATAATCCCTCAACTTTTATGAAATGTTTACTATAACGTTCCTTTCAAGTGAATTATTGTAGTTTCTCAATGTCTTTAATCCCAATGGTTAGCCTATTCTAATATCTTACCTCAATGTGTTAGTTGTGGAAATTTCAAGAGCACTACGCAAGTCTGTGAACAAGCCTATGCTAGAAAAGTAGTTGCCATTGGTAAAGACATGTCCTTTCCATCCCAATTTAGATCCAAATTCATGACCACATTTGTTCTATATGTTATTTTTGCTCTATACGGACAAGTTGAAGCATTTCACTAGGCACTATATTGAGATTTGCATCACAATATATATCAATATCATAAATAAGTTTTGACATAGAATTTGCTAGGCACCACACTATAATGGAGCTGCGTTGGGAGTTTCTAGCTAGAGAGCAAATGTTGGTGGGTGACAACCCTATTTGCTGATGTACATGGCATAGTGGAGGAAGTTGGAGCTAGTATTAAGCAATAAATTGATGGAATCTTCAGCAAGAACTCAGTATGAGCACAAAAAACTCCATGTGCATGTGATTTTTCACTTAGAACTTACCAATGCGTGTTGCATGTGGGAGTTTTTAGAAATATTGGTGATTATGTGTGTGCTAACATATCATTTGGAATTTGCCAATGAGTGTGCATGTGGGAGAGTTTGGAATGAATTTGGATTGAGCGTGTGCTGAAATTCTTGTCTAAGCATCTGCCAATGCATGCACATGTGAGGAATTTCAGAATGAATGTCAATTGCAATTGCGTGTGTAATGTAATTCTACTCACTAATGCATGTGTACAATATGGTGGCGATTCTTGAACCGATTGTAATGCCTTCATGTAGCCTTACCCGCAGCGCAACACTCAGGTGACAGATAAGGGCACCATTGCCAATGCTAAAGGCCGCGTCAATGATTTCCTGCAGAAATTGCAAAACCCACAAGCCACCAACATCAAGAAAGGCAACAAAGAAACCGCCTCTACCTTCGGTCCCCAATCTATGAGCAATTACACAGGAAAGAGTTTCTAGGCCAGGATAGCACTTGTGTGAATGAGGCGATTGACCGGGTGAACATAGGAGGAACGAAACTCAGGGGCAAGGCTAAGGAAGCTTTCGGTGACACCATGAGTGCCACACTGGACGATGTCGAAGTGCCGACACAATGAAGGATGCAGTGCTTGATGTGCCGTAGGCGCCGGGCTTGGGCTGTTCAAGGGATTGGTGAGCAAGATTGAAGATGCCAAAAGCAATATGCGTGGACAGTAAATGCAAAAGTTTTATTATGATGTTTGGTTGTGATGGTGAATGCATTTTGTGTGTGGTAAGGGCAAAACACCCATTCCCGCAGTTGTTCCTTGCAGTGGACTGTAGATTCACCCAAATGCGTCAGTAGAATTTGCAGAATGTGTTTTCTACATGTGAAATTGTAATTTGATGACACAATTGAAGGACACATAAGAAAATCTAGTTGGCTGAGTGTTGATTTTTGCAGGGTTCAGTTTTGGGGGCACCTATAGGACGGTTCCACAAGTCTAGAGAGCCAACACTTTTGAAAATTTGTAGAATTACATACTGTATCCAAAAAATCTAATTTTTTTTAATATTCATGATTTTCACTCGCTAATAGTAGAAAAATATCATTTTTAGAAAACGCTACCTCCAACTATGTTGAATTCCTTATTTGGACAATTTTAGGTGTTTCCTCTGTATGTAACTTGAGAGTATAGAATTTTGGAGTGTAGAATGGCATGCGGTGTAAATGTACTAGTGAAGAGCAAGCATCGAATGGTTGCTACGTGTACAAACTAGGAGGTCATCTTGGGAGACGTGTATTTGAATATTGAATTGCAAAGATCGGCTCTTTTCCTTTATGGAAAATTTAAATTTTTTCTAAAATTGCATGTTTTTTTTTCAATTTCACTAAAACTATATATGAATGAAGTTTTTTATAATTACTTTATAGAAATGAAATCAATGTCTTCTAAGATATGGAGTACATCTTGTGAAATTTCAAAATTACTATAAGTTTTGTGAAAAATAGTGATGAAAGTTCATACCGAAAACCAAATATGTTACAAAAGAATCTGAAATTTTCAACACAAATGTACTTTGTAGTGTAGAACATCATAGTATAAAACAAAGTTTTTGAGTCCTTTTGAAATTAGAAAATCAACAAACCCTAGTTATAGGTCCAAAGTTCAAAATGCAATAAACATTGAGTGAATTTCTTTTGAAATTTTTTGATTCAAATTTTCCAATTGAAGTAGAAACTAAACTTGATCAAATACATTTCATTAGTTGGTCTCAAATTTCCAAAAAAATAATTGTTATGGCTAAAATTCACATCAAAAGTAAAGAACAAGAATTTTCCAAAACACATTACAAGGGTGATCCATGAAATAAGCATCTTCTTCTTTTGAAAATCAATAACACCATAATGAGGGAAAATCCAATATGATACTATTCACTGAAAATGCATTCAAGTTTCTCCCCCCAAATAGTAATTTAAATGACAAACTGTTGTTTTCTTCTATCCTACAAATAGTAATTTGGATGAAAAACTGTTTTTTTTTCTATCCTGCAACCCTACCTGAAGTCATCCCAAAGACAAAAAAATAGTCCGCATCGCCCTTTAGGAGCTAAAGCTAAATTATCAACTTTAAGGACATAATCACCATGAGAAGACCAATACTCTTCTTCATGCAGCTACTTACCAGTGAAAAAACCAAAAATCTGTTTCTGAATCCACTGCAAAATACCATTAGAGAAAATTTGGACTCTCCAGAGGGCCACCTAACTTTGATAAGCTGGTCTATATAAAGATTTCTATATAAGCCTGATTTCTGTATAAAGTGCCCGATTCTTGACAGAAGATGCGGTTCAGCTTGTGTGCATATCTTCACTACTACGCAGAATATGTCAGTTTTTTACAGCTTTCATCCAATGAAACTGAAGAGCTTGTATTTCAAAGCTCTAACGTTTGGTTGCACTATTGAGCACATACTTGTACATCACAGCTATAGGGGAAAAATTCTGCCTCATGCTAAATAAATGTAATGACGGGTCCCTTCCGCCACTTCTTAGTGGCCCTCTGGAGAGTCCAGATTTTCTCTAATGCACAATCTTACAAGCTTTGCGAAAGCCTATCCAAGGAGAGAAAGCAACATCTGCAACATCGTCTTGCACGTTTTAGGATGTGGGTCATTGCAAGAAAGACCTGCGGCAAAGCGTAGCGTTTTGCACAGTACTCATTTTTTTCTTTGGGTGTACTGTATAAATAGTAAATCAATTTTTTTTTAAAGTGAAAAATATTTTTGATGTATATACCTTTAAGAAGAAGATACCCTAGGAAGGAAAAGCATAGAAAAATTCTCTAAGTAGGAGAACTAGAAAAGTGCTAAATTTCGTGAAAATTGTAACTTTCACTATATTTTCACATTTTAATTTGTAAAAAATAGGGAAAGTAATTTTTCTTAAAACTAAAAATTGTACATTTTGAAAGACTTTATGGTAAAGGTATTTCACCAAAATAATGATCCGAAAACTATCTTGATTGTTCAAAAATGTGCGTGCAAGGGAGGCCTGTTAGCACACATGTAGAGGAAAGAGAATAATGATTTTTTAAATTTCCTTCGGTGAAAACATGCCTACTTAGTGTAGGAATAGACCCTAGAAATCTCAGCTCTAAATTATTAATTTAAAGTACTCCCCAGTACTAAAAACCCCTGAACCGCAAAGTGTGACAAATTAGAGAAATTAGAATTTAAATATAAAATGATTTTTGAAAATTTCTGAAAAATAAGGGTTTTGATAACTATCAAGTCAGTCATCTTCAATAAAAATTTCAAGTTCAAAGAGTTAATGCTTCAAAAGTTATAACTCATGACAACTCCGTCACTCAAAGTGTGACGCCAAATAGTACAAGTCTTTCTTGCATTCACCCATGTGTAAGTGGTCCACACATGAGGTGAACAATATTTTCTAACGGTCTAGTGTAGATGCCTTCATATCGAAGACCTTCCACGAGTCCTTTCGAGAGCACTGACACATATTTGCAAGGTAAGACAATGCAAAAATACATGGTTTATTTGCATTCGCCTTCAAGGTCGATATGCCAATGCTTACAACATCTTAGTTAGATCAAAATTCACTGCACCCAGCTCTAAAAATGATTCGTAAGGCTGACAACAAAGAGGACTAAGTTAGTTAAGGTTGTAAGAATTAAGGAAGTTTACAGAGAATCCAACATATTTTTGCCTCAGTGATAAAGAAATCTTCTCTGACATCGTGAATTTAAGAATTGAATGCACATACTATGTTTCAACTCCACTAGCACGGAGCTCCAGTGCAAAAATGGTTCCAATGGACACCACTATTTCAACTAAAAGGTGCAATGATATCGTTGACACCAACTCAGGGCTCCACAGCTGGTCAACTGCCTTACAAACTGTTTTGTTAGTCCAGAAAATACTAATACATGAAACCAAGAACCTACAATGTACGTGCCAAACACTGCGCTAAGAAGTTTGCTAATGATAATTGTTCATAAAACATATTGCGTCTAACTTAATGTAGACACTAGGATATTTACAAAATTCATTCAGTGGACTACTTCTACACAACCTTTTGTTTGAAACTTTCTGATAAGTTTCCAGAAGTGAAGGAATTGACTAGCATATTCACCTCTCTTAGATGGCGCCCATCTTGTAACAGGTTTGGATTCCTTGAAGGATAAAAGAAATGTTGAAGGGATAGAACGGCACTTGCACAGCCAACGACATGGGCTGTATATGAATGGCCATGCAGCAGCGCATGTAACTGCATCCACAACAATCCCACATCAAACATCGTCAAGAAGAACATGTGATTTCTAGAACCGTCTCCTAACTAATTCCTAAATGAACCTGATGAAGTGAACTCTCAACCGTAAAATGTAGTTGCTCTTCAACTTTGAGAATTCAATTCAATAAAGAAGATTTTCCAATGCACATGTACACATCAATTGTACACACAACACAAAGCAGTCGATAAGGGCCAATCCAAGGTCCCTTCACGCCTAAACTAACGGAAAGATTAAAGGTTCCAAGAGATTTGAACATTACCTTTGAGATGCCGCGGAAAGCTTCAAAGATAGACCAAGTTGCAAGTATTGTAGATAAAGGAATTAAGCCCCCCGTTAGTAGCTTTGAATAGCATGCTATGTCAGGAGTACAACCCACACTATAACAAAACATGGTCTGAAAAAACCGTAGTCATTTTTGACTACGGTTTTTTCAGACTATGTTTTGCTCTAGTGCCAGTAGATCTGCAGCAGACTAGAAATAACAAATACAGACAAAAGATGAGAAGGTAACTATTACAACATGTGCACTAATTTCACGTTGAAAACCGAGTAAGCCATAATTATTTGTACATTTAATGGTGAAGATCAGATTTTTTTTTAACACAAATGAAACGGAATTTCATTGCTAAGATCAAACTTTTGAATTCTCTTCTAGTGCTAATCTTTCAACAGAATGTTGTAGCAATTGTACCTCACTGATTATTTGATATACTTTTGTCCATACGGGTATCAATTTAAGGTCACAATGCTCTCCATTGCAGATTGAGAATGTGAAAATCTGTTGGGGTGATTAATGTAAGCTAAATGACCCTTATGTAGATCCTTGCATAAAATGCATTCCATCTAAACTTGAGAACGTAGCATTCGTTTTGGATGCTACAATAATGTAGCTATGTCAATTATTTACACATTTGCAAAATGACAATCTAAGTTAGAAGCTTCCATCAAGATTGGGAAACAATGAATGTCCCTTCTTTGCCATGTGTACAAATCGCACAATTGTGTTCATAGAATTCTTAAAGCAGCCACTAGTCAACCCAATTCCAACCCCAATAACAGAATCTCCTTCCCGATATGCCCACAACACATTCATTTTCAATTGGAAAGACTACTTGCTTCCACAAGTCGTTGACGGAGTAAGTTACATGACAATCGTTCACGACAGTGGTGAACTCAAAACGGAAAGACCGATTACAAAACATCAAAAAGTGCTGTAATATCTTCAGAGGGGCATGATTATCTCCCATAGTATCTACAAAAAGGCTTGATTTTCCCTGAAGCTTTCATCGACACTCAATCAGAGTCCTTTCTTCCAAGAACCTCTTCTAAGACATTCTAAGACAGAGGGTTCTGTATCGACAGAATTGCTTGCATTTCCAGTGAAAATCCCTGCACTTGCCAGAGGTGGAGCATCTTCCATCTCTTGCTTTACAGAGCCAACGCTCTTGTTGGGAGTCGTATTGTTTAACTCACTTGAACTTTGATTGATTTCTCGACTCTTGTTACGCGTTGTTGGTCTTCTCCAAGGCAAACGATTATGCTGGTCTGCATTGGGAGAATCGGACGCATGTTTCTCATTCTGCAGCCCCCGACTCTTGCCCTGTGAAGGGAACACTCTCTCGTAGAACTCGGTAATGACAGAAGGTTGCTTATTCTTTTCCCTGAAAAATTCCTTGAACTCAGTGTCGATCTCGGGGTTTGATGATCCATCCTTGAGTTTCTGCTTTTTATTCTGCCTCTGCTTCTGTTTCTGCTTCTGTTTCTGCTTTTGAACCTGCAAGGATTAAAATCATATTTCAGGATATGAAATCACATATTTAGCAAATCACAAACTATACTTAACAGAAATCATTTCAATGTAGACCAAAGATATGTCACTAAGCTTTAAAATGATCACATCAAGAGACATGTAAGGTGACTAAGCTAAAGTAGGAGGCTCTAAAATAGAGCAGGTATTAAGAATGGAACCCGGGGAGGATACTTCTTGTGTATTTGGGGGACCCACGTGCGGCAGTGGGGCATTTTTAGGGGGGCTATCAATTACTTGTAATCATTACTTGGCAACATTAAAAGAGCCCCTATTTTACCATAAGGCGAAAAAATCAGCCATGTTATCATCCCTATTTTATTTTAAAAACACTTTGCCTTTTTAATGTCCCTTATTTTATATATAAATTTCTTATAAATTTTACCCAAGATTATTTAAGTGTACCCTATACGTAGGTTATTAAAAAACGGGAAGTGTCCTCCCCTAGGAATGGAACCTATAAAAGGCATGGAAATGGACAATATATGGTTCTTAAATGGACCTCTATACTCATTGAATGAAATGAAGATAAAAGCATTGGGAATAGCGAGAGCCAATCATTCTCCTTGCTTTTCCATCTTTTCTTTAAAGTTGCAAGTAAACCATTCATGGAGGATCTAGGGACATAAATAGGGACCTCCAACACATTTTGTTTGAAAATTCATAACTAATTCAAAAATGCTCCAAAAAATATGAAATCACTTGTGTTAGATTCCTCATCTATTTTTCTTCCTCTGAAAAATGGGCTAGAAATATTTCTGATTGTTTAATTACATGAAAAAGGCATATCAGCCCTTAGATGCTCCATTTCTGAGCATTACCTTAACATTGAACCCAAACGAACAACAATTAGGGTGAATGCAAGAAACATTTGTACTATTTTGTGTTACATATTGATCTGTTTTTTGGCTATAACTTTTACATTTTAATTCTAAATGACTAAAAATATATAGAGAAGGTACTCATGACTATCATACACTTATTTAATTTTTCATAATTTTCAAAAATGATTTACTATTAAAATAGTACTAGTGATTGAATGTCACAAATGCCAATTTGGAGGTTCTTAGTACTATTGAGTACCTTTTTCAATGATTTTGAGCTCAAATTTAGATGAAATGGTCTTTCAATAGAATTTTAGCTCTCAGTAAACTTATTTTTATGTGGTGTACAAGTCCACAAAGTGAGCCTCCTTCTACATGTTTTTGAAAACATGTAAAAACCGATTTTGGTGATTTTTTTGATTAATAACCATTTCCATAAAGTTTTTGCAAATGGCCATTTTTTATTTTTTATTTAAAATCTTTTTTCTATTTTTTACTAATTAAAACATCAAAGTATGTATTTTCTTGAAGTTTGACACTTTTCAAGTTTTCCTACTCAAAGATTTTTTAAACAAATTTCTTTTGCTGGTTTTCTTCATCTTAAAAGTCTTTACATTAGTCATATTTTTTTTAAATTAAATTTTTTTTCTATTAATTTTAAAGTACTCCTGCAAAAATCAGCCAAACACAACAAATAGTAGTGTTTCCTGCATTCATCCATTATTAATTTACTGGATAAAGACTTAAATTCAATATCATTCACCCAAAAGAACAAGGATTACTAATTTGAAGTGGGTACACTCAAAAGCGCCATGTTCCTAAAAGCGCCATCTACAGTGCACATACATTTCCGAAATCAGTCATGTTCACAGACTGTAGATGGTGCTTTCAGAAACAGACTTTGACTGTTAATAACTTTTGCATACGGTATCCAAATCCTGTGTTCTTTGGTGCGTTGGAACATGCTTTCACTTGCCAACAAGACTACATAAAAATTTGAACTCATTAATAGCAAGAACTAGGCTCAGTATGAATAAGTGGCGCTTTTGGGTGTACCTACCTTACTAGATAAAGATTTAAATTCAACATCATTCACTGACCTGAGCCAATCGCCTCTTCTCCTGGTAGTACTGCTTCCTGGTACCTTCAACAACGTTGTAATGGACAGCCCAACCTTCTTTCCCAGTGAGAGTCGCCTTAACATCCACTACACGAAAAATGTGAACGAGAAACGTGACGCTTTCTGGTCTTGGATCTACGAGCTCAAAAACAACATCATCCTCTTCCAAATAATGATCAAGCGTGAAATTCTTCCAGAAAATCTTCATCCCAGAAATTCTAGTTGGCCATGATTTTCCTTCCTCGTCCATAAGCGTCGCCTCGTACGATTTCTTCTGTATGATCATCCTCTTCTCGTAGAAATCAGTTGGAGCGACCTGCAAAAGAAGACAAATCTGTACTTCTCAGATTCAAATTCAAATGCAAATGCAAGGTCGATAAGTACTTCAAAATTTACATATCAATGTCAATTAACGACATGGACAAACTGAGGATATGATTAAAATAACCTAAAGAGCAGGTCAATCTTAACTTAACACAAGGTATTTTCAACCCAAAGAATTTTAACCCAAAAGTATACCATCATACAAATTAAACAGAAGTCTTCACCGAAAAGATTAATATGCAAACTAAAGGTCTAGTGGCCGACGGTTGTCAAACAGTATACTAAGAGTCCCTTGTGCATGAGAAGCTCATGGAAACATGAACCAAAACCTGAATGAATTCAGAACATTAGTCTGAGAGAAAGGCTTACCAGAATCAGGGAACGGTAACAACTGTCTTTACGAAGTTGCTTGGGGAAACTGGGATACTGTACTTGAACTTTTTCCGCTTTTGCCAAGGTCGTAACTTTCTCAGATTCAGTCACTGAACGTCGTTTCGAGACGTATGTTCGGCCCCTCTTTGTCCCTGGCGCATGCCAACCGCATCCATGTCTTTTGCTATTCCATCCCTCGACCAGAAGACCATTCCTGGTTTCATTCCTCTCATCATCGGCACTTGCAAGACCGGTCTCTGTTTTAATCCTCATCGAAGGTCTGACCCTTTTCCTCTTCACTTCATCCAATCCGTCTGCAGATGAGCGCTTCTTTCCTGCAATTTTACTCAAAACCTGATCGTCCTCCACCCAATCCTCACCATCTTCCTCGTCCTCATCCTCGTCCTCGGTATTGCCGTCGCTATGCGCAGCAGAATTCGCAGCACTTCTCTTCCTACCACGATCTGAATGAGATTTTCCTGGAGACCATGCAGAGTCTGAAGTAGAGTCTGAAGATGCATCTGAATCTCCAATCTCTTCGCTGTCACTGGAGCTCTCACGAGTTGAGGCCTGAGGAGATGCCTCGCCTCCCAGACCTCCCTGGTCTTCAGCTGGAGTTTTCAATACGGGATGTTCGTATCGAAGCGCCCGTCGAGTCGTCCTTCGCAAGGAGTGGCCTTCATGGAAACTCTTAGAATCAAGCTTTTTCTTCTGTCTGGAAGAGTCTGAAGCCTCCACAATGCCGTCAGAGACATCCATTCCCTCTAAATCATTGGGAACAATCCTGCGCTTCTGTCGCTCATTAACAGTAATGTCAGGTGTTCGGATTGCTTGCCCGCTTGAGGTCTCTGAAAATACTTTCTCCACCTTCACCTTCGAGGGAAGAATAGGGTGAGCCGTATTTGATCTTGAAGCTTTTGCTACCAACCAATCCTGAGCCACACAAACCTCCATGTCATCATCGTCGGACTCTACCTTCAGAGTAACTGGTGGCGGCACTGTTCCAGCTTGTTCAGCTTCAACCCTTGCCGACGTTTGAGGTATCGCAGGAATCGAGGAGGGGTTGCCCGCGTTGTAGACTTGCACCACGAACCGAGACGTCTCCACCAATGTAAAAACAACCACCTGCCCGATGGCAATGTGGTGCGTTTGTGCAAAATCCCTCCACTCCAATCCAAATCCCAACCAACGATTGCCTCCAATCTTCACCGGATGAATTTCACTGTCTGTTTTTTCTTGCAGCGTGACAGTCTTATCAAGTCTGGAGCCATGGTCTTGCATAAACTTCATAGGAATTTCCTGCATCATCATGTAAGGTCAAAAACAGATCCAAATAGAAACGATTTGATCAATCTGAAGGAAGTTTCATTGAAAAAACAACAAAAAACAAAACCTTTCCAAACTTACAATCAGGCATCCTTGATTGATGGGTAAGTTATTTTCCTCGACAATCTGTGAGAAGAAAGGTGCGCCACATGCGCCACATGTACATACGATGGACTCCCAGACACACTTGCGAATTGGGTGAGAGCCTTTACAGCAGGCACCACACAGCTCCGTCCTTGCGTTCGCCATCTCAGATTCTCAAGGAACCAGCTGTTGTGCATACGGAAGTCAAGTATTTTATGACCAATTTTTGATTGAATGTGTAAACATTGAACGACATGTACAATACAACCGAACAAACCTTGCAATGATCTGACTAACATTCTTCAATTACTACCTGACATGAAAGCACAGAGGATCAGGCCTACTTACGATTATAAATACGTGACTCTGTCGACAAACAGGCACTCCCACAGAAATTTTTATCAGTACCAGGGGGCTGCGCATGAAACCCGGGGAAGCCCTGTCTTGTACATCACACCCCTTTCTACAATAAGAAGAAAAACGGTTGCATTAAGAGTCAAAACTCGAGATTCACAGAATTTAAAATGCAGTAGATGCTCCCAACTCGATCTGGGTGCATACGACAAGCTAGGAGGCAAATAGTCGTCAGTTCTCTAAAAAAAAGCACGGCAAGCTAGCACTTCCAAGCTCCAGACAATACGGTAGCATCAGAGATTGAAGATTATCAAACTCGCAGTCCACTGGAACTTAAAAGTAAAAGTAAAAGTAAAAGTAGGTCCAGCCGTAAAAGTAGCAGTCGTCGATGTTTTATCTCTAATGTTCGATAACTAGAAGTTCTAAAATTATCTCCTTCTAAACTAGAAACTTTTTGTAAGAGCCATCGCTTAGAAGGAGATAATTTTGAGGTAAAGTAATAGTTTCTAGTTGCAAAGTGACTCTAGATGTCCACTCTAGAAACTATATAGTAGAAGAGGTTGTAGGCTTTCAAGAATATTGAAGCACTAGAAAAGGAAGTAGAATCTTGGCGTGTAGTAGAAACTTGCCAAAGTACTATTGATTCATTCTTTCAACGGACTTAGATGAATAATGAATCAATATTTTATAATTTCATCCATTTTTTCTATGAATATTATGTATATACCTTTTTGATTCTTCTAAATATTATTTTTTATAAGTGTTATAAATCATCGGCATCACCCTCTATAAGTGTTATGTGTTACTAGTGTCTAAGTGTTAACTAAAAGTATGCTCCCAACCCCTAACACTTATCAAGGTTCGACTGTACAGTCAGGTCCAGCTCAATTACGAATTTTTGCAGTCACAGTTAAAGAAAATTTCACTACAGCCAACTTTGACACCCTCTCAAGGGCTGAAAAATTAGTTTTTTACTATGAAATTTTTTGTACAAGATCATTTCTAAGTTGATAACATATGTGGCAAATTTCAAGGCCAAAAGATTCACCCAAAAAAAGATATGCAAAATCTATCAACATGTGTAGTTGTAAGCTTTCACTGCTGTCAACTTTGCCAATGTCTCAAGGATTGAAAACTTTTTCTTTTGGCATGAAATTTTTGGAATGAAATCATCTCTATGTTGATTATATGTGTGGAAAATTTCAAGGCCAAAAGATTCACCGAAAAAAAGATATTCAAAATCTACTAACATGTGTAGTTAAGAAAAAACTTTCACTACAACCAACTTTGACACCCTTCCAAAAATTGAAAAAAAAAGTTTGGGCCATGAAACTTTTTTCATGAGATCATATTTGTGTTTATAACATGTAAGATAAATTTCAAGTTCAAAAGATTCACACAAAAAATATATTTGAAATCTACCAATATGTACATCGAAGTTGGCAATAGTGAAATTGTCCCTTATATTGACACATGGTAGTAGATTTTGAATATCTTTTTTGGAATAAATTTTTTGAACCTGAAATTTATAACACATATAATTAACATAGAGGTGATCTCATGACCAAAATTTCATGGCCAAATTTTTTTTTTTTCAATTTTTGGGAGGGTGTCAAAGTTGATAGTAGTGAAGTTTTTTTCTTAACTACACATGTTAGTAGATTCTAAATATCTTTTTTTTGGTAAATTTTTTGACCTTGAAATTTGTCACATGTGTTATTAACATAGAGAGGATCTTGTGAAAAAAATTTCATGTTAAAAAAATAATTTTTCAGCCCTTGGGAGGGCGTCAAAATTGGCAGCAGTGAAGTTTTGTTCCCTGTGTATGCAAGAATTCGTAATTGAGCTGGACCTGACTGTACAGCAGAACTTGACGAAAGATATCAGAGAAAGTACGGCTTGAAGCTTGAGTCACGGTCTCAATCCCAGATCAACCCATGAAAACTCAAGAAGAACCACAAATTAACCCCTAAACCCCTAACAGCGTTTTCACCAAAAAAAATGCTCCAAAACTGCCATTTCTAATACAAGAGCAATTTTTTTTTTAAAACACATTTTTGACTCATGTAACCGTAGGATCTTGTAGTAAGGTGGTTTGTAAACATGTGGAAAAAATTTCAGAAATTTCCACCATGTAGATTGCAAGATATAAGCATTTGAATTGACAAAAACTGTTTTTTTATCCCTGCGAAAATCCGGGCAGCTGCACTTCACAAGGTCACATTTGTGTGAAAAAAAATTCAAAATGGTGGTTACTCTTTGAATTCTTACTTCAATGTAAGTTGGCTACATTCTCAAAAAATTTCAAACCATTTGGAATTGTACAACATATAGGAAAAAATAAGTAAGTAGAAAGAAGTAAAAAATGAGCCAAAATACTAAATTGTGAACATTTTATTCATGGAATTGAAAATTTTCAATCCCAATGGTTAAAATGTTGAAATAAACAATCTACACCTTTTGTTTTTATTTTTTTTCAAAAATATGAAAAATTGAATTAAATGAAGAATTTCAAACTTTTTTTGTGCTGTGCAGATTCTGTAACTGGCCGCAAACTACCCCAAACTTAAAATCTTCATAACTTTTGACTCATTGATCGGAATGGATTGATTCAAAGCTTCACATGTCTGTATAAACCTAAAGAACCGATTTGAAATTTCACTTTTCAAAAAAAAGTTTTTTTGAAAAAGGTTTTTCAACTGCCCGGGCTGCCCGCCAAGCAAACAAAGTAACATATCATGCCATAACTTTTTATTCACAAAGTCAAAAGTTATGAAAATTGTTGGGCCTTAAAGCTACTCCTCGGACACACATTGTATGAAAATTTCAAAGAAAAAAAATAAAAACTCCATCCGTAGTGAGCTGCCCAAAAAATCTATAATCTCAAAAAACGTTGTTTAGGGGTTTAGGGGTTAACACCGAAAATGCTCGCTTGAACAATCCCTGAACGACACTGCATGACAAGCTATGCATGAACAATAGATTCCTTGTCATGCGAGACTAACTCATGGAGTAAGAAAGTGCCAAATTTGGATTAACTTACTTCAATTCAGTTCTAAGCTTAGCAACAGAGCAATTAAGTGCAAGTTACTGGATTCTGAGCGGTACGTATATTGCTCCAATCTAGTATGAAGAGACATACCGCTCAATATGGGTTAGGGTTGGAACCAGGGCTTTTTTTTGGACCAGTGTCCCCCTTGCTAGCTTCATTGCAGAGGCCAGATTTTGGAGGGATGAACCAGGAGAGGTCAGAATTCTGACAAACAGGCGGAATTTTGCCAGAAAAAAAAATCTTGGTTGGAACTGAGGGATGTGTCAGAAAACAACTGGAATTATTTTTCAATAAATTTTTCTTAAAAGACACAAGCGGAATTGACATCTAACTGGAGTTGTTTCATATTTTTTTGGAGCTTTGTGGAATTAGTTATAAAATTTTGAAGTTGAAGTGGCATAGAACTCTAAAATGGAACATGTCCTAAAATGTACACAATGTGCACATTGCTGAAGGCTGTGAAAAAGTAACATGTGCAAACAATGTAAATTTAAAGAGGTGTTCCATTTTAAAGCTACCTTGCCTTTTAGAACCTCGTACCTTAAGGTATGGACTCCCTACATAGTGATCCTCAAATTGGCTAAACTTTGCTTAGTTACTACTTCATTTTTTCATGACCTTGGTGTATATTCAAAAAAAATCTTCCAAGAATGAACATTTGGCTAAAAATCCTGAACTCATTCCGAGATCTTTGCTCCCTAGAGTGCCACTTTTGTTTTGCCAAACCATAATTATTATTATTAAACTCAATAAATTTTTGTATTTTCTTGTTGGAAATTAAAAGAGGGTTTCAATGCACCAAAATATGTTTCATTTGGATATTGTATGTAAAAGTTGAAACTTTTTCTTAGTAGAGGTTCTAAAATCATGTCTTTTGTAGAGGTAGATATTAATTAACTTCTAGAAATTTGGTGAATGAATGAAGTAGAATTAAGTGAAAAGTGGGATATCTAGTAAAGTTGAGGTGTATAAAAAATAGTTTAGCTTAGTATATATGTTCTTTGTCGACAATTCTACCAAAATAAAGTAAATAAATCAAGACTGTATAAATACCTTTGGTATGTGGCTTAAAAATAGAGGTGAAAAATCAATGTGCTATTATAGGTGGATGAGTTTAGAGAACCAAGATAGAAATATAGAATAAACTAGCACCAAACTAACTCTTTAGAATTAATCACAACTTTTACAATAGCCAATTGTGACTCTACTTACTTGTTGAGTCAAAAGAGGTAGTGACTGCCTCTTTTGAGGTCATTGTCATTGTCACTGTCATTGTGACAAACTATGTCACAATGAGCTCAAAAACTAAAAAAATTAAAAAACTTATCACCTCCCCCCTTCCCAATTTGATTTAATGATTTAAACATTAAATTTTAAATATTAAACATTTTAACCCCCCTCCCCTCCCAATCTAATATAAATATTAAATTTTAAACTTTACATTTTTTTTAACTTGTAAATCCCCCCTCCCCCACCCCCTCTTATACTCAGTCTCAAAGGGTGGGCTTGGAGACAAAGGATATGGGATAAATGATATAGTATATAATATATCATATTTTATATCCATATATATATATATATACCATATCCATATATAGTATCAATGTTTGTATTTGCATCTATTTTAAGTATTGGTATATGTATTCAATACTAGTACTAATATTTTGTATCCATATTGTGTATCTATATTCGTATCCAATATCCATATCCATATTCAGTATCCATATATGTATGTGGTATTTGTATTAGTATTCGATGGTTGTTGATTTCTAGGGGAGGACACTTCCCGTTTTTTAATAACCTACGTGCTGCGGAATATAGGGTACATTTAAATAATCTTAGGTAAAATTTATAAGCAATTTACATATAAAATAGGGGACATTAAAAAGGCAAAGTGTTTTAAAAATAAAATAGGGATGATAATATGGTTGATTTTTCCGCTTTATGGTAAAATAGGGTCTCTTTTAATGTTGCCAAGTAATGATTACAAGTAATTGATAGCCCCCCTAAAAATACCCCACCGCCGCACGTGGATCCCCCAAATATACAAGAAGTGTCCTCCCCGGGGTTGATTTTTCGTGGAGGGGGGGTGGGTATTTTTTTAACCCCTAAAGGACCAACATGCCTTTTTTGGCAACATAGCGATTTTGGGCAGGTACGTGTGGCTAGAGATTTCCATATTTTGGAACCAAACTTTAATAGAAGGTGTGGATGAGGAGTATCTTCAAAGCCCAACAATTTTCGTGACTTTTGACTACATAATTGAAAAGTTATTGCATAAAATGTTGTTTGATTCTCAACTCGGGCAGTTCGGGCAGATCAGAAAAAATCACTTTTTTGGGAAATAAAAATTTGAAATTGGTCTTATAGATTAATATATACATGGAAAGCTTTGAATCATTCCATTTGGATTAATGAGTCAAAAGTTATGAAGAATTTTAGTTTGCGGGTAGTTATTGATTCTCTTCTCTAAAATAAACTTTGAAGTCCTTTATTTTACTCAATTTTCAATATTTTTGAAAAAGAATAAAAAAATTGTGTGTAGATTGTTTATTACAACATTTGAACCATTGGGATTGACATTTTTCAATTCAATAAATAAACTGTTACCATTTTTGTATTTTGAATCATTCTCTACTTCTTCCTACTTACTATTTTTTTGTACATGTTGTACAATTCGAAATGATATGGAAATTTTCAAGCACGTAGCCAACTTGAATTGGAGAATTAATCCAAAGAGTTGCAACCATTTTGGACATTTTTTCATACAAATGTGGCCTTCTAAAGTGCAGCTGCCCGGATTTCCGCAGTGGAAAAAAAATGATTTTTGTAACTTCAAACACTAATATCTTGCAATCTACATTGCGGAAATCTCTGAAATTTTTTGTACATCTTTCCAAACTAGTGCACTAAGAGATCCTACGGTTACATATGTCAAAAAATGTTTGTTTTTTTAAAATTTGGTAGTTGTCCTAGAAATGACAGTTTTGGAGCAATTTTGGTGGAAACATAGTTGTGGTCCTTTAGGGGTTAATTCAAATCCAATGGTTGTTGATTTTTCTGATGAGGGGGGTAGGAGAATTAATCAAACAACAGTGACTGCCTCTTTTTGTCACATTGCATTATGACTCTATTTACTAGGCCATGTAGTGAGTACAAGTGCCTCTAGGAGGTTTATTTGGGCTTCTACAAAGATCCTTGATATACTGCTAAAAGTGTTCAATTTTTTCCAATTATTGAGCCAAGTATTCGTGGTGATTGGTCTTTGCTAATTTTTCCTTGGAGTCATTCTATAGGATAGTATAAATTTGGCTGGAAGGCTTTTTTGCCTTGTAAAATTTTTAAAAACTAAAGTAGAAATGAAAACTGATACATACATGTATACTTGAAAAAAAATTGAAAACCCTACAAACAATGGAGAAATAACACTAGAGAAGATTAGTAGCCCTAATTTATCCCTAACGTGTTTTTTGGCACTACATAAATTTTAATAAGTACATGTGGAGATTCTATTATTTCTCTTTGAAATTTTTTTTCAAGCAACATGTGGGTGATAAATATCTTCAAGGCCCAACAATTTTCATTACTTTTGATTATATATTTAAAAAATTATTACATGATATGTTGTTTCTTTCAAAGTCCAAGGAGATCTAAAAAAATCAATTTTCTTAGAAATAGAAATTTGAAATCAATTTTCTAGATTTACATATGTAGAAAGTTTTGAATTATTCAATTTTGATCATTAAGTCAAAAGTTATGAAAAGTTTTTGTTTGCAAGCAATTATGGATTCTATATTCTAAAATAAACTTTGAAGTTTTTTTTTTAACTCAATTTTAAGGGTTTTTGAAAAAAAAATATTGGTTGCACATTGTTTATTACAACATTACAACCATTGAGATTGACATTTTGTATATTTTTCAAAATAAGTTTTTAATAAATTAGTATTTTAAATCATTCTCTACTTCTTTCTACCTACTATTTTTTTCCTATGTACTGTACAATTCAAAATGATTTGAAAATTTTCAAGCATGTAGCTAACTTGACTTGAAGAATGAATATAAAAAAGCACCAACAATATGGACATTTTTTCATACAAATGTAAGCTTGTAAAGTGCAATTGCTTCATTTTTTGGAAGGCCTTTGTTGTCAATTCAATATATTTTCTTGTCAATTTTAATGCTAAGATCTTGCAATACACATGGTAGAAATTTTTGAAACTTTTTTTACATCTTTATAAACGATTGTATTACAAGATCCTATCCTTATATATATATATGTCAAAAATGTTATTTTTCTAAAGTTTATATAGTTCTTGCATTAGAAATGTATTTTTAAAGTCATCCATATAGTTGTTGATTATTTCCATTGCCATTTTCAAATTTTTAGACAAATTCTTTGAAAAATCCTCAATTTAGGCAAAGGTTTGCCATATTACAAATAAAACAATAATAAGTACAAATTGAAGCTATGCATAGGCAACAAATTGAGCTCTAAATTGGCAACAATGGCAAATGTGGTCATTCTCCCACAAAATTCATCCACATCCATTCTCCACCCAATCTAGTTTTGTTTGAAAGCATTACACAAATTTGACTTGAATTAGATATGAATCATTGGATGCCTTTCTTGGTGGTTGTGTTGCCATACTCCAAGGTGTATGATAATCATTATTTATATTGACAATCATTGTGTCTAATAACAAATAAAAGACATTATGCCACTACTTGACTATGAACAAGTTTGGTTTGAGTACAAAGCTTGCAATAGGTTGACATCATCCATGCACCTCATATATATGTGTATATGGTGTTGTCCAAATGTATAAGACAAGTTCGATTGTTGTTTCTATTGCTTTCATTTCTACATAAATGGAATTATTGGAATCAAAAAGCACAATTTAAATCCAATCAACATTGAAGCATATATCAAAATAACTGAAGAATGGGCTTCTTGTCTTTCCATAGAAAAGAAGAAATCCCCCAACTTCCATGAATTTTTTACTATGTCATTCTTTTCTAGTGAATTACTCCAATTTTTCAATGTTTTTAACTCCAATGGTAAGCCTAAATATTCTATTATCTAATCTCATTGTCATTGTGCTAGTTGTAGAAATTTTAAGAGCACTAGCCAAGTTTGTGAACAATCCTATATATACTAAAAAAGTAATTGTTTGTGGCAAAGCCATGTCCTTTCCCTCCTAATTTAATCCCAATTTATGATCACATGTGAACTATTTTTGCCTCTATATAAACAAGCTGAAGCATTTCACTAGGCACTACATTGAGATTTGCATCACAATATATATCAAAATGATAAACAAGTTTTGATATAAAATCTGCCAGGCACTACTCTTTGATGATTCATTTTTGAGGCTTGGCTTTGGCATTTATTGCCTAATGAAACAGTATGACCATTTATAGCCAATCATCATTTCATCAACAATTAGATACTTTTCCATTGAAATCCAAAATTCAAGCTTCAAAATTATCTTTAGTATCATTTATCAAGGTCCATGTTACTTGCACTATTTTGTCAGAGCCTAGTAATCCCCTCCTTTTACATAAAACTAAATGGATCAATGATATACAAACATGTAATAATTTTTTGAAATCTAGTATATGAACAAATTTGAGAAATTCTAAGACAATGGAAGAATGAACCTTATTTTGCCAATACATCTCCATATTTGCATGGTTGTTTTATCAAACCCATGACAATGCAAGTTGCTATATATGCTTTCAAGTCAAGTTTTATGAATGGCAACTATCCCACTCTAGGTGAAATCTCTCTTGCACCATAGCATACCAATTTGTTTTCATCAATATTTCATGCAAAAGAATGGATAACCAAAGTAAAGAGAATAATTGAATGAATGATGACATTTGTCTAAAGTTCATCTTTAGTTAGGGCTTGGCACACCAAAAATGCCTTATATTTGGTGAGTATGTCAAAATAATTTTGTCAACCATGTAGATCTAGGATACAAATGCTTACAAATGCTTTATATACACTTTTAGGATTGACACGGGCACTATCACCGTCACTCTCATTTGAATTGCATATTTCCTCAAAATCTAAGCAATAATTATTATCATCTATATTTATGGGGAATTTTCATTATTGAAAAGGTACATATTTTGCAACGTTGGCATTTTTGTAGTTTACACTACATGGTTGAAAATGGCACATGGAATATTGGTATCTATATTCTCTTAATATATTCTCTTTTGTTCTATTTTGTTTGTCACATTGAGAACTCTTGGACTGTGCATCCCTTAGTCACATGCTTGATATTGTTGGAAAGCTCTCGTCAAGAAGGGGTGCACGGGCTTTGTTTCGTGGCATTCCAACCTATGATGTGAAAGTTATAGACTTTTGAGTTATTTTTGGTTTAAGAAAATTATTTTGTTTTGTTTGTCACATTGAGAACTCTTGGACTGTGCATCCCTTGATTGCATTCTTGATACCATTGGAAATCCCATAGCAAGGAGGAGTGCATAGGATTTGTTGTGTGGCATGTGACCTACGATGTGATAATTATGGATTTTTGAGTTATTTTTGGTTCTAAAAAACTAAAAAGTTACTTCTATTTTGAATTTGGTCACAATCTTGTTACCGTCAAAAAGCCCTTGGCAAGGAGGGGTGCATAGACTTTGTTTTGTGGCGTTTGGGACCTATAGTATTAGGATTATTAAATTTCAAAGTTTTCATGCATTAAAAATTTGAAAAATTATTTTTACATTAGATTTGACTATGGAAACGACACAGAGTACATGTTGAGATCTCCCACACTGTGTGTCTCCTAGTTGCTTTCTTGTACCATAGAAAAACTTTCAATGGTACAGGGTGCATGGACTTTGTTTTGTGACCTTTCGACTTATGATCAGAAAGTTATTGAATTTCAAAGTTTTCATAGATTAAAAGATTCAAAAATTACTTTTACTTTAATTTTGACTGTGGCAACGGCACAGGGCACACTAGTTCTAATGAAATTCTCCAAGTAACTCGTCGTCGCAGCTTGAGTCTCTTGCACCTACCTAGCTTCTCTCTCAGGCTCTCGACTGTCTATGAACTCTGGATTTCATGCACTGCCGATTGGCGTGGCGACATATATTGTCATTTCTGATGTGGTGCAAATCCATGTCCATGGCCAGTTCTGCATTGCTGGGCGAAGTAGAGACAGATTCTTCGGAAGCCGCACTCCAGTAGGCTGCTTACCGGGCCACTGTCGGTGATCGTCTGCAGCTGGAGCCTGTGCAAGAAGATGGCCTTGCAGCCTTGCATGTCCTCCGTTTAATTTTGGGCAGGACATCATCCGTGTGAACTAATCGAAAACCCGAAGTATACAGGAACGAAGCTTGTAATAGATGAAATTAAAGAGCAATGGGAAAAAAGTTGTACGTTAGTACAGATATGTGGAACAGAATGCATGCTTGCAAGTATTGATACATGTATGTTTCAAAGCAAAGAAAGCAAGTAGTGCTGAGCAGTTGACCCCCCCCCCCCCCCCCCCCCAAATGCAAGTCCACTTATGTTGAGGATTACCCATAAAATTCCATTTCTGAACTTGAATTTGGGACCCTCGGCATGGCATTTTCATTCACTTGGTGTTGATCATGATACGCTTCAATTCGCGTATAGAATATAGAGCCACACCTCTTCCTTGATGATCGAGCGGTGATGATTTCTACATGAAAGGCGGCCCCGCCAACGTTCACACCATGCAGCACCGTAACGCATTCAATTGCTGTTGGTCTGTAAATCTAAAGTGACGGCGGAATGTGGCAGGCTTTGGGTCATTTGGCCACTTGACAGGCAGTTCTGCTTCCCTCGTTTGTTTGTTTTTGACACAAAAGAAACGGATTTTTTATTGCAAAACAAAAAGAACAAGACCCCCTGCCACAGATGGCCTGGCGGGGGACGAGAAACAAGCGAACACAAACAACGAAGGACTAATTCACAGACAAGAAAGCGACGCTTCCCTCTGTTATAAGCAAGGACCCCAAGTGTTTCTATTCACCTCTAAGAAGGCAACAACACGCGCGTTTAGCTTGCAAATTGGACGCTCCCTCTCTCGAACAACGATAGTGGCATCTTGCTACCCAGATCGAACTCCATCAACTTCTCGCTCAATTCTGTCACGGATGTGTCTACCTCTGGAGTAACTGGTGGCGGCACTGTTCGAGCTTGTTCAGCTTCAACCCTTGCCAACGTTTGAGGTACCGTAGCAATCGAGGAGGGGTTGCCTGCCTTGTAAACTTGCACCATGAACCGAGACCTCGCTACCAATGTGAAAACAATAACCTGGCCAATGCCAATGTCATGCTTCTCTGCGAAATCTCTCCACTCCAAATTAAAT
This sequence comes from Thuidium tamariscinum, assembly GCA_947034885.2. Lineage (NCBI taxonomy): Eukaryota > Viridiplantae > Streptophyta > Bryopsida > Hypnales > Thuidiaceae > Thuidium > Thuidium tamariscinum. Next base: position 1,367,231 of record OX344753.2, on the reverse strand, counting down.
CCCACCCAAAGATTGCCCCAAATCTGCACCGGATGAATTTCACTGTCTTCTTTTTCTTGCAGCAAGACAGTCAGTTATCAAATCTAGAGCCATGGTCTTCCACAAACTCCAGAGGAATTTCCTGCATCAACATGGAAGCCAGGTCAAAAACAGACCCCAATAGAAACGTTTTGATCAATCTAAAGGAAGTTCCATGGAAAGCAAATTAAAGGATCTTCTTGAAAAACTTACAATCAGGCATCTTCGACTAGTGGGTAAGTTATTCTCCACGACAATCTGCGTGAAGAAAGGTGCGCCACATGTACATACGATGGACTCATAGAAACGCTTGCGAATTGGGTGAGAGCCATTACAATAGGCGCCACACAGCTCCGTCCTTGCTTTTATCATCTCAGATTCTCAAGGAAGCAGCTGCTGCACACACAAAAGTCAAGTTTTATGACCAATTTATGATTGTGTGAACACGGAACGACATGTACAATACAACCGAACAAACCTTCTAATGATCTGACTCAGGTTCTTCAATTACTACCTGACATGAAAGCATGGAAGGTCAGGCCTGCTTACAATTATAAATACGCAAATCTATCGACAAACAGGCACTCCCGCGACAGAAATTTTTATCAGCACCAGAGGGCTGCGCATGAAATCCGGAGAAGCCCTGGAAGCGAAAAAGCTTGCTCTTTCAGCTAATGTCTTGTCTACCATATCCCTCGCAATACGAAGAAAAACGGTTGCATTAAGAGTCAATAATATCAATTTAAACTCAAGATAGAATTTCAAACGCACCAGATGCTCCCAACACGGTCTGGGCTACAGAACTTGCGGCATAAGACAAGCTAGGAGACAAATGGTCGTCAGTTCTCAAGAGAAAAGCACGGCAAGCTCGACGATAGTATGCACTTCCAAGCTCCAGACAATACGTACGGTAGCATCAAAGATTGAAAACTATCAAACTCGCAGTCCACTGAAGCTTCTGAACCCTTAAACATTAGAGAAAATATGGACTCTCTGGAGGGCCGCTAAGCACTGCCGGAGAGACCCATCGTAAAGATTTATTTTCATTTCGACAGTTTTTTTCCCCTATTGACGTTCGTGTCAGTTTTGCTGTTGTCAGAGCATTTAATCGTAAAGGAAATATAAAAAAAATTCAAGTTGCAGCTTCCAGCTTCCAGGTGGACTGCGTAAGAGGGAACCTGTCATCTCTCCCTGACAGATCTAGAATTAAAAAAGAAAGATGCTTAAGATATGCACACAAGCTGAAAGACAATTCTGTCAGTAATTTCGTCCTTTCTGTAACTTAGTAGAGGTGCAGTACAGATGCAGTAATAGACTGGTTTGTCAAAGTCTGACGACCCTCCACAGAGTCCATATTTTCTCTAATGGAAGCAGTCGTCGATATCTTGTTTCTAGTGTTCGTTAACAGGAAACACTGCCGTATTCACCTTGACAACCCGCCAACAGAAGATTCAATGATACTGCATGCTCAGCCTGACGACTCTTTTCTGATGAACAACTTGCTCATCACGATGCAATGCACGCCAAATTCTTTCAGAAATTCTGTGTTTCGCAACTCTGCGCAATTGAGACGCAACAAGCCATACCACTCAGCAATTAAAATTCCATACAAGACCCCGTGCAGCAAAACTTGGCGTTCTCCTCCTCCAATTTCAGAGAAAGTACGGCTTGAAGCTTGAATCGCAATCTAAATCCCAGATCGAGCATGTAAAATCTCCGCAGTTCAAGAAGAACCACAAATTTTCACGCGAAATGCTCGCATGAATAAACCTTGAACCACCCTGCACGACAAGCTACGCATGAACAATAGATTCCTTGCCATGCGAGACTAAGTCATGGAGTAAGAAACTGCCAAATTTGGATTACTTCAATTAAGTTATAGCAACAGTGCAATTAAGTGCAAGATACTGGTATGGCTCCAATCTATGAAGAGACATAGTACCGCTCAATTTGGATTGGAAGCTAACAACCCATTACCGATCACTTAAGGTCGGTAAATCCAACACAACTCCCGGTTGAGTTGGTGGTGGGAAAAATTTTTCCTGTGCGGGGGAATAGATTGAGGATGGATTTGAAATTTTTTCATATTTTTCCACCCGAAAACAAAATTACTTTGAATTTGTTTTTCCTACTTTTTTTGAAACCTATTTTTGCCATATAGGTATGTCTAATTCCAATCTTAGGTTGGGTCAAGAAATGCAGAAGAAATCAATGATTTTTAATGCATCTTAATGGGCCAATTGCCCAATTCCTCTCACTTGCTTTGCTCGAAAATAGAACAGTTTAGACTTCGGATGTGGAGGGCTGATTGGAAAGAGGTCAGCTTGGTCAGCTTCCTTGGGTGAAGCTACCTGAGTTCGATTCTGACAACACCCAGTGCAAACGTAGAAAGCCAAATTCCAGAAGCTGTTGGATTTAGCGAGAAGTGGTTGTCAGCCACAAACTGCTTCGAGAAGCTCGCATAACATTGTTTACCAATGCATCCGTGATGTCTAGACGCAGAGCCAACCAATCAGGATGAAGCCTATTTCCTAAGGTAAGAGGTCCTATAATGGACCATCTAAGGGCTGAAACAGAATTTCAGGGAGATAAAACCTCTGGAAATATTTTCCAGTTAATTTTCCTTGAAAAACAAGTAGAATTGACATCTAACCCAAGTCGTTTCGTATTTTTTTGAGCTTTTTTGAATTAGTTATCAAATTTTGAAGTTGAAAGGGCATAGGGTTGTAAATTGGTGGCTACCTTAGCTACAATGTACACTGTCAATACACTGCTGAAGGCTATGAAAAAGCAACATGTACAACTACTGTACATTTAAGATAGGGCACCATTTTAGAACCCGCTCCATTTATGAGCCTTCTACCTTATCACTTAAGTGATTCAGCCTAACTGCATTATGCGGAGAGTTCAGGAAGAAATTTTTCTATGTCAAGTGATAGATTTTAGTAGGGTTTCATAATTTTTTATAATTTTACTTGAAGATTTTCTTGAAGATTCTCTTTACCCCATTCTTGATCTATAAGCAAACCTATTTTCAACCATGGGTTAATCACAAAATGGATGTATGAGGTCATTGTGGCTTTCAATGTTCATGAGGTGATCATTCATAGCAGATAATATATACCTCCCAAACATTTGGGAACCCCTTGTATTTCTACATGAACGTAAGGTGTCCCCTACACCATAGCTAATCGAAAATTCAACAGCCTAACGTGCCAAAATAGCATACTAATCAGAAATGGGTCCTCTCTTTTAAGTTAAAGAAGGAGGTCCATAAATGGAGCATCTAAGGATTGGAATTGGGTAGGGGTGGGTAGGTGGGTTGAAACATCTTGAAATATTTTTCAATAAATTTTTCTTAAAAGGCAAGTGAAATTGACATCTAATCAGAGTCATTTCATATTTTTTGGAGCTTTGTGGAATTAGTTATAAAATTTTGAAGTGGAGGTGGCATAGAACTTTAAAATGGAACACCTCCTAATATGCACACAATTTGCACATTGCTAAAGGCTACAAAAAAGAAGCATATACAAACAATGTACATTTAATGAGATATTCCATTTTAAAGCTTGCTCGCTTTCAAAATCTCCTACTTTAAAATATGGATTCCCTATAGTGCTATTTTTTCTTTGCCAAATGATAGTTATCATTATTAAACTCATCAAATTTTTGTATTATTTTGTTGAAAATTGAAAGTGGGTTCTAATTAATGCACCAAAACATATTCATTTGGAAATTGTATACAAAAGTTCTAAAGGGTTAAACTTTTTCTTATTAGAGGTCCTAAAATCATGTCTTCAATAGAAGTAGATATTAATTAACCTCTAGAAATTTGGTGAGTGAATGAAGTAGAATTAAGTGGAAAATGGGACATCTAGTAAAATTGAGGCACCTAAAAAATAGTTTAGCTCAATATATATGAAAAATTAAAACTTTTAAACATCATATTTAGATTCTTTTTAAATCAAACTATAAAACTAAATTGTCAAGATGTTCTTTGTCCACAATTCCACCAAAATAAAGTAAAATTTGCAATAGAAAAAGTCAAGATCATATAAACACCTTTATTAGCTTAAAAGTAGAGGTCAAAAATCCATATGCCATCATAGGTGGATGGATTTAGAAAACCAAGATAAAATAAGTCAGTGTCTAGTTAAGTGTTAACCTTAAAGCTAACCTTAGTATTACATTAGCCCTCTATTGCAACTAAGCTCACTATATCACTTAGTGACTGCAAATGCTTCTAGTAGGTTTGCTTGGGCCTAAATAAAAATCGTTTATATTCTTCTAAAAGTATTCAAGTCTTTTCAATTGTCATGCCAAGTATTGGTGGTGATTGATCTTTGCTTATTTTTTCTTGGAATGTCTCTATGAAATACTATAAATTTTGCTAGAATGCTTTGTTGCCTGGAAAAACTCTTAAAAAAATTGAAATTGAAATATATATATATATATATATATATATATATATATATATATATTTGAAAAAAATTATTGAATATCCTATATGCAATAGAAAAATAACACCGAAGAAGATTAATAACCCTAATTAACCCCTAATAAACCATGTTGTGTTTCTTGGCAACATAAATTTTTTTGGTAGGTACTTGTTCACTAGAGATTTTATCATTTTTCTTTAAAATTTTCAAATAACATGTAGACAAGGAATATCTTCAAGGCCCAACAATTTTCATTACTTTTGACTACATAGTTAAAAAGTTATTACATAATTGAGTTATTTGTAAAGTACTCTAAACTAGGGTTTAAACCCATGAGTTTTGTGAAAAAGCCGGTTTAGCTAAAAAAGTTGAAATAAAAGTGGGTATGAAACTTATTTTCCATCAAAATGGTGCCTAAAAAGTTTGGTCCCTACTTTTGAAGTCGTATGACATAAGTATCTTGCAAAAAAGTTTGACACCTCAACTATAGTTGCCTTCTCAACTTCATAAAAAGTCATGCCCAAAGTAGAGAGGACTTTACAAATAACTCAAATATGTTGTTTCTTTCTCAACTTCAATAGTTTGAGTAGGTAAAAAAATCAATTATTTTAGATATAGAAATTTGAAATCAATTTCTTATATTCATGTGTGTAGAAAGATTTGAATCATTCCATTTTTATCAATGACTCAAAAGTGATGAAGAGTTTTTGTTTGTAGGTAGTTATAGATTTTGCGGGAGATTTTATATTCTAAAATATACTTCAAAGTATTTTATTTAATTCATTTTTAAATCTTTTTGAAAAATACTAAGAAAGCATTGAATGTAAATCGTCTATTACAACATTACAACCAATGAGAATGACAAATTTCAATTTCAAGAATAGATTCTTAACAAATTAGCATTTTGAATCATTCTCTACTTCCTTCTCCTTACTGTTTTTCTTCTATGTGTTGTACAATTCAAAATGATCTGAAATTTTTCAAGCATGTAGACATCTTGACTTGAAGAATGAATACAAAGAAGAACCAACAACATAGACCATTTTCTATACAAATGTGAGCTTGTAAAGTCCAATTGTCTAGTTTTTTGCAAGGTCAAATAAAGACTTTCTGTCAATTCAAATGCTCATATTTTGTAATATGTATCGTAGAAATTTTCAAGATTTTTTCCATACCTTTCCAAACTCCCGGGGAGGACACTTCTTGTATATTTGGGGGACCCACGTGCGGCGGTGGGGTATTTTTAGGGGGGGTATCAATTACTTGTAATCATTATTTGGCAACATTAAAAGACCCCCTATTTTACCTTAAAGTGGAAAAATCAGCAATATTATCATCCCTATTTTATTTTTAAAACACTGTGCCTTTTTAATGTCCCCTATTTTATATGTAAATTGCTTATAAATTTTACCTAAGATTATTTAAATGTACCCTATATTCCGCTGCAAGCAGGTTATTAAAAAACGGGAAGTGTCCTCCCCTAGTCCAAACTAGCATTCTATAAGATCCTTTGGTTACATAGGTCAAAAAAATTTATTCTTTTAAAGTTTGGTACTTATACTAGAAAGTGTAGTTTAGAAGCATATTTGGTTAAAGTATTAGTACTAATCATGTAGTCAAAAACTATATTCTTGAACCAAAAATGTAAATTGTCTCTTGCAATCATTGAGAAATAAAAAAAAATGGGCCTCTTGTCCCTCTATATGACAAAGAGATCCCTTAACTCTCATGAAATTTTACTATAATATTCTTTTCAAGTGAGTCATCCCAATTTCTCAATGTCTTCAATTCCAATGGTAAGCCTAGTTGTACTAGTTGTAGAAATTTCAAGAGTACAAGCTGGCCAAGTCTGTGAACAATCCTTTGTTAGAAGAATATTTGTCTTTGGCAAAGACAAATATATCCTTTCCCTTTCAATTTTGATTCAAATTCATAATTACATGTGTGCTACTTTTGCCTCTATATGGAGTTATGGACAAGTTGAAGCATTTCACTAGGCACTACATTAAGATTTGCATCACAATATTTATCAAAAGTATAAATAAATTTTGACATACAATCTACTAGGCACCACACTTTGATGTCCCATTTTTGAGGCTTGGATTTGGCATTTATTACCTAGTGAAACAATATGACCATTTATAGTCAATCATCATTTCATCAACAATTAGATACTTTTCCATTGAAATCCAATTAGCTTCAAAATTATCTTTAATGTAATTTATCAATTACTTTAGTCCTACTATTTTGTCATAGTCTAGTAATCCACTAATCCCATCCTTTTATGTATAATTAGCAGGATGAATGATATACAAATATATGTAATAATTGCTTGAAATCTAGTACATAAACAAATTTGAGAAATTATAAGACAATGGAAGGACGAACCTTGCTTTGTCTAATATTGCTCACTCTTAGGTTGTTTCTTCACCATCAAAATGCAAGTTGCCATGTACGCTTTCAAGTCAACTACCATAAATGGCAACTATCCCTCTCTAGGTGAAATCTCTCTTGTACTATGGCATATCAATTTGTTTTCATAAATATTTCATACAATAGAATGAATAGCCAAATTAACCACTAAAGGACCAAGGGGGGTTGAGTACTTCTCTTGTTTTCTTGATGGCTAGTTGTTGTAACAAGCTTAATTTCTCATTTGTGTGAAATAATTTTGATGATTGTCATTGTTGAAATGAAAAAAAGATTTAAGTAGCTTTCCTATAGAAAAAAAGATCAACAAAATTGCTCAATTTTTGAAAAATGCCATTGTTGACAAGATTGATGAAAGATTTTTGGTTAGGTAGTACTTAAGGTAGTTTGTACATATGTTGAAATTGGAATATCCAAAAGTATTCGAAAAACTCTATTTTTTTCCCTAGTCACAGATATAATGATACATATTGTGATATTGATGTGAAATGTTTTCAAATCATTTTGAGGTGTAGAAAAAAAGATACAAGGATATAAAGTGAGAGCCTAGCATAAGAGAAAATCTAAGGCTAATAGAGGGCCTTTTCAACTATAGTGAAATGTGCAATTAGAAGAAAAAATAGCCCAAAAAGCAATTAGAGAATATATAAGGTGAGTAGTTAGCTCATGTGCCCTGTCAGATTTTGGATTAAAAAATTATTATAAATATATATAATTTTAATTAATTAATTAATTAATTAATTAATTAATTTTTGGAATTCCCTATAATTGCACATTTCATTGTAACTGAAAGGGCCCTCTACTAGCCTCAAATTTTCTCTCATGAATGTCTTCCTAATTGCACCTATCCAATAGATTAAGTGTAAAAATCATCTAAAGTCTTTTTGATGTTCATAAGTTGTCAGTGAGGTTAAGATGTCAAATTTTCTACAAATGCAATTGCAAAAGCCATGTAGTGGCCTTATAGTCCTTTAGGCGTTAAAGAGAATAATTGAATGAATGATGTCATTCTCCTAACGTCTAACTTTAGTAAAGGCTTGGCACACCAAGAATGCCTTTTATTTCTATGAATATGTCAAAATAATTTTATCAACCATATAGATCTATGATCTATGATACAAAATAATCAAGTTTATACTTTGGAGATTGGTAGGGTTACCACTATCATCACTCTTATGAGAATTGTGTATTATTTTCCTCAATGTTGTTAGGGAATAATTATCATCATCTCTATTTATAAGGAATTTCGTTAAAATGATAATCATGAATTTGATCTACAACTTTGGCATTTTTGTAATTTAGAGTACATGGTGTGAAATCTATACCAATATTAGATGATATAGGCCACAAGGTTTGAAAATGGTGTACAGAATATTGCTATTCTAATGAAATTTGTCATTAACCTTGAAGTGCTCCCACGTCCATATTCTAGACAATGAACAGAGGGCTTCAAGGCACTGCTTCATCCAATTAACTTCTCATTTATCAAATGTAACACTTGAATCTAGAAAAAACAACCTTCCTTAATCCTTAAACACATATGCATCCAAAAAGTGGATGCGCCTTAGTCAACCTTGATTCTAACTTTATATATAACCATTTTTGATTTTGACTTTGACTAAGAAAATGAAGCTTGACAAGTTTTCTTTCAATTTCAACTTGAAATTTTGAAAAAATCCAAAAATTGAAAAAGTTATTGCAATTACAAGCTCTATGTATTTTCAACTTAAATTATAAATTTAAGTTTTCCATTCTTATCTTCATTAATGGTAAATTTTTTAGATTATTCTAATATTTATTTTAATTGATTTGACTTTAAAAAATAATGATAATTTGTAGTTTTCATCAAAAAATTTGAAATTTTTTGAGTAAATAGGAAGTTCAATTTTCTATTAGTAAAAAATATCAAATTTTTATACCTCTATTAAATAAAGTATTAAATTTGATTTAATAGGCAAATATTACTTCAAGGGCTTTGTTGTGGTTGTTTGGGGTTTTAAAAATAGAATAATCAATTGAAAATTTTATACACTAATATCCATTGCTACTTGTACTTCTTGAAAAAATTTCAAATAATTTGGATTATTTCTACTATTTTTAATTAATTATTTATAATTTTTGCAATAAAAATCATTACAATTACAATTTTTTACAAAATCAATTATAATTTCTCCTAATATTGTATAATCCATTGTTTGAAGTAATAAAAATATAATATTAATATTTTAAGGCAATATAATATGCTAAATCCACCTTGGAGATGACGTTTGACTAGATGGCAATGGATATTAGTCATTAAAGGGTTGACCAAATTCATTAAATTTTGATAAATGATATATCTGTACAAAGCAGTGATCCCAAAACTGGCTAAATTTCACTCATTTTCTACTTAATTTTTTCATGCCCTTTGTAAATTTTCTTAAAAATCTTTCAAAAATGAATATTGGCTAAAAACCTTGAATCTATTCTGTGATCATTGGTACAAAGCTATAAACAAAAATGCGCAAAAATTCAAAAAAGGATTCAGATGTTTCACGGACAAATTGTCCAAGTAACTCGTTGTCGCAGCTTAAGTCTCTTGCACCTACCTTGCTTCTCTATCAAGCTCTTGACCTAGGGGAGGACACTTCCTGTTTTTTAATAACCTACATGCGGCGGAATATAGGGTACATTTAAATAATCTTAGGTAAAATTTATAAGCAATTTACATATAAAATAGGGGACATTAAAAAGGCACAGTGTTTTAAAAATAAAATAGGGATGATAATATTGCTGATTTTTCCGCTTTAAGGTAAAATAGGGGCTCTTTTAATGTTGCCAAATAATGATTACAAGTAATTGATAGCCCCCCTAAAAATACCCCACCGCTGCACGTGGGTCCCCCAAATATACAAGAAGTGTCCTCCCCGGACTCTTGACTGTCTATCAACTCTGGATTCCATGCACCATAACATTTAGTAGCCTATAAGGTAGGAGGCTCTAAAATAGAGCGGGTATTAAGAATGAAACCTATAAAAGGCATTGAAATGGATAATATGTGGTTCTTAAATGGACCTCTATATTCATTGAATGGAATGAAGATAGAAGCATTGGGAATAGTAAGAGCCAATCATTCTCCTTGCTTTTCCATGTTTTCTTTGAAGTTGCAAGTGAACCATTCATGGAGGATCTAGGGACATAAATAGGGACCTACACATTTTGTTTGAAAATTCGTAACTAATTCAAAAATGTTCCAAAAAATATGAAATCACTTGTGTTAGATTCCTCATCTATTTTTTTTCCTCTGAAAAATAGGCTAGAAACATTTCCGTTTGTTAAATTACATGAAAAAGGCAAATCAGCCCTTAGATGCTCCATTTCTTAGCCTTCTACCTTAGAAGGATTGCCTTTCCCTTTGTACAATCCCCATCACCTAATTTTATCTGACATTTCTTGAAGTTTGCAACTTTAGTTACTTAATGGTGTGAAATAGTCCATACCATTTCATCTCCTGGGAAGCAGTGTGACATGCTGTTACTGAATGTTATGACTGCCAATTGTCCTGACGCCATATATTGCATGTCCTCTGTTTAATTTTGGGCAGGACATCATCTGTGTGAACTGATCGAAAGACCAAAGTACACATGAAGGAAGCGGTCATTGCAAGAAACACCTGTCCTATTTGTTGCGTTTTGCAATAGTACTCATGAATTTTTCAGGAGTACTATAAAATTAGAAAACTAATTTAAAAAAATTTGAAAAATAGGAATAATGTATATACCTCTAAAATGAAGGTTTTCACCGAAGGAAATGGATAGAAAAATTCTCTAAGTAGGAGAACTTGAAAAGTGCCAAATCTCAAGAAAATAGGTACTTTGATTCAAAAATTAGGGAAAAATAGTAAAAATAAGTATTTTCAAAAAATAAAAAGTGACCATTTGCAACAACTCTATGAAGATGGTCATTCACAAAAAAATCCACCAAAATAATATTTTATATGTTTCAAAATACAAGCAGAAGGGAGCTCACTTTGTAGACCTCCACACCTCACAAAATTAATTTTTTTTTAAATCCTTCCCTGGAGAGCTAGAAATCTACTAGAAGACCATCTCATCCAAGTTTCATCTCAAAATCATTAAATAAAGGTATAGCTCAGGTACTAAAAAATCCTAAATTGCCAAGTGTGACATCCAATTGGGGTCTATTTTTGGATAGTAAAATATTTTTGAAAATTATGAAAAAATCAAGGAAGGTGTATAATAGTTATGAGTACATTCTCTATAAATCTTGAGTCATTTGGAGCTAAAACACAAAAGTTATGGCCAAAAAACTGATCAGCATGCAACGTGTGACACAAAATAGTACAGGTGTTTCTTGCAATGACCCAAAGCTTGTAATAGATGAAATTAAAGAGCAATGGGAAAAAATTGTACATTAGTACAGATATGTGGAATTGAAGAGAATGCATGCTTGCAAGTATTGATACATGTATGTTTCAAAGCAAAGAATGCAAGTAAGATAGTACTGATCAGTTGACTCTAGAAAAATGCAAGTCCACTGATGTTGAGGATTACCCATTAACCCCTCACCGCCCAAGCCCCAACTATGTCAAAAAAATAATCCTACTTTGCAAGTGTTATAAGTCTAAATGTGAGTAATGTATGAAAATTTGAACTGTACAATTTTGTAGTGTGCATGTTAAAGATGTTGTAAATCAAATTTGGAGTCATTCATATAGATTGAAAGATTATAATGTTTTAGTGTTCAAAAAAGACGCTGAAATTTTCTTTAAAACACATTTAGAGGTGAAATTTGATTTCTAAAACTACTCAAATGAAAAACTTTAAACTACAAAATGATTCAAAAATAAAATAAAAACACTTTGGTGAAAGAAAATATCATTAAATTGACTCATTGTGTTTGCAAAATTGTTTTGAAGTGTCAAAAAACAGTGAAAAAAGTAACAAAAAATCACATCTATAGCTGAACCTACCTCTCTTTACTAAATTGCTTCTTAGTCATGAGGATTTCCTTTCTGAACTTTGTGATCCTCGGCATGGCGTTTCATTCCAGTTATGTTGATGATGTGCTTCAATTTGCGTATTGAGCCTCACCTCTTCCTTGATGAGGTAGTAGTGATTTCTAGATGAAAGGCGGCCCCGCCGACGCTCCCACCAGGCATGCACCCTGACGCATTTAATTGCTGCTGGCCTGTAAATCTAAAGTGATCGATGGCGGAATGTGGCAGGCTTTGGGTCACTTGGCCACTTGACAGTTCCGTTTTCCTCTGTCACATGACAAGCAAGGCCGATCGCAAGTGTTTCAATTCGTCTCTGAGAGAGCAACAACACGTCTAGCTTGCAAATTAAGCGGACGCTCCCTCTAGACAGTCACCAACAACGGCTAGCTTGCTACTCAGATCGATCGAACTCCTAGTTCCCCCAACTCGCTCGCTCGATCTAGCTACTTCTTGCTCAGTTTTGTCACTGATGTGCTCCTTGATCGACGTTGATAGGTAATTAATGTGCTGAGCAGCTTTAAGCCTTGGGAGCATCCTAGCTAGCAGCTCTGTAGATCGACACAACGTCAATTTCGTTAAATTGATGACGGTATTCCGAAACTGTGGCGCAGTTCAGACCGCGCGTCCTGAAACCAAAATGTATACCAGTTCTGAAATTAGACCTTTGTGAAGAATTTTGGACTTGTAGAATATCGCCGGCCAATTTAACGAAATTGACGTTACACGTACTACTGGAGCAAAGCGAATCAGATTTGGAACGTGGGGAATTGGTGCTTGGCGGGCTTCAATCTGAGCGGAGAACTTTCACTCAGAAATCATGATCGACATGATATTAATCGAAGACAGTATCGTATTCCGGCCCTCGATCTCCTGAGAATGTTTGGCTGCAGCTTAATGATCGGTCGACGTGTTGGAAGGGCCGAGCACCTTGCGAACGTACTTATAATACTTAATTTTTGAGTGAGTGAGCCTTGCTGTTTCAAAGCCGCATTCGGTTCTTTGATTTTGCAGCTAGCTACTGTAAGTAAATCTGGCACGAGAGGGTTTCAATTCCTTTCAAAACTGCAGACTAAATCAGGGATCGGTGGTTGAGATTGTGTCGAATCCAGAGGATTTTGAGTTCGTTATTGATTGAGGTCACACTCAGCTAGTAGTAAGAATAGATTTGAAGAATCAGTTACAAGAGTTCATGGCATTTGTGGAGAATAACAAACTCTGGCATCTCATCTCCTCAAGTTTTCTGGCTCGAGATTCCTATTTTCGATGAAATGCCATAGGAATCTCGAGCCAGTTGGCTGGTATACGCGTTGTCGCGTTCCCCTTGCGTATACATGATCCTTGTCTTTCCATGCCAGTATTTGGGGAGAATCGTCATTGTTAGCCGTTGCTTTAGGGAAAATAACCGGTTGGAGTGTGATATTGGAGTACATCTGAAAGTGGTCAGTGCAACCACTGATAGGATTTGTAACTTACCGGTGCGCAAAGATAAAAGGTGGATATGTAATTTCTAGTTTCCATGAAATTGTCAAATTTTAGTTGCTTGCCATTTCAAATCCAAGGCTAATACATCCATAATTACCAATTGTAAGAGGTGGATGGTATGTTCTTGCAAGGATGAAGCCATGGATGAGGCAAATATTGCTTTAGGATTGGCCATTGGACTCATTGAAGGACTTTGAATGCTTGGACACAAGAGAAGTTAGGTTCACTTTAGGGTTGATCATATATAGCAACCAACCTTTGTGAGCTTCACCATCTATATCTACCAATGCAATGAAATTTGAAGTTGAGTTTAAGAAAACACATGCCTATGAAAGAGGAAGATTATAGCCTTGGAAGTTTGAAATTGAAGTGGCTCATGAGAATTTGATACCAGAGGAAATGAAGAAGGAGATTTTGATAAGGAGAGGATACAACCAATAACCTTGGAAAAAAAAACCTAACTCCTTGCACACTGTTTCATGGCGTGCATCAAAATTGCAGCTACAATCCACATTGACTGTGAAGGTTTGCATCAATATTTGCTTCTGTGGCAGTTCCATCGTCCTGTATCTTTGCCCTCCTTCATGACGGCAGACCATATGAATTTTGGTCACGATCATATCAGGCAGTTTGCCCCAGACCTCAGGTACGCAACTCCTGTATTATATGGTCTCAATTATAATCACTTTTAATACATTTTAATTCAATCTCAAGGGATATAATTTCTTATAATGTAAGAAATTTTTGTAGTACTTTTAACAAGGAATCCAAAAATGTAATTATATTTATATTTATATATATATATATATATATATATATATATATATGAAATGAATATTCTTTGATGACAATGATAGCATTAAAAACCTAAATATATGAGTTTTTCAGTAATACATATATCCTAAGCCAAGCTACCCAACTTTCGGGGCTTTTTAATAAAAAAAATTATTTTAATTGGAAAGAACTTCTTGTATGGATTTGTAAAAACTATGTATAGGTGTTTCCATTCTTCATATAATGCAACATTTTTGCTACATTTTTACAAAAGCCATCCTCATAGTCATTGGAATGTCGACGACCCTAGTATATAACACAAGAATTGTGTATCTAGGGCCCAAACCGAGTCTTCTTTATTTTTGTTTTTTACAAAGTACCAAAGAGGTGATATAAAATGTTATAGTAGTGCTCCAAATTTCAACATTCATCCAATTATTGGATAGAAAATATTATATTAGCACATATCCATAAGAAGACTTTTGGCCATTTTGGAAGACTACAAGTTGACTTCCTGAACGCTAGGAAAGTTGTAGAAACATTTGAAATGCTACCACATGATCAATAAGTTGACGTAGTCGGGCAATTGCTACATTAGGTAATCATATTTATTTATCTATTTAATTTAATTACTAGTTTTAAGAGTTTTAAATTTTTTTCTTTTTAACACATTCTAAAGTTTTAATTTTGTTTTTAGTTTTTTTTCAAAAATAAAAAATTCAAACTAGTACGGGCTAGTTGTAGCAATGGGAACACTTTCAAGGAACAGCTTTGAACCAGTCTCTTAGAAGTAGAGGCTCAAAACTCCTCTTAATATGCACATGTCTATAATTTTGTTTTTAACCATAATTTGGTGATTTGATCAAAGATCTTTTTTAGTTCAAAATTATTCGGCAAAAAACTTCACAATTTTCTTCCAATTTTTTAGCCAAATTATTATTTTTTGGTGCAATGTGGCACCAGAGAGCCAAAAAAAAGTCTTGCTCTAGACTACAAATTTCTTGTGTTCAAAGAATCCAAAATAAACAAGGGTCGTTGCAAGAAACACTTACCGGTTTTGGCTCAAAATGGCTCAAAATCAATGAGTCCTGTGAGTCCTATGACCCTTTGAAATAAAAAAATTTTAAATTGAAAAAAATATGGATAATTTGAAGAGCAATGAGAATATTATGTCTCTTGAAATTCAGACCTAAGAAATTTTTTCTCTAAATGTTATAGACAATGGAAAATACAATGAAAATAGCTCTTTTTTCACTAATTTGGTAAAAATAGTAAAAAAATTCAAAAAATGAAAATAAAAAATCCGTTTTCTTCTTCAAGTAAAGGTCTTTCTTTTCCAACAAATTTCATCTTTGGAAAAAATTAATTCTATTCTCTACACTTGCGCAAAGTCAGCCACTTTGACGACATGTGGAAGTTGGGCAGTTTCATATTTTCAAAAATACTTTTTAGGGATTGTGTAACTATACTATAGATATAAGCATGCCAATTTTCAGCTCAAAATTTGCATTTTTGGGTCAAAAATAGGACTAAAAACCCCCAAAATGGCCAAGGTAGACAGCCAATCGGGGGCAGTTTAAAAATAGTAAACTAATTTTAAAATAATTGAAAAAATTACACAACATATAAAACTTTTGTGTGAACCTTCACTACAAATTTCAAGTTGATAAGGCAAACTATGCAAAAGTTATGAGCAAAAAACTACCTGTTGGAGGTCAAGGGGACAAAAAATAGGACAAGTGTTTCTTGCAATCACCCACAACAAAATGTGCAATATTGTTTTACCTTTTTTTATTGAAATACTCTAAATATCATTTTGCACCAAAAAAAAAGTATCAAACTACATATATTTGCCCCAAAATGCTATATTGCCAAAAACATTGTTTGATCCTATAGGGATGAATTGGATGTACACCTTGGAAAGATGGTCCTTTTGGGGTTAGAAATGCATTTGGAAAATCCAAAGTAACTAAGGAAGGATTAAACCTTCTCAAGGAAGAGAGCATCATTGCTTGTTACACAATGTCATGTATACATCCATAACTTTATAAAAATAAGAGTGTGAATCTAGTAAAGAAATGCAACCTATGTGAATTTGTCCATTCAAATTCAATGTAAATTAAGTAGGTTTTCTTTCCAAAGTGGTGCATGTCATTTTATAATTGGATTTAGGGTGACATGAACCTTTCAAATTTGAGGTAGAAATTCCAGTTCTTTGTTGAATTGAGCCTCAACTATTTATAGACTTGGTCATTGAAGGTTGGGGGTGATTGCAAGAAACACCTGTCCTATTTGTTGCATTTGGCTGATTTTTTCGGGAGTACTTTAAAATTAGAAAATTAATTTTAAAAAAAATTTAAAAATTTAAATAGTGTATATACCTCTAAAATGAAGGTTTTGACCGAAGGAAATGGATAGAAAAATTCTCTAAGTAGGAGAACTTGAAAAGTGCCAAACCTCCAAAAAATACATACCTTCATGTTTTAATTAGGGAAAAATAGTAAAAATAGATATTTTCAAAAAATAAAAGGTGTCAATTTGCGACAACTTTATAGAGATGGTCATTCACCAAAAAACCCACCAAAATAATATTTTATATGTTTCAAAATACAAGCAGAAGGGAGCTCACTTTGTAGACCTCCACACCTCACAAAATTAACTTTTTTTAAAAATCCTTCCCTAGAAAGATAGAAGTCTATTAGAAGACCATCTCATCCAAATTTCATGTTAAAATCATTAAAAAAAGGTATAGCTCAGGTATAGAAAACCCCTAAACTGCCAAGTGTGACATCCAATTGGGGTCTATTTTTGGATAGTAAACTATTTTTTAAAATTATGAAAAAATTATGGAAGGTTTATGATAGTTATGAGCACCTTCCCTCCAAATCTTGAGTCAATCGAAGCCAAAACACAAAAGTTATGGCCAAAAAACAAATCAGAATGCGACGTGTGACACAAAATAGGACAGGTGTTTCTTGCAATCACCCTTGGCAAAAAATACTCCTAAAACTAGATGTTAGAATTTTCAAAAAATATTTTTTCCAATGAAATTTTTTCATGCAAAAAAATAATTTTGTATGTTTTTTTAATTTAAAACATCTATTGAACCATGTTCATATTTTTTTGTTTATATTTGTTAATACAATTATCTAATACTTAACTAACAATGGACAAACTTGTAGTCCAAAATTAATATTGCATTTGCCAACAAATGATGAAAATATGAAATATATTGCCCAAATGTAGAAATTTGAATTTAAAAATGGATCAAAATTACATTTTTGTGTCAAATAAAAAAATAACTTATATTTACAACCAGTTGATATATTCTAATTATGAAAAGTGTCTATAATTTTGTTAAAATCCAAAATGAGTTCAATATGATTCAATTCTTATTAACCCCTAAAAGACTACAACTATATTTCCACCATAACTGCTCTAAAACTATCATTTCTAGGACAACTACCAAATTTTAGAAAAAAAAACATTTTTAGAATAATGTATCTATAGGATCTTTTAGTGTACTATTTTGAAAAGATGTAGAAAAAATTCAGAAATTTATGCTATGTAGATTGCAATATATTGGTGTTTGAAGTTATAAAAATCCTTTTTTACTACTACAAAAATCTAAGCTACTGCACTTCAAAAGGCCACATTTGTATGAAAAAATGTCCAAAATGATTGTAATTCCTTGGTTTCAATTTTCAAGTCAATTTGGATACATGCTTAGAAATTTTCAAGTCAATTTGGATACATGCTTAGAAATTTTCAAGTCATTTGGAATTATACAACATGTAGGAAAAAAATAGTAAATAGAAAGAAGTAGAGTATGATTCAAAATACTAAATTATTAAGAATAAATTTGTGAAATTGAAGCTTTCCATTTCCAAATCCCAATGGTTCAAATGTTGTAATAAATAATGTACATCCAATGTTTGTTTGTTTTCCAAAAATATTGAAAATTGAGTTAAAAAAAGGACTTCAAAGTTTATTTTAGAGTAGAAAATCCATAACTACTTGCAAATTAAAACTCTTCATAACTTTTGGCTCATTAATCCAAATATAATGATTAAAATATTTCTAATATATATAAATCTATAAAATTAATTTCAATTTTTTTTTTCACATAAAAATAATTTTTTAATTTGCCCAAACTGCTTGAATTGAGAAAGAAACAACATATCATACAATAATTTTTTAAATATGCAATCAAAAGTCACAAAAATTGTTGGGCTTTAAAGATATGCCTTGTTCACACCTTCTACTAAATTTTGGTTCCAAAATATGGAAATCTCTAGTCACACTTACCTACCCGAAATTTCTATGTTGCCAAAAAAGGTACTTTGGTCCTTTAGGGGTTAAGACATAGAATAAGATGTAGAGTGAGATTGGAATAATAATATTTTGTGCATTGCTAAACAATATTTGAATAACCATCACATTGTTCAAAGACCAAGTACAAAATGAAAAATGTTTGACAAGGTTTTTTCAAAATTAAATAATCCTCAAATTCATGTCAAACCTATTCCAAAGGTTGGAACTTGGTTTTTAGGAAATCTTGAAGATAGCATTTTCAATATTCAATTACTACCAACCTTTTTATATCATTTTTTTGGGTGCATCTAATACTTTATCAATGTTGTGTTTCTTCTCTAAGAGTCCAAATTGGTCACAAAATTGGTGGTGAAGAGTGGCTCTAAAGCCCACTAAGACAATGAATACTAAATAATTTCTTCAAATCAAACAACAATTTATTTTAGCATTTGTTTTGATTAAAGCTAGCTCTTGTTGGGCCATGACACAAGAATGAGTGTGGGATCAATCAAATTCCACCCACATTATGAAATAATGAGCCCAACCAAACCATTTTGGCACGCCCTTTTGTCCATGTAGCAAGTTGAGGCATTCTTTAGTCCTTCAACAATTCAGCCTCTTGGGCATTGTCTACATAGTTGGTTTAGATTTTTTCAAAAGCACTCATTAAAAGTCAAATTATTGTACAAGACCTCCTCTTTTCATGAAAAATTGCAAGGATGAATAGTTGCAATTGTATCCAACAAAATGATTATCTATCATTCATTAATAAAAAATTGTTGCAATAACATTTATGGGTTAGATTTCCTTATCAATCTTTGCGTGCTTTGTTGCATATAGAGCAATGTTGAAGGTTTAGTACTTGTTGCCCCTAGTGAACATGCATTGATACCAAAAGACAAATGCAATGATGTACCAAACACAAGTTTTTAGGGGCAAAAATTTGCATTCTTTAAGAATTAAATTGTGAAGTGTATGCAATGCACGACCAAGAACTAGAGTTTGGAAAAAAAATAGAAGGAAAATCCTTGGAACACCAAACCTAGGGTTTAATAGAGTTTGGTGCCATCTTTCTTTTGTATTAACCACTATAGTGGAAACACCCAAAACCGTCCATTTAAGGAATTCAGCATAGTTGGAGGGAGATTTTCCTAAAATTGATATTTTTCTAGTATTAGCGAGTGAAAATTATGAATATTCAAAAAAAGAAATAAATTTTTTGGGCATTGTATGTAATTTCTATGTTTTTTTGAAGTGATGGGTGCCTAGACCACTGAAAGTGTCCAGTAGGTGCACCCAAAATTGAACCCTGCGAAAATCAGCCCTGAGCCAACCAGATTTTCTTAAGTGTCCTTCACCTGTGTCAACAAATTATTTTCACACATGTGTCAAACACATTAACTACACTCTAGGGACATATTTGAGTGACTCTACACTCCACTGCAAGGTACAGGGACGGGAATGGGTGTTTCTCCCTTAAAGGACCAATATGCATTTTGTGGTTGTATAGAAATTTTGGACACGTACGTGTGACTAGAGATTTCAATATTTTTGGCCCAAATTTTAATAGAAGGTGGGGGCAAGGAATATCTTTCATATGCAGTAAATATCATGACATTTGGAAATACGAGTCAAAAGTTATGGCCTAATATGTTGCTTTTTAACGTATTTGGGCAGTTTGGGGCTTTGGATAGATTAAAAAAAATTACTTTTTTCAAAAATAAAAATTTGAAATTGATTTTTTAGAGTCATACATATGTAGAAAGCATTGAATCATTCCATTTTGATCAATGAGTCAAAATTTATAAGGATTTTTAATTTGTAGTCAGTTATAGATTTTTTACTATGAAATAAACTTTGAAGTCCTTTATCTTACGTAACCTCTAAAAGCCCATTGTCCCCTCTGGGGACAATTTGGAGTTTGGGTAGGTTCCGTAGACCTCAATTTTTAATGGATCTTCTTGAAACTTTCTCATAAGATAGGAAAACTGATTAGCTTTGTGGGAATATAATTTTTATTTCAATTGGTGCCTGGGAGCAAAAGTTATACAACAAAAAGCGTGGATTTTAACTTAGTGGGCAAAAAAATTAATCCACAAAAACTTGAAATTAAATTTTTAAATTTTTTTATCTTATAGATTATATTTTTGTCTACATGTGAAGCTTTGATTCATTCCATTTGGATTAGTTATGTGAAAGTTATGAACAATCTTGTTTTCGGGCAGTTTTTGAAAAAAAACACTTATAGGATTCATTTCTAAATGCAATTTTCACAATTTTTCAAAAAAAATTGCTTGACAAGGTTAAATTTTCTTGCTAGAACAATCTCACCATTGGGATTATTGTGTTTCAATTCCATCTTAGAGCTATTAACAATTTAATTTTTCTTTCAATCTTAAACCTACCTCTACTTAATAATTTTTTAAGGAATGAAAATCAAGCATTTTTTTCTTGAAATTCTTTTCCTAGATTCTCAACTCAATTCTTAAACACAATTTTTTTTTTAATCAAAGTCTATAGTGTAAAAAAATTCAACAAATGGCAATCAAAGTCATCTGAAATTACAGGATAGTGTTTAAAAAAACTATGTTTTCCAACTTTGAATGCTCATATCTTCCAATCCATATGGTCAAACTTCATGAAATTCTTACCACATGATTTCAGACAAATAAAGCACAAGATCCTATGGTTAGATTCTATAAAAGCACTTTTTTTTGTTCTTTTGGACAAACAGAGCAAAAATGGCAGTTTTGAGTGGTTTTTGATAGAAAAATAGCCTTGGGCCTTTAGGGGTTAATTTTCAATATTTTTTGAAAAATATAAAATCATAGGATGTAGATCGTTTATTACAACATTGCAACCATTGGGATTGGCATTTTTCAATTCCATAATTAAATTCTTAATAATGTAGTGTTTCTAATCATTCTTTGCTACTCTCTACTTACTATTTTTTTCCTATATATTATACAATTCTAAATGATGTGAAATTTTTCAAGCATGTGGCCAACTTGTCTAGGAAAAAGAATGTAAAGAAGAACCACCATTTTGGACATTTTTTCATAGAAAAGTGAGCTTGGAAAGTACAGCTGCCCTGTTTTTCACAGGGCCAAAAAAATGATTTCAGTGAACTTGAATGCTTATATCTTTCAATCTATAGGGTCGAAATGTCTGAAATTTTTACCACATGTTCTCAAGTTAGCATACTACAAGATCCTATGGTTACATATGTCGGAAAAGTTTTTTTTCAAAAATTTGGTACTTGTTCTATAAATGGCAATTTTTTAGCATTTTCGGTGAAAACATAGTCATGAAACTTTAGGGGTTAATATGGTGAATTTCATTAAAATGGTAGTGTGCCATTTTTGACATATTCAACGTCATTTTAATGGAATGTTGTGCTATTTTTGACATATTCAATGTCATTTTAATGAAATGTCATCCTATTTTTGACATATTCTGCACCATGGTAGTAGAATGTTGCATCACTATTCTAGAATGTTGCATCCCTATTCTAGAATGTTGCATCCCTATTCTAGAATGTTGCATCACTATTCTAGAATATCACCATTTTAACAAAATTCACAATTATTTTTAGTTAAAACCTTTGTCTTTTTACAAACACATAACGAGTTTTGCAATTATCTCTTTTGATAACATAGGTGAGCATACTGTATTTTGGGGGCCAAAATTTGCACTAAGTTATCTGTCCCTCTCGAATTGTGCCACCCTCCAGAATTGCGCCAGTGGTGTTAAGACTTGTGGCCGTTACTGTATGGTGCCCAAGTAGCATGAAGCTCGTGCGGAGTGTAGACGATGGAGAAACGTATACATGTTTGCAGCCACCGACCAGTGCAGTATTGACTAACATCCAACTTTCTACAGAAGAAGACGAACTGACAAAAGCCCGGCAGTTTTCTCTTTCCATCATGACAAGGCGAGGACAACCCAAAATCCCTGCCTAAAACCAGCATCGTCATTAACTTATGTGTACACCTCCAAAATCAATATGTGTAAGGTGGGTACACCTAAAATTGCACCTCAATCACCTAAAAGTGCCATCTATAGTTGTTGTACATTTCTGGATTCCATTATGTACCTATTTGGCTGGAGTGCTTTTAAAAATAGACTTTGAACCTTAATAACTTTTGCATACTGTATCCAAATGTTGCGTTTTTTGGTGCATTGGAACGTGCTTTCACTTGCCAAGAAGACTATATGAAAATTTGATCAAACCAATAATAGTTACTAGGCACAGTACCCAAAAGTGGCACTTTAAGGTGTACCCACCTTACATGTTGAAGAAATCATTTTGGAACATCTATCACATTTTTTGACCCTTCATAGCTTTTGGATGAGAAATACAATTTATATCGTATTCTTTAGTATGCTTAGTCCTCTTATCACTTGCCAACTACAAAATTAACCCATTTTGCATGTTATAGCCAGAAATGTAATTGGCCATTTCAAAGGCCTATCTTGTAAAACTTGAAAATACGTTCAACTATGAGGATGGGGGCAAAGTCACTGAGAATTTTTAGGACTTTAAAAAAAAAAATGGTGAAATTATGTAGATTCCCCACCTATGAGAACATATGTTTTTGTGTATTTGAGGGTATATGTAGCTTAGTAAACTCTGAGATTAGAAATCTTGTGGAGGTACTCTATATGTTAGGTACAAAGATTCTTGGATAGGCTAAGCCGGTCATGGCAATTGGAAGAGGGATAAGATAGAAAAGTTATGATTTAGAATAGTATATGTGTAGGTCAATTTCATAAAGAATTCAGGAAAATTTGGAAGATGTCAAAATATAGAAAATTATTTACAACTATTTCTAAAGATTTGAAAAAATTATTCCTGATAACTTAACCCCTAAATGGTTTTGACTATGTTTTCAACAAAACTGCTCCAAAACTGCTACTTGTACTACATGTACCAATTTTTTTTTAATCATTTTTTGACACATGTAACCATAGGATCTTGTAGTTGTATTGTTTGAAAAGATGTAGAAAAAATTTCAAAATTTTCCACCATGTAGATTGCAAGATATTAGTGTTTGAAGTTCTAAAAGTCTTTTTTTTACCACTATGGAATTCTGGGCAGCTACACTCTTCAAGGTTACATTTGTATGAAAAAAAGTTCAAATTGGTGGTTACTCTCTGGATTCATTCTTAAAGGCAAGTTGGCTATATGCACAAAAATATTTCAAATCATTTGGAGTTGTAAAGCATAGAGGGAAAAAAAAAATACAAAGAAGTAGAAAATGAGCCAAAACACTAAATTGTAAACAATTTATCTATGGAATTGAAAAATTCTGATCCCAATGGTTAAAATGTTGTAATAAACAATCTACACCTATTTCAATTATTTTTATCCAAAAATATCAAAAATTGAATTCAATAAAGGATTTCAAACTTTTTTTGTAGTGTAAGAATTTTGTAACTAGCTACAAACTACCTCAAACTAAACCTCCTCATAACTTTTGACTCACTAATCCAAATGGAATGATTCAAGGATTCATTCATACACAAAATTCTAAGGAATTTTTTTGAAATTTTTCATTTTTTCAAAAAATTATTTTTAAAGAAGGTTTTTTAACTGCCCAAGCTACCCAAAGATCAAAGAAAATCACATATCATGCAATAACTTTTTGACTGTGTAGTCAAATGTTTTGAAACTTGTTGTACCTTAAAGATACTCCTCAGGCACATGTTGTGTGAAAATTTCAAAGAAAAAGAATAAAAACTCCATTTGTAGTGAACTACCCAAAATCGCTATATTGCCAAAAAACGTAGTTTGGTCCTTTAGGGGTTAAAAAACAAACAAACGTATTTACCTATGAATAGAAAGAATCAATTCAAAATTAGGAGTATCCTCATAAATTGCCAAAAATTTAAAAATTCCTATGAGTCTATTGAATTGCAGAATACCAAAAAATAATATATTTTGGCACAATCTACCAAAATTGACCTATGCATATGGTAGCTCTAACTTAGCAATGTTCACATGAGTTTCAAAGTTGCTATAGTCATGTAGTGAAAAAATGAAGTTTTTTACAGCAAGTGAGGATTAAGGTAGGAGGTCCTATAATGGAGCATCTAAGGGCTGCAACTAATTTTTGGGGAGGTGAAACATCTTGAAATATTTTTGAGTAAAATTTACTTAGAAGACAAGTGGAATGGACATCTAACACAAGTCATTTCATATTTTTCGGAACTTTGTAGAATTAGTTATAAGACTTTTAAGTTGAAGTGGCATAGGGCTTTAAAGTGGTGCACCTCCTAAAATGTACATAGTTTGTACATTGCTGAAGGCTATGAAAAAGAAACACGTGCAAATTGTATACATTTATGAAGGTGCTTTGTTTTAGAGCCTACTCACTTTTAGTGTTTGCATTAGGGTTTGTTTTTTTCATTTTTTATAAAGTGCCAAAGTGGCAATATAAAATGTAATTGTCGTGCTCCAAATTTCAACATTCATCCACATATTGGATAGAAAATATCATATTTGTACATATCACATGTCTACATTTATGTTTTCATCCACAATTTGTCAATTTCATCTAAGATTTTTTTATAGTTTGAGGTTTTATGGCAATAAACCTCACAATTTTTTGCCATTTTTTGGCCAAATTATTATTTTTTGGTGCAATGCGGCACTAGAAAGTAAAACAAAAAAAATCCTAGTTTGCACTTAAGTGTCTAGCCCTAGACTTCTGCCAATGCCATTTTGTAGCATTTGGATGACAATCCAAGGTCACAAGAAGAGGTTAGAAGTAGTTTTTTCATCCACATTTTTTTATGACCTTTCATATTGAGTTACAAAGAGTATACAATTGAATTTTTAGTCTAACCAATCTTTGTTTTTCATATTGTTGAGAATTGAGTAAAAAAATTGATGGCAAAATATGACTTTTTAGTGTATTTTGAGAAATTGTGTAGATCTCAAATTTCTCCACGAAATTGATATTTTTGAATTTGAGCCCAATTCATGAAATGAAGGTTCCCTACTCTAGTTTCTACTCCAATTGGAATTTCATAAAAATTTGTAATATTGAATATTTTATTGTCATTTGAACTTTGGATGTATTTTCAATGTCTACTACATTCTAATTATAGAAGGACATGGAAATTGAATTTACACCACGATGTTTGTCATTGTAATGTACAGACATTGTGAAATTTTCAGATTTTTTTGAGATAATTTCCTACTTGATATGATTTTTTTTTCACTTTTTCTTCAAAAATTCTCATTAAAATCAATTTTCCTTATAAAAATCTAAATTTTTTGTGAGGACATGTCATTACATCTCTGAAAACTATATTAAATTTTTTTCATACATATCTAATTCCAAAATGGCAACAAAATAAGAGATGAGCAACAACACTTGAAATCAGTGGTTATAGGTCTATCCTTTAAGGGCTAGACTCTGTAAATGACCGTTACATTCAACTCAAATATCCCCATTCCATGACTCCATGATTTTTACAAAATTCCAATGAGTTTATTTGTTTAAAAATTAAAATTTTTAAAAAAAATCTGAAGAAGCAAAGAGCCCTCATTGGCTAGCTTGCCCATGAATTAGTATAGGCAAAGGTCACCAATTTACCTGCCAACCGGCTCTACATGTCATTCATAGTTTTGACAGGCTAAGCCGAATGTCATGCCTAGTTTTTAACTTAGAAGTGGAACATATTTGGTGATTATCTACAATCTTTGTATACAAGAATTTTTATCTGGAACAATCTCACTACAAAATATTCCATAAAAATCACAAAGAAAGGATGCATTTCCAAGCAATCTTATGAAAAATTCTACGCTAAAAAGGAAATTCTTAGATCAATTCAAATGGTCTTTGTATTTAGAAGTTGGTCATAGTATCTCCACAAGTCCATACTATGAGCAATGCTCATATGCAAAAGGGGGTAATGAGGGTTTGACCAATCTAATAATGATAACTAGGCATGGTAGCAAAAAGTGGTGGTTTGGGGATATTGCACCTAATTTTAATTGCTTTCTAAAACCGACCACTATAAAATCTTGCCTTTAAAATGTACTTCCAATTGATCATGAGAACCTATAAGAGTCTAAGCAATTTTAAAAAATACCTTTGATCATCACTTTGAAGATTCGTGGCTTATTCTTGTGATATCTAGACAAAAAATACATTCTAAGAGACTTTAGAATCCCCTTTTGACACCCACAAAAAGTTTCTGAATATGATAATGGGAACCATCGTGCTGAATTGCTGATTTGTGCTATTTCAGGTGTAGTTCCAGTTTCCCTCGCTGGCCGTTGCGGTTTCCAAATCCTCATGCATTCTTGTGAGCTTCTAAGCTCCTTTGTCATTCCCAATTCCCAATTTCCCATCCCTTCAGATAGTCCTGTCAGTTGCAGTAGTCACTGGAATTTTGTTTTTTTCGTGGGTTTTACGGTTTGGGGTTTGGGATTTCTGGAGGTTTTGTGCCTTCGGCAACTGCTGGTAAGTTATGGCTTGCGAGATTCTCTACTAACTTTCAATCCCATTTTCTCTTACTTTCAATTGGGAATTCGGAGTAATCGATTTCGCGATTTTTCTGACAATGCCAGTTGAGAGATCGGTTACGATAGTCGAGGAGGACGCTGTGGTCGGAAGAAAGTTCTTCACTTTACAGAGATTACAATTCTGAGAACTGAAACGGGAACTGAAACCGGTAAGCAGTCGCGAATTCTTGAGCTGACCGGATAATTTTAATTTGGGATTGAAACTTAGTGTCGTGCTGTAGCTTTACTTCAACAATCCTTCAAGAGCTTCGTCGTTTTTGTAACAGCAGTGCGCGCGCACTTATAATGACACTGTTAAAGAGAGATTTCGTAGAGGATAAGGAAGAATGCGATTTGGCCTACTTCGAACGGGACTCTGATACTCTGAGCTCCAAAATTGATGTGAGCGTGTGCGGCGATAGCACCTCGTTGTTTGTAGAGAATGCTTCAGTCGTTCAGTTTTGGTCAATTGCAAGTTCATGGTATTCAAGTTTGAGGTTTACGCCGATCCTGTGAGACCTTCGGCGACTGCTTCTTCACAGCATTCATGATATGTGCTGTTGCTGACATTCCTTGCGCGCGAATTCAGTGTGTACAGGAGGAATTTGCAGACAACGGCAAGTTTTTTGAAAGAATGGACGACAAAAATGGCTCTTTGCAGGAGCCTCTGTTCCCAGCAGCGCAACTGGAGGCGCCCCAATACACATTTACGGTCTTCGCTAGCGGTGTCACAAGAGCCGTGCGTCGACGTGACGAGACAATCTCCTGCACTCCCGAGTGGATCCGGAGTGAGATCACGAAACAACTCTTCATCGCTGGTCCCATGGTGTGCGTGGCGCTTCTTCAATACTTGGTGACTGTAGTATCCGTCATGTTCGTGGGCCACACAGGGGAATTGGAGTTGGCAGCCGCCTCCATCGCAGCCTCGTTCGCTTTTGTGTCAGGCACCAGTTTGATCATCGGCCTGGCCGCGGCACTGGAAACGCTTTGTAGCCAAGCATACGGAGCGAAGCAGTATCACATGCTAGGCATTTACTTACAACGCGCAGTGTTTGTGCTCTACCTCGTATCTCTGCCCATTGCGGTCGTTTGGTGGAACATGGACACTCTGCTCGTCTTTCTCGGCCAAGACCCTGAGATCTCGGAACTGGCAGGTGTGTACGCCAGGTACTTGGTTCCCACCATATTCGCAGTTGCAACGCTGCAACCACTGGTGAAGTTTCTTCAAACGCAAAGCCTGGTGCTCCCTATGACAATGTTCTCCATCACCACCTTGATCCTCCACGTGCCTCTTTGCTGGATCCTTATTTACAAGGTAGGATTTGGATTTCGCGGAGCAGCGCTTGCAAACAGCGTGTCGAACTGGCTGAACGTTCTCTGGCATGCGTTATATGTGAAATACTCCGCAGCTTGTAAGAGAAAGTGGACGTCCTTCTCAACGGAGGCTTTCAACGACCTTCCAGCTTTCATGAAACTGGCCATTCCATCTGTGGTCATGATGTGCTTGGAGTACTGGGCGTTCGAAGGTCTGGTTCTCCTCTCGGGGCTTCTCCCGAATCCGCAGCTGGAGACTTCCACTCTTTCAATCTGTCTCGCAAGCACTTGTCTCCTTTACATGGTTCCTTTCGGTATAGGCGCTGCTGCGAGCACCCGCGTGGGGAATAAGCTGGGAGCCGGACGACCCCAAGCTGCGAAAGGCGCAGTGGCAGTGGCAGTGTCCATAGGACTAACTGAAGGCTTGTTGATTGCAACCAGTTTGTATGCTCTCCGAAGCGTCTGGGGGAAGGCATTCACGCAGGAGCAGGAAATCATTGATTATGTAGCAGTGTGTATTCCCTTGCTTGCGATCATGCATTTAATGGACTCGATACAAGGAGTGTTGTCAGGAGTGGCGCGTGGATGTGGGAGGCAGGCTTTCGGTGCGATTGCCAATCTGGGGGCGTACTATTTAGTGGGCTGGCCTGCTGCAGTCGTGCTTGCGTTTGTGTACGATTTGAAAGGACGCGGTCTCTGGCTGGGCATGATCATGGGCATGGTCACTCAAACTGTCACTCTCGTCATGTTGACGTGCGCCACCAATTGGCAGCAGCAGGCTGAGGACGCGCTGGCTCGTGTGCATTCGGGTGTGTCTGCCACGCTGCCCATCGAAGCTAACCATGCCCTGAAAGATGAAATTCCGACTCTGCATTTGTTCAAGGATGGTGATCGTGACGAATGGAAATGAAAACTCGCTCGCAGCCTTCCTGTGCCACAAATTAGACCGACTCGTTTACAGATAGAGCTTGTTGATCAATCAAGTTTGTTTAGGTGGAGCTCTGTTTCTGCAGATTTGCCAGAGGCACTACGTACGCACTCATACAAGACTACAGCAGGTTTCTCGATCCAAGGATTGAAATCTATTTCTAAAGAACCAACTCTGCAACCTCGCCTCACGACATGACCAATGTAAGATTTCTCACTGCCTAGAACTCTTCAATACCGACTCACAAATTAGGGATACTTGCACAATTCTTTTAGAAGAATTGATCCACCATAGGCACAGAAAGTAGTCGCCTATCGTATATATTGCAGAACGCTGTTGTTTTATTGCAAGTAACTGTTGTTTCATCGTAATTAACCATTGTTTCAGCAAAAATAGTTGTTGTTTTACTGCGAATACTGGCAACTACCGTCAGCAGGTGCCACAAAGAATTTCAAACGCTACCACCTCACACTCCTACACATTTCGAGGTCAAGACCAGCCAGTGCAATCTTTTCGATCTTATATTTCAGAACCAACAAACCAGCCCCACTCCAACCCTGACATTCTCAGCATCCCTAACCATGCCAAGAACGTGCAAGCTTTTGACGATCATCACCACCAACACACAAACGTGGGGACACTTGCATTGCAAGGAGGACGAGGCTGTTTTAGGGTTTAGGGTTTAAGGTCATGGCTCCCGTTCTTCTCAAGTTGTCCATTTCGCATCCCGTGTGTCACTTCCTCTCTCACTCTTTCCGGTTCTTCTTCACCAATTCGATGGGCCTCATCATATCATTATCCTTTTGATCCAGACTATGGCAATTCCACACAAACCCCGGCCTCCCCGTAGCATCGATGTGAACTTCCCTTCTCCTCGTCTGCAACTTCCACTGCACCGCAATCCTTGTCACATAATTTGGCAGCGACAACACAGTATCCGTCCTCCCAATCTGGTTGCCATAGGCTCCCCCGTGAAGCACGTCCCGGGGGTTGCATACGTCGTGTTGAAAATCTCGCACTCCCCTGCTGTCCACTTATCAAGATTAGAAGGGTTGCTGGTTGAGCGCCTTGAACTCAATGAAGCGGACGTGCATGGGATGCGCATCTGGGGTGAAGTTGATGAACTCCCAAATGTCGGTGGACCCGAGCTCGGTCTTTTCGGTGACTCGGTCACGCCATGTGCGGATGGAGAGAAGGGAGCGTGAGGGGTTGTCGTCTTCGTCGACAACCTCCTCCATGAAGAGAATGTGGACGAGAGCGTTTGATGTGCGCACTTCAACGTCAGGTGCGCGGAGCATGCATGGCTGGCACGGGGGGCTCGGTTAGCACCCGTCTTGGATCTCTTCACGATGAATTTCATCACCGCGAGGGTACTCGGGGAGCTGAAGGTCAGGTCGCCGGTCGGGTAGGCGCCGCGCCAGTTGTTGTTGAAGATCACCTGAGGATCGAAATTGGCAATGGAAGTTGCGAAGGGTTAGTATTACACTTCAATTGTGCAAATCTATCTTAGACAGGAACGAAACCTAATCGTGAATCTCCTTTCGGAATTGAATCAATCGATGTCTAGTATTTGGAATCTCAATTTGAATTTGTGTTTTCTGCATTGGAAGGTTTGTTTAAATACTGTTTGTCCACCATATCTTTGAGGTTGTCCATTGTCGTGGGAGCTCATCATTTGATTGTTCAGCTCTACAAGCTTCACGATGCTTCAAATCCAACTATTGGTTGCCCTACCAGGACCAAAAATGCCGTCAGTGGTTAAAGACGTCTTCGCTACAATTAGTAACGGTGGATCCAGTACTCCAAGTGATGAATTCAAATATTCCTCTTCAGGTGATGCATTGAAACCTCTCCTCAGTTTCCTGAACATGCTAATCAGCTGTCAGGAAATTCAAATGGACTAGTAATGGATACCTTTCATGAGTTTAATAATGCATATGGCATTTTTGGTTTAGCTGGTGGAAAATTATTGAGGGATTCTACCAAACGAGAACTAAATTAGCGTCCAACTGGCATACCGAACACATGCGCGTGATTTTGGATTTTTCAATGCACAGACGTTGTGCACTGTAGGGTGCGGAGGTTATTAGAGCACCTATGCATTCCCGCTTCATAAAAAATTCAGAATTAGTTACATTCAAGGAGCTTATCTTATTTTATTGATTTGAGGCGTATCGCATTTTGCTCTGATTTGCATTTACACTAAAAAATTCCATAGAAAAGGGCATTTTAATTTCCTCCTAAACTTGCACAAACAGTTTACTCTCAATCTTAATAATCACAACTTACGCTCAAACCTGAGGTCTGAGCTGTCTTTTTAACTAAACAGTTAAATCCACACTAAAAACGACAGAGTCGACCAACTCTACAAATACCTCCTCTCCACATTCGCAATGAACTCCTGCTCAACTTAACATAAGATCTCGACAACCAACTGTAGATACTTCCAATCATTTTGCATCCGATGAATCCTTGGCTAATGTTCTTGCTTCTAATGACTTGCGATTCAAGTACAAAATAGGAGTCCTAAAATACACATTTAACTAGTTTTCGAAGAGTTTTTGAGCCTCTAGAAAGCCGAACGCACTGTACATTCAGCACCTGTGCACAATAATCCTGCTTCTAATCCTGGCAGCAGAAATGCGATGAAGGCAGAAAATGAACATCACTCTTCTAATTAAGCACCACTAATCTTATTTCCACAAGTCCGTTGTTAATCCCAGATTATGCAAATGCGACCAGGCTCGATATGTTGGTAGATATAACGTTTTTATTGATGAGGTACTTCAGGACGTGGACATTGTTATGATTTCTGATATGCGTTGCAACATTGCTCCAGGTTGGTTGCCTTTCCCACATACTCGTAACATCTTTTGTACCCGACTTTCTTCAGCAGTTACTGCTATCAATGGCAACAAATCCTTACATATAAATATAATAAACCCACAAGAATTTTGCACCTCACAAGCTAACCATTAAGAACTTCGTCTCTCGGTGTGGCGGTTTGCCAAATTTTGGAATTGACGTTGTTTTAGGATTCACTATAACATTAATTGAGAGCTCCGCTTCCAGGCATGGCTACAAATCTATATCTGAAATGGATGCTGACGGCGATGGTTACAGCATTCTTGTTTCTTTCTCGTGCGTAAGGAAATCACTCAGCTCATTTGATCCCCCATTTGTTTTAAAATAGAAGAAGAGAGATCTCACGAGTACAGAAGGGTGTCTGAGATTGCGATAGTTTTTGCAACGGTTTAGTAATGATCATCAGAAATCTAGTGACAAATTGCAATGGTTTAGTACGATGTTGTGCAATGTATTTGAAACTATTTGAGATTACAATAGTTTTGCTACAAGTTTGGAGCTCTTTTGCAATTGTTCGCAACAGACCAAGAGTTTTTGAAGGCCAAAAGTACTGAACCTCTTCAAAAAAACCCATTGGAATGCAATATAATTGATGATGTGTTGCAACTGCTACTTCCTGCTTTTGTGAGATGACGGATACTCGGATATCCGATCAGCTATTGCGATGTTTGAGGATGTTGTTGAGTCGAGATTTACTGTTGATGGACAGAGTTCGCCGAGAGTAGCAGACTTCTTGCAGACCAGACAACAGTTGATAGCTCAACAGGGCGCTCACTACTGCAGAGTAAACCCATATTCTCTTTCATATTATGCACCCAATTGTTGTCAATCTCTCAACCTTTCTCGTGTGTCTTACAGTAATTGATAAAAAAAATCATTCATTGTTAATCAAAACTAAGTCAATTTCATTACATTGCCGGTATTCCAATACTTCGGCACCTTTCAGAAGTTCTCGCTTTCCTCGGAAACCAAAATCCATTTCTGTCCTGAAGATTTTAGTCCTTGGGTGCCAGAATCGTGCGAATTTAACGTGAAATTGACCATTGTTGCATGATTAACGTATTGATTGAATGCCAGCTTGTTCACCGGGGATGAGGCTGAACTGCCCTTCCGACACCCAAGTCGAGTGCGAGGTGGGCGGCGGAGGTGGATGCAGCTGCAATGCGCTGCAAGCGTGTCTTCCAGAAGTCTCGGGTTGTTTTCTTGTTGTCAATGGTGTCGCCACGACTTCCTGCGGCTTTTGAGACGCAGCAGTCGTCTAATTTGGGAAGGAATTTCAGAATTAACTTAACCCCTAAAGGACGAGCCCGTGGCCGTGGAATTGAGGAATTTTGATACCGTGCGAATCATTGGTTCAAAAAAATCTAAAAACACACGTTGGAAGTGAAAAGCACTGTAGAAGATCTTCCTTTTTCATCCCTAATTCCGAGGATGAATGATTGCAATTTTCTCCTACATAGAAAGATTCCCTGAAGTTCATCAACCAGAAAATGACTTGGGCGTCGTTTAAGGGTTAAAGTGGAAGCACCCAATACCATCAATATAAGCAATGTACCTTAGTTGGAAGCATGAAATATTATTATTTTATTGTAGTACTAGCAAGTGAAAATCATGAATATTCAAGAAAATTAGATTTTTTGGATGTCATATGTAATTTCCATGATTTTATGAAGTGCTAGCTTCCTAGACCACTGAAACTATCATAGAGGTGCATGCGAATTTCAAAACTGCAAAAATCAGTACTCTCTGAATCAAAGTTAAATATGTGTCCTTCAAATGTAACTTTGAATTAGAATTCAACATTTGGTGGACACATTAAGGAAAGTTTAGGGAGACAATTAGGTGAGTCTAGGATACAAGAATGAGAATAGGTGCACTAATGGGTGTTTCTATCTTAAAAGGGTGTTAGCTTGTTACAATGTATTGACTCTCTTTTGGCACTATGCACTCATTGATGTTTAGTGTTATAAAACCTTTAAAATTATTTTGGAAAATGAATTTGGGGTGGGTTTTCTTTGGTACTTTGGGTACATACATAGTTTACAATGCAAAAATTATAGTCTATTCTAAGTTCAATTTCTACAAACTTCTACAAGGTGAATTTTCAAAGTTCTAAAAATAGTCCTCATCGATCAGTTTGTGAGAGAAACATCGGTGCAATGTTACAATAGTGATGCACAAACCCCCCTTGATACTTTTGGATTTGACATGTTTGTTGATTAGAATATGCAATCTCTACTAACGCCCGTATATGTTTGTCCAAAATTCTAAACAACGGCCAAAACTAATGGGAGTTTGGTTTGCGGTTGAAAGGGATTTTAAATTCACTCCTTAATTCCTAAATGCCCAAGGCACTAGAATGTGGTGTTTGCAAAATTTTGAAGCTAAATAAAACCTACCAAATTGCTATATTTAGTAGTTTATATTTTTGGAAAGTTCTTTTAGAAGTCTAGTTTCACTATCAAAAATCTGATCTGAAAAATGAATGATAGTGATTTTTCTATTCAAGATTTTGTGCAAGGGTACCCATTGTAATCTTGACTTTGTATAGTGTTGAGAACTCTTGAAAATGAGCCTCAAATACACTAAATCTTAGAGAAAAAATCACATTCAAAATTCATTTACAAAAATTGTAGAGTAGAGTTTGAGAAGCCATCCATTGATTGGAGTTATACATATTCGGCCCTTTGACTTCATATTTATTTGGTCACCAACTTTTCAAATTTGACTTGCAAAAAGAAGATAGAAACACTTTACATCACTTTTGCAATTTTAACACCCTCATGGTCAAACATTATAATCTTTCACTCCATAAGTGATATTGTTGTGTTTTTATTTCCTATGCAATCTCTAACATGTCTAGTTTGAATTTGTATGGTTACAATTGACAAAAAATTGATGCAACTTATTAAAATGTTGGCATTTTGTTCAACTTAGAGCAAATTTCAAGAAGCTCAAAACAAGCCTTGGGCATTTAGGGGTTAATGAGAGTAATTATGTAAACTACTTCTAAATGCGACCTACAATATGACATTAGCATTTCAAAGTTTTTGAAAGTATTTGGCATGGTTTTGAGCTAACTTGGAAAACCAAATTTTGAAAGCCAAGTGTTACTTACTTAGATGAGATAGAATTGGGGCTTTTTTTTCATTTTTAAAGAAGTGCCATAGTGGCGATATAAAATGTTATAGTGGTGCTCCAAATTGCAACATTCATCCACTTATTGGGTGTATAGTACGTTTTTCATCCACAATCAGGCGATTTCATCCAATATTTTTTTAAGTTTCAAAGTTGTTTGACGATTTCATCCAATTTTTTTGGCATTTTTTATAACCTTTTTTAACCAGATTTTTTTTTCTGGTGCAATCAGGCACTAGAAAGCCAAAACAAAAGCCCTGGATAGAATATGTGGAACCACTGTGTAAGTGTGTCCTGCTTCAATTGTTGAATGTTTGGACAGCCCTAGAGAGAAGTAAGGTAGGTACACTCAAAAGCACCACTTATTCATACTGAGCCCATTTCCTGCTATTAATGAGTTCAAATTTTTATGTAGTCTTGTTGGCAAGTGAAAGCATGTTCCAACGCACCAAAGAACGCAGGATTTGGATACCGTATGCAAAAGTTATTAACAGTCAAAGTCTGTTTCTGAAAGCACCATCTACAGTCTGTGAACATGACTGATTTTGGAAATGTATGTGCACTATAGATGGCGCTTTTAGGAACAGGGTGCTTTTGGGTGTACCTACCTTATTACACATGAATTTTTTTTTAAATTTTAAGTACAGGCAATATAATGATTTTCTTTCCTTAGCTTGCCCTGGTATGTATTGTAATTTATATCTTAAAAGGTAATGTCCAATCGTGTAAAGCTCTGTGGATAACTTGAAAACCTGGATGACACGAGAGATCCTTGATTCAAAGTTTGCATTGGACTATTTGTGCTATTGACATGTGTTGAATATGAATCCAATGAGACCTTGTGGGCAAATTTGCAACTGACCGAATGATTTAGACAATGAAAGTGCACAAACTGATCACAAGCCGAATTGCAATGCTAAATTTTTGAAGTCTCCAACTTGGACTCCTGGTTCAGTATAAGGTAGAACCACCTATACCCGATCACTTAAGCAATTCTGGAGCAGTTCATGATGAATATGAGATTAAGTAAATTTTTCCCATGTAGAAAGATATGAAATATGAGTATTGCAAATTTTTCATAATTTTATTCTTAAACTGAAATTACTAAGAATTTTGGAAGCCCAAAAGTGCTTTGAACCCATAGCCAATGTCTAAAGTCTTTCAATTCGGATCATAGTTGGGATTACTTTTCTACTTGGTACTTCCCACACACTTTATGATACTTTGGGACATGTGTCATGACTTTATTAGTCCCAACCTTGAAAATGGGAAAAAAGTACATTCCAAGCTTTGATTAGAAATCTCTTCTAGCCTTGGTTGGAAACAACTGCATCTTACAAGTTGAGTATGGGTCCCTGGTCGAAAATAGGTGGTTTTACCTTAGTTATGACTTTCTAGTAGACATAACTTAGAACTAGTGGAGCTTTTAAAAATTTGAAGGTTCATTAATTTTTTAATTTTTTTTGGAAACATACGACCTTCAAGTGTTGTAGCTGGATTGACACGACACAACCAAGACAACCTAGTAGAGGTTCATTACATTTTAGATCAATTGGGATTGTACATCTCTCTCCTTAACCCTTAAAGGACGAGCTGGTGACTATAGAAATCATGAATTTTGATATTGTGAGATTCGTTGGTTCAAAAAAATCCAAAAACACTCATTGGAAGTCAAAGCACCGTAGAAGATCTTCCCTTTTCACCCCTAGTTTAGAGGATGAATAGTTGCATTTCTATCCTAGATAGGGAGATTCTTTCTTCTTCATTGGCCAGAAAATGGCCTTTGCATCATTTATGGGTTGATAGAATATTTAGAAAGAAAGATATGAATTTTGATATTTGATATGGGTGAATGCAAGAAACACTTGTACTATTTGTTGCGTTTTACTACAATACTCATGACTCTGGAGTACTTTAAAATTTGAAAATTAATTTGAAAAAAATTTGAAAAATATGAACAATGTATAGACCTCTAAATGAAGGTTTTCACTGAAGGAAATTGATAGAAAATTTCTCTAAGTAGGAGAATTTAAAAAGTGCCAAACCTCAAGAAAATACATACCTTCATGTTTTAATTCGGGAAAAATAGAAAAAATAAGTAAATACAAAAAATAAAAAGAAGACATTTGCAACAACTCTATGGAGATGGTCATAGACAAAAAAACCCACCAGAATAATATTTTATATGTTTCAAAATTCAAGCAGAAAGAAGCTCACTTTGTAGACTTCCACACCACATAAAAATAACTTTTTTCAAAATCCCTCACGTGGAGTGATGTTAAACTACTAGAAGACCATCTCATACAAATTTCATCTCAAAATCATTAAAAAAAGGTACTCCTTAGTACTAAAAACCTCCAAATTGGCATTTGTGACATTTAATCACTAGTACTATTTTAGTATTAAATTATTTTTGAAAATTATGAAAAAATTATGTAAGGTGTATGATAGTCATGAGTACCTTCTCTAGAAATCTTGAGTCATTTCGAGCAAAAATGCAAAAGTTATGGCCAAAAAACAGATCAGCACTTAGTTGTTTAATGAAGTTAGAATTTTGGAGCCAAATTGGAATATGAAAATCATACCTGACAATATGCACTACACATATAATATATTGAGTTTTGGTTTATTACTAAAAGTATTTTTGAAATTATTTATAATTGAAATTAAAAACTTTCATTTGATATCTAGTTGTCCATAGAGATATTTTGTTGTAAATTATGGAGTACAATGTTTGAGATAGTTATTGAGAATTTTTTTTTTCTTTTTGAATCATGTGGAAAAAATCACAAACTTTGAAAGATTTGTAGAGGAAATTTAGATATTGAATTTGAAAATCAAGATCATTAGAACTTTGACTACACTTTGATGTTGAAAATTAGTTATCAAAATGATCAATTTTAGAAGGGTGAAGCACAAGTGGTTGTAGCTTTTTAATGCCATTTACATTACTATAATACCCAAGAATGGCATTCAAGGTTCAAAAATTATTCTAACACTAACTAACAATAACATAAAATTTTGCCTATTGGACTTGAATAAGGTGGAGAATTTACATCCAAAGTAGCTATTTTAAATAGTATTATTAATGGCCATAATTGTCAAACTAACTTAATTTGTAAATTGATACTTTCGTCACTGTCCTCGTACTTAACAAGCACAAGCTCATAATTTATTTATATACCATGCATTCAAAATCCTTCACATATGCCATGTGTGACCATAGAGAGAAACATCTATCATTTTCAAGTCTTAGACATATATAAAGCATCCAAATTGAAAAACAAGGACAAAGTCATTTGTAATGTAATTTCAACATTGGTTATATGAGCCAAGTTTGGAGACAATCAATGAATGAATGAGCAACAAGAGATGGTTCATAAAACAAGTTGATAACCAATACACTAACAATCATTGCCTACTAAAGTATTAGATGAAATTTGAGGGCAAGAAGAGATTGTCTTAAGGTTGTTTTCTTGGCAATTCTCTATGTTGTCCAGACACTACAAACCAACCCTAACAACCTAATTTTCTGAATTTTTTTGAAAAAATATACATTAAATTTTTTTTCCAAAACTTTCAAAAAATATTATGAAACTAAAAATTTAATTAAATAAATAAATATATAACATGACATAGTCTTGAACATATTAGATTGCTAATGTGGCATTATTTCCAAAGTTCCCATAATTTGGGAACTTGTAGTCTTACAATGCCCTCAAATCTCCTTTAATGTATGGATTTTGTTGGGGTAGCTAAAGGTAAAAAGTTTATAATAGACAACTTCCTACAAGTTTAAAAAAGAAAAAATGAACATTGTCCTCACTTCAATGTCATTCTTAATCTAAAAATGTCACATAGGAAAACAACAATTAGCAATAGCCATTCATATATTGTATTTGGTAAATTGTGCAAAAAAAAAGAGAGTAATGAAAGTACAAAACAATAGAAGTAACTAGCTTCATTTTATTTACATCTTAGAAATTGTAGAAGAGGAAGATTATGTTGAGACACAACAAGAATGTCATGATGTAATGATATAGAATGTAGATGGTTCTTTAAGACATTTTGGAGAAAATTTTAATGCATTTTGGAACAAAATTGTAAATCTTGAAAGATTTTAGGGGGATTATCTATTATATTTCTTTATCATCCAAAGTATGTTTTCTTGCATGTTGGCAAGAAAAATAAAAAATGAGCATGTCCAATCGAGCCCCTACATTAGGTTGCGACCTCTTGTCCTAAATCATCTTTAACTAGAAGAAAATTGTGTTTTTTATGACACATTTAAAAAAAATGTCCACTTGTTTTTATATTACATTTGATGCCATAACTAACATCTTGATGATATATTTGATGTCATTGTTAACATAAAAATAGGTAGACATCACAAAAAATGCATTAAAAAAAACATGGTTTTCTTATAGTGTTTTGACATATGGTTGAATAGAAATTATGAGCGCCTACATTTCTATCTTGCTTCAAAATAGTTCTATATTAGACCATCTCCTTTTGAATATCAAATGCATGTATGGTTTCATCAACCAAATTTAAAACATGATCTTGGACTATATGTCTTGAATCTACCCTATTTTTGAGTAGTACAAACAAAACTTGACACAATCCCTCTCATAAGTATGCATTATCCAGGCAACCATTATCCTTC
Organism: Thuidium tamariscinum; assembly: GCA_947034885.2. Lineage (NCBI taxonomy): Eukaryota > Viridiplantae > Streptophyta > Bryopsida > Hypnales > Thuidiaceae > Thuidium > Thuidium tamariscinum. The sequence goes on along the minus strand of OX344753.2, from coordinate 1,327,343 downwards.
TCCTTACAAAAACAATGCCGAATTACACTAGTAGAAACCCCCGTTTAATGTGATAAGGCCTAATTTTTCTTGATGGATTTTGCTAGGCATCAATAGTAACAACCCATGTTTTTAAGTCAACAAAAACGTTCAACACAACATCAATGTTGACATAAAAACATGGGTTGTTACTTTTGATGCCTAGTAAAATCTGTCAAAAAAATTAGGCCTTGTTACATTAAACGGGGGTTTCTACTAGTGTTAACTTTGCATACCATAGTTGTCCAAGACTATACTCAAATGGAGGCCACTTTATAGTCACCTAGTCAAAATCTTCCTTATTATGCACAAAATTTGTTAATTGCAACTACATGCCCTCCAAAACATCACTTGCAATAAGAATCCTAAGTTGGAATTGTTGATAGATAGCCCAATCCTCATAAAAAAATCCCTCCAAAAAGCCTTCTTTTATGAATTTGATGATGATTTTAACCCCTCACCTTCTTTCACCTACGAATTTAACAATGATGCTAGCCCCTCACCATTCTTGGCCTATATAATCTCCAGTTATACATAAACTTATCAATGTATGTATATCACTTTCTAACCAAGAAATATATCTCAACCCCATGTACTAACGATCCTAAGATATTTGAATGAAAAATAAATTTCAACCACTAGAAGAAAAATTTGTCTGCCACAATTGGTTACAATGCACTATAAGAAACTCATGTTTTAGGTGACGGATTTTAGGTGACATTCAATGTAACAACTCATGTTTTTATGTCAACAATGATGTCCGCCATAACATCTTGATGTTATGGCGGACATCATTGTTGACATAAAAACATGAGTTGTTACATTGAATGTCACCTAAAATCCGTCACCTAAAACATGAGTTTCTTATAGTGATGTAACTAAGTGCCTTTTATAATTGTCTTGTGACTTTAAGCCTCTCTATTTTTACCAAATCGATTGTCATTGTTTTACATCATTGTTTGAAATCATTACTACATTGTTTCAATCTCAAAACAATCATAGAATGAAGAATAGAAATTGTTTTAGTTGCAAAGCAATCATAAAATGAAGTGTACACTACAAGAGAAAGGGGTGTCTTAAGTGAGTTTTTAAGTATAGTCCTAAATATCAAATTATAAATAATGACCTTTACAATGATTTTCAGCAAAAATTTACTAGAAATATATGTACTTTTAGTAAATTTGTTGAAAATCACCTCAAAGGTCATTACTTACAATTTGATGTCTAGGATTATATTTTAAAACTCACTTAAAACACCCCTTTCTCTTGTAGTGGTAGAATTACAAGAGTTATAACAAAGTTCAAATTTAGAACAAATGTGAGCTATTTTCTATTCATTATTGATCACAACTACCAGTGCTAATAAGTTTGCTCTATGTGGAATCCACTCTATCAATGTGTAGTTGCAAAAAACAACTAGGATGCAAATGCAAGTATAAAATGACAAATAGTTGTTTCTTAGTTGCATTCTAATCATTTTTTTGTCGCATCTTAGTTGCATTCTAGTCATTTCTTTGTCACATCTTAGTTGCATCCTAGTCACATCTTACTTATATCTTAGTCATATCTTAATTGCATCTTAGTTGCATTATAATCACAATCTAATCACATTCTAGTCATTTGCTAGTCATTTGCTAGTTGTATCCTAATTGTTTTCAAATTGCATTTTAGTTGTTTTTTAGTTGTCTTTGAAGTCATTTCTTCATTGTCTTACATTAACTACTCCATATCAATTGTGAAGAATACCATTAGGTTCAACATATAAGATTTGTAAGTTCTTTTAGTTTTATGAACTTAATTATCTTAATAAAATATTAAGACTTTCACATTTTATAGATTTTTATAATTTGTAGACTTCTTCAATCTATAGAATCTAAAATATTTAAAATCCAAATGATTTTAAAATCCACAAATAGTTGAGATTAAAATTTCAAGATCTACAAATCTATATATGAGTTGCAAATAACTCACAATAAAGTCACAAATAAGTTGCAATATAGTCATAGATAAGTTGCACCAAAGTTGTACATAAGTCGCATATGAGTGGCAATAAAGTCATAGGACTCATCAATTGAGTTGTGGCAACAAATACCAAATCAGCAATCATATCAAAAGAACTCATCAACAAAGTTCCAAGTAAGCTCCAATTCTGAAAATGAGAAACAACCCCATTTTACTCTATGACTACAATTGGACATGCAACTTGTCCACACCAATTGGGAGCCTCTAGGTTATTACTAGTGGCAAATGTCTAATGCAACTCAAAAACCAATTGTTCTTTGTAGTCGCAAAAAAAACTCATTTTCTTCTAGTGAACCATGGAAAATACACATTGATCTAGAAGTTTCACATTGATTAATTCTACTTCTTGTAACTAAGGTAGAACCACCCATAGTCGACCAAATAAGCAATTGGAGATGTGATCTAGGATCGTACAAGGCAAAGTAAAATTTTTCAGAGGTGCATCTATAGAAATGAGGAGGATTGCAAAAACTTTGGTAGTTTTACCACTCAAATTGAAATAATTATGAATTTTGAAAGGCAAAAAGTGCTTCAGACCTATTGCCGATCACTAACTTTAATCACTCAAAAACTACCTTTTTATTTATAGCTTTTTACTTTCTGACTCACAAAATTGGAACATATGTCAATAACTTACAAGTCCCAATTTTGAAATGGAGAAAAAAACACTTTTTTGCTATGGTTGGAAATACATCAATCCACAGGTTGGTTATTGGTCCTCAGTCGGGAATGGGCGGTCCTACCTTAGATTATCTAGCACAAACAATCCTTTAGACGACAAAATGTAAACAAACCTACACATGCAATCTTCTACAAAAAAGCAACCTTGTGCAACCTAGCTAGTCATGAATTAAAGACCTTACAAAAAAAAACTTAAATATTTTGCCCAATCTTTCATGCCTTTTGTCTTAGGCCCTAGTTTTTTTCATAGAAATGATTGTAGTCTCATTTTTTTTGCTACAAAAGAGGTCTAATAACTCCAACAAAAATATATGTAAAATGAACACGGCATTGTTGGGGCCAGTTCCATCCACAAAAAGATCATGACCCAACTTTTTAGGAGAGTCATCAAACTTCAAATACTTTTCATCATTCCATGCAATAGGTCTTTGGCTCCCAACCAATTCCATGGCATCACTTGCACTCCAATAGCCCTAAGTCTAGGTCTCTACAACAAAACAAAAATAAGAAATAAATTGATGCGTTCATGCCTCATTCAATTGAATATTGCAAGTTCACATACTATGCATCTTGCTACAATAGCAATTCTAACCATGTAACCAAAATGATGGTGAGCCCTACAATTGTGTGTTGATGAATTTAATCTTTGAATGATCAATCACAATCTACAAATACCTATAAAATTATTTCATAACCATGTCCTTCATTACCATGACATACTCCATCATTGTACACCAAGAACACACAACACGCAAGGGAATGACTATTGGAGTTGACTAGGTAGAATTTACATCAAAAGCAACTGCATAGTATTATTGCCGTAATTGTGAAACAAACACTAGTTTGTGATTTATTTAATAACTTCTTCACCACCTCCATGCTTACTAAGTACAAAGATATAAAATTAGTTTTATAACCACGTTCTTCATTGCCACGACCTACTCCATCATTGTGCACGAAAAACACACAAGTGATGGCGGTGGGATCCCAAACTACAACATCATGTCACATGTTTGTCACGACAATCCACGGTTTTGTCATGGCATTGCTCCTCGGTCTCCTTGACAACCCACGAACTCTTCATCAACAAGTTGCTGTGAACAAATGAGTGGTGTGCAAGCAAAGCAGCTCATGCTCAATTGAGCGAGGACTAATTTCCCATCACTTGTACTTAATTTCTGTTCTCTGATTACTAGACAACATACGGCATGAAAATTGTCTGTTTTTTTTCCCTCTCGGCCTCTGAGCTGGTTGTTCCATGTGAAGGGTGTGCTAAATTAAGGTAGGTACACCCAAAATGGCACCTGACCTTAAAGTGCCATCTACAATGTGCATACATTTCCAAAATCAGTCATGTACCCAGACTGTAGATGGCGCTTTCAAAAACAGACTTTGACCGTTAATAACTTTTGCATATGATATCCAAATCCTCTGTTTTTTGGTGCGTTGGAACATGCTTTCACTCACCAACAAGACTATATAAAAATCTGAACAGCATGATAACAGGACCTAGACACAGTAAGAATAAGTGGCGCTTTTGGGTGTACCCACCTTAATACTCGACCTTTCTTTGCTCTCAAAAGTATCCACCCAAACCAAGGTACACAACAATATTGGGGTTTTCAATGTACCTATGGTGATCACTTCAGGGTAGGGGTGGGGTGGTTTTTCTCAAGCACCGGCCACTCCAAAGTCAAAAATGTGTAATCTAATTCAACTAGAGTTTGGAACTCTGATCATGGGTCAATTTGGTTCAAGTGCCAGGACTCTTCTGTGCTTGGTGGCCACCTCAGTCTGAAAAAATGAGCTCCAATGAGTTTACAGAGTGTAAATTGAACCTCTTTTTAGAGCACGTCTTGCAGCAGTCCCAAGTGATTTAGATTGCATTGCAAAACCCAAGTGAAAAGTCTCACTGAAAGTTGATGTGATTTCCATCAAAATTAAAACTGCAGATTTGAACACAGGGAACCTAGGAAGCTTTAGATGATGTAGCATCAGGCAAAGTGCATTACCTTTCCCATATTCTACTGTTCATGAAAGGAGAAAGTATCAAATTTTCATTAGTGGATCATGTGGTAAAGTGTGAGTTCAACAAACACTTAACACATAAAGAGGGAAATTTCTGTATCTTTTTCACATATTATAACACTTCCCAAAAAAATGTGATTTTATCATGTGGTTCTTTGTTGTAGAAATTATTCCATAAGCATTGTCGTTAGTGAGACTCTCGTGAAGTATAAAAGGCAAGTCTCTCTTACAAAACATTGATGTATGTACATTGTATTTTCAAGAAGTATGTATTGTATTGTACAATGCATAATACAATATATAGTAAATTATACTTTGTGATTGAATATAAGATAGAAATACACAATTATAGTAGACATGTATGTTAATGTTCCAAAAGATTATCTCACTCTTCTCTACAATGTATTTAGTACCTTCCATATTGATTTTCCACAAGGTGATCCATTACCAAGAAGAACTATATTCCCTATAGTAATTGATTATTATGAGGTAATGGCCATATTTTTATCTCCAAGGAGTTCTCTTCTTATTCAAGTAAAGTTCAGGTAAACGCTTCATTGATTCCCATGAGGGATTGGACTCTACCTTCCCTATGGAATTGCTCCATTACTCCATTGGGTCTTGCTCAAATCCTTGAATGGAAGAGGGAGTTGAGAAACTTCGAGTTCTGCGCTGGCCAGAGAGGTTCAACACACTTTACTGTCCTAGTGAGTGTAGCTCTCCCGATTCTTTGATTGTAAGGCATCGAGATAATATCCACAAGTGTGACTCATTCAGATACTCCAGTTGGTTTTCTTCCATTGAATCCGATGTCCTTAGTTGTGCAACTTCACACACCAATTGAAAGCCGATTTCCGACAACCGTGACACTTGTCAAGACGTAAATCTCTGCCCTTCCTGATAGTTTTTGGAGCTTTGGGTAGATGTACGCCACAATTTGTGGTGACAAGAATTGTTCGTCCTCAACGAAACCATTTGACGATGACCTCCTGTCAACTCTTAAAAGGCCGGTGCGCAATTGATCGAGTAAACAAGGCCTGGAGATAATTGTTTTTTGTGTCGCGAAACCGAGGATATATGTGATTCAACACAGTACGAGCATCATTGTCCGTGGCAGATTTCATTGGATCAAAACCCTTCAAAAATCTTGTTTCCAATTAGGAGTCTGAACCTCAGAACTAGGAAATTTGGGGATCCAAGCCAGACGGAGGAAAGCCGGCCACTAATGGATCACCTGCTTGCTACCGTCGGAGCGGAGCAGGGCCACCAATCGCTCGAAAGTAATCGATTTTTGTCGTTGCCCAGCAGACCTTCAAGTGGTCATTGAAGCTACAAACCTAATGGAAGCCTAGTTGTGCTTTGCTTTGCTTTGCTTTGCTTTAGACTAGATCTCTTACCGAGTCACGTTGCGTATGCTCGACGTCTACGTCCTCGGTCGTGAAATTGTTTGTGTACAACTGACGCTGTTAATCGGACTTGGTCCAATTTTTTCTGGGTTGATTCCATTTGTCAACTATTTCACCGTCTGTCAAACAGAAAATCGTAGACAGTCTACCAGCAAGGTAGTAATTACTACTCCATTTTTTTTAATCTGTGCATGCAGTGAAATCAATGAACATTTCTACGTACAGGCACGTCGTCTGTCAATTGTACCTCGTCAACAACGCTTTGCCATATTCGTGTTCGTCATGCACCTAATGCTTCCCAGTCGGACAATCCTTCAACTTCACAGATTGGAAGGTGTCTAGAGCCAATGGACAGAAGTCGCGGAGTGAGACCCAACATCGGAATCGTGTGTGCAGGACAGGAATCCATGTCATCGAGTCTATCTCCAAAGAAGGTACAACAAATTGATAGCACTTGCTATCTGTCTACACATCTTTAGTTCATGTGGCGGAGCTAGCTAGAAGAACTCTTCTACTGTATGTATCCTCTTGAAACAGGCTCTTTCTTCACGTATTGGGCCTACTACTTACAGTCTATTATGAATTCTTCTTTCATCTCATTGCTTTCGGTTAAGTACGGGATTACCAGTAATTGTTGGTGAATTACTCGCGGTGAGACGGAGAGATTCTCTTCTATCATGTTGATAAAGTAGCTCGGTTTTTGCTTTTCCCACCAGTTTCAAAAAGTAGGCGTTTTCATTTTGGATTCTTCTGCGGCATGGGTAGGCAACCTTCCTTGTAGCTCGCTATTTTCAGTTCATCGCAAAGCCTGGGGAAGACGTCAGTAATAAGAAGGTGATTAGGTGGAGTGTGAATTTCGTCTCTCCCCCGGCCCGGCCGGAGAATCAAGCTTGCTACTGTTCAGGGCAACTTCTTCAGTACTTTCATTTCTCAGTGGCCGCATCAATTCCAATGCACAGTAGCGTGCTCCCCATTCAGAGTGCAAGAATTTTAAAAAAGGGTATCCCAAGCAAAGAATCCATGGAGTCTTCCTCCCTGAGGCCACATTTTAACTTCTTCCGTGGGTAGATGCCAAACCACCTGTGCTTGTTCGAGATAGATTTCCCATACGGTATGGATGCCGGGTGAGCAAGCAAGTGGCCGTCAACCGTTGCGGGTGTTGGGAGAACGAGGTCATCATTCACAAGATTCCGTCGTCGTCCGTCAAATGGACATTTAGAATTCCTCGCTGCAGCCTGTGCGCCTTGTGCACAAGCACAGGGACCCATCATGCGGAGTACAAGACGACTGTAGCCAGGGATCGGAGGGATTCCACTTTTGGAGGTTTGATCCGTGACACGACCTCCTCAGTCTCCCATGACATGACGAATCTCAGAATCCAGTCAACCACGGACGGAGGGACCCAGCTAGCTGACTGATTATTCCTTGAACCGTTAGAAGGGATCGGAGCGAGCTTCTTCATGGCCGAAAACATAGAAAAGAACGGAACCGTTTCACGAGTGCACGGCAACGCAAACGACTGTGTCTTAGCCTACGTAGTGATGGAAAGAGAATTCAGGCTGGGATTGGGAGGAGTCTGGCCAGGATCGCTTGGCTTTCCTCAGGCTCATGCTTGGAAGGATTGTAACAGAAACAACTGGCAAACACTGTTGCGCCCTGCGAAAAGTCAAAATCCATGAGCCAGCAGGGGTGAATCTAGCCTCACTGCCTGGCTACAGTACACAGAATAGGGAAATTAGGGTGTCCCACACTGGATGAATATTATTTTCAGTTATTAGAGTTAATCGGAAAGTGTGTGCAATGGGGACCAAGAGTTGGAGTTTGGGAAAAACAGAGGACAAAACTTCTTGGAGCACTAAAACCGAGGTGTAAAGGAGTCTGGTCTCTTGTTTATTCAGTCTTAGTTAAATCTCCCTCTAACACCCACGTTTCTAATTAGGGTTTCCTTTTACAATTAATGCTACTGTACAACTAAGAATGCACTACTTTTGAATTAGGTGTTGTTATTGGGACTCATAAACTTCCATGTGCACAAATGAAAATACTTTTAGAAATATTTGTTGACTTTGGTGCCTTTTAAAGTGACTTTCTTGATGTAATGCAACCTAATTATTGACCCCTAAAGGCCGAGGGCCTTTTGAGGGTTAAAGTAGTTTGCTCTAGAAGTGATTGTGATCTAATTGTGACCTCCATCGAGGAACAAGTGACATGTTGTTTGAGAGTATGTTTTATTGCCAATGATGAGTTAGGTAGGCTTAAATGGTCACTTTTTGAGATGACTATGTTAAAAACATCACTGCTTTTGAAGTGGTACATCTCTAAATGTCATTAAAGTATAGAAATCTCAAGCAAATATTTTTGCAATTTATGTATTGAAGGTGACATGAATCAAATTTGGAGTCATTTGGCTACATAGATTGAGAGATTATAATGTTTCTATGCTAAAAAAAGATGTTGAGATTTTCCTAAAACACTAGAAGAAAAACGTGTCCGCTACAACCGACTGCACTACAACTACATGTCCTATGCAACTGTCGTGCAACTACAGCCCTCTATATTTGCACCAAATCGATGTTTACATTGTTGTAGTTGCAGAGTAGTCGCAAAGTAGTTGCAAAATGAAGTTTAAAGTTTACAGGAATGAGATAAAAAAAAGAATTGTAAGGTATTCTACATCCAATGTTTATTACAATTGTTGACTAGTATCTATGCAACTATTGTGCGACTGTGCAACTATTGTGCAACTACTATACATTTGTGTGACTTTTGTGTAATTGTGCAACTATTGTGCAATTACTATGTATTTGTGCAACTCCTATGCAACTATGCGACTATCATGCAACCATAGTGCAACTATACCACTAGTTGTCAACTACTCTACAACTAGCATTCAACTAGAATTCAACTAATACTTAAGCAACTACGGTACAACTAAGAAAAAATTAGTATACAATTAGGAAACAACTAGGATTAAGTCTCATATCAATTATCCCATATCAATTGTTAGAAATACCATTAGACTAAATGTATAAGAATTATAAGTTATAGCATTCTTGTATAATGAATTTTAATGGTGAAAATCTATAATATTTCTATATTTTGTAGATTTTTACAATTTGTAGATTTCTATAGTCTATAGAAATCTATCAATTGTAAAAATCTATAAAATTGTAAAATTTTCTAAAGTAGTAAAATCTATCAATATAAATAATTGGATTGCTAATCCAAAAAAAAGATAGATTAAAAATTTTAAAATCTACAAATCATTGAGATTAAAACTTTTAATCTACAAATAATCTAGTTGTAAGCTCGTTGTAAGTCAGTTGCAAGCTTGTTGTAAGCCAATTGCAAACTAGTTGCAACAAGTCACAGCAATCAAGTTCTACATCAGCAACCACGTCGAAAGAATTCATCAACAAAGTTCTACAAAGACTATTGGATGAAAAAAAAATTTGCTACTTTTTGCAATTACCTTGCAACTATTACAACTTGTCCACTGCAACTACAATCTCTAAATTATCACCTAGTTGCAAACGCCCAATGCAACTACAAAACCAATTGCAAACTATAGTTGCAAAACCCCTTGTTTTCTTCTAGTGAAAATACATTTGAAGGTCAAATTTGATTTCTAAACCTACTCAAATGAAAGAAAAAAAATTGAGCTATAAAGTACCTCAAAACTAGCATACAAAGACATTGGGTGAAGAAAATACCATTCCATTGACTCATTGTATTAGAAAAGTGACTTTAAAATGTCACAAAATAGTTGCAAAAAACACATTTTGGGCTAACCTTCCTTCTCCTAAAATGCTTTTCAATCACTCACATAACTTTTTGGATTGATATGATATTTAACTATACAAACTAGACTAATATGTGCAACTTTAAAAGAAAAATTTAATTATTGAAAATGGATATTGTATGAAGAAAAAAACAAGTTGCCAAAGTTCATTGTAATCCAATGCAAAAGTATCTGGTTTTGAACTATGAATTGCTCCCAAACATTCAAAACAAATGGGATTGCCATGAAAATTTGATGACAATAACTAAAATTCTAGTTGAATATGACCTAATACATTTGATTAAAATCTAACATTGGATGAAGGAGATACAAGCTCCCAAAATTGCAACCATCAATTGCAATATTTTAGTGAACTCAAATTAAACCTCTAAACTTTGACTGGCTCCCAAAAATCAACACATTTTGGATTGGCCTTTAAATTTTATTATAAAAACTATAAGAAAGGGTGCACATTTTTCAACAAATTTTCATTGAATTTAGAAATCAGATTCAAAAGTTACAATACTTTAAATCTAACTACCAAACTATATAAAGACACTTTTGGTCCCTTAGGGCATTCGTAGGGGCATTCCTAGGTTGAAGCAAGCTAATTTCATTATTGTGTTGCCAAATTGAATGCTTTGAAGGAAAAAATGAATGCACAAACCAAAGGTGATTCTAATTTGGCAATTGGCATAAAAATATAATGGTAACTACATCTAAAATTGCACAAATAAGCTTTGTGGCATGACCAATATGCTTTGGAAAAGAAGCAACATTTTTTGCTCATTAATGAAGGTGACTATGAATCAAAATGCAAGTGGTTTTATGTTTTTGAATACATTGTGAATTAGTTAAAAATTCTTAAAGACACAAGGTGTAGGGTGCTAAAAGTGTCATGTAGATAATGCCAAAATCCATTTGATGCACATCAAGAAATCACAATAAGGTAGCGAGTTCTAAAAGTAAGAAAGCTCTAAAATAGAACACTTCCTAGAATGTACATTGTTTGTACATGTTTCTTTTTCATGGCCTTTGGCAATGTACAAATAATGTATATTTTAGGAGGTGCTCCATTTCAGAGCCCTATGCCACTTCAACTTCAAAGTTTTATAACTAATTCCACAAAGCTCTAAAAAATATGAAACAACTTGTGTCAGTAGATGTCAATTCCACTTGTTTTTCAAGGAAAATTTTGTGGAAAATATTTCAAGATGTATCACTTCTCCAAAATTTAGCTACAACTCTTAGGCCCTCCATTACTAGACCTCCTACCTTAGCAGTATCAAAACATGTCATAGAGAAGAAGTTCAAATATGAAGTGTACCCTAAATCTACCACTTGTAAGGTTGCCACCTCCATAGTATTGTAAATAAAGTTGCACATTCAAAATGGCTCTTAATTCCACCTTACACTTGTACTTGTAATACACATCATTTTTGATATCCTCCCTATTCATTTTCCCTTCAAAAATAGGGGTTGATTTTAAAGAGTGCTTTGTTTTAGGTGTACTTATGTTTACTTATTACAAAGAATGTATAAAAATGAATGCCCAAGAGATTACAAAAGTTCATTGAGTTGAAAGTGTGTACCCTCTATAACCAACACTTCTTTTTGCTATTGTGCCCTTTAATTACTATTACTAGATTGGCCAAATTTTCATTGATTTACTTGTTGAAAGGTTTATACTATGCATGAAAGAGTGTGACATTAGGATATTGTATGCAAAAGTCATGAAGGGTCAAAGTTTTGGGTGGATGTTCCAAATTAATCATGTTTCATCGAACACTAATACATATTGATTTTGGAGATGTATGCAAAGTAATGATGGTGAATATATTTGGAAAAAAGTCTAACTTCTACAATAATTACTTCTAACCAATTTGTTTGATTTCTCTTTGTTATACCATCTATTTCTAATTCAATGTAATGAGTTTTCTCAACTCTAATCAATTTGTGTAATTTTATAAATGAGTTCAAATTCAATAAACACATTTGAGGTTACAAAAATTGCTTATAATTATTTATTAAATTTTATTTCATAGATTAATTTGGAAGTTGCATAGGATGTTATGAAGGCAATAACATAGTGCTTTGATTCATGTTAATACCTATGTACCTTGACTATGTTTCATTGAAAAACACTCAAAATGAGTTGTTTTGATGGTAAAGGTCAAAAAATTAACAAATAAATTTTATTGAATCCTAGTGATCTTAGTATAAGGTAAGGTACTTCATTATATTGTAGTAGAACAGTGGAAGATTTGACTACACAAATTGCAAGTTTATAGTGTTTGACTTGACTAAATCATCTACAAACATTGACATTGGATAAGTTTACCATATGTTAGGCCATGCCACATGTCATGTCCTTTCAAATTTACTTATTCCTTTAATGTCTTATGAATGGAGATGTTTTGTGTTCTATGAAACCCCTAATTCAAAGGATATTACATGATAACAATAGATTGAGATGAAAGAAATACAACAATATTTGGATAGCATCTTCAAAATTTTGGGGCCAAATATTTAATAAAATAATAATAATAAATCTTCAACATTTTAAAACATAATTTTAGACAATTAAGACTAAGTTCAAAATATTCATATATTTACAATCACCTCAAATAGCTTCAAAAGTAAGTTGTTTTATTACATACTAAAAAGAAAAGACAAGCTCTTCATAAATGCATATTTACACATGCATTGTGGTAGGAGGCACAACCCATGTGGAATAAGTAAATTAAGATTAGTAGGAGCTCAATCACTCATAGTTACTTCAAAAGCAAGAATTGTATTCAAAGTAGTGTTTTAAACCTCATTTAGGCATAGCAAAATAATTTTTTTTTACTTTGAACATATGTAAGTTGTTAAATCAAGCCTAATTTCATCTCTAAAAATGTGTTTATGATTTTGAGTCTCCAATCAAAATTTTTAGACAAAATTTAGAGAGGAGTTGGAAAAAGCATATTCTTTAACATTTTCAAACATCTTCTTTGATTTTTGCCTATAACTTTTGATTGGAGACTCAAAATCATAAACGGATTTTTGGAGATGAAATTTGGCTTGATTTACCAACTTTTCTATGTTCAAAGTTTTTTGAAAAAAATCATTTCACTATGTCTAAATGAGGCCTGAAATTCTACTTTGAACACAATTCTTGCTTTTGACTTAACTATGAGCGGTTGAGCTCCTACTAATCCTAAGAGATACATATCCCACATGGATTGTTTAACCTTCTACTGCCCCACTTGTATAAAGAACTTGTCTTCTCATTTCAAGCTATACAACTTTGTTGGCTTTTGAAGGTGTACAAGATCATTGTACATCATTTCAAGTCTATGCCTACACAACTTCCTTAATAAAGAAGTTAAGAAAAGATACCTCATATGTTCAAAGATGAGGACAAAAGGTAGTTGGCAATGGCACTAAGCAACGGTCTCCCTGCCAATGAATAATTATCACCTTGCCACTACCATCTCGTACTTTGTTTAGTTTGTTATAAATTTTCTAGTACAAAATTGTCAGAGAAGCAATCCATTTTCAATGAGGGTCAAAAGCCTACCTCATGGTATGATCAAACTCCTCCAAACCTTGTGATGGAAATTCTACTCAAAAGTAAATAACTTACTCATGTTGCCCTCTATCCATCAAAAATGACATTTTCTCTTATAGTTCCTTGTGGGCAAATCCAGTTGTAAGAAAATGAATAGTGTAGCAAGGAATTCCTCTTCTTTACATCCAATTTTTTTTTAAAACTAACTAATTATTTCCGTTTTTAATGAGTTGTTAATAATTGCCATGTTTGGCAATAAAAACTTTGTTTGATCCTTGAGAGCATATACTCAATAAATGAAACTAATTACAAGTTGTAATTACTTCCAAGGACACCATTGAATCATTGTTAAAATTGTTATAGGGATTCAAATTTGGATCAATAATTGGATATGTCTAATGGCAACTTTTCTTGGACATGTCATTGAACCTATACAAATGAAACTATGATCATTTTAAGGTTTTATCTCACCCATAGTTACATACACAATTGGTTGGGGGAAACAAAACACTTATTATTTGTTCAAATATTATTGAATCCATACCTATCTACAGACTAAAACTCCTCATAATTTTCATTTCATTTTTCAAAATTAGATGATTTAAAGCTTCAAATATAGATATAAAAGTGGAGAATCAATCTCAAATATGATTGGTTTTGCTTGGTAGTAAAACAAACAAGCAAAAAGAACTTTGTCTCAGATTTGAATAATTTCCATTTTTATTTCTTAAAAAAAGTAGTTTTTAGAGTTTTGAGCTACCTTAAGTGCCTGCTAAGCAATAAAAATTACTTATCATGTAATAACTTTTTAACCATATAATCAATAGTTATGAAAATTGTTGGTCCTTAAAGCTACTCCTAGAGTACATGTTATGTAAAATTTTCAAAAAATAAAATAAAAACTCTATCAGTAGTGAGTTGCCCAAAATTGCTATACTGTCAAAAAATGTAGTTTGGACATTTAGGTGTAAAATAAGAGTTGAAAACAATTGATTTGCAATGCTTAAATGAATTTTGGTGCTCAATTGTAAACAAAAATAGTACATTTGACTCGACTACAAGTAATTGAACTTTTTCTATGTCCTAATTTCTATATTCTAATATCCTACATTCATTATTGCACCTCCTACTTCCCCACATCCTTATCATACTTGCCTTCTCTCCTCAGAGCAAATATCAAGTGACTTGTAAAGATATGTGAGATATATATATGAAGAACTTTTTTATTCCTATACAAATTAAGTTAAGAATATGTCAAAAATTTGTAATTAAAAATTGAATGTTGAATCCATTTTTTTACTATTAATAATTCTTTGAAAAACACATGCCAAACTTGTTAGTTTCCTAATTACGGTATACATAAACTAGATCTCTTACAACATTGCAAGCTATATATGGTCAAAAATACCATAACAATACAACACTTTTGCTTCAAGTGCCACATTCTTCAAGTGTTCAGTATTTGATGGAGATTATAACATTCACCACTATTCGTGTTTCCATGCTTTAAGAACTTCAATGACAAAAACCATTAATCCCTAAGTGGTTTTGACTATGTTTTTACCAAAACTACTCCAAAATTGCCATTTTTAATACATGTACCAAAACTTAAGAAAAAAAACATTTTTTGACACATGTTACTTTAGCATCTTGTAGTAAGCATGTTTGAAAAGATGTAGAAAAAAATTTCAGAATTTTTCACCATGTAGATTGCAAGATAACATCATTTAAATTGACAAAAATCATTTTCTTGGCCCTGAAAAAAACAAGGTAGCTGTTTTTCACAAAGTCACATTTGTATGAAAATAAGTTCAAATTGTTGATTATTCTTTGGATTCATTTTTAAAGACAAGTTGGCTATATGCTTAGAAAAATTCAAGTAATTTGAAATTGCATAACATGTAGGAAAAAAATGGTAAGTAGAAAGAAGTAGAAAATGAGCCATAATACTAAATTGTAAACAATTTATTTATGGAATTGAAAAATGTCAATCTCAATGGATAAAATGTTGTTATAAATAATCTACACTTGCAGTTTTATTTTTTTCTAAAAATATTGAAAATTGAATTAAATAAAGGACTTCAAACTTTTTTTGTAGTGGAGAGATTCTACAATAAATTTTGTTAAAATGCTAGTATTCCTTATGTCATTTTTCAAACCGCACGGTCTGAATTGAAAATTGACATCTTAAAAAGGTATGGAACTATGGATTCCAAACATCTAGGACACATGTAGATTTCTAAAATCTATGACTCATTTAGATTTCAGACCATGCAATCTAAAACATTTTGGACTAGTATAGATTTCAAAAATCTATGAGAGTTTTACATTTTAGACCATGCAATCTAAACTGTCAAAAGTGTCAAACTAATGGAATACTGCCATTTTAACAAAATTTGCCATTTCTATAATTAGTTGCAAACTACCCCATACTAAAATTCCTCATAATTTTTGATTCATTGATCAATATAAAATGATTCAAAGCTTTCTATTTAGATAAAAATCTAATAAACCTACTTCAAATTTTCATTTCTTAAAAAAAAAGTTTTAAAAAAAAATTTGCTACCCAAATTGCCTACTAAGTAAAGAAAATGACATATCATGCCATAACTTTTTAACTATGTAGTTCAAAGCTATGAAAATTGTTGGGTCTTGAAGCTACTCCTTGGGCACATGTTGTGTGAAAATTTGAAATAAAAAAAACAAAATCTCCATTTGTAGTGAGCTGCCTTAAATTGCTATGTTGCCAAAAAAACGCAATTTGGGCATTTAGGAGTTAAGGTCAAAAGATCCATTTTAAACACCTAAAGAATGACGCACCACATTTTTTTTTCCAATAAATGAGATTTTGGGCAACAAATCCACAATCAATGTCTTAGATGACATTAGAGTCATTAAAAGAAACCTCTATTTTAGGTGACAAACCCAAATTTTTACAAACGGATTTTAGTAGACATCCAATGGAGCAAACCATGTTTGAGGGTTGCTATTATGTGAGCCTATGTGCCTAGAAAACTACAAACTTATGGTATAGGTGTATATGTTATAGAAACTTACTATAAGACTATAATCATAGTGCAACTATACTTTAGATACCTACATTATAGGTGTTTAAGAGACAATTACCTTCAATGGTTGTTGTATACTATGAGCAATTCTAACTCGACCCTTGGGTTAAAACTTAACACACGGGTTCTATGTCTAATCTAGTACTATATCTTTATTGGGTGTTCAAAGAGTGCCTTTTAAGCAATGAACTCTTTTAATAACGCCTTTTTAATCCTAAGAATCACTAATTTAATTAGTTATGGGTATGGTTAGTAGTTTAAGGTTTTGGATGAATTTCCTAAATCTAAATCTTAATCTTTTAACTATTCTATTCTATCTAAGTCAAAGTTTTTCCTAATGACTCTAAATGGAAATCTAAAACTATATATCAATTTTTAAGAGCTTGGCAAAATAAAATTAAACAACAAAAGAAGTACAATGAAAATTAGATAAGGGCGACTCACCTCCTCGGCATAGATCTCCATAGTGCCATCATCAAACATCATATGCACATATTTGCTAGCAATTTCTCCATTAAAATCATCTTGCCCGTTCATCAAACTAATCCATAATAAATTCCAATTTGTTGGTAACATTAGATGAAATTTGAGGGCATTAGGAGACTATGGGTTCCCAAACTGCGGGAATACAGATTCTGCCCTGTGAACTCGAATCCTACGTGGTCGCGACCCTGCCACGTAATTTTTTTTTTTCAAATTTTTTTTGACTTACTTTTACATTTTAGGACCCAAATTTTTTTATTTTTTTATTCTTTTTGGATAAAAATTGGCCTGACAGTGGACAGCGGCATTGGGAGCCGTTTCAGGAACAGATCCGAAACGGCCCTGTAATGCCCTCTGATTTCATCTAATGGATTGATTGTTCCTAGTTTCAATTGCACTAAAGGTTATGGGAATTTAAATTAATTGCTTATTTTTCATCAATTCCTAATTTTTTGGTAATTAGAAAAAATACCACAAGGTTAATTTAATCCACTAAATTAATTCCTAAGCAACTTGAGCAATTAAATTCCTAGCAAATTAATCTATTCTAAATGAAAGTCAATTATTAATTCTAACTCATTTGCAAATTTTTGTTACTGTTTTTTTTTTCTTTTGGAATTCCTAACCTAAATTCAAATGGCAATTAATTATTTTAGAATCTAAAAATCTAACCAAATCTTTTCAAATCCAATTAGTTTTTTAATTTCCCAAATTCTTAAAAAAAGTGGTTGTCAATTTTTTCTTTTTCTTTTTGGCTTATTAGGCCTAATAAAACAAAACTAACAAAATCCAAACCTTCTAAGAATCTAATTAATAACTAACTACCCCCCTCGAGCTACCCCGTCACCTCCCACTAACGTGCTAGTCCTTTTGATTGTTCATATATTGGTCCTTTTGGGTTGTTTGTATACTGGTCCTCTTAATTGGTCTATATGTTGGTCCTCTTGATTAGTCTGTATGTTGGTCCTCTTGATTAGTCTGTATGTTGGTCCTCTTGACTAGTTTGTATGCTGATCCTCTTGGGCTAATTTATTGATTTTCGGGTTGGTGGATTAAATCCAACCACATCCAATTAATCTCCTCACTAACTAATAATTGTCTATGATTTTAAAGGGAGGTGAGGATTTAACAAGTTTAATGGTTAGTTGGTTAACAAATTATTTACAATAGTGAAATAACGATTTTGGTTGCCAATTAAATAGTATTCTTTAGAAGGTAAGCTTTATGATTTTGAAGTACCCTTACCTTTCAAAGTGATAAAGTGATAGTTTTTGAAAAATAGTATAGTAATAGCTTTGCCATGCGGGGTCAATTGTAGGCATTCACAATAAAGAATTAGTGTTTTAAGTATTTAATCGCAAAAAAAGGTACACGTGACAATGTTTAACCGAACTTCCATTAAAAAATAACTTAAAATGTTCACAAAAATTAGTATTTTAAGATTTAGAAACCAAAGGAGTTACACATGACAGTGTTTAACCGAACTTTGGTGCTAAATTCTCAAAATTTCCACAGAAACTTAGTACTTCAAAGTTTACAAACCAAAAGAGATACATATGATAGTGTTTAATCAAACTTTGGTACTAAAATGTTAAAGTGTCAACAATATAATCCAAACAAGTAGTTGAGATTGAGCTCAAATATTGGATAAGAAAATGAAAGTCGATTGAAGGGATCCCAAGCCTTCAAAGTTCAACAAAAAAATACAAAAAAACATGACCAAGATCTTTGGTCCAAGTAGTGTTCCGACTACGTTGATAGCACAAATGAGGAAGAAGAGAACAAAGTGTCAGTATGCAAGAAATAGGGGGCATTGGCAACCTTAAGGGAGACCCTTATATACCCGTTTCCGAGCCCTCCCTAGTAAATTGTCAATGAAAACACTTTGAACTTTTCCCCTAATCTACCCTAAATGAAATTTCAAAATAATACTTCTTTAATGGTAAAAAACTCTAGAACTCTCTCCATTTAGCTAATAAAATCTTGGCAAAATCAAATCAAAGATCTTAATCCAAGATATTTTGAAATTAACCCTAATCTACCTAGATATTTTGCAAATTAACCAAAAGTTATTTTGAAAATTGTCTTTCTTTAGTCCAAAGATGGATTTTTATGCAAGAAAGAGATCTTGACCAAATCCAATCTTTGATTTTCCAAAAAATATTTCGAAAATAACTTCTAATTAACATTAAAAAAGTCAAACTAAGAGCTGACCCTCTCTATCTTCTAGGGAACAACTCAAAACGGAAATCCATCTACGTCATTGTCTTTAGAAGACCCCAATTAGTTTAAGTGACCCCTTCCTCCTCACTCCTAGGCCATTTTTGAGCGCAAATTGAAATTATGGTAATTCCAATTAAAAGTTAAAAATCTAACTTTTGGAATTTGCACTTTTTGATGAATCTGTCAAGCCAGGGTTGTTAAGAATGTCTATGAGAATAAGGAGTGTCTCCTCATTTTCTTCAATTGGACATCATTCGCTCCTGGTACCCCATTTAATCCACCGCCAAGTTATAAATTCTTGTGAAATTCAATGTCGATGCTGCTTCTGGTAGTTGGGAATGTCAGAATGTCTTCAAACTTGATTGAGCACTTATTTAGTACACAAAAACCTAATCTAATTTTTAGTGAGATTTTAACACAACATATGTAATTTCTAGGAATTTACAAATATGTTTGTCCGCGGTTGACTTTCCACGGAGTCAACATGGAATTCCGAAAAAATCCGAAATAAAATGAGCAACATCTAGGACACCCCTAGATTTTAAGTGTAAGTTCCACACTCACTTGTACTTGTCTATTTTTAGTAATTTGTAATTACTTTGTCCAATTGGACAATTTAATTTCCGATACCTGGGAATCTTGGATAATTGCTTGGCTCTTTTTAGCTCCTAGCGTGCTCCTATCCTTTGAATACCTCTTTGTAGGTCTTAATTGTTGATTCCACCATCTTTGATGTTCTAGTCTCTAACTCTCAAAGTTACCTATAAAGGTTTTTACTTTTAAATCCAATTCTCGTTGGAATTGGATTTTAGACTCTTGTAGATTCTCTAGACCTATAATAGATTATATTGGCTTAGCCAATATGTCGTGTGCATCTCTAAAAGGTTGATTTTGCACAGACAAATACTAAGACTGGCTAACTCTCATATCTTCACATCACTCAAAATTATTAATTATGCTTTCAAACTTACTTCTAAGACTTAGAATGATGAAAATTCATAGATTTAGGAATTTTTCACCTTTTACAATATTTCTTCACTATTTTGGTAGAGACTGCTACCAAAACTCTTTTAATACTCTTTTTATGTATTTTTCTTGTATAATTTGACTAAATTCCGCAAAACTCGCAAAAAATAGACCCAAAGTTCCAACTTATGGGCTTACATATATCTACTTACATACATGCTCAAGATTCTCATGCTTATATACTAACATTATTGCCTATGTTTTTATGTCAACCAAACATTGAATTTAACATCCATGTTGACATTAAAAAATAGGTTGTTACATTGTATGTCCAATAAAATTTGTTTGTAAAAATTTGGGTTGCCACCTAAAATGCAGGTTTCTTACAATCAGTGATTAGTGACTACAAGAGGAACTTGTACCTTCTCAGTGTAAATTCATTGGAGGAAGTGACTTCTTGAGACTTTCAAGTTGTGTCCATGTTAAAAAATATTGTAATTGCTTTAGATGAATAAGATGATCATTTTGAATTTTCTTTTTCTGTTGGATTTTAAGTACTCTAAAGACTCTTTTAGCCATGATGGGCTACATAATTCAAAAATTCATAACAAATTCATACTTGTTCAAAATTTTATTTGTTCTTACCGTTTCTCACACTTGTTTTTATGTGGAAAAAAAATTAAACCATTCACTAGCTAACTCTTGATAACTATCACATGCTTGAAATGCTCCAAAAACATTCAATATATAGTAGTTCACTAGAAGTAAAATGATCCAAGTATAACAAATAAAGTAGAAGAGGGACAATAAAGAACTACCAAATTATGTAGATAAAAGAATTAGAAGCTCAATACATAGTTATAGACTAAATAAGATAATGTAGCCAAAAGTATTAAAAGAAGTGGTTGAGACAAATAAGAATCTAAACACATTCAAAAATGAATTTAGTCCTATTCAATTTTATGCGATGAGATTAAAGCCATAAAGAAGACAAACATGGGAGGATGAAGTTTTGCACAAGTCAAATATGTTAATGGAGAATTTCATTAATTAAAATAGAGGTATTCAAAGTGCCAATTTCAAACTACATCGTGTGAATTGTAAAAATAACATCTAGATTTGGTATAGAGTTCAAAAATCTATTATAGCTTAAGATCGTAGACAATACAATCTAAATCATTTAGGATTGGTATAGATTTCAAACATCTAGGACAACTGTAGAATTCAAAAAACCTATATCATGTTGTAGATTTCAGACTACATGGTTTAAACTGTAAAAAGTGTCAAAGTGATGGAAATTTGCCATGTTAGTAAATGAAGATGGTATATAACACAAGAAATTATATCATGCACTTAATATAGGAACACAATAATAATATGAAAGAAAATCCAGAGATTTAGAAAACTAAATTTTCTCTTAAGTTAAAAAATATTAAATAACAATGACATAAAACATGACTATAGTATTTCAACATTTGATAAGAATTTTGGTTTGCATGCTCCTCTTTGTTGACTTTTTTTTTATCAAACATAATTAATTGGCTCTAATTTTCAAAACATTTGAAATGAAAAATTCTAATAAGATACCAAATGGAAATTAAAACCACATTTTAAATAATATCCAAAGAGGAATTTTTTTTTGTATGTTTTAGAATATTTACAATCTTGTATCAAATATCATAGCTTTAGCAATTTTAAAGACTTTTAATAGACTAATAGATTGGAATAAACAAACTTGAAATAATACATGTGGTCTTAAAATTTGTAAGTGTATACACTACAACCAATAGGTTTTTTGGTATTTAAAATTTTTAGAAAAATCTAGAAGTTAAAATTGTAGTAGTATGCGATAGTTATCAATCTTCCAAACCCCCACTTTCATTCAAATGCCTAAGAGAGTGCAATACTTGTGAATCATCTATTCCTATACTGGATCCCATGACTTTTCAATCAAATGATTGGGAAAATGCAATACTAAATTGTAAGGTTAGATACTTAGATTTGGCAACAAAGTGCCAAAATACTTTATGTTTTGATATTGAAAGGTTTTGGTAAGCTAAAAATGGCATTTTAATTAGAATTTTGGCAATTCAAATTATTATTTTTTGGATTTTTGTCTACTATTAGCCTTCCTTTTCTTCTTTTGTATTATTGTCTCTTTTCTTAATTGATGTGTTTTTTCTTACCACATATTTTGTAGGTTACTTTTCCTTTTTAATTTGGTGATAATCATAACATGAATGCTTTAGAATTCTATACTAGAAAAAATCTTCCTTCTTGCACTTTCTTTTATAATTAAATTTTTTTCCAATGATTGGACAATATGAGAAAAAAATTTGCAACCATTCGGTTATTTAATTATAATATTTCATACTTTTAGACATTTCAAAGAATATTTATTTTATGTCTCAATTTGGCCATTGCATACGGTACCTATCAACTTTCAAAACCCATGACTTTTCAATCAAACGGGCAATCAAATGACCAAAAGAATGCAATACCTATCAACCTTCAATACCCTATAACTTTTCATTTTTGTGCATTAATATTTGTTCAAGTTCACTAAGTGATTAAATAGAGTGACAAGAAAAAATGTCTTTTATGTTTAGACTTAGATGAAATCAAGGCTTATCAAAAAAATATTTTGGTTCATTTTACTAAGAGCAACTGCACTACCAAGTAGAAGAACAACTTGGAATGGAGATGGTCGGGACTAGGGCTAGGTTGTCTTTTTTGTTGCACTATTTCTTTGTCAATGGAACTAAAGGAGCTATCACTTGCCAAACTTTGTGACTTTTGGATGTCAACCTATCATGGTTGCTCAAAGCTTCAACACATGAACACACCTTTGTTTTAGAGTTGTTTTGGTCTTGCATGGTTCAAAAAGCTTCAATTGGCTAAGAACTTCATTTAATGAAGAGAGTCAACTATGGAGTTGTAGAAAAATATGAGCATAATAAGAGTGGAGAAGAAGCACTTCCAAAGTTGCACAAATATTTAGGGTCACAATGGAGACCACCCCCTTTTGTGTAGGCAAATATAGCCCTCTTCTTGGACCACCTAAGCTATTAAGTCTTTCCCATATTCCATTTAGCAATGAGGTTGCTCTAGTCTAGGGATCAAACATGGAATAAACAAATATACAAGAAGCTTATCAACATTCAAAGAAGGCCAAATATTTTCCCTTGTTTTCTAATTCAAAAATTGGCATACTTTTTGGGTAAGGTCACTATTCAAACTTCCTCTAACTTTTAGCTTCTCTTCATACAAGACATCCTCCCCAGGGTTTTTTTTAGGCAATTAAATGCCCAATTTCCTCAAAACAAAAAGGGGCAACTTCAAGCCTATAGAAAAAAATGAGAGTAAATGTGAAAAAATGCTAGATAGAAATAATATCCCTCTTTATCATTGCCAACATGCTTCTAAAACTTCATTTCATTTATCATGTAAAGCCAAAATTGCATACAAAAATTACATATTCAAAATTTTATATACAAAATTTGGCCTCCTTCAATTAAAGTCCTTAAGTTAAGGAGCCAATCAACTTAAAACCTTCTTGAAAAGAAGGACACATCACCATTTGTCCAAAAAACAAAAAACAACAACCTGGTCCTCCCCTTTGGTTCAAGATAGGAAGTCCATAAATCCTCCATTTAAGCCTACCTAACTCATGAATGGCACTATTAGATATTTCAAAGAACATGTCATTCTTTCCTAGATAGGGGATCCATTTAGAACTAGGTCAGATTATGAACCTCCTACCTTACAACCAATTGAAATAAATAAATCATCTCGTAGCTTCTCTCCATGTAAGACTTCCTTTCCTTTCCTTTTGCGTCAAACCAAATGAATAAATTAAAAAAATCATCAGCATGCAACCAAGTTTTGAGTCTACTTTTGTGCTTTCTCTACACATGTCCAAATACTCACCACCTTAACTTAACGTAAGCTTACATGGGAGTATGGGACAAGTCTTGGAGACACCAGCCTGCTCATTAGGAAGCATGAAAAAGCTGGGCTTTGGCACGCACACTTGTTCCTGTCTGAACTTATGTTGTCCATGTGAGAAAGGTCTCCCTGGAATTCAGTTTTGAAGAGCAAACTTCCCAATTATTAATAATGTAAGTTATTCTGTTTGATAACACACCCAGAACCCCCACTCAAGTTGCATTCCAAATGATAGAGAGATAAGTTTTGTGTGGGCTTTCAAGAATAATAAATGCTTCCCAAATTCTTCCTCCAAAGATTGTAAATCAGCCTGAGGTAGGTACACCCAAAAGCACCAGTTTTTCATACTGTGTCTAGTTCCTGTTATTATGTTGTTCAGATTTTTTTACAGTCTTGTTGGTGAGTGAAAGCATGTTCCAACACACCAAAGAACAGTGGATTTGGATACTGTATGCAAAAGTTATTAACAGTCAAAGTATGTTTCTGAAAGCGCCATCTACAGTCTGGGTACATGACTGATTTTGAAAATGTATAGACGTTGTACAGGGCGCTTTAAGGTCAGGTGCCATTTTGGGTGTACCTACCTTAATTAGGAAGCTTTTAGTGGGACAGAGGGAGTATATTGATAAAGTAGGAGGTTCTGAAAGTGATCAGGTTCTAAAGTGGAGCACCTTCCATAATGTACACAATTTATGCATGTTGCTTTTTCTCAGCCTTCAACAATGTTCAAACAATGTACATTTTAGAAGGTGCTCCATTTCATAGCCCTATGCCACTTCAACTTCAAAGTTTTATAATTAATTCCACAAAGCTCAAAAAAATACGAAACAACTTGATTTAGATGTTGATTCTACTTGTCTTCAAAGGAGAATTTACTGAAAATTATTTCAAGGTGTTTCACTTCCCCCAAAATCAATTGCAACCCTTAGATGCTCCTTTGTAGGACCTCCTACTTTAGTCTACAAATCAAATTGAAACTAAGTACTCTAGTCAAAGCACGCCTTGGCAAGAACAATAGGAGATTCATATTTTGCTCATCTGATCCCTAAAGGTCTAGGGCCATTGTTCTATCAAAACCACTCAAAACTATCATTTTTGTTGCACTTATTCATAAAAACAAAACAAAACAAAACAATTTTAGAACCTAAGTGTGGGATCTTATACTCAACTTGTTTGTGATTGTGTGATAAAAATTTCATGAAGTTTGACTGTATAGATTGAAAGATATGAGCAATGAAAGTTATTTTTTCAAGAAGATGCTAAAACTATCCAAAAAACAATATTGTCTATAACTTTCTCATTACTAGTTCAAATAGAATGAATAAAAGCTTCAAATGTAGACAAAAATATATGCTTGAAGGAAACAAAATTTAAAATTTTGATTTTGATTTTTTGCAAAATTTTTTATTGCTATCTGCCGAGTTTAGTTTTTTGACTTTTTGTGATATAACTTTTGCTCTCTAGCACCAATTGAAATAAAAATTATATTTCTACAAAGCTAATAAAGTTTTCTATCTTATAAAAAAGTTTCAAGAAGTTTCACCAAAAATTGAAGTCATAGGAACCTATCCAAAATCCATTTTGTCCCCTAAGGAGACAATAGTCCTTTAAGGGCTAAGGGCTAATCTACCATATTTATATGTTTCCTTGGATGGGAATAATCTTGGCTCATTTTTAGACAATGAAAAATAGATATAGAATGAAATACAAGTGGTTTCATATATTTTTTGAAGCAAAATGAAATTACTTATGAATTTTCAAAAGAGTTGTGTCTATAAATTGTTCACTTGCAACTTGTAAATAGATATGGGGAAAGAAAGGAAAAAAATCAACTTTTGTAGTAAATAATACTTTCATCCTCAATACATTCAATCAAAAGAGTTTAACACCTAAAAGTCCAAGGCCTTTTGGATTTAAAGACAACATTGCTTTTGAAGTGGTATAAATCTAAATGTCATTAAAGTATAGTATTGTAGATGACATGAATTAGATTTGAAGTCATTTGGCCATATAAATTGCAAGATTTTAATGTTTCAATGTTGAAAAAGGATGTTGAAATTTTCCTCTAAACACATTTTGATGTGAGATTTGGTTTCTCTACCTACTTTATTTATTTTTAAATTAACTATAAAGTGATTAAAAATACAAACACATTGGTGAAAAAAGCATCATTCAATCAACTCACTAGGTTTGCAAAATGACATTGAAATGTCAAAAAATAGCAAAAAAAGTTGCAAGAAAATATATGTAAGGTTGACTCCCCTTCTACAAAAATTCTTCTCAATAATTTGTACCTTCTTAACCCTTTAAGGACCAGTCGACCACTTTTTGTTTGATTTTTGCACTCTCCATCTAATATTGTTCAAATACATTTGATCACAAAAATCTCAAAGAGTAACGCAATTAGAGAAGAATTATGTGAAGGCCCACGGTCAAGTAGTGTTGTAGTATGAAGGCCTATGTCTGGCAAGGAGTTGCTTAGTTGGCCCCACCCAACTCGCCTTTAACAACTAGAGGCCCTACTCCAATCTCGATTAGGCCCTACTAGGGGGTGGAGGCCCAAGCCAAGATTTAACTCCTTGGGTAGGGGTTGGCCCTAGCTAGAAGTTTTATGGACCTAGCAAAGGGTTTGGCCTTCCTAGTTGAAATTTTCTTCAAAAGTTTTAAGATAATTTTTTTCCAAATACTAAAGACAATTCTTCTTCCAAATCTTTTCTAAAACTTCTAAGGTAATTTTTCTTCAAATCTTAGGGCAATATTTTCCCAAATATTAAGACAAATTTTGGTTCTATTACAAAGGCAAATTTGGAGAGTTTGGGATCTTATTTTTCTCTACACTAAATTCCACAATGATTTCTAAATTCAAACCTCTTCTGTCAATTTAAATCCCACTAATTTTTGAACCGAGGGAAGTCAAAGCTTTGCCACAGTTTCAAAAATCACTAAAATTTCACAACATTCCTAGTGTCCAAAGTCAAATTTCTACCATTCTAAATGAGACTCAAACAAAATCAAGTACAATACTTGATAAGACACTTGTTAGTACAAATACAACAAAAACTACAATGGTTCTTAGTACAATTATGAGTACAACCTATATGTGCAAACACTTCTTTAAACAAGCTTGTTGGTACAAAATACCTCAAAATCAAGCACTAGAGGCCCTTCTAAGCATTAATGCCAAGGTGCAGAGGAGGGTGGTTTGTAGTACAAGTACAAATGCTAAAAAATCAACAAAACTTCAACAAAACAATCAAAATTAGAGCATAAAAACTTCCACAAGATTCAAGACAAGTTACAAGTTTGAAGGGACCTCAAGTCCTTCAAAACTTATACTAAAATACTAATTGGAGCTTGAAATGCTCCAAAATTACACATATTTGCAACTTTGAGTTCAAATATGTCCAAAAAATTCACACAAATGGACCAATATGTTAGATTGCCAAAAAAAGACTACAAAGAATAAAGAAAAGAGGAGAAAGAGTGCCCTCAAATATCCTCTTAAGGGCACCCACTTCCTCTCATTTTGTTGTAGTAATTTAATCATTTAAAATTTTCATCCTAAATTACCAATTTAATTTTCTATGTTGAACTAAGACTCAACCAAGAAGATTTAGTTCCAAGACGGATAATTTACAGGACATTCGCAACATAAGATTGAGCAATTGATTGTTCAAAAAGGCATCTTCTATAACAAAAAGGCAAGATACAAAATAAGACAAGATAGTTAATGAACAAGGCAAGACAAGTTCTCAAGAACAATACTTGTTATTAACTCCAAGAGGTACAAGACGAGATCTCAAATTAAGAACTAGGATTGAAAAGATGTTTTATTAAGACTAAGGACTACCTTAATCAACCTTGACCTCTATATATACTACTATCTAGGAGGAGTAGGAGGTTCATATAGAGTTCTGTAGATGATTTTAGAATTCTATGGAAGCTTCTTGAAAACTTTACAACCTTTCAAAATACTATCAAAGCTTCTAGAATATTATCAAAGCTTCTAAAACATCGTAGAAGCTTTTGAAACACCATAGAAGCTTTCAAAATACTATGAAAGCTTTCAAATACTTTAGAAGCTTTCAGAATACTATAAAAGCTTCTAAAATACTATGAAAGCTTCTAAAATACTATGAAAGCTTTTAAAACATACTAGAAAACTATTGATAAGTTTAGAAGGTTGTAGAATGTCCGTGACATCTTTTGAATATAAAAAAATTCAAAAAAATTTGCAAAAAACTCTCATGGAATTCCAAAAAAAGAACAAGCCCATCTTCTTGCTTTGCAAGATGGTCGATGGTGAAACAAATCCCACTACTTCCTTTAATTACCGAATTTGAGAAAATCTTGTATATAGAGGGAAATTGTGGTAAGACAACTTCATTGTTGAGTTTTTTGTATGATTTCAAGGCTAGAATATCATCCTTTGGTCATAGATTTCCTCCATTGGTTTGTTGTTAGTTCTTCCAACTTGCAAGCTAATAATCTTTTATATAGAATTTGAGAATTTGACTAGGCTATTTATAAAAAGTTGTCTATAAAACTAGGCTTCAGGGTTCTTACTAAGTTCTCTCAAACCAATTTTATCCATTTATTGCTATATGCATAGTAAATTAGGCCATTTTGGACAGTTCTACTAAAAGTTGGTAAATATCATGATTTGTCGTTTCTAACCTATTTGCAAGCGGGAATTGGATCTATTTAAGCAAAAACACTCAAATTATGACCAAATATTATATTACCATATACCATATCTATTTCAGTTCTACACTCTTTTTGGATTTTATATACTATTTTTCACACCTAATTTTGTAAAAAATGAAAAAAACAACAATGAGTCTAACATGATGAAATAGGATTTCATAAGCCTCAACTAAATTTCTTTAATTTTTTTCTATTATAGCTAACTTCTAGAAGTTCTTACTAGTCAAATTATTATTATTTTTTCTATTTGTCCTGTAATCAAACTAAAATATTGTTAAAAAAGTCAACTGTGCTTAAGAAATGGCTTTCTTTCACTCTCTACTTTTTCTCTTCTAATTCTAAACATCAAATTGTATACATCCCACTTCATTCTACTACTCTTTAGTTTGAGTATTGAAATCAACAACAAAAGAGTCTACATTTGAGTGTCTGCATTAGAATTTGAGATACAAAACACACACAAGTTGAGAGCTTAAACTTGCACACAAGTGCTAGTTCAGTAGCCAAATAGAAGTCTAGGTCACCTAGCTTGCTAACTTGGTTGACTTGGATATTGATCTAGTTGACTTCTCAATTGGTATAGGATGATTGCAAGAAACATTTAAAGCCTTTTTTTTTTAACAAATGGGGGGACCCCATTGCATTAAAAAAGAACCAAGATACAAAACCAGCCAAGCCAAATGGCTGGACAAAGAACAAAAAACAAAAAAACCAAAACAAAAAAAACACTAACTAAATAAACAAAGACAAGGGCCTTTACTACTCCAATAATTTTGGTCACCCTATCTAGTGGCCAACACTGGGGATTGAACATTTAAAGCCTTTTGTCACACAATAGTTTTTGATATTTTTTTGCCATAATTTTTGTATTTTAGCTCAAAATGATTCAAAATTTATAGGGAAGCTACTCATAGCTATTATATATCTATAGTGAATTTTGTATATTTTTCAAAAATAATTTATTATTTTTAAATAGCCCCAAAAATTTCTCATAGTACTTATATTTTCTTCATTGGAACTTGGGATATAGAATTCTCATAGAATTCCAGTGAAGAAAATACAACTTGTGATATTTTAATTTATAAGAAATAGGATTTTTTTTAAATACATAAAAATACAGCATTTGGAAAAACTTTTTGGTAAAGAGATTTGACCAAAAAACTCACCAAAATAATGTTTTATACCTTTGGAATCAAGTACTGTGAGAAATTTTTGGGGCTATTTAAAAATAATAAATTATTTTTGAAAAATATACAAATTTCATTATAGATACATAATAGCTATGAGTAACTTCCCTATAAATTTTGAGTCATTTGGAGCTAAAACACAAAAGTTATGACTAAAAAAAATCAATAACGAAGGTGTGACAAAACAAAACGTAACAAATAGTACAAGTGTTTCTTGCAATCACCCTATGTTGATTTCAGCTTGGCTGTATCCTTGCAATTTTGATTTTAGAGTTGGACATGGTATTTTTCTTTCAAGTTATAATTTTGCACTAAGGTAGGTACACCCAAAAGCGCCAGTTTTTCATACTGTGCCTAGTTCCTGTTATTATGTTGTGCAGATTGTTTTATAGTCTTGTTGGTGAGTGAAAGCATGTTCCAACGCACCAAAGAACAATGGATTTGAATACCGTCTGCAAAAGTTATTAACAATAAAAGTGTGTTTCTGAAAGCGCCATCTACAGTCTGGGTACATGACTGATTTTGAAAATGTATGCATGTTGTACAGGGCGCTTTAAGGTCAGGTGCCATTTTGGGTGTACCTACCTTACTACTGAACTTCCCAACTTCCTGGAATATAGAGTTATAAACTCTCTCCAATCAAATGAGTATGTGAAGACTAAAAAGTCAAAAAGTAGGAAAGGAAATATGAAATCCACTGTTCCAAATATTAATTTTGAGACAACTAAGTTAGTATGAGCAAGTTAAACAAATTTTGGTCTTTACACATATATGTACATGCCTAAAAGATGGCTAGATAATAAGATATGTACTTTTTACAATGAAAAATGAAAATTTTCAATAGTTAACCCTTAAATTTGTCCAATTTTTTTCCTAAAACGGTCAAAAGAATTTAATTGCCCATTCAAAAATGGAACTGAAATTTCTGATTGACCATATATGGTCGATTGGGCAGTTAGGGGTTGACAACCGAATGGTCTTGGGGTTGATATTAGAGAGTTTAATGAACTAACACACTCCAATGAGTCACTACTGCATGGTTGTTGTATTTCTGACAATGGCTATTGGTTCATGGCTGGCTAACCTAATACCCCTCCTAAATAGCTTTAGTCTGGTTGTAGCGTAGACAATTTTTTTTCATTTATAAATTGATACTAAAACCTTGGCAGTTGTTGGCGTAACTTTGGTTTTTAATTCCAAATTTTGAGATCAAATTGAACACTTGGGTCTCCATAAGGTAGTCCCTTAACAAAAAAAACAATTTGGAAATTTTAAGCTAGGAACAAAGTTTTGCTATTCAGGGAACTTAGGCCCAAATTTTGAAAAAGAAAATAGAAAGAACTTGATTAGTATGGGACAACAATTGGCAATAGCTTTGTTGTTTAAGAGGCTTCAACCTCAAGTTTCAAAACAAAATGATAAAGGGCTTGGTTAGTATGGGACTTTTAAGAACTTGGATTCAACCCAAGTCTCTCCAAATAACAAAACTAACATTTCAATAATTATTTTTGAACATCAAGGCTTTAGGGGAATGTTCTACAACAAGAATCATGATATCCCACTCAAGGAGGTTGGATCAAATTGGTTAGTAAGCACACACTCAAAATGAAAGAATACAACTCAAATTGCTTAGTAATCTACACTCAAAATACAATGGCAAACAAGATAGCTTCGAATGGACCCCCATGTCCTTTGGAAAGAGATCCCAAAATATAAAAGAGACATTAAATGATGGCAAAAAAATTCAAATTGCAAGACAACAAAGATTTTTAATAAACTAAAAAATCTTGACAACATGGTCACATATGGAATAACTAAGAATGAAAGAAAAGGGGTGAAAAGTGAGAGGAAGGGAGATCTTTTACACATTTCTAAGGCCTCCTTCTCCCTCAAATTACTTAATAAAATACTTAAAATTAACCATAAAAAATATATCCTACTACTATGATTTTCTTAACTTTTGGAAAAATGCTCTAATTGTGATTTCACAAGTGAAAGCTAGCGATTTGCAAATTAGTGAAAAAGATAGAAAATCCAACTCTTGCAATTTTCTTTTTCTCAAGGTTTTGACTAGGTAGGATCCTTTGGAAGGCTTGAGAATGTAAAAAAAAGTCTAAGTTGGCCTCATTTAGACACTATATGCTCCTCATATGCAAATCAACTTGCAAAGAATTTTATAATTTCGTCAAAAGTTGTTATTGTTATTGGTTTTGGTACTTATTGGTGTTGGAATGTCTTGAAATTTGGTAGGGCACTTATTTATGCCAAAACACACTATCCTAATTTATAGTAAACTTTTATCATCATTAGGGAATTTTCTATGAATTTTCCAATGCAATTAAAAGTAGTTGACTTTCCATGAAGTCATCTTCTACAATCTATAAAAGCACAAAACTTTTTAAGCAAATTCTAAAAAACTTCCAAAGTCCAAGTATAAAATTCCATCTGTAAATTGAACTTTCCAAATAAGGCATTAAATTTTTTCCAAAAATAAATAAAACTATAAGGCATTAATCTTACAACTATCAAATTAATTCCTTTGACAAGGAATCATTTTTGTACCAAAAAATCTTCACAATTCAATTTTGCCATTGAGCTCCTAGTGTGTTTTGAAGTTGTGGTTTTATCCCTTCTTTAATTCCTATATATTTTTTACTATGTTTTCACCAAAACTACTCCAAAACTGTCATTTTCTAGAACAATTACCAAATTTTAGAATTTATTTTGAATAATGTAACTATAAGATCTTTAAGGGTAATATTTTGAAAAGATGTACAAAAAATTTCAGAAATTTCCATATTGTAGATTGCAAGATATTAGTATTTGAAGTTACAAAAATATTTTTTTTACCATTGCAAAAATCTAGGCAGCTGCACATTAGAAGGCCACATTTGTATGAAAAGATGTCCAAAATGGTTGTAACTCTTTGGATTCATACTTCAATTCAAATTGGCTATGTGCTTGAAAATTTTCAAATCATTTTGAATTGTACAACATGTACAAAAGAAATAGTAAGTAGAAAGAAGTAGAGAATGTTTCAAAATACTAAATTTTTAACAATTTACATATTGAATTGAAAAAATACTAATTTCACTCGTTGTAATGTTGTAATAAACAATCTGTACCTATATTTTTTTTCAAAAATATTAAAAATTGAATGAAATAAAAGACTTCAAAGTTTATTTTAGAGTATATATTCCATAACTTCCTACAAACTACCCACAAACTAAAACTCCTATAAATTTCATATCATTTATCAAAATAAAATTATTCAAATATTTACATATATATATATATATAACTAATTTCAATTTTTTTTTTTTTGAAAGTGATTTTTGCAAAAGTTTTTTTAGTTGCCCAAGTTGCCTACTTAGCAATGAAAACTACATATCATATAGTAACTTTTGAACCATGTAGTCAAAAGTTATGAAAATTTTTGGACCTTAAAGCAACTCTTTGGGCACATGCTATGTAAAAATTACAAAGAAAATAAACAACCTCTACCCGTAGTGAGCTACCCAAAATTGCTATATTGCCAAAAAAATATAGTTTGGTCTTTTAACTAAAGGGTTAATTTGTACTATGTATTACAATCATCAAGCCTAAAACTACATTCTCAAAAGTCCTATTTGACCTAACTAACACTTAATTTGGACATTAGAATATGCAAATGAAAGTGCTTAATGTACTTCCCAGACAAAGATTACTATTACGTTAGCCTAAGAGTGTGAGCCTATGACCCTAGAAAACTACATAACTATGATATAGATGTCTATAATACGAAAACTTTCTATAATTATAGTATAATCATGTTATAAATACCTATATTATAGGTGTTTAAGTTATAGTTGATTCTAATGGTTGTTTGTATGTCTATGTATATACAATTATACATACTTAAGGCTTGCATGCTTGCATTTTCATGCTCGCATACTAGCATTGTTGCTTCTTGGTCTTTCCAAACTAATACACCGTATTCATAGGGACTTCCACAAAATATGATGGTAACACATTTTTATTGTCATTTTCACTCAAAATACTAATAAGACTAAGTAAAAAAAGCAAAAAAGAAGAAAATTTTTAAAGAAGAAATTTTTTAAACCCCAGGTGACAACTACAGGGCTCACAAATCCAAGTCATGATTCTCTTCACCTGACAAATAACAGATTATGTCTAAGGTACATGGTTGAACTCCAAAGGCCCCCTCATTGCAACGCTAAAAAAATATATTATCCAAGAGACTGAATCCTTTGAAATTGGGGCCCCCAATGGTCAATTGTACTCAATCTCATGAACTGACTGAAACTTATAATATTATTTGAGACTGCTAACTTAAGTAAGTACCATTTAACTTACAATCTGATTGTTAGACAGCAATCTGATTTTAAGAATTATAACAGAAACAGGCTGACTGAGATTGGATTTAGGTATCAACTTGGAGGTTTGGTGTAATTTAACCCCTAAACGCCGGCAGCGCCAATTTGTGGCGTTTCGATGAAGAATCTACTGTGTAGATGATTGTTGGAGAAGAAGTTTCATCCGCATTAATACTAAGAGCATGGTAGGTCCAGTTAGGGAGATGTACGCGTTGTCAGTAGAGTAGCGCAGTCGTTTTTGTAAACAAGATATTGATTGCTGTAATGAAAACGGGAGAGGACACGCTTGCAAAGAGTGTTCGCACCCTGACCGAATATTTGTTTGGGAAGGTGAAAAAGAATTTGTTCACAGTTATGAGTGCTGCCCAGGGAGAGAGAAGGTGGAGGAGAACGTGGTCAGACAAAGCTGCCCGACTTTCTTGTCAGCGCTGTGGCGGGCCCTGTTGACAGAGTTCAGTGTGTCACAGAGGTGACAGGAAGGCAGATCCAGTAACAAACGAGCCCATGGCTGGAATTTTTGCGTCGCCGCCGCCGCATGCATGGCCTGGAGTTATCGCTCGTCCCTACGGTCTACTGATCAAAACAGTGCTGCCGCCTTCTTCGAACTCAAACATGAAGCGCTTCTGTTGTTGCACCGATTGGAAATAGGTCATCGTTATCTTTGATTGATGTTGCAGTAGGAAGTGAACTGAAATCGATGAGTTCCGCTGTTGAACAATTCATCACGAATTGAAGAGAGTAGCGATAGGAATGCCGAGACTCAGCACCAAAAAAAAATTTGACCATCTTCCGCTACCTCATGCACATCCTAGTTGGTGTACCACTGATGCTTGCATTATAGCATCACATCTACTGACGGAGCACAATGCTTCCATGTGGCAAGTGCGATACATAATGTCCATGTTAGATGAGAATTACCTCATCAGTCTCCCCAAACTACCTCAGGATAGTACTCCTGCTTTTCATTTTGACAGATCGCCACAGAATTTGAGGTCATTGTGGTGCGCGTGGGCTTCACGCATTTTGGGTTGGATTTCGCAGCGACCAGAGGGTCATGCCCGCGGATTCTCTGCTGAAGTCTACAGAGCACTGAGAGAGCGAATTTTCCCTTTTCCTAAAGTGGAGCACGGCGTGGATGACGAGCATGGCGTCGATGAGGAGCATGAAACGACTAGCACGAATGCAAGGCGGGCCAGCACCAGCACGCAAGGGAGTGTCGAGGCGCAAAGAATCACGTGCAGGACCAGTCGGCAGTCCCAATTTCCCGTCAGTACCGCCGGAGCAGATGGACGAGCCGCTGAAGGAAGCAGCAGCACCCCGACTCAGGCGCAGTCCGTCGATGTCAACCGGAGCGATCAACGAGCCGTTGAAGGAAGCACCAGCACCCCGACTCAGGCGCAATCCGCTGATGACCGCCGGAGCGATCGACGTCGACAAGGGATCAGAAAGACCCGGAGAAACGGCCGAATCAACCCGGAGCAGTTGTCCGCCGCTTACGACGGTGCTCGGCTCGTCCTCGGCATGTGTGACTCCAGCACCGACCGCGCCTGCGACAACAACAATGTCAACTGAGGTGAGCCACGAATCGCATGCTGACATTCAACCGTCGCATAATAGCATCATTCACTTAGAAGTAGTCTCCGTCCAGAGAGGGCTCGTTCATGATGACGGAGATGTCGACATCGACGTGTACACAAATGCGCATGTTCTTGCGGAGGGAATCCACCCAACTAGCCAGCAGAAATTTCTAGTTTTGAGGTACGAGGATGGCCACATCGAGGAAATGTGTGCGGGGGCAGTGCTCCGTCCCAGTGCTGTTCTTCCTCCCCGTACCCGGAAACCCATGAACCCTACAGGCGCTCAAGCATCGACCTCAACAGCTAGACTTCATGAGGAATCAGGAAGTGACGACGTACCTGATGAACCCTATGACGGCCACCCCTCCTCTGCTGACGATTTCTTTGACATCGATGAAGGTACGACGTCCACCTCCGGTGTGTCCACTGATGCTGATACGGACGTCGATTCGGGAAGGCAGATCGGTGCTACAACGACCGCTCATGGACCTGCAAGTGAGCATGATCTAGACTCGGAGGACACATTGTCCGAGGGTGCATTCGTTGCAGCGGGGAGACCGCGACCTCCACGGCATCGACGCCATGCACCTGCATCCACTGAGAACTGTAATAGACGCGGAAGTACAAGGTCCGGCGTCATTCGCAACAATCAAAAGCGACAGCAAGGTCGAATGCTAGCGGACGCAGAGATTGATATGGCCGCTAGTAATCCACCGCAACGAAGAAGAAGGAGAGCTCCAGCTGAGGAAGGCGGACCTCATTCGGGCGGGAGCGCGGGTACTGCAAGCCATTTTCGAACAGACCATAACGGTCACGTTCAGAACGAAGCTGACATGGGCGGGTCCGCTGATTCCAGTAGTGATTCATGGTATAAAGGGAAGGACTGGCTGGATGCACGGAAAAGATTGCTTCAATCTAAGGCACGTCAGAGGAGTAAACGCAAAGATCAAAGTACTCGCAAGAAATCAGGGAAGCAGGTGGACCCTCTGTTGTCTCGTTTTGCACCAGAGACTTGGCTACCTGGCGTGCCACATTACAAGGATAATGCATTGCCTTTCACTGGCCCCACTCCAGGCTGTACCCATCCTTATGGCCGCCTGCCCTCAGTGCTTGGCTTGTTCCATAAATTTTGGTCGCCCAAAATGTTGAGAAGGATTGTCAGAGAGACGAATTTATATGCATCAGAGGTTGTGAAGAAGAAAGGGCAGACACGTGGAGGACAGGACTGGTATCCGCTTACTGTTCCGGAGCTTGGAGCTTTCTTGAGCATTCACCTGCGAATGGGGATAAAAAAACTCCCCAACCGTCGCCTTTACTGGTCAAGAACGGAGGCTCTATTCAGCTGTCCAGTAATAGGGCAGGTCATGAAACGAGATAGATTTGAACGCCTCACACGTTGTCTGCATTTGGCAATTGCCCCACAGGAAGTCCAAGACCGTGACAGTCCTTTGTATGACAAGTTGCACAAGGTCAGGTGGTTATTGGATGCGGTCAGCAGTGCTTTTCGTAGCTTCTGGTTCCCCAACCAGCAGATGACAGTGGATGAAAGCATGGTGATGTACAAAGGCAAGTACTCACCAATTCGCCAGTACATGCCTAAAAAACCTGTGCGCTTCGGTTTGAAAATATGGGTAGCTGCAGACGCTCTTTCAAAGTATGTATGGAATTTCAATGTGTACTGTGGTAAATTTGGCAATCCACATGATAATTCCTCCTCTTCTGACGATAGCGATGCCATGGAGACCATGATGCAATCCTTTCCAGAGCGTAGTGGAAAGGGAGAGGGTTTGCAAGGCAGGCATGTGGTCAAGCATCTCATGAGTGACCTCGGAGGCAAAGGTCATATTGTCACGACCGATAATTTCTTCACATCCGTGCCCTTGTTTCTGGACTTACTTGATGTGGGGATTATGGCGACGGGAACACTCAAAGCCAATAGGAAGTATGTCCCACGATCTATGTATGCGAAGGATGCCACAAAAAACCAAGATTTTGGCTGGATTGATTACCGTATGCACCAGGAAGGTCGCATTTGTTGTTCAGTGTGGAAGGATCGCAATGCAGTGGTCCTCCTATCCACGCATGCAGAGGCGAAATCAGCACCTAGAACTCGCCAGTTTGTGTACCGCAGATTTCATGGGAAAAAGAAAAAAGTTATCACAGGACCCATGCATCTGCAATACACGGAGAATATGAGGGGTGTGGACACAGCAGATCAATTGAGAGGCTTATATTCATGTCTCACAAGGAGCCACAAATGGTGGCATCGTTTGTTTTCGTACTTATTAGACACAACCATCTGTAATGCTTGGATTGTGCATAGTGACATCAGTTTTCGGTTCATGGAGGAGCCCATGACGCACTTATCTTTTCAGTTGCAGTTGGCGAAGGAGCTCGTGGCGAAATGGAGTGGACGCACTCATGGATTCTCCAAACGAGCACCCTATGTTGCAGCAGTCCACGGTACGAAGAGTATGGGCACAAAAAGAGGGAATTGCATCGTGTGTGGACAACGCACAAATCAAGCTTGTCCAGGATGCCATGCACATGTTTGTAAGGGAGCTTGCTACTGGAGCACGCACTGGTGACTTTCTCTGTATCCACCATCAGCATGTTTCAAAAAAAAAAGTATAGATCTCAAGTTTCATATGTAGCATCTGCATGTACAGTACTCGGCACATTCTATAGGTTTTTACTTTCACTTCTGGGAAGCTCTATTTCTCTGGACTTCCAAGACGTTCCCTACCTTGTCCTACATCACTCTCTGTGGCACATGTCATGCTGTGACGAACGCTGAAGTTGCTGAAGGTCTGCAACCTCCAAGTCCCAGCGCGCGGAAGAATAGGCTGGCGGTTGGGCTTCCAAGACCTGCCAGCGTCGTCAGGTCACCACCGGGCCACACGCTTCTCTGCAGGCACTGTCAGCTGCCTGCCCGAAGCCCGCAACAGTGCTACAGTTGTGCCCGAGGATGTGGAGCTGCCAGCCCGTTCGTTCTCTTGCCTGCCCACAGCGTCAACCACTGTGGTGTGATTTCCCCAGCGGATTCAATCACCTTTGTTGTACTCAACAATTCCTACTTGTTTCACGTCGACTTCTACATCACAGCTGTACACCCATGGCTAAATTCCGTCGTTTTCCTTGCAGAGGGACACCCATGCCGTAGTATGAGGATACTGTTCTGTTTTTTCTTGTATAGTGACGCTATGTAATTACAAGGCTTACAGCTTGCATTTTCATGCGGAGATTCTGACTTTCAACTCATGTGCCACTTGCTATTCCACGGTCCTTCCATTTCGAGCATCTGAATCTTCCGTGTCATTCCTTGAGTCCATGATTTTAGCTAATTTAGACCTCTGCCCGCATGAGGACAAGCTCAAACCTCGGCAGTAATCATGCCAAAGATTCCGAGCCCCTGCTCTTTTCTGTGATTCTCGACGGTCCTGTGCCTCACATTCGCCACTACCTCAGGCCTGCACACTCGATTCATCACTGTAGCCTCATCTGTAGTTGCTGCATGAGATTCTCTTCTTCCTCGCGGTAGTAGGTCCCGACAGCACTTTGAGCACGCGGTGACCCGCCCGGCGTTTCAGGGTTAACTTATCCTAAACAGCACACGAATCCTTCAGCACTTCACTTAGTCACCCAAGGGAGTGAAGGGACCATTTGGACAAGATCCAGATGTGTAAGGACCACTTTCCACATACAAGCCGGGCCCAATCCTCTCCAAGCCAATTGCACAAAATTTCAACCCCTTTTGGGGCCAGAGGCCAGTCTCAACTAGTCATTATAATAAGACTATAAATGGGGCCGATTCTCTCATATGTACAGGCCTTGAGGTCAAGAAGTCAGGCTGATTTAAGAAAAACTTAGAAAAGAAGAAGAGAGGATCTGAAATTTCACAGCCGTTTTACACCTAGAGGCTAGGCCAATCTTCCTTGAGGCTCATTGCACAAAATCCAACTTGTTAAAAAAATAATGTTTTATGAGATAAATATTTTTAATTGAAACTTGACATTGGCCCCTAGGCCAAGAATTGACCTCCTATTTTCCGTGCACCTAATTCAATTGACTCAAGCCGTACTTGGGCAATGTCACATCATGTCTTTTTAGAATAAAAATTTCTGACCATTAAATTGGCCCAGCTTCTTGGTGTTAAGGTTTTCGGGTTGATTTCAACCTTTAAACCAATCACAAATGAGGATTCTTGATATTTGACAAAGCAAATTAGAACAACCTCTTAATGTTTTGCGGCCCTTATCATGTTTGAATTCCTCAACTTTTTGAAGTTTGCATTAAAAAAAATATAAATTTTAAATCTAGAAAAATAGCTTAGTTAGTATGGAAATCACCCTTTTTGGTACCGTGTGAATTATTTGCTCAAAAAAATCCTATGACACTTATTGGAGGTTAAGCAATAAGTGTCTCAAGGGACTATCAATGTCTTCTCACAATCTAGAAGTCAAGTTCAAAGTGCTCTAATTTTTGCATTTGATGTTCAAATTCAATAAAACTTGTTGAGAAATTTGCACTCTCTTCTAATCTCTATAGTAAAATTTTCAGATAAATACAAGGTCTATTAATTTTTTGAAAGCCATGCAAAGTTCACAAGTTCAATTTGAATTCACCAAATTGCATTTTGATGGTTGCAACGCTAGGGGCTTGTATCTTGTTCACCTAATGTTTGTTTTCAATAAAAAAAAACACTTATTGGGTTATGATCCCCTTGAAGTCTAGTTCTCGTCGTAAAATTTTCATGTCAAACCAAGTTGTTTGAATGTTTGAGAGCAATTCAAAGTTCAAAACCTAGACAATTTTGGATTGTAGTGAAATTTAGAGGCTTGTTTCTTCTTTATACAAAGTTGATTTCTAATTTACAAATATATAAAAAAATTCCACATACTAGTCTAGTTTGTGTAGCTAAATTTTTTATATCAATACAAGAAATTAAAAGTGACTAAAAAGAATTTTATTAGAAGTAAGTTTAGCCTTAGATGTATTTCTTGCAACTTCTTTTGCTATTCTTTGCTATTCAAAGACATTTTGTAGACACAATGAGTCAATTGAATGATATTTCTTTTCACCAATGTATTTATATGGTGGTTTTCAATCACTTTACAATTTAAAGTTTTTTCATTTGAATAGGTTTAGAAATTGAATTTCAACTCCAAATGTGTTACTAGAATAGTTCTAGAACCTTTTTTCAACATTAACCCCTATAGGTTTTTGACTATGTTTTTACCCAGAACACTCCAAATCTGTGACTTTTAATACAAGTGCAAAATTTTAGAAAAAAAACATTTTTTGACTCATGTAACCATAGGAGCTTGTTTTAAGGTGGTTTGAAAAGATGTGAATTTTTCTTTAAAATTTCCACTATATAGATTGTAAGATATTAACATTTGAATTCACAAAAATCCATTTTCTATCCCTGCAAAAATCCGGGCAACTGCACTTCACAAGGTCACATTTGTATAAAAGAATGTTCAAAATGGTGGTTACTCTTTGAATTCATTCTTCAATACAAGTTGGTTATATACTCAAAAATTTCAAATCTTTTGGAATTGTACAATATGTAGGAAAAAAATAGTAAGTAGAAAGAAGTAGGAAATGCTTCAAAATACTAAATTGCAAACAATTTATTTATGGAAATGAAAAATGCTAATCCCAAAGGTTGTAATATTCTTATAAACTATCTTCATCAAATGTTTCAAGTTTTCTTCAAAAATATTAAAAATTGAATTAAATAAAGAATTTTATACTTTTTTTCTAGATTAGAGATTCTATAACTACCTGCAAACTACCCTAAACTAAAACTCCTCATAATTTTTCATTCATTGATCAAAATGGAATGATTCAAAGCTTTCTACTTAACCCCTTAAGCTCCTTGACTATGTATACTCCAAAATTGGTCAAAAACTGCCATTTTTAGTATCAATATCAATTTTTTTCTAAAAAATATTTTTTGAGATTTGTATCTATAGGATCTTG
The DNA here is from genome assembly GCA_947034885.2 of Thuidium tamariscinum. Lineage (NCBI taxonomy): Eukaryota > Viridiplantae > Streptophyta > Bryopsida > Hypnales > Thuidiaceae > Thuidium > Thuidium tamariscinum. Next base: position 1,285,328 of record OX344753.2, on the reverse strand, counting down.
TAGGAAATTGGTTTGTGAACATGTGTAAAAAATTTTAGAGTTTCTCACCGTGCAAATTGTAAGATATTTGCGTTTTAATGCTCAAAAATCTTTTTTTCACCCTACGGAAAACAAGACATCTGCGCTTCAGAAGGCAAAAATTATACGAAAAATGGTCCAAAATGTTTGTGCCTCTTTGTATTCATCCTTGAGGTCAAGTAAGGTACTTGACTAAAAAATTTCAAATTATTTAGAATTGTTAAACATATAGGAAAAGAATAGTAAGTAAAAAGAATTAGCAAATAATTCAATATACAAAATTGTTAAGAATTTATTTATGAAATTGAAAAATGCCAATCCTAATGGTTGCAATGTTGTTATAAACAATCCACATCCTAGGATTATTTTTTAAAATATTGAAAATTGAGTGAAATAAAGGACTTCAAAGTTTATTTTAGAGTAGAGAATCTATAATTGCTTGCAAATTAAAAAAAACTCTTAACTTTTGACTCATTGATCAAAATGGAATGATTCAAAGCTTTCCATACATATATAAGTGATTAAAACCAATTTCAAATCTTTGTTTTTGAAAAAAGTGATTTTCCCAATCTGCCCAAACTGCCCATTTACAAAAAAAAGTAATATATTAGGCTACAACTTTTGACTTATATTTCCAAATGTCCTGATATTTGGTATGCATCAAAGATATTCCTCATCCCCACCTTTTATTAAATTTGGGCCAAAAATATGAAAATCTCCACTCACACATACCTGCCCAAAATTGCTATGTTACCAGATTTTGCATGTTGGTCCTTTAGGGGTTAAACACAAATGTAATAAACCAATTTCAAATTTTTATTTCTTAAAAAAGTGTTTTTTAAAGAAGTTTTTGACCTGCCCAAAGTGCCCAAAGATCAAAGAAAATCACATACCATGCAATAACTTTTTAACCATATAGTCAACAATTATGAAAATTGTTGCACCTTAAAGGTACTCCTTGGACACATGTTGTGTGAAAATTTCAAAGAAAGAAAAAAAAAACTCCATTCATAATGAGCTACCTAAAATTGCTATGTTGCCAAAAAGTGCAATTTGGTCCTTTAGGGGTTAAAACATAATTTAATCTTGCAATCTATGTGGCCAAAGGACTCCAAATTTGATTCACATCATCTATAACACATACACTATAACATTGTATAGTTGAGATTTTTGTACCTTTGTGATATTTACATCTATTCTACTTCAAAAGCATTGATGTTTTTAAATCCCAAAAGGTCCTGGACTCCTAAGGCCTTAGGGCTTTACTATTGTGCAAAACCTCTGTTTTATAGATGAAGTTCAAGGAATGAACATTTACACTTCTATCATGTATAGAAGGATTTCCTATCATCTATTGGACACTTGGTTTCTACAACTACATTACAAGATTAACACTAAAACTCTAAAGACCTAAATTACAAAGCTACTTTGCTAAAAATGATTTAATTTATAAACCAATAGGTTCATTCTTCTTTTCTACAATAATCTTGAAAGCTATCCAATGGCTATTTTTTAGTCTCACCTTCCTTCTTGGATTAAATATGGATTTTAGAAATTATATATGTGGTCAAATTGTACAAAAATATTTAATATTCTTTTCCAAATCAATTTAGAAGCATTTAAACTCAAAAATTCACCAAAATTTTTATTTCTATTTTCAATCCTTGGATTTTGGTCTGATTGGCTAAATCTATGAACATTAAGCATTTTGATATACATATTCAAAGAATTTAAGCTTTCTATAAGTTACATAGTGATTAATTACCAAAAGGGAAAACTCACGCGTGACAGTAAATCAATCCCACGAAGTCCTTGAATTTACCACAGGATAAACGCTGAATTTTTTTAATTTTGAGCATAAATTTTTTTTCAAATTCTGAGTTTATATTAGGCATCAAAGACCCTGAATTCGTAATGGGAGGGTTTAACACAACCAAAAAACCCAACAAAAACATAAACCCCAAA